>OX336904.1:597500-1255000 GCA_946959425.1 Argyrosomus regius | reverse complement strand
TGCCTTAAACTGATGTAAGAGCAACATTAAGATCAGTCTCAACGCGGTTTGCTGTGGACAGATAGGTCTTTTCAGTCTTCATCTACAATTCTTTCCCTGTATGGTGATTGTTGAACTTCTAAGAAGAATCTCTTAAAAACTAAAATTTGACGTTTAGCGTTGATGTTAATTGAAGTATTTCCTGCTGCTTTGGAAATATATTAATGTGATGAAAGGTTTTCTCTGTGGATACAGTAGATGCTAGGTACATATAATACAGTGTACTGTGTTACAGAAATGTATTGCATAAACAGAAACATCTACAATGGCTGCTACTGTTTATATAACAGCCTTTTCATAATTGTTGTGGTCACAAAATTTTTCCAGAAATTCTGTTTGCTGTTTTGGCAACTGGACGTAGAACTTGTTGGAGCAGAGCAGGGGATTTCAGCTGTTTTCTGGGTGATAGCTGGATAGTGATAGTTTGGGACGAATTATTTGTTGAACGAGCAGAACTGTGTAATTGTCGGTTTTTATCAGTAAAGGAAAGAATTACTGAGCATTAAAATGCCCCCCCCCCCCCTCTCTTTTCATCCACCTCTTGGATTTCGTCTCAATTATGAGCAATAATTGAGAAAAGTCACACATGCAGCCACTCACACACACACCTCCTCAATCAAGCATAAAGACACATAAAGTACACACACAAAGTACACATCCCTCCCTCTTCCAAGTTTCTTCCCGCCACACTGGCAACAGTAGACAGGGTCCCTGGAAGGCAGGAAGCGGGAGTCGTCCTGTGTACATAAACTGAGCTCCCATGAGGCTCATTATGCTTCACGCTTCCCTCCGTCCATAACGACTCCCCTGGCTGCCGCCCATGGCAGCTTTACCCCAAACCAACAGAGCCCCTGAGGAAATTCATCTAAATGACTCATCAGATCGAGACTCAGGGCCAGCAGGTGACTGAGACTGTCTGGAGCTAGAACAGTGTGCACTTCTGATTGCTGCACCAAACTTTACATGAGATACGTGTTTGATGTGACTATAGGTGGTGTTAGATACCCCTGATCTCCATTTCTTGATCAGATCAGCTATGCGGGTGTCCTTTTTTCTCCTGAACAGGAAGTGATGCATTATTTCCTGGAGTTGGTTGGAAGGTAGAGGAAAGAAATGAGAAGTCAAGATAGATTTGAGTGTCTTATCATCACTGTGAGGACTCAGTCTTTGCTTGATGCCACCAGTGTAACATGATCCTTTTGTTTGTTTGTGCTAAGAATAAAGTAAAATCTCCTGAAACTGACCATCTGCCCCAGAGCAGCTTGACAACAAAAGCTCAGATCCCTCTTCTGATCAGTCCACTTTAAAACAATGGTGAATTCAGCCTTGGCTAAAAGCCCCTCTCTAAAAATACCCTCCTGTCATGCAACATAGATGAGCGCATCCTCGTGGCTTTACTGTCAAGAAAAGACGTCCAGGGAAGGCTGTTTTGACACCGACAGGCTTCCCATTCTCAGCAGAGACATGAATAAGTAACAGGGCCTCGCTTTTAGCATCCTGGCGTCTTGTGTGTGTGTATGTGTGTAACTCTCTCTCTATCTCGCTCGCCCTTCTTGTCTGAGGGCTGCACGGTGGCAGCTGGCTCTGCGTTTTTTTGTTATTTGAAGCTTTGGGGGATTGGAGACAAGTTTGTGTGTGTGGATGTGCGCTATGTTGCGGTTGTGTCGTCCATGCTTGACAAAAACAGAGCTTGTTTGTGTGCTTGTCCTGGACTACATTTTAAACGTGTGTGTGTGTTTGTGTGTGTGTGTGTGTGTGTGTGTGTGTGTGTGTGTGTGTGTGTGTGTGCCACTGAGCAGCAGGATCCCCGACTGTCACTCCACCTCATGGTGAAGCTGCACGGCTCGTCGGTGCTGCCGTAGGCAGCGCGGAGATTTGGAGGAGAAGGTTTTTGCCTTCAATGACAAAGCCAGTCGTTATATAAGTTTCTCTGTAGTTCATCTCTGCCACGAGCGCCACTTAGGAAGAAAATATCCTCTCACGTTGCACCTATAACTGCAGCACCTTAACGTTTGTGTTTCCTCACTCTCTCTGTGAAGTTTCCTGGCACTTCTCAGTCTCTCTAGTCTTTTTTCAGTCTTTCCACGTTATGAAGACACACACAGACTAAACTTAGCAAACTGTTCTGGTAATTGGGAGAAGTTTTATCGCCGATTTGAGTACCCAGCTGTGTCTGACTCTGTGTGCGTGATCATGTAAATGCATGCGTCCTCACTCATGCAGGTGCTTGCATACATTTAGATGTCCTCTTAAAAAATCTGCGGCCCACACAAACACACTAATTAGCCAGCTATTCACTCAGAGGAGCTCATGGGAAAATGTCCATCTTTTTTGGTAGCAAAGTTTTCCTCTGATTTCTTCTTCTCTGGCGTTGCTTTAACTGTGACTTCCATTCTGGATTCTTCTCACTGTTTATCATTAATCTGAAAATATCTCTTCATTTTCTCCAGGGGAAGTTTGATCTCCCCATTAATTACTCTGCTCACTGAATTAATAAGTGAAGTCAAGTTGTTATAGAATGGGCAGTGATGAAATAAAAAGGCTTCCTGACCTACTTGTGAGTTTTGAGTCCCACTACTTTCCCATCTAAGCCTCAAATGTCCATAGGTGATCACTGGTTAAGTATGAACCTCCCAGTTTAGCAATCATACATCGATTTTGGTCTGAATTCAGCTGTGGATGAATCCCCATTTTTGTCCATATTTTTACACAATCTCAGTTTTACATTGTGTTCACACTTTGCATGCTTAAATAGTTCCCTAACTATCTCCTCTTTTGAACAAACTGACCTTAACTTTAACTTAAACTTAAATACTAGACATCAGAATGCAGTATTATTTGTCCGATTATTTGCATCACGCTTGGAAACAACTTTCTGTGTTAACTTTACGTTTGCTGAGCGCTGTTATCGTATTGTGTTCTGTCACCTTTTCCTTCTGTGAGCCTCTGGCTCTCAGCATGATGAGCTTTGGGCCATATGCCACTCTGACTGTGAACCACAGCTCTGTCTGTCAGGGGCAGGTGATTAATCTGCTAAGACTGAGTGGTGAAAGACAGCGGTGCTCAGTATGTTAGTGGAGGATTATCACCACATTCATAAAAGCTGCATATATAAATTATAATTTACAAAGACGTAACCTCTAGAAGCCTCTTCATTATATTTGCAGTGTAAGCCACCAGAAATGAACTTCATATTTTAAAGACAATTTAGCGCTTACTCAACACAAAGAGTTCGACTTAAAGTTGCATTTTTAAGAATTACAGTCGTAAACTTTCTCTCACGTTGTGAGATTTCATCTTTTCTGTTGTGAGTAATAACTTCTTGTCTGTCGTGACACGTGACCAGTTAGCCTAGCTTAGCATAATGACAGCAAGCAGTTCCCCCAGTTCCCCCAGATCGATCTTTTCATCCATCTCACAGGAAGAAAGTATACTAGTGTGTTTCCCAAACTGTTAAGATATTTAAGCTGAAATTCTTTGTTAGTTTTTGCCTTAGTAACATATAAATGTCCATATGTATATTAAAATACTGGCGTGTTGAAACCTTGTAGAAGAGACTAACTGTAACTGCTGAACCACTTTGTGAATTCTTTATGAGGAAGCACCAGCAGACACTGTCGAATGATAATTCACATGATATTAAATTATAAAAGAGATTCAACTTGATTAAAGACGTTCAAGATGCTGCAATATTCATCTTCTGGCTAACACACACACAGACAGAACACAGACAGAACACAGACAGCAGCAGACACACAGTGGAAATGTCCCAGGTCATAAAGGTAATCTATTCACCTGAACTCATCATGTTGGACGTGGGGGTGATGAGGCTGAAGGGGTAATGCTGGGTGAGGGCAGACCTGCCTTTCTTTCTCTATGAATCATGACAGGTCCCATATGGTTAAGTTCTAGATCAGTTCACACAGGTCAGCCTCTATACCTGCCGCATTTTGAGGGACTGTATGAAAGTTATTAAGTTGGGGAGAGTGGCTCAAGCTTATGTCAGGATTTTAAAGTGCCATAGATATTCTCTTTCCATTGACTTTAAATAAAACTGCAGCGCCCACTCCCCCAATATCTTCAAATAATGTAACAGAACCATTAATAACTGAAATATCGTGTTATGTAACCTCAAAACTAAACATCCTCATAACTAAACTAATTCTGGGAAAATTTTGACAAGGGAGGGCTAACATCAATCCCCGCCAGAAATACTCAGACCCTTTAACAATAAATAAATAAGTAATCCTTGCTGTTTTCCACTCATCATTTTCAGTCCCTACTTTTCCTCTATTAGTCAACTGTTCCATTCATTTTGTGCATGAGAGGAAGTGTAATTCTTAAGAAAGCTTTCAGCATCCTGTTGTAATGTCCACAGTTCAGGGAACAGTCAGGAACCTTTATTGCATGTATGATCCTGTCTCATCCTCCATCTTTTTGCATATCTACAAAATCTTTGAAACAGTTCATACAAACTAACACAGCCTTTCGGAGGTGACTGCATGTGATTTATGGGAAACGGTGACACTACTAATGATGGCTCATGTGAAAGTGACATAAGAGGGTAAAAAGACATTCATATCCCTCCCTGGTGCATAATGCATGTGCTGAAGAGGTCATGCATGTGCGACAGCCTGTGTGAGGCCATGTGTTCATTGTTTATTCTTGGTGAGTTTCTAAAGATTTAAGGGGAACAGAGATTCAGTGGTGGTGACTCACACTAAGGTGACACTGAAAGGCTGCTATGAGATTTAAAGGCATTTACCTGGAATTATGTGTCCTCCGTATAAGGATTATATTTGGGTGCTCCTGAATGTGTCAAACTACAAAGCTACATTAGAAGTAATGATGAAAGAGAACAGGAAGGTGACCTGCAGATCTTAACAGTGCAGTGATGTAGTGCTGTATTAGAAAGAGAGCGATTCCCTCCATTACCCCCAACACTTCCAATACACTCAAGTCTTAACATTGTGGTGAATTCAAACTTTTAATGGAATAACTTTGTCTAGTTAAAAGGCCGTGTGTTTACAGAGGGGAAAGCTGCAGCTTATTTGACTGTTGATGCAGAGCTTGTGCCCTCTGAGAATTTACTTGGATTGGGAATTCATTTAAAAGATTGAATTGTCTGCATGTTTTTTTCAGTCAAAGCGTCTCCTTTTGTTATGCAGTTGGCAACAAGCTGTTATATTCATAACTTTGAAAAACATTTGAATTCACCCATGCCATATTTTTTCCACCCATCCATGGTCACTCAGGAGTCTTTAGTGTTCCAGTTTTATTACAGTTCTCGCGTGGCTGTAGATAACAGTGAAAGATTTGCCTGCAGTCCTGCTGATGGGTTGAGTCAGTGTCTGTATAGAGTGCTAATGCAGGATAGATTTTAGGATAAATAGACTATTGGGGACTTTAGCTGCGGCTGCGTCAATTCATTTGGTTGAAATTTTTCGAGCATATGACTTCATTCATCATTTGAGCGTCCTAATGAGTTTGTGAAGATAAGAATCGACAGAGCTCCTGTCATTACTAATTCACTTTACTGCCATGGAGCCTGACTCTGTTGTGGATTATGAAAGTGTAATCTTGTTAAATGACGAGTGTTATGGTGTAATTAAGGCAGTCGAACATTTATGAAGCTGCACTGAACCAATTATTGTTTCTCTTTGTTGATCAGTAAACAAAGACCTGTAATGACCCAAAACAAAATATCAGTATATAATTCATAAACCTGTTTATAACCTCACATCATTCATCTTAGAGTCATTAAACTTTTAGTGCTTAAAAGACAAGCCAAGATAGATCTTTTATTTAAGTGTCAGGACAGTAGTAGTTAGTTAATCGTGACAAGTGTGTCAACTCAGTGTCCCATAGAGACACACTCGGATAGCTCATTGATTCTGGACGCACGCCAAGATCACTAGTGGTGGGATTCAAACCTTAGCTGAGGGGCTTGGGAGAGCTGCCACTATGCTCAAGTTGTAAAGCCATGATTCCAGGAAGATATATGTTTTTATATATTTTCCCAGAACCAAAGATGATGTGTTCAGATTGCCTGATTCGTCCAAAACCCAAAGATGTTCTATTTACTATCAGAGAAAAGTAAGAAACAGGATATTATTCACATCCGGGAAGCTGGAACCAATAAGTGTTTGCTTAACGGTTCAGTGTGTAGGATTTAGTGGCACCCAGCTGTGAAGTTGCAGATTGGATTCACATTAAAAGTCCATAGTCCATATCTAGATCAGAGATTGGTTTGTCTGTCCTAGGCTACTGTACAAAAATGGTGGTTCAACATGGCGGACTCCATGGAAGAGGACCCGCTCTCACTGTAGATATAAAGGACTCATTATAAGGCAACCAAACAAAGTGATTTTTATTTTCAGGTGATCATACACTAATGGAAACATACTAATACATATTCTGTTACATTCCTGCTAAAAATTAAAAAAAAAAAAAAATGAATTCCTTGGAACTTGTAATAGATGCGATTGTTTCAGCTTGCTGTGAACAGTACGGTGTCCTGTTTGTCCTGATGTCTCCTTTCAGGCCAAAGGAGGAGGTGGTTGGCAGTCCGGCTGGCGTAGAGTTCTGAGCACTTATGTGTGCTGTTTGTTTGCACATTTACCAGCAGTTTGCCAAAGACTTGAACAAACCCCTGCCGGGTTGTATTATCTCACTGGAAACCCCTCGCTGTCGTACGGCTAAAGATTTTGTTGTTGTCTTTGACTGCATTGCAGTAGGAAGCCTGGATGTCTTTACCAGCCCAGCCGGGCAGCGCTGACGTCCTGCTGTCTGTCATTGTTTGGCAACAGACGCATTTGCAGCCCGTCCCTCCAAGGTCACTCTGTTCCTTTCTTTAATTGAGTTGTGCCGAGCTGAATTGGATTCCACAGTCAATGACAAGTCGGATTACTTTTTGTCAGCATGAAAAAGAGTTCTTTCTTCCTGTGACACAACACCTTAAGATGGTTTGCTTTTCTCTCCCTGTCTCATTTCACAGTGCTCAGTTCATGTTTTGTCCTTGCTGGAAATGACTTTTTTTCCAGGAAGGACAAAACATCAGGCAAAAGTTTGATTAAAATGAAAAGACGAATTGGGTTGTGACAGAAAATCCAAGAGAAAGGATGAAGCAGGAGGGCTCATACTGTTTGTGATCTCTTGGAAGAGATATCTGGATGGCATTTAGAATCCTATGACACCAGACCTCAGGAAAATTAAGACTGGGCAGCCCTGTGTGACTGTGAATTAGGATGGCACTGATGAAGAAGAAACTTGAATTAATGTTCTTGCAGAAATATGACAAATAAACTCCAACATCTCATCATCCTTTCCTTCTTGGTGTGCTGCCCACCGTTAGGCTCCTTTAGTGCCTGAGAGTCATGAATAATGTCCCAACACACGGACAGACTCTTCCGAGCATCTCACGTATTATGTATGAGATCACTTCCAGTCAGAGGCGCTCGGTAAAGACGAGGCACACTCGGCTCTCGTCCAGCTTCCTCCCTGATTTGGCTCGATTCTGCATTGTCATCCTCCTTTAATTAACCCTTAGTAGCCCGCCGCTGAGCGCACGTCTGATTGCCTCTTTGAGGGCTGACAGGCCCATCCTGAATCTGAGGGGGAGGAGAAGGAGGGGGAGACGAAGAGAGAGGAGGGAGAGCTAACAGTCAGCGGCAGCAGCGGTGGCAGGGGGTGAAAGTGGAAGAGTGAGGTAGTCTTTTCTTCCTTTGTCTCTCGTTCCCATTTCCTCTCTGGACTCCCAGTCGTCTCTCACAGCTCCTAGCTCCTCTGCCAGGTGGGGTTTTTCCTCCTGTGGTATTAGGCGCGGTAAGGAAACAGACCAAAGCAAAACACTTCTCTGACAAGACGACAGGCAGCATCCATCCCACGAGAGGTGAGTTGACAGCAAAGCTAGAAACTATTCTACACACACCACTCGTGTTTGGAACCTGTAAACAGCTGATCGATGCTGCTTCGTGCTGTGTGTTGGAGTTGAGTCAGACTGTCTAGTTTGTTCTGATAGGACGGCTCTTTGTGCGCTCCATCAGAGTTAAGGAGAAAGTCAGCATATTGCCAGCTCTGGCAGCCGACAAAAAGGCAAAGGAAGATGAGTAAAGTCATTTGCGAGGATGTCTTGGTGTTTTCTCATGTGTAATTGCAAAAGCTCGGCGGCATTAACTCGGATTATGCTACAAGCAAATGAGGATGAGTGCTTTCCATTTACATTAAAGAGCCCGGCTCTATATGTGTGTGTGTGTGTGTGTGTGTGTGTGTGTGTGTGTGTGTGTGTGTGGGAGGGAGAAACGGTGCATTTCAAAGTTTTTGTGTGTGTCAGATAGTTGTCATAGTGGTTGGAAAAAGAAGTCTTTGTTGTGGTTTTTCTGTTTTCCTCTCTGAGCATGTTAGCTTGCGATGTGTCACCATGTGTAAGTGATTCATTTTGATACCTGAAGCAAGAACACAAAAAAGATGTCACATGATTAAAGTTTTGATTTGGGGCCTTCATTTGATTAATTAGTTGTCTTTTTCTATTTTAAACTAACTTACATGCGGTTGCATAAGCGTTTTGATGATTTGTGATGTTAATTATTATAATGTGGGTGTGGTAAAGTCATTGTAGACTCATAGGTCCATGGAAAATGTGGACATTTAAGACGACTTCAGTTTCCACAGTATGATCAGCGCTAGCAGACAAAGTGAAGAAATCAAATAATATTTTAGTAGAGACAGACTGACATGAATTTCAATTTCAGTCTCATGATTAATATTACAAACACAATAAGGTGTTTGTTTTGGCTTTCATTAGACCTCAATATGGGCTTTATTTTAGAGGTGATATCTCTGTTGTAAATATTTATTCATTTAGAAATCAGTCCACACTTTCAACCTCCCATTTACTGTCAATCAGGGAGCAGCAAAACTGAGTTGTTTGTTTGTACTCTAACACTAACTGTAGATGATCAAAGCATGAGGAAACAAACTGTGTTTCTTTACTTTTAATTGCTGTCAGATGAGAACTATTTCTCTTTTCTTTTTTTTTTTTATCTTGTTGCCAACATATTTTCCAATTAACCACAGGATCTTAATGGGCTTTATAAGACAGACGTTTCCAGCCAAGATGAATGAGGACGTGTGAGACATAAGCCATTCATGAATACAAACTGGTCCCAGTGTCTTCAAATGTCATCACATGTGAGGGTTTGTTATATAAGAGGAAGTGTTTCTCATCTGTAGACATCCCACCTTCACTTTCTTCAACACTGTTCCCCCCAAATATTTATCAATCACCTCATCAAATTCTCATTTGTCTTCATGATATACTGTAATTACCAGTGTTATCCTTTGTTCATGCTGCTAATGGCATTTTCTCTTCTGGGCCGTTGAAAGAACAAGACCTAGTGTGTTGAATACTGCATGAGATAATGTTTGCATGGTTGAGTGAAGCCACAGCAGTGCTTTCACAGCTAAATGCTGCTACACAGCAGGCAAAAATCAAGGATTTACAATAGAAACCAGGAAGAAATAAAAACATTTGGAAGGGCAGACATCCATTTCCAGCCTCTTTTCTCTGGTGAACTCTCTTCTTTACACCTGACAGCTGCCTTTTGCTCATGAGCAGCTTGACTCACGCTTTTTGGGGATGTGTGCTTTGCTAAAGGCATCTCGGCAGCATCTCAAGGAAGGAAGAGGAGACTTGGCCCGCTGAGATTTCGCCAACAGGTCCAGGGTTCTGAAAAACAGGTCATATCTTTTTTTAGCACTAGTTATCATACAATTCCATACTGCCCCTGCTACACTCAAACTGACAAAAGGTTGCAATATGTAGGGCATCGCAGTCTCAGGCAGCACAGTTGTGTTTGTTCACTGAACAGAACCATCACAAGGGAAATGCAGTGTGTTTTCTGATTGATTGTGAGGGGGAGACTATGACTTGTTTTGCGCCATCTGCCCATTTCCTCGCTTATGAAACATGGGAGAGAAGCCAATATCCTCCACAGCAGTTCTCCTCTCAAGCTTTCTGCTCTGTACATTGTTGCTCATTGTTAATTTAAGAAGTTGTGACACAAAGTCCGACTCACCCGCCCTCGCTGTAGGGTTATTGAGTTCGGCTGTGCCATTTTTAAGGATTCTGCCCCCCCCCCACCCTCCCTGCAGGAAAAGTGGTGACGTGCATGTGAAAGTGTGCAGGTCTGAGGGGAGGAGGAGCTTGGATAACCACAGTTCTGTTCTGTCAGAGCTATTGGAGCTGATCCAGGGAGTCGGCCCGATGAAATATTCAGCCCGTTACAGTCAGGCGGGCTCTCAGGAGAAGATGCGCCGTATTTTTGTTGCCTCTTTGTTTCCTTTTTGTTTTATCAACCCTTTATCCCAGAAAAAAACACAGAGCACGGATGCTGTTCTTCAGTAGTCCCCAGTTTCCCATTCATACCGACAAAACACAGTCATCTATTACTGTTCGTTGAGCAGCTCCACCAGAGCACTGCACTAGTGCAATAATGAAGTTTTCTCTGCCTTATCTGCAGGTTTATAGGGATGATGATCAATAACAGTGAGTCAACTATGACCTCACTGTGTGTGGCTGTATCTGCCTTTCATCATTTGCTGATCTTTCTCTAGTTCACACTACCAAAGGTTGATGGAAACAGTAAATGCGCTTAATGGGAGATAGAAACATGAATAAGATGTAACATAGCAAACATTTAACTCTCATGACTGATCAGCTGTTTCCACTCTGACAGTCTCCTCGTGGCTCTATAATACATCCATGATGTAGATCTGATGTAACCTTCCTCACATTAATACTCACAAAAAACACAAATGTCATATTTCCATCATATTTTTCACTGATTGAGGTTCAACTGGTGTTCTGTTAAACAAGACATCTCGTTGCACCCTCTTCTTCTGCACACCATTGTCTTTTATGATGTGACATATGTTTTGGGTGGGTATGATATTTTTACCAGGAAGTGTTTAATACTACAGGTCCCAGAATTGTGGGAACAGCACACACTCATTGAGAATTGTGTCAGTAATCAGCTTTTTTTAGTCATACCATGAGCAATCACAGTATGATTTCATGATGTACAAGTCACAGTAAACAATATTTAAAACTGATCCACTGTGAAAATGTCTGTCGTCTTGACACATTGTCATGTGACTTTCTTCCAGATAATCTGTCTATTGTTTGCCTTTCCATTCAGCAAGTTGGTTTTGCTTTTTATTGTCTTCCATTGTACTAACTCAGTTTGTTTATGTGGTTTTACTTCCAGACTTACATTTACAGAAGAGAATGCAAAAGCTAAAGGGCGTCTTTACTTTGTGATTATGACTCAAAGAGCTATTCACTGTGACTCATTATGCTAATTAAGTAAGAATTACCCCAAAAATAGTTTTAATCATATTACACACAGTTCAGACTAATTCCCCAGAGTTTCAATATTGTATTAGTGAGACCACCCTGGGAGGAAAGAGCGATATGTCGCAGCCAGAGGAAACTCTGCAAGATTATTCTCATGTTTAGATAAGAACTGGAAGTCAGTGAGCTTCTTCACAGCCATCTGCCTTTGCGTTCTCATATTATGATGATAGACTCCATGACTAATCATCCTTTCACTGATATTTCACATTGCTTTTTGTATTACCCAGCACTTCATGTTATCACGGTCAGTGTGTCTCAGAAATTAAGAATGATGTGGAAAAGGTGATCACTTTCAAAGAAGCTTGAATGATATTTTCCTCTGCAAAGGAGGTTTTCAGTGCTGTTGTTTGTTTGTCTGTTAGCAGGGAAGAAACTACAGGAGGGAGTAGCATGGGCCAATGAAGAACCCATTACATTTTGGAGCAGATCCAAATCACAGGGCGGATACACAAATTATTTTTCACTTTTATTAACGTCACAAGATCAGTTGTAATACAGACATACTGTATGGAGCGGTTGCACTTGCAGATTTGCATATGACAGAAGACTGGACTTGTGGCCTTAGCGGAGGTCTGCGCTCTCCGAGTGCCCTTCTAGTTGAGATGTGCAATTAGACATAAGGAGTAATCAGCAGTCGTAAAAGACCATCTGTTTCTTTGATCTCTCTGAAATTTCCTCTCTTCATCTCACTCTCAGAAACTATATTTTGACCCTAAGAAATATACATAGAGACAAGCTTTTCTGTATGTCTGCTGGCAGAGTTTTGGAGAGCAGCCAAGTCACTTTGGACTGATTCATTTTGTTGAGCGTTAGATTTTGGCTCCATCTGCCCCTGTTGTCTGTCACGCACTGAAGGCTGGTCTCAGAGGAAGCCGCCGAGTGCACTGCAACTCCCCCGTCACTTCTGAGGCAAGTAAAGCTGAGCAGAGGGCTAACTTTGAATCAGACTGTCAAGGTGACCTGACAAAACTTAAAGAGCCCACCCAGCACCAACTGCACATTTAACCTTGACACACAGTTATATTCTTCAACCTGCCAATCTCCTCTTAGAAGCAGCCAGCTGCTGTCAGATGATGCTGCCCTCTACTCAAAACAAAGCCACGTTATCAGCCAAGACAGGCTTAAGTGCAGATGAGAAGAAATAATTAAAGGGAAACAAGCCAGGCATGTTTCAAAGCCATCGATTTCCACTGGCTTTGTTTGTAAAAGCCTTGTGTGTGCAGAAACACACTTCCTCAAACCCTCAGTTTCGTCTTCTCTTTGATATCAGAGCTCCACTCGCAGCCTCTTTTTTATTAAAAGGACTGCAGTAAAGCTGTAGATACACGACGGGAAAGCTCAGATTGACAGCAAGGATGCCATTTATTTCTTTGTATGACAAGCTACTCTGTGCTTCAAACATCCATCTCTGAGGCGCTTTTCCAATAATGGCTTTGAACTGATGGAAAATGAAATCACAAAATGACGGATTAAGAAGGGCAGAGATTTGTGTTTGATAACACAAAGTCTGATTACCTGTTTTCTTTTGCCTGATTTCCTTTTCATGGTTTGTTCTTTTCTTTCTTTTCTTTCTTTTCTTTTCTTTCTTTTCTTTTCTTTCCTTCAGCCGACCACACAAACGACTTATAGAAATGGGATGTTTCCGCCTAAAATTCTGCATATTCTGAACACACACAGTAATATTCCATCCTGAAACAAAGCCTGCAGTCTGAGTCTGCACGCTCCAGTTAAGGACGGTCAGATTTTAGCCGTGAAGATAAATGCTGCTAATTCTAAATCTGTCAAAAGAGCAAATCAATTGCGCACTGCACCACTGGACAACTGGGTTGCAAGGTATCTGCTCTGCACCTCATCCATTACAAACCTTTTACAGGTGTCAGGTGAATATCCTTAAACTAGGATCCAGCAGCAGCCCTTTACCTCTCCACAGAGACAGGTTGCTGAACATTTACGATCGTGATATTGTTTCTCTTAACACACCGTTTAATAAAAGGATGTTATATAGCTAATGAATGGCATGCGTGCTTTCAGCATAACAACTCTTCTGGTTATTGATTTTCTGAACAAACTTTAGAAAATCAATAATGCCATTATCGTTCTGTGGACAGCTCCCGTACACGTCCGCACATCTGCAGCTCACCCACATTTCCCTTCCTCCTTTGTGAGCCTTTTAAAAAATGACTCATTATTCTCTCATTTTCAGCCTGCCTTCGGGTTCCATCTTTGTCTGCCATGAATTATAGATGGCGAGCCTGAATTGATTTGGTGTAATTAGCTTCTGGAAGTTTCAGATTTTTATTTTAAAAGAGTACTTTCAAATTCCGGGTGTGTTTGGGATCAGTCAGGCGGAAAACTAACATCAAAGTCCTTCAGGATCTGTTGGTGAAGGAAATAGTCGGCAAAACTCTTATCGTTATCTGTCACTGCGGTGCCGATCACAGTGTGTGGTTCTGTCATTTTGTTAATATTGACTGTCTGTGTGCGTGTGCCTGTGTCTGTGTCTCTGTGTGTGCTGTCCTTCCAGATTTTAATGAAACTTGAGGATGTTTGATCAGATTTAACATGCAGATTAAGGAAAGAGTCACACACACACACACACACACACACATATAGACAAACACACTTAGAGATGAGACTTGATATGTTGGCATGGAAACCAATTAGAGGACAATGCATGTCTGTACTGAGCTGTCGTGTGTGTGTGTGTGTGTGTGTGAGAGAGAGAGAGAGAGAGAGAGAGAGGACATTGAAAGAAGAGCAGAGCTAATATTTTATTATTGAAGGTGATTTATTGTGTCTGATAGCTGAAAATTGGTTTGCAGATTAGAGAAACATATTGCAGTGAGTTTTCAGGGCTGTAATTCTGTTGTAATTAAACAGTGTGTGTGTGTGTGTGTGTGTGTGTGTGTGTGTGTGTGTGTGTGTGTGTGTGTGTGTGTGTGTAAATGATCATTGTTCGATCCATGCGCTGCTCATTTCGGGGGCTCTTGGTGTCTGTCAGCCTTTCACAACAGCTAAATAATGACGCACTAATGAAGATCTTTTTATTCCTCCACACATTCAGAGTTAATGAGAAGCTTAACAATTAACGAGCCCTTCCCTCTTTTTTTCTCAAAAAAAAAGAACTCAAATACCCACAAGTCAATGGGATCCTAAAAATGAGCACAGCTGTTTGAAGAGACAAACTTGGCAATTACATACGATCTGAAGGTCTGTGAGCCGAGCTACATGTGCTTCATTTCAGCTCTTTTTGTCCGTAATTCTTCAGTGACATGTACAATAAAGTTTTAATTTGAGTAAGAAGATGATGATGGCAGATTGAGTGTAGGCAGTATGCTTGTAAGTAAAGTACTGGAGGGTCAAAAGAATATTATAACTGCTCCTGTTTACTACCACTGCTACGTTTACTCCTTACACTAGAAGACTCTGAATCAAAACTGGACGACGACCTTGCTGACCTCTGTTCTTCCTCCTCTCCTCCTGCAGTTGGGACGACAGCAGCTCGGTGAGCAGCGGCCTGAGCGACACATTGGACAACATCAGCACTGATGATCTGAACACACCGGCCTACTCTGCTGTCAGCTCATCACGCAAAAGCAAGGGAGTGCAGGTAAGCACTAACCAGTAACCCAAGGTAGCATGCTAACATTCTACATTAATATGGTGAACACTGTAAACATTATACACACTAAACATCAGCATGTTAGCATTGCCAAGCAAATATACCACTGTGTCTATGTATAGGCTCACAAAGCCACTAGCATGGCAGTAGTCTCTCAGTCTTGTTGCCTCTACAGTGGCTTGTAGGTGGAGCTGTGTAGTGATTTTCTTCCAAGCTGGGACTTATTTTCGGGCATATTCATTTATTTAAAGGTCCAGTCCACCCTTCAAAGGGGCACTCCACGGATTTCACTCATTAAGTTCAGTTTACTCACTCTGAGGAGCTCTATTTAGTCTGTGAAAACACTTGTTTAATGTCTTCTGTGGAGTCAAGAGGGAGCTCTCCAAAGTTTGACATTTCAACAATGTCTCAGTTTGGATTTGAGACTCTTTACAAACACAAAGTCCACTTATTGGTGTGGAGGGTTTAATGAAAATACTACTGAGTTGCATAATGGGAAATGTACATGGGTAGTGTTTTTGGGAATAAAGTCAGGACATCTTGGCTAATTTTGACCATTCTTTTTTTAATCTGTCTCTTGTGAGTCACTCAGCTTAATTACAGTGTAATACTAAATGCTAAATTACGGGGGTACCAGTTTGAAACTGAAAGAAAATAATCACTAAAATATGGAAAAACAATGAATTGCTAGATCTAACTAAATTTGTTCTTCAAATGAGTTATAAGCATGTTGGTTTATCATTGAATCAAGGCCAGTCTGTATGTCAGCTCTGAAATCACAGCTGAGGGAATTCTGAAGGCCACTGCTCAGCTTCTGTTGTATTCTGCCAAGTATCTTTGGCCCCTCATGAAATACTCAACAGACTGGGCTCTTAAGAGACTGTAGTGTTGCTAGGGAGACTGGCCATCTGTCAAGGTAGGCTAGTTATCGCTGCTGTGCGTGTGGGTGTGTTTGTATGCATCCCAAAAGAGGATCTGGACATGGGTGATTCCAAAGATAGCTATGACTTCATACACAAACACACCCCACTGCTCTGTTTGTGCAGGGAAGGTGTAGCATGTTTTAGATTATTATTATAAACTACCTCTGTTATTTTCAGCATGACAAGAACTAAACTAGCTAACTTACATCCCCTCTGTTTTACTTTTTACTGTCAGCTTTGCACTTTCATTACACAGTACTGCAGGTGCTCAGCAGGTACTATTTTTAATTCCCCCACCAGTGCATTTAAGGACACTGAGATTTTAGGAACCCACAGATTTCATTGTTTTACTGAACCATCTATTAATCTTTCTGTGCTTTCTCTGACACCCACCACCACCACCACCACCACCCATCAGTCCCAGAGAGGAAGCAGGTCCAAGCATGCAGAGCAGGAGGTGAGCAGCAGCTGGGCCGGAGCCGAGGACCTGAAGAAGGTGGAGGAGGAGCTGGACGCAAGCATGGACCCCAGCAGTGGCTCCTCCCGCTGGAAGCCTTCATCATCCTCCTCTTCCTCTCAAGCCCAGGGCCAGTACGAGGAGGCTGGCCAGAAGGCCGCCGCACTGGCACAGATGTCCCAGACGGGCTCGTGGAGGAGGGGCATGACTGCCCAGGTGGGCATCACGCCACCCAGGTCGAAGGGTACCTCTGCCGCCCTGAAATCACCAGGTAGGACCTGCAACACATTCTTAATCTTTTGACAAACATAATGTAGTTAATTTGATCAACACAAGATGCATCAGTGAATAACAGATGATTCTCTGAAGGTTGAAAAAATGTTCACATGATGATACAGGTACTGAAAAAAAGCAGAAAAGCTGTTTTTCGTTGTATGGACCTTTATAATCAAATATTGCACCATGTCGGACATTTATGAGATAATCAGTTCCAGCTGCATTGTTTTATTCAGATGGAAGTGTATCAAAATTGGATTAGTGATAAAACAAAAGTTCAGAAGTTTCTTTTTTCAGTAAACCATGGTGATGAAAGAACACGCTTTATGTCCTCATGTACAAAAATCTACGTGTTTAATTTAAAAGAGAGTTACTCGTGGTGCCTTTGAGCTTGTTTTCCTTTCAGATAAAAGAAAGTTGGTTTATTTATTATCCATTAACAAGTGTGCACTCATTATTATCTTATGTTCTGTCTATGTCTGTTTAAAACTGTATCAAAACAGTACATCAGCGTGAACATCCACCTTTTCAGCACCTTATCTGTTATGGAGAGCTTAATCCAACCTAGAGAGACTTAAACCATCGATACAACAGACGATGACCGTTTTGATCAGCTCTATAATGACCCTTCACGGTTCGAATGAATTGAGATCTTCTAATGATCTAATCTTTTTCACAGCAGACATTTTATCTATCATTGCAGGAAGAGCACAGGTGTTACTAATAACATTATCGATGGCTCTGTTCGGTTCACGTGTCCCAGTGAGTCATGACAGTGTCACACACACAATACCAGGACCCTGACGTTAAATGGAATTCAGCCATCATTAATTTTATTATATGAACTCGTGCTTCCCTCTGTGACCTGTCGGAATCTCTTTAGTGGTTTATACTAGTATTGATTTTGGAAGCACGTGTCTTGGAGAGTTATGAACACATTGCAGCAGATTCATTGCCTCTGCCTGAAAACTGATGATTTGATGATTCTCTTCCCTGATACCTGCGCTCGGAGACTTTGCAGTTGCTCTTAAATTTTCAGTCCACTCAGCAAGTCCAGCAGCTTTGTTTTAGATAAGTATTGGTTTTTCACTGCAGCTGGCTGTTGGCATAAATGTACACTAATTTTGCTTTTCCTGCTCCGTGGCCCCACAGGTGATAAAAACAAACGCTGGGCCAAGAATCTGCTGAGGGAAAAGTTTTTGTATTTGTGCTAATAAGTGTTTATGCAAATTGGCAGGCAAAACTGATGATGCTAAGGCCTCAGAGAAGGGCAAGGCACCTTCCAAGAGTTCCGCTAGCATCCAGCGCTCACCTTCGGATGCTGGGAAGAGTAGTGGAGACGAAGGTAAGAAACCTCCTTCTGGCATCGCACGCCCACCAACCACTGGTTCTTTTGGATACAAGAAGATCCCGGGTCCCACCGGTGCCCTAATCACCTCCAGTGGTGCAACGCTCACCAGCGGCTCAGCCACCCTGGGCAAGGCGCCCAAATCCTCAGCTGCCCTTGGAAAAGGCACAGGCATCGGCGGCGTGCGTAAGACCAGTCTGGATGGCTCACAGCCCCAGGATGATGGCGTTCTGCTCAGCTGCAGCGGCTCCAAAGTGACCCTGCAGTACCGCTCCCTACCCAGGCCGGCCAAATCCTCCAGCGGGGTGGCAGCAGGACGCAGCGGGCATCGCTCCAGCTCCAGCAGCATCGACTCAAACGTCAGTGGCAAGTCAGCAGGAGGGGCAGCTACACAAGCGGGTGCCAAACGCAGGGATGGGAAAATGGGCTCTGACCGCTCCAGTCCCATCACCATTAACCAGACAGACAAGGAGAAAGTGGCAGTGTCAGACCAGGACACAGCAGCAGGACTATCGACCTCCCCCAAGTCCAGCCCCACCTCCACTTCAGCAGGCCAATCAGGCCTCAGGCAGCCGGGATCCAAGTACCCCGACATTGCTTCTCCTACGTTCCGCAGGTCAGAAACATGAAACATGCTTCCAGCTTCTGTTCTGTCTTTGTCCCTCACCATGTGTGTTTCTACGTGAATCAAGCATCTCATTACATATCCCTTAATTATCAGCAATAAGGGATGTTTAAGCAGCAAGCATGCCTTTAGGTCCAGTATAAGTGTATGTCTTACTGGATAAAGATTCAGACAATGTCATCGACACATCTATTTCAGAATTTAAGGGTGTTTTCATTCATTATGATGAACTGATGTTTTGCTGCTCCGTTCAGGCTGTTCCCCAGACTCCTGTAACAGATAGGGGCATTTATCGAAGATGTCTAACTCTCACCATGGCTGAAAAATACTCTGTCATATCTATCAATTTTAGATATGTTTGGATGCACAAAATGAATATAAGACACTTAATAAATCATATTTCAGCGCCTTCATAGAAAAATTGATTGAGTGATCTTTCTCAGCTGTACAGCCGAGGGGTGCCATTACGCAGATTGTTCCCTGGTGTAGGTGATAAGCCACTGCAGATGAAATATATCTTTACCCCGAAGATGAAGGTCTGGTGGCTTGTCATTCAGGTCAGGCAAATCTTAAAACTTAGTGGTCTTGATCTGAACAGACAGAAGACAGGAGTTTCTCCGCGTGCCAGTGCGTGACTCATTAGAAGCATGCGTTCGACAGGCGCGTCCAAACATCTGTCCCATCCGATCTGTCAAGCCGACCCGTTTCATCTGCATGTCTTCAAGCTTTTTTTTTCTTTTTTTTTCTCTCAAGAGAGCATCACCTATGTATTATATGTGGTTGCGATGATAGACTGGGACAGGCGCAATATGAGTAGCAGACTGACTGAGCATATGTGGGAGGCAAACAGAGTTGAGTGGCCTAACAGATTAGGTTATTTAAAGTCAGAGGGTTGAAACGGGCAAAGCTGTGAAAGCAGATGTGTCGATGTAAATTACTCTGAGTTCATAGCTGAAACGAGGTGGAGTTTGCTGCGAGGGATAAATGTGTGCGCTCAGTCTTTTATCTGTGTTACAGTGGGGATGTTTGAGTAACTGTTTTTCCCTCTAACACACTGATCCTTGAGTTTCTTGATGCGTGTGACCAATGCAGTTTCATATGTAATATACATTAGCTAACCTCAATGTAATCTACTGTCTCTACCCCAATCAAAATCCTTCATTTTCCAGTATGGATCTTACAGATGCTCACCACTAGTCCTTTGAGCATTTCTAAATGACTGCACCCACCTCTCTACCCCCAGATTGTTTGGCACCAAAGCCAGCAGCAAGGCCAGCTCTCCGGGCACGCCCGACTCTGGCAAGTGCCCCTCAATACTGGGCAGCCCCCACGGCACGCTGGCAAGGCAGGCCAGTCTGGACTCACCCTCCTCTGGTACGGGGAGCCTGGGCAGCGCCGGCGGCCTAAGTGGTGGCAGCAGCCCGCTGTACGGTAAAACCCCAGACCTGTGCACTGACTCCCCGGCCTCCAGTCCGGCCTCTGGCCTCTCCCTGCCCTCCAACGCTCGGCCCTGGCCTGCCTGTAGCTCATCAGCTGGCAGCAAGGACACACTGAGCTGCCAAAGCATGACCAGTCTGCACACCAGCTCTGAGTCCATTGATCTGCCGTTGGGCCACCACGGGCCCAAGGTCACACGAACCGGCAGTGTCAAGTCCACCCTGTCTGAGGGGTGAGTAACAGGGAATACGATTGGGCTGAATCGTATTCATTGTTTCATTTGAGACCAGAGACTAAAAGTTTATCTCCCTACTTTAAGATATAGACATACAATGCAGAGGAAGAATAAGTAATAATGATAATAATTAGAATTTAAAAATTAAGAATAAGAATGACAATAAAAAGAAAAAAACACTCATCTAGCACACAGTTTGGTTGCATTTAAGTTTCTTTTTCTGGTGTGGATTCGAAAAAAATTCAATTCAGTACATACTGCATTTATATAGTTCAGTTTGGTCACAGGTGAATTAGTCCTAGTGGTATTTTATTGTATCACATCATATAGTTAATGACTAATAGTTTCCAGATTAACCCTTTTACTACTCACTGACCCAACTGACCTGCCAACTGTTCAGAGGTAGTCTCTTGCATTGACCTGATCTTAGTGTTTCTGGAATCATCATTAAAGACATAAAAAAGACCAAACCTAACCCTAACACAATCAAGACAGTATTATTTGTGGGTAATGACAATCAGTAAATTGAGATCATTTCAGATGCTCATTCCCATGAGATGTCTTTATCAGGGTGTTTCCATTGTTTTGTCCACACACTGTGCATGCAATACATCACAGAACATAGAAAGGGCCCATGTTTATTTTCCCTTACTAGTTCAGCTGTATGTCTCAAAAATGAAACAATTGATTAAAATTTTATTATTTTTTATTTTTTATTATTGTCTATTGTACTGTGATGCATTAGTAATGTCTTTTTTTCTCCATTGTGTATGTTTTTGCATATCTGTGTGTGTGTGTGTGTGTGTGTGTGCGTGTGTGTGTGTGTGTGTGTGTGTGTGTGTCAAAAGTCAAGTTTGAGAAATGTGGCCAAAGTCTTTTTCTCATGTATCAAAAGAACAAATAGTTTCTGGCATTCATCTAATTCACTCATCCTCTGTGTTTTAACAGCATGCCTCTTGACAGAAACACGCTTCCCAAAAAGGGACTGAGGTACAACACATCTGCAGCCAGATCCCATTCTCTGTTTTTATTTTATTCACTCACATACAGTAAATCATAAGTGTGCATTTGCATGAAAATAATCATTCTGATATCAAGCATAATTTCTATGTTGATGTACATGTGGCATGGTGCGGCACCATCTATAGCAGTGATTCCCAACCAGGTACCTGTAACCCAAGATAAACATTTAAAATAGTTAACTTTAAAGACTGGAGAAACACTTAAAATAGTTAGCCTAAGGTACTGGATAAACTCTTAAAATAATTAACCTAAGGTACTGGATAAACTCTTAAAATAATTAACCTAAGGTACTGGATGAACACTTAAAATATTTAGCTTAAAGTAACAGATACAGTAAGAATACAGAACAGTTAGCTAAAAAATGTCTAGCTCTTGCTCTTATAGGATTTGAATGCATTAATTGCCCATCACTTTGGACAAAAGCATCTGCCAAATGAATGTAATGTGAATGTCATGGATAAACAGTTCAAAAAGTTAAAGTGTTGAAATAAACAGATGTTGATGAAAGGGTTATTTGAATTCATCTGACAGGACTGTGGGTGTAAAACTGACAAAAAAAGGCTGGGAACCACTGAAGTATAGATTAGCAAATGATGTGATTATCTCATGCAGCATTCACACTGCACGGCCAAATTTCTTCACACATCAGACTAGTGGACTTGCAGAATGTAATACTGTAAGAAGTTCTCATATTTTTCAACACATTTTGGTCACCCAGTTAACTAAAATGGGTGCAAACTAAACTGCTAACTAAAATGACTTCCCAAACCACAATGAAGTCACAGTTTCTTTTTTATCTTTTACCTGTTGTTTCCTGAAGTCCAGATTAGATTATAACTCTTTAAGTGAGCTGAAATATTTTGCTGCAGTGTGAACGATGTCTCGAATGATCAAGCAAGAATGCCGCTGTCCGTCTGTTTGTCTGTCTGCTACTCTGTGTATCCTCATCAGATTCTCATCTCATGCACTGTTAGAAATGCAGCAAACACAGCCGCCATGACAGAGCAGTTCTTCCTCAGCTCACCAAAATGGACTATACTTCCTGATAACATTTTCTCTTAGCCGAGGGGGAGAAGTAGAATGAATACTTTGAATTTAGTTGGGACTAAAGGGACTAAGACAGAAATACCATAACCCATTCATCACAGTGGCACAACCTCTGCAGGGAACAACCTCTCTAGCCAATTATACAGTACTGCTGCAGAGGGGTTGGATGGGTCATGCTGGTTTTACACCATTCTTTCATTTCAATGGCATATGGTGCTCAAGCTCTTTTTTGGCTTAAAAGCATCTGATCTTATACAACACTTTATGCCTGCAGTGTTTTCCTCTCAGCAGTCTGTTCACATCTTGTGTAATCTTAAGATTTCATACAAGACTAATAATTGCCCACTTTAGTCAAATAAACAAGCACGTCAGTCCATCTTAAAGGCATTTTGTTAGCATTAAGTACACTGAGTCAAATACTGACCCTTGGATTTTTCAGTCAGTTCCATTTCAACTCCAGAGAGGGGCGAATGCTGCTGTGTCACACCATTCAACACACTCTTAGACACCCAATCCCTGGTGGAAGCACAGGCATGGGGGACTGGAGCAGGGTCAGATGTGACAAGCGTAGTAATGGGGGCGTTGGATGGAAGACGGCGCTGAAAAGGGATGAGTGGAAACTCAATTATCATCCTCGGAGGATTAAATATGGCCGATTGTCATGCCTGCGATAAGGGGGCCTTCTGTTGCTGAGCCACTTTGGAGCTGGGGAGAGAAGAGATGAGCAGCAGCGTTAGTGTGTTTGGCAGCTTTGAGCCAAAGCAGTGTGTGCATATATGACAATGTGTAGTTGCATGTGAACATCTGGGTGGTGTGGCTGCATGTTCTTTTTTACCATTTGCTCACATGCTTCTATTATGTAGCTCTGCACTCATTTCATCACTAACAGAACTACTTAGACTTCCAAATGTGTCTCTTTTTTTTTTTTTTTACTGTGTCTTTGTGGGCTTCAGGTACCCTCCGTCCTCCCGGCAGACGTCCCATGAGGAAGGGAAGGAGTGGTTGAGGTCCCATTCAACAGGGGGGCTTCAGGATACAGGCAGCCAGTCTCCACTGTCTCCTCCTGGAGCTTCCTGCACCACTACTGGAAAATACCACTATTCCAACCTGCGTGAGTCTAAACAAATGCACTGCAACTGTAGCACATCTGGAATAGACGGCTGAGTTATAGTATGACCATAGGTAGTAAATATCCATCTCTTTATTTCAAGGTTTTTGATGTGGGAAAATGAAAATACTGTAAAACGGGGTATGATATTGCTTTGGAAACAAACTGTATGAATAAATAAAGCATTTTTTCATGTAGTGATTAAAATTTCTTAAACGTCCAGTGTGTAGGATTTAGTGACATCTTGTGTAGTTGCTGATCTCAACCCCTTTGCCTCACGCTCTCCTTCATCCTTTTCTTGACAAAGAAAAATTTTAAAGGCCTATCTAGCGCCAGTGTTTGGTTTGTCCATTTTAGGCTGCTGTAGAAACATGGAGGTTCAATATGGTGAATTCCATGTAAAAGGACCTACAGCATCTGTAGATAAGGCTCATTTTAAGACCACAAACATGTAACAATTCTTATTTTCAGGTGATTATACACCAGTGAAAACATAAAAAACACACTGATCTGTGTTTTTATTTTCCTCTGCGCAGTGAGCCCCACTAACATCAGCCAGTATAACCTGCCACCAGGCAGCAGCAGCATGAGCCGCTCCAACAGTATCCCTGCCCAGGACTCCTTTGACCTGTACGGAGAGGGTCACCCACTGGGTGGCAGCGCAACTTCCCTGGAGGACAGACCACGGGCCATCAGCCGCTCTGGCTCCTTCAGGGACAGCACTGACGAAGGTAGGAAACACTGTAAATGAACTGTGTTCCAAAAATGACCTCCCTACTAAGAAGCTATTAGAAATAGTTTTAAGGCCACATTCAGACGTCAGTCATCAAGTTTTTAATACCAGATTTAATTGACTCTTTCGCTGTGTGTTCACACTGTGAGTGATTCGGCTGCTGGCTCGCACTGTTCTCTGATCTTTTTGTGGGTGATGTAAGAGGCTGTGATTGCATCCATAGAGGTCAGAGGTCAGCTTTTTAAAGAGTAAACCAGGGTTTTTTTCACTGCCTTCTTACAATCGCATCATCCCTATGAGTTACCATAGCGATCAAGTGCGATCAGTCAGCTGGGTAATCATGAATAAATAAGAAAGCTGATTCAAATGACTTGCTCATGGTCAGATTCATTAGAAAAGGTAGAATATTGTATGGTATGGTGAGTATTTTACTAATCTTTGTAATGAGTGATGAAACTTATTACTCTTCTTCTATGCTTACAGTCCACGGCTCTTCATTGTCTCTGGTCTCCAGCACATCTTCACTGTACTCTGCGGTGAGTAGCTTGCCAGCTTTTCTTCTTAAATTTACAGCTCTTCAGGATTAGTGTAGAAGTGCTTTAAATGTAAAACTATTAAATCATGGTGTAAAGTCATTGTTAAAGCTGCTATGATCACATTTATTAGATTAACAATAGATCAAATGACTACATGTAATGTAATGTGCAATTCCACTCAACTCTGTGGAGTTTTTAGCCTTTTTACACTCATTGTTTTAGTTTTCCAACCTGCAACTTTAATGTTTTAACTGAGTTTTACCATCATGAGTGCTGTTTCCAGACACAGCAGACAGCTGTGAAAAAGCTCTGATTTAAGCATATAACGGCTAAAAAGTGAGTGAGTTAAATGAAGAACAAAATAAAGGGTAAAGGCAAAATAAATACTTCAATGAATCCTATATCGCTCTGTGTCTGCTGAATGTGTCAATGCATGTACAAAGTATTTGTTAATAAGTTTGCCACAACAACTTTATGAGGTGATAATGTGTGAGTTTTGCTTGTTTCACTGCCCCCAAGTGGCCAAACAAAATCAGTTAATGCAGGTTTAAAGCTGCACTGTCTTATTTTGTTTCAGCGCCCAACAGCATCCCTGCTCACCCAACAGTGAGCCAAGAGGACATATTGAGGCAGTGAGATAACACTGACTGTTGGTGTACATTTTAAGAGAAGTTCTTCAGATCTAAAATGGCTGCATACAAAAGTAACAAGTGATAATTTTAAGGCTGAAATCATCCATATTTCTAAATGAGACGGCACAGAGTTAAATCAAAGCCTTCAGCTCTTCCCAGTGATGCAGACTGTCATTAAATGTCACGTACATTCTGTTCCAATATTTCTGCCTCATCCCTTCTGTTTCTGCAGATCCAAAAAACAAAAAAACAAAAAAACTCCCCATCGTTGCATGCTTCTAACGTAGCTTTGGCAGATAAGCCTCTGGACAAGTGTTGGGTTTCTAATAGCACAGGCAGCGCTCCAGTCTTCACGTTCAGTGAGGCAGCAGATTAGTTTTAGGGAGAAGGATCAATTACCACCCACCTCCGCCTGTTCCCAATTGCACTTGCAAGATGCACAGGAAAGGCCAGGACGAGTGATGGAGATAGTTTTGTTTACAAAGTTATCCCTCGGGTCAAATTAATTTGTTTGTTTTGTGATTATAAAAAACGTTCCCCATTTTCTTTTCTGCCTGACTTTATCCACTTCTGTGTCTTTAATCTCATTTTAATTAAAATTTGGTTGAATTCTCTTCGTCTATATGTTGGATATTTCATCACTTATCTTCACTGACATTAAAATGCTTCTCATGCTGTGTACTCTAATTCATTTTTCAAAGGCACTTGATTGAACAAAACACAGTGAACCAAAACCTCTGTTTTTTTAATTATGTATGCTTCTTTCTTGCAGACGGAGGAGAAAGCACACTCAGAGGTAAGGGTGGCTGATATTCCATCTGTCTGCATGTCTGCTTCTCTTTACCACCTTCCTCCTGCACATTCATACAGTTCAACACCTTGAAGCTGCTCAGTGTCGCTGCACTGTTGGCCACTGAGCAGCTCTGGGGATGTGGGTGGGGGTTAAGTGCCTTGCTCATGAGGACCTCAAAAGTAGCTGGAAGGAAGAAAAGAGACGTTTTTCTTATTCAGCTTCAATTAGCTGATTTTATTCTGGAAGTCACAACAACGACCTCCATGTCACACGCATGTTTTGCTGCCCTTTAGGTGACTGCTGGCTTATTTCTCTGTGTCTGTTTATCTTTATGTTTGTGTGTGTTTCTGTTGCACTGCATCTATATTCAGAGAGAGTATATCGATGTCAATCAAAGCACAAACAGTGATATTTATTCAGATATTTATACAGATATTTGGCCTATTATTGATGATCAATTTGAACCAAAAAGTTCATAAATAAAAGAAAAGTGATGGTGGATCAATAAAGCAGTTTAACCCCATGTTGCATTGCTTTTTATTATCAGTAAATCTTTTGCATTGACTTCCATCTTGATCATAAATAACCACACAGCCTTACTGTGCTTCATGGCTAATATAATTTACTCTACTTTATGAAAACTTACACTATGCATATATAATGCATGCCCTGCCCTTTGGCTCCTTTTTCTTTTGGCTTTGTTCAGTTTATCACTGATTCTTCTTTGATTTTCCAGATTTACACTTAGATTTCTCCTCCCTTCTCCCCTTCCCTCTGTCCTTGTTTATTAGTGTTTCAAGCTCAAGCTTGGATCAGACAGTAATGGCAAATACACTGTGCTGTTTGTTTTAACCCTGCCAGATGGGTGGAGTTTAGCACATTGAGACTTGCTCACGCAGTGCCAACAAATTGCAGTGACAATCATGAACTACAGTCGCTGTGCACGACCACGTGTGACCCAACTCTGGTTATAAATCTGACTCATATTTGATGTTTTCTACTTTCAGATCCTGAGACAGGTGACCTACACTTGACTTGAATTTGTCATCATTTTTTTGAGACAAGTTATGTTGGCACAACAAGCCGTGTTGGCATGGAGGAAGAGAACCAACAATCAAAAGAAATCATTAATAAGACTGATATCTCAATCTAATCACCCAAAATGTTAGTTTAATGTGTTGGAAATGAGAGTGAAATATGGGTTATGTCATATGGATTATATCCAGAAAGAGACATAAACATAAATCCAAAATATTTAGAACTAAGCAAAGAGATCTTTAGTCTGAAGGAAACCACATCCTTTCTTGTGTTTGCTGTACTTGTGTTTGTCCACTTTGCTAAACTGACACATCTGGCACTTACCTCATTATAGCAGTACCAGGTATTTGCAGATACTCTTTGACCCAGGTCAGGATTCCTTACTTGTATCTCTGGCTTTGCTGCTCAAAGTCTAACCGTGACAGAACCAGTGCTGTGGCTTGTGATAACCTCTTTCTCTCCAGCCACATCAGTACATGCTGTTTGATGGAGGCATGCAACATAGTGTTAATTTTTACTCTTCTCTTTTCAATCAAGGGCCAAACAGTCCAAAATTCCACGGTAATCCCCCACACTTTTGTGTTCACATTTCACCCCAGTGTCTTTTTACACAGTATTACCATGTAACTGCACAGTTTTTTACATCAAAGTTATCAACATGGGAGTTGCAAGTTCAACGCCTCTTTGCATTACAATCAGTCTTAGTTTTCTTTATGTTTTTTTTGTTTTATTTATTTCAGGAACGTTAACTATACTTGCGTTTAACTCTGTACTTTTCTTTCCCCCCCCAAACAGCAAATCAGAAAGCTGCGCCGGGAGCTGGACGCCTCTCAGGAGAAGGTGGCGACCCTGACGTCTCAGCTGGCTGCAAATGTGAGTTTGTTTACTTCAAAAGACGCCGTCAAAACAGCCGGCTCATTTGCATGATAACCTGCTGTCAAAAAAAGCTTTTATGGGAAGGGTTGCCTATCGAAGCACTGGAAGGAATATAAATCTTTGAGACACCCACTAATTCCTTTTCTCTGTGTTTGAAGCCACCGTGCGTGTATTTGTGTTTTTGCTTGTTTGATTTTGTTGGTGTGTGTGTGTTTGTGTGATTTTCCTAAGATAGGATGTTTTCTTACGTGTGTTTGTGTGTCTGCACTACAGAGAGGATTGTCTCTTTTGCTTTTGTCTCAGCCGATGGGGGTTTCAGCAAGAACAGGGGCCTCTCCCAAATTCAACCAAGCAGGGAGAATCAAATATAGGTAGACGGGCATCGAAAGGGAACAGGGAGATGAGGATAAGTGAATCTAGACTCAAGTGCGTCATGCGTGGGTGAAACAGAGTGAGATACAGAGACCTCCAACCCTCAGACGGAGCTGTCTTTGTGCTGAGATGCAGATAGACAAACTCCAGCATGTTACTCGCCTCCGCCCCACCCACCCACCCTCTCTCTCAATGCCAAGAGCCTGATCAAGCGTGGAGACAGACGGGGTCTTTGCTTCGGTCCAACGCTTTGATCACAAAGTTGTGCAGAGCTGAAACTGAAGGCTAAACTGCAGGAAAGGCTGACGAATAGAAGATGAAGACGACTTTGTGTAAGAGTTATGTAGGGACAGTTAAACAACTTTTAGTTGGTTTTGGTCATGTGAAGTTACTTGATGGTGACTGTCATTGATATATTACACATCAGAATCCGTTAACAGGTATATGAAAAAAGTTGTTTTGTGGCTTTTGTGGCTCCAGGAGGAGTCTGATAAATGTCCTCAAGTGAAGTCATCTGAGTCACTGTCTGTTGACGACTACAAGTTTGAAAATGAAAAAAGCCTGATTACCTCTCCTCCCAAGCTTGCTCCTCATCTCTGCCATCAGCTCGGGGCTACATTAGCCGCTACAAGCAGAGCACACCTGGATCTCAGGCCGAACTGTCAGCTGTCGAATTGCAGTTGTCAAGTTGTCATGTATGGTAACAAAGGCACCAGATTTTGACGGACTCTGATTGTCCATTGTGAGTCTGACAATACTCAAAGAGCACAGTGCTAAATCACTGTAGTATCTGTGATGTTCAATACCTTCAGAGAGGTATTTCATTGAGAATTCTTTCAGTTTCTTTACAGTTCAGTATAGTAATAGTCAAGTAAAGGCCCGCTAGTGCAGCAAGTGAAGTCAAGTGAATTTTATTGTCATTTCAGCCATGTACACAGTACACCTTGATAAGATAGCGTTTCACCAAAGACCATGGTGCTACATGAAACATAAAACACAGTGCAGACAGGACTATAAGCATCATTATATACTGTATTTACTGCTAACTGGTTTGAAAAGCTACTAACATGATTGTCATCATCCTGCAACAAGTGAGAAAAGAGATGCTGTCATAATGCAACAATTAGAAGCTGAAAAAACATTCAAGACTTAATCAAGTATGACTGTGTGAGAACAACTTACACTTGGCAGGGTCCAAATCATTTGTGACATAGATTTTATAACATAGCTTTGCGTAGTAAAATGCTTTAAAAACAGATATAACCCAAGACACAATCTTAATAAAAGACTCCAGTGTTTGACCATATCTGTTGTTGATATAGACTAACCCTTAACAGGGTCACTGAGCGTCGAAAACAGCAGTGGAAAATAGCTACCAGTCTCATGCCTTACTGTGCCAAGCCATATGCAAACACTTGCACAACAGAATCCCATATGTGCTTTACAGCTTCCACTCAGGGGAGCTGTGCAGCACATATGGGATGTGGGTAGACTCTGGGGAGGTTTTGGATTTTGATTAGAAGAAAAAAAAAACTCTGGATCACACTGTATCTACATGACAGCGTGGTGGGCTGCTGGTGCTATAAGCTGGTCTTATCCTCCCAGTGGGGAGTGTGACTGGAAATGTCCTCACATGTTCTCCACCCACAGTCCAAAACCAGTCACTGTGACATCGCTTAATCATGAGCTTTCCTGAACACATGTAGAAATATATGCATTTGTACATTTTGTACTTTTAAAGTTAAAGGTTTATATCGTGAAAAATCAAGAAAAAGTGGTATTTTCAAGATGTCACCTTCTCAGCAAGAAGACTTTTTTGCTTCCTAATGCAATATTATGTAACACTAATTTCTTTGCCATTTATTCTTTGATACTATATACTATAATGTGTATACAAATAGGTCATTTCAATTTGGTTCTGACTTCAATTTAATGCATATTTGACCTTATCTTGTCATTTTAGAGAACGCTTAAAGCATCCAAATGTTGAATTTTCTCCAACCCTCAAAGTTTAACCTTGAATATCATCTTAATTGAGTCATGATGATGTCCAAATCTATATTTAAAGGTTAGACAGAGAGGGTATTTTGTGGGGACAAAGATGTGTGAGTGGTCTAGTGTTTAATTCACGCTGGCTGAATGAGTTTCCATTTCATCTCCTGTGTTTTCATCAGAGCCACAGAGGAAATTCTTCAGTGATTGAGGTCATCTGATCTTGATCTCTCTCATTTGCTGTGCCAGTGCATACATAATTATTATTATCTCTTTGAATTGAATTTAAATAAAGTATTACGGCGTGTCAATATGCTCACAGGAAATGAGTCTCACATTAAAAACATATTTGCCGCTGCACTGTCACTCTGGATTATGTACGCCACAGACATCATTTTCATTAATTGTGTTTGTTTTTGGTTTTATTTGATCAAAATGCAGCAGAATTACTAAAACCAACATCGTGTTAGAGGGATTAAAAAGAGCAAATAGTGCTTGACTGCTGAAGTGTTGACCCACTCAGTGTTTTTTTTCTCCAGCCTGTGAAGGGGATACATTTTCCTGCCTGGACTGACATTAAATCGGGTTTAAGAGTTCACACAGGAGCCCCGCCTCCCCGCTCCATCTCCTTCCTCTTTTTACTCACCCTTCACTGTGTCACCCTAACCTTGTCGCCTCTCCCTTTCTGCTCAGCCCTCCCTGTTCTTCTTACTCCTCCCTCATTTTGGCTAGATTTTTCATTATCATCCCCTTCCCTTCCTCCTTTCGTCGCCTCCCCTTCTCGTTGTAAAGAATGTAGCCCAGCAGCAGGTGCTGGCTTTGACCACCGTAGTCGTGACTGCGCTTTATCCATCTTCCGCCGGCACATACCACCCTCTTGAGATGTCGTCCGTGTCTTTAGCGGTGTCATCTGGCAGCACCAGCACCAATGACTTCTCCTCGTCAAGTTCTCTGGTCTGGCCCACCGTCAACCTCTATCCCGGACCCCAGGATCGGAATGGTGGTCAGAAAAACAGGGGTTCAGGGGCTAAGTGTGGCCGCCTGGGCCGGGCCACAGGAGCAGCACAGATGGGTCAACCATGGGACGCGTTAGAATCTGATCAAAGCCTCCTACAGGGCGGACAGGTGGGCAGGGGGGTGTTGAGTCGGAGCTCACAGGTGGAGTTGGAAAGAGATGTGGAGCTGGATAGATGAGTTGGAACAGTTGGCATTTCTAAAGGTCGAGACCTTTGCTGATTCAGCCAGGGACACAGAGTGGAAGAGGCAGCACAGGGGGTGTGTGTGTGTGTGTGTGTGTGTGTGTGTGCATGTGTAAGAACAGAAAGATGAGGAATTCTTTCAATTTGTCAGAGCTTTTTGTTGCACATTTGGGAACAAATACTGTTAAATTCACTAAATGAAAGTTCTCAAAAATTATAATGATGCAAATGTGTGTGTGTGTGTGTGTGCGTGTGTGTGTGTGTGTGTGTGTGTGTGTGTGTGTGTGTGTGCATGTGTGCGTGTGTGTGTGTGTGTGTGTGTTTGTGTTAAGTAGAGATTGTCTGATCTGTCTGGGCATGCTGCCCACCTCTCTGTGACACACCAGGCCTGACAGGTGTCTCAGGGTCTCTAGCTAAGGAGGGGAGGATGAGCTGGCAGTCCACGCACAAATTTTACAGGCTCAGATTTGCACAAGGACACACAACCACGAACATAAGGCTTCAGCAGACATCCGGACGCAAACATATATTCAAAAAACACACGCGTAAACAAATCCAGATACACATTCAGACAGACAGACAGGTTCAGCAGAGCAGATGGCGTGACGTCGTAAAACATTTGCCACCCTTCAGCGTGTCGCCTCTGCATCTTCAGGTGACAGATGAAGTCAGGGAGGGCAGCCCCTTTTTTTGATCTGTGTGCATCTGTGATATCCATGTCATTCTCTCTGTGCTATTGAGTGTTTTCTTGGTGGTATTAGTCCAGAAAGACGGTTTTGCAGCATGCGTGATTGTTAATTCACAGCAAAGTCATGTAAAACATATCTAACAAATACTCTGTTCTGAACTGTTGATTTTTGGATTTTTGTAAGCTAGATATGACAGCAGGAGTTCTTTATAGTGTACAGGGAGCCTCTTCAGGAGGGCACAGTAAGAGCTTTCAGACTTGTGGGCAAACAAACTTTTCACAGCTCAAGCCTAGTCTGTGGCTCAAGTGGAAACTCACTTCAAAGCTATCATCACCAACCAGCAGACCAGCTTATTATTAATTCTCTGCCTTTTCTTCAAGGGATATTCAACATGAATATTGATTTATAGATAGGCAACTGATAAGCTGTGTTTATTATACTGTATATGTTTTGAGATAATGAGTTTTTCTAGTTTTCATACTCTAAAGAGAATAAAACAGTATTCTACTTTTTCATGTTCTACCATTTTAAATCCAGTTATCAGTTTATAGTTTGCTTAACAAATGTTCCAGCGACTGAGGACTTCATTTGTGTCTCTCTGTGTGTCTGCAGGCTCACCTGGTGGCAGCCTTCGAGAAGAGCCTGAGTAACATGACCTGCCGTCTGCAGAGCCTCACCATGACCGCTGAACAAAAGGTACAAGAGCTAAGTCCTGAATTTGAAAAATACTGCACTTGAACTCCATGGTGAAGGGATTACAGGGAGGAGAAATGATTAGAAACAGTTTGACACTGAAAGAGTGCAGTGGAAAGTAACAATGTGGAGGTCTGCGGTTGCGGATTAATGGATATTTTTATCTTTGGTTCGGTTCCTGACTCCTGTAAAAAGGTTTTCTACTGAAGACAATTTTGAGTTATTGCCTGAATATTTCTCTAACTTCCACTCCCAACCTTAACGAAAGTTGTTTGACTTGCTTCTAACTACAAATCTTTTTGCTTTACCGGCAGGTAAAATTGTTATGTTTTGCACAGTCATGCAAGGGGTCAGCATATTCCATGAACCTAAGGCCCAAAAAGTCATTTAAAACCAGTGAATTCTTCAGAAATCCTCCAGCATTTATCTGCTCCAAGGTCCATTTTTCTATATTTTCTTACAAGCCGACTTTTCTACCGACAGGAGGATTCAGAAGAGCTCAAAATGAACTGAAGCACTGATCACACAGCAGCAGCAATATGTTCAAAGATAGATCCCTACCACAAATTATGAATACTCACACATGCACACACATGCACACACACAATGCTGACGAGCCTTGGCAGCTTTTTAATCCTCTATAAATTAAAGCAGACTGGGATCTGGTGGGATGTCTTTGTTAAACAAGGCCGTCCCAACTTTTAATTAAAGTAGAAACCCTATCTGCAGCCCTCAGTGAGTTTTCGGGCAAGGCAGAATAGAGAGTCCCTCTATCTGATCGTGTTGGTTCAACAGAGTTGAGGTTTTTTTATTCTAAGCAGGTGGTGCCGGGGTTGCGGCAAATCCTCTAGGAGACTGCTATCTTCTTCAAAATACCCTCCCTTCGTTTTTTTGTCTCTCGTTCCCTTCCACTGAAAGCCATGCCAATGCACAAATTGAAGAATTTGTTTCCAGTGCTGATTCCACTCATTTGGCCAAAAGAAGAATTTGGTGCGTCATCCTTAGTCTAAAAACTGCCTCTCTCTCCAGGAGTCTGAGTTGGCTGAGTTGAGAGAAACAATAGAAACCCTGAAAACCCAGAACACCGACGCCCAGACGGCCATCCAGGTGGCGCTCAACGGCCCTGACCACCTACACAAAGGTAATGAAGGCACCAGCAGGGATGTTGGATCAAACTCAAATCATCTGAGGTTCTCAGGAGGTCTTGAATGGCCTGCTGTTCCATGATTGGATGGATTTTTTAGCCTGATTGAAGTGTTTGTGCTGCACAGATCACTTTTGGAAAGCCTTGATTAGTCATAGAAACAACCTGAATCACATGTGTAATTAATTTTGTGTGCTGAGCCCAACATAGTGGAACTCTAGCAAAAGTCTTTCAATGTAGTTACATTAAGCAATTATGTCCCTATATAGTTGTTTTCATAGTTAATGGCAGAGGCAGACAATACATACATGTAACGTAGTGTCATTTTGAAATCATGAAATGAAAACAGATCAGATCACAGTTTAAATCATTTATATAAGTTATGTCTTTATTAAAATAAGGTGAGAAAATGTGTATCTGTATTTCTGTTTATTTTAATATCTGAGACCAAATCGCCAAATCAACCAGGACTCATGTTATTAGTTATAACTTTAAAGAGAAGATGATACCATCCAAAGCAAGATGATACCATCCAAAGCATGGTTCGGGGATCAGCGTTGTATATCTCATCTTTTCAAAGCACTAAGAAAGATTTTGTTTTTTCCAGACCTGCGGATTAGACGGCAGCACTCATCAGAAAGTATGTCCAGTATCAACAGCGCAGCCAGTCACTCCAGCATGGGCAGTCTGGGCAAGGACGCCGAAGACAAAAAGAAGAAGAAGAAGAGCTGGGTAGGTGGAGAAACTTAAGAAAGAGCCAACAACGAAATCTCAAATATGAAGTGCTTTTCTGAAAGCCAAACTGCAAACTCCCACAAATAAAATAAAACCATGTAAATAACTCATCAATAATCACATTCTGCTACTGAATTCTACATGCAGGTTATGCAACTCAAACCTTTCCATTCATTTGTTTAGTTCTTCGGTCATTGTTTAGGAGTTGGATTTGGTGGCGGAAGACTTTAAAAACATATGAATTATTCAACAGCTAGTTAGGCTAATTCAGATATGCACTATATGCCTGCATTAAAACATTAAATATCTTCTTTCACATAGATAAAAGCATTTTCATGGAGGCACCACTGAAGAGCTTCAATATGACCTAAATGCCTGAAATGTAAATGTAGAATGTTGCTGAATATTCTGAATATGCTGTAGCTTGACCTAACCATGAGCACAGGAGGGCTGAGTTTGGTTTCGGCTCTCAAAACTCCAAATCAAAAATAGTGTGATTATTTCTACCCCAACTGGCAATGCATCTTTTTCATTGCCGTGATTTGTATTTCCATAATTCTTCCTTATTTCACCTCTTGTGAAATTGCTATTAAAGTGGGAGTTTGCTCGGCTGCGTGAGTCATTCAGACGATGAATAATTGGTCGGTTCAGTTTCCAGTCACTGCTTGTGATCGAGTACTTACTTACTTCAAAAGTGTTTGGACACTTTTTAAGTTGGAGGTGGAGCATGTTGGGATTCCCATAGGTCATCTGCAAGATCCTAAAAATCCCATTCACGCCTTGCCTAACATCATCACAGTCCTCCATCATGTCCCCGTTGCTAAGCTACAGTGCTGAGATGGTTGTCAGCCAAGTTGCTGTCATCAGCGAGGGCTAACAGAGGATCAAGAAGTGAAGTCAAGCACCCTGCAAGTATTGTTTGAAACACACTTTGAATTTCATATAGGGCAGCATGCAATTAGGCTGGAAAGAAGCAAAGTGACCACTAATCGTGGATACTGAAGCTTCAAACTGGGCCAATAGCTGCCCAGAGGTTAGAGAAGTGCTGGTTGTATCTCTGTGTCAAGAGGGAAAGTCTGCAACAGAGAAGCACTCTCACTTCTCAACATCTACTGACAAAGTACTTTAGAGAAGGCTCTTAATCCCTCAACAGGACTTCAAGTGTAAAGGTCTTAAAGACACGGGGTACATCTTTATTCCACGATGTTCATTTGAACTTCTGTCTATCTGAAAATTGGTTTCTTTGATGGCTCAGTTTGCCACAGATGTATTTGGACCTGCTTTGTGTTGAAGTCAAGCCTTATACGTTCGCTTTATGCAATGCTTGTCTCCTGTTTCCCCTTCTACTGAGGACCATGTCCACAAATACCCACAAATCAAGGCCAAAGAGCCAAATTATCTAAAAATGCAATACACAACCATAAGGCTCTCTCCTCTCCCTCTGCACTTCTCTCTGATTTCACTGTTCTTTGCTTCAGTCTGCAATAGCAGCTCAGTGTCCCTGGCTGGAGAGCTGTTATTTGCTGCAGCCCCCTGAGTCAGACACATGACATATTAGAAGTTCCGACTCAGCCAAAGAGCACAGAGCCAGAGCCAGTTTTCATCCTCTGCTGCAATGCAAAACGCCTGCCCTTGAAATGAAATGCACGCTAACAGCCCAAAAGTTCACCACTGAGAGTGACACCCTAGCCTGCTATGTTAAGTGAGACCCCCCACCCGACCCCCCTTCCCAAAAAAAAAATTCAAGTCCAGTCCATGAATGCAAATCAATCTTTTATTTAAGCAGCAATTAATTATTCATTTGCATAAATTCTGCCTCGGCGCACACATGGCTGGAGACACGGATAGAGTTGAACTAAGGTTACTGAGAAGTAAGTAAGCAGCAGATTATGCTCACAGAGTGACATGAAATAATGACTAGATAGAGTGTTCTCCAATAAGACAGAGGCAGCATCTGACCTGTGTTAGTCAAAGTCAAAGAGCTGCATTATTGTTCAGCATACACTTATAACTGTAAACGTGAGCAAATATCGTGCAGGATTCAATATATAACATGTTTTTATCACTGAAGTTTTAAAATCTCTCCATTCATTTTCTATAGCTGCTCATCCTGTTCAGGGTAGCTGGGAAGGCTGGAGCCTTTCCCAGAATGCATTGGGCGTAAATTCATTTACTTGAACTGTGTTTGTATGTTCTGTTTAGCATGATGAGTTTCTTGTTGAATCTTGTATTATGTCTCTGTTACTGTCTATGCTTGTTTGGTGCCGCACACTGTGCTCACACCTAAACAAACTGCACAAAACTACCATATCAAGAATACAGCTTTCCTAATTATAAATTCAGCCCCAATTAATCCTAATTTCAGTCATATCTACAGAACCCAAACTTTATACAACAATAACACACACACACACAAGGATTGCAGAACAAACTGGCTGCTGTACAACAAAGTCAATGCAGAAAATCAACCTGCAAAAACACTTAACTGCATCCTCTCATTATATAGCTGGCTTCAACTGAAGCTTAATGTTCACACAGTTTCTCTTGACTGTCCTCAGTAGAGATTAGACAACATTAGACAAACATCGGCCCAACCTGGGGTTAGGGTTAGGGTTAGGGGTAGCCACTTAGCCGTGCAACATGCTAAAGCCAAGTTTTGCAGGCTAAACAACATAAAACATGGCAAAAGTTCCAGCTTTGCTCTATTGAACAAATAAAGTAACACCAGCAACTATTGTCCAACCCCTGAGAATTAGTAGTGGGTGTCAGTCCGGCTCATAACTCATAATGTGTCAGGCCAGTAAGCATTTTGGAAAAGCAAATCGGTCTCCTTTCATCGGGTGTCAAACTGATAACACAGAGATAAAAAGATGCTCTGAGCGCAATCATAATCTTCATTATCATCATCCTTGCTGCAGCACTAACTGTGAGACACATTAGCAGCATTTAGCTTGAATCACTCATCAAGTAAGCAGGAGTGTGTGTTTTGCGTGGCTTAACGCTGGGTGTGTTCTGCATCTTCAGGTGGCTGATTCCATCCCGGCTCAGGTCAGTGGCTCCCAGAGCGTCTTCTGTGTGTGTGCTGTGGTTATCCCCCATCCTCCCTCCCCTCCTTCGTTCCCTTATTCATTCCTCCTCTTCACCCTCTCAGAGCAACCTCTTCTTTCCCTTTTCTGGAAACGTCGGCATGGATACGGCAACCCTCCCCTCCCCTGCCCCCTTGTTCCTCCCTCCTCCTTCCTCTTCCCTTGTTCATCTTGATTGCCTGTTCAGCCCTAATTTTTAGGGTCATTAAAAAGCCTGCCCCTCTTTCTCTGTCCTTTATTTCCATCTTTACTTACAGTCTTGCTTTTTGCCTCCCTCTTTACTTAAACCAGACAGTGACCATTGCTTGGAAACAGCACGCCGTGACTTCCTGATCTGGCAGGATGTGATGTCACCAGAATATATCTCATTTGACCTGACATGTTGTGAATGTAGACGTTGGTTGAGCTGTGATATTGACTTTCCCTCTTGTGTATTTGTGCTATCTGTCTTGCAGTTACGCAGCTCCTTCAAACAGGCGTTCAGCAAGAAGAAAACCAAATCTCAGTCGGCCCACGACGAGATGGAGGAGATGACCGACTCACTGCCGTCCTCACCCAAACTGCAGCACGACAACAGGCAAGGCAGCATCGCCACGCTGCGCTCTTCACCTTCCACCACAGAGTGAGTTTTTACACGTGCATCCACTCTTACGCACATATACACACAGGTCATTCTCTCATACAAACTGAAAACATGCACAGCTGTTTTGTTCCCTTTTCTTCTCGAAGTCTAAATTCTTTCCACTGTTATTTTTTTTTTTTTGTTTTCACAAATGTCTGCTAATCCTCACCTCACCGTTCTTTCACCTCTTTCTCCGACCTCTCTGCTCACCCTCCTTCTTTAACGCCTCTCCACCTGCTGTAGCAAGTGCGTTTGCGATAGCAAGTCCTCCCCCATTTGGACAGCAAAGAAAAAGCAAAACGGTCAAATGGTCTACAAGCACAGATCTCGGTAATAGGCACTGTGTGGCATGCTCCCAGGGAGTGTGTGTGCAGTGGGGTGTGTTGGTGTGACTTTCTTCTGCATCTTAATGCCATAAACACCTCTGCATGTCGGGGGTGGTGATCTCTCTGGTTCGCACTCTGGACCTCAGGACCTCTGAGGTGTCCAGTTCATGAAAATATTAGTCGGCTGAATAAAGGCTGTAAAGGATGAGGAGTAATGATTTGCTTACTCATGCCAGAACAAACTGGTTCTGTGTCACTGTAAAGGGACAACATGTGGCCATTTTGCCAACCAGCAACAAGCATGCAAGTACTGTCCACATCTGGTGTGCTGTGTGACAGCTGGTGAGATAATTTCCTTTTCTCAAAGGCAGAGCATGTGGACGTGTTCACTCGGCGAGTGTGACAGATTCTTGTTGTGCTTTTGACTTAGCAAAATAGCATTGCATCTAACTCTAGTTGTTGTGTTAGATCTCTGCCTGTTTAGTATGCAAAATAACTGAGTCATGATGATGGCACTGCTACCACAGCACCAACTGTACATCCCACACTAAAGGAGGGCTTCAATACAACTGCAGCATTGCAAAGTACTGTGGGAGCCACAGCTGGAACAACTAAATGGGAAGGAGTGGCTGTCCCAAATGTCCCAGTTCCCCATTCACCTCCATGTTGTACCTACCCATGCGGTTCACCACTGACTCCAGCTTCCCTCTGAACGTGAACTCTCTGGTTTCCTTTAAGTGTGTAATATTTCTCTTCAGACTGTGTGTGTGTGTGTGTGTTTGGTATAACCCTCGAGGTGACCCCCCTCCTCCTCCCTGTGTCTAATCCCTGTTTGCAGGCTGTGCGAATGCACCGAAGCCGAGGCCGAAATCGTCCTCCAGCTGAAGAACGAGCTGAGGGAGAAGGAGCTCAAGTTGACAGACATCCGCCTGGAGGCGCTTAGCTCCGCCCACCACCTTGACCAGATCCGAGAGGCCATGAACCGCATGCAGGTGAGATCACACACTTGGAGAAAGAAATACTTTCAGCCGTGCTTCAGACAGGCAAAACGTAACTCTGTCCAATTTATCCAGGCTAAAGTGGTGTGTTCATCCCTGAAGGCGCTGGAGCATGACAGCTACCAGTTAGGAAGTTAACAATGCGTTTAGTGGATGGCTGACAGGGCACCAGCGGGGCACCAAGAGGGCTGAGCTCAAACTAGCTGATTACACACACACACACACACACACAGTATAAACACACACACTAACACAGAGTCTCTCATATTAAATCTATGCACCTAACACTTTTGCAGATAAGCGATTAAATTGTAGTTCATAATATTGTTTCAGACCTTCAATCTCTTCAAGTTCCAAGAACCAGAGGAACTCATCTTCTTTAGAGTCACCTCTAAACTCAGTGAAGACAGATCAGTTTTCAGTTTCACACTCAAAAATGAAAATTATACAGTTATATAGCGTTAAAAGAATGTTTTGATATTTTGGGAGATACACTTATTCTCTTTCTTGCTGAGAATTAGATAAGAAGATCGATACACTCTCATCTCTGTCCAGTAAGTATGTAGCTGGAGCCAGCAGACAGTTAGCTTAGCATAAAGCTAAAGCTCTAAATCTCACTAAAAAACAGGTTATATCTTTTCAATTCAATTTATTTGTAATATATAATAATACCAGTACAATCATAGTTAATCCGTGCAAATATATGTGTAATAACAACAATTTTGATGCTTATTTGTGGGACTATTTCTTGACCAGGATGAGTAAAGATACAGTGTGTTAATTATGGAGCTCAGGTAAATAGTGAGAAATAGTAAATAGTTTTGTTGCCTTTGGACAGAGTGAGGTTAGCTGTTTCCCCTTGCTTTCAATGTATATGTCAAGCCAAGCTAACCGTGGTGGTTTCATTGTCAGCAAGATAGCTAACTAAAATTTCACAAAATGTCAAACTATTCCTGAAAGTCTGAAAGTCTAATATTTTTTGGTGGAGGAATAAAAAGCAAAAAACAGGAGAAAAAAAAAAGATCTTTCTATCTGTCACCACCTCATCAACTTACCTGTGTATCACCGAAACTCACAATTAATAAATTAATTTAATAAATGGAATTGAGAATTGTTTAATTACCCATAAAGATGAATAAAAAGATGCAACGTCAAGTTTTCTTTTCTCTCTGAAAATTCACATATTTGATATATTTATATATTTCCTAATGATGTGTTGCAATGAGACGGCAGCCATCAGTTCAAAGTATAATGTTCAGAGGTGCTGCATCATTTCAGAGTCTTAAAAGAAGCACATGTTCAAAGAACGTCACCATAAATGTCCCAGTTAAGTGGCTCTTTGTGGATGTGGATTGCCTTGTCTGTAGAAGCCTATAGTCTCCTCTCAGATCTGGGGATCATGTAACGCTCCTTATCTGAGACTTACTCTCAGTACAAAGAGAGCCTTGAAGATCAAAAAGCTGCTTACATCCCATAATTCCAATAATACTGATTCAGAATAACAACAGCGGCCAGCCTAAATGCAGGGAAATGACCGTCTACTTCTGGAGTATGAGTATTACTTAGTGTTACCAGAGTCTTGAATGCAGCTTCTGTTAGATTTTGTCTAATTTTCATTCTTTTATTAATAAACAGAACGAGATTGAGGCTCTGAAAGCGGAGAACGATCGCCTCAAGTCCAGCGGGAATGCCACGCCAACGGCCACGCCCATCAAGGCGGCCCGGCCACCCTCCGAGACCTCCAGCACGTCCTCGTCCTCCTCGCGTCAGTCCTTGGGGCTGTCGCTCAATAACCTCAACATCACTGACACCATCATGTCAGGTCAGTTCAGTGTCAGCTCCGCGGCGCGTTGATCCGAGGTGTTTGTGTACATCAACGTTAGCAACCTGCAGTTTTGTGTGAGAGGTGTGAGCAGTAGGTGTGGGAGTGGTGGAAGTGAGTGAAAGAGACTTCATGTCTTGACAAATCAAAAGTAATATATCTTAAAATGCCGGCCAATTAGGACTGAGTATTCAACAGTTTTTAGAAGAAAGTGTTTTTTTTTTTTCACTTGGCAGGTGCATTCAGTTAATCATTCAATTAAACCTACAAGTGTTGCATTGTAAGTGCCATGTTCTTATGTGTAGTTAAGCCGTAGGTCTCATTTTATGGTCTGCAGCAACTCTCAGGGCAGATTTTTCTTTTGTGGCATCACGTTGGATTAGCCCTCTCTAAACTAGCCTCAATAAATGTGAGAGAATTGTGTTTGCTGAGAGAAATGATCCGGAGGAGCTGCATGAAATGATGAAATAGCTGCTCTCTCTACTGCGGGGGCTCGCAACACAGCAGGCGCCTGTTACACACACACACACACACACACACACACACACATACACACATATATGAACATGCTGGAAACCTCTCCAGGCCTGCTCCGTTTGAGGAGTGAAAGAGTTTGTCCCTCTCACTTGTCCTGTAATTAACATAGAAGGCGCAGCTCCCTCCGAGGACTCGGGCCCTTGTTAATTGATGGAGGGATGAGCCGAGCAGTGACGCGTGAGAAGACGAGTGGGCCAGCGGGCCGTTATCGCCCCAACACAGAGCCCTCGGCTAAAAGAAAGACAGACGAATACAAAGTACCCCCTTCCATCTCCAAAATGGAGTCTGTGAAAGAAAGAATGGTGGGAGTTGTGAGCGTTGTGGTTGACGTCAAAGGTTAAAGGTGGCAGGAAACTGACAAATGAGTCAAATTTTCACAAAGTAGAAACACAGCTGCAGATAAATGGGAGTGTAATCTGTGTCCTGAAGTTTTGTAATGTGTGACTCTGCAGTTCCCTCAGCTCCAGAGCATTGTAGCATCTTTCAGCTCATTGTTTTGGTTTTCCAGGCTACAACTTTACTGTTTTAGTTCACTCTCACCACTCTCAGCATTGTCTATGGCAGAGACAGGGTCCAGCACCAAATGACATATTGAGTAGCCAACTAGTGAACATAATGGAGCTTTTAGCAATGAAAGAGACATATATTTATTTCTCAAGAGTTAGTGGAGACCAGAAATCGAGCTAAACATTCTTGAGGTGGCAGGAAACACAAACTCTAAATGAAAGAAATTGTCTATTGAATGTGTAAATAGGAGAACTGCAAGTTTGTCATATTAACTTGAAAGGTGATATGTCAGTGCTGCCCCTAAGTGGCCAAAAAAAGCAGTTATTACAGCAGTTAACCTTGCAAGGCTGGAAAATTTACAAACCTCATTTGTTTTGGTGAACAATGATAAAGGCTAAAATCAAGTATGAGTATTTTGTTTCTGTTCGGTCATAACGGTGAAAAAAAAGTCGGAAATCTGAAACTCAACAAGCTAAACCTTCTGATGTTCTGTCTTCTGAAAGAAATGACGTTGTTGATGTTTGTGAACTGAGTGAAACTGCTCCTCTGCCTTCAGTTCTGTTGCTGTTGGTGAAAAAATGTGCTCAGTGCTTCAAATATTTGGTTTGGTGCTGCTGTAACTTGATATTAGTGTCACTGTCATGTTGGATCATTTATTTCTTCAGACGACTGTCTCTTCTCCTGGTTACTTAGTGATTTTATTCTGTACTGTTGTCATGATAACAGTCCCATCCGCTTACTGACTACATGTTCTCAACAAATGAACCTCTAATGAATCATTTTCTATCTTGACTTTTTCTTATAAATGTCTCCCTGCCTTAGATTTTAGACACAGAAATTACTTTTGTATTAAATTATTCTGAGCAGGAAAAATGTGGTTTTACTAAATAAAAATAAAACCCAGCACAGAGCCCTCTCTGCTGTCTGTGCAGTTCTAAACAAAAGCAGTACTGACGACTCTCCTGGTACACTATAACACTTAAACCGATCCAGTCTGCTCTGGTAGCACCCAGGCATAATCTTTACAGTATCAGTATCAATAAATACCCCCTACAGAAGACTGCAAAAGTAGTGTAAGTGCAAAAAAAGTTTAAAGAAGTGATATATTATTACACCAGAGTGGTGAATACTAGTACAACGGACTACAAAAATGACTCATCCCTTGACTAGTATAGAACATTTTGTGATCTGTGGGCATTACAGTCACATTTTACGAGATATTTACCTTCAGAAACTCCATAATACTCCATAATAACTAGAAAATACATCACATTTATATAAAACATTGCCTCCTCCTTCTGTGTATCTTTCTCAGTATCCTTTGCAGTCACAGAAATACCCAAACTGAGAAATCTGGTGTCCTAAAAATTTCCCACCCGGTTTCAATAACACACAGCCTTACATTATGATTCTGAGCACTCACTAGAAAACGCTCTGTATGAAAACACTGATTAAATGTAAAAGTCATTATCTCATAAAAGAAAGCCATTAACTGTCTTTTACTTTGGACGACTCTGTCCATTTCAAGCTCTAAATTTCCAGGAGTGTGTTTCTAATGAATCAAAGCTCTGATAGATTAAAGTATGTCTGCGTTTCCTAACAGAAAGTTTTGTTTTCAGATATTCTGCTCGACGACAGCTACGAGGGCAATCTACGCAAAGAGGGCCGCAGTGTGAGAATAGTGGTTACCATCAGCAGTGGGCCCAAAACCATCAAGGTTAGTTATTCCTCCAGGTAAAAGCACTGTAGTCTTATTTGTTCTGACCGCTGTTGTTTTAATGAACACGTCTGACAACTCTTCAGGGCACACAAAGCCAGGAGTACCTGATTGGGTCTATAGGCGTGAGTGGGAAAACCAAGTGGGATGTGCTGGATGGAGTCATCCGACGCCTCTTCAAGGTAAACTCATGATTGCTCATAGATTCAGATCTTATCAGGCTCATATTTATTAGGTGTTTTATTGCACAGGCGCCTGGAATCCTCTTCTCTTCTAAATTAAACCAGCTGAATGTGTGACACGTGCACCAGAGAGTACAACGAAAAACATTATAAAAACAGGTTAAAGAACAGAGTTTGTTTTAAATGTACACCATCGTGTAAAGCTGTCAGTCTGAAGATATGTTGAACAACAAGAATCATGGTCTATATTTAAGCATGATCAATAGTGCAGTTCGTCTTCTTCATTTGTCTTCTCAACCCTCCCCTCCCTGCAGGAGTATGTGTTTCGGGTGGACCCTCTGACCAGCCTGGGTCTCAGCTCAGACAGCATCGTCTGCTACAGGATGGGCGAGGTGGTTCGCTCTCACGCCTCTGAAGTGCCTGAGCTGCTGCCCTGCGGCTACCTGGTGGGCGACAACAACGTCATCAAGGTCAACCTCAAAGGTATGGCAGCAAGGAAATAAGTTTCTATTTCAGGATTATAGCAGATGTAAAAACCAGGTTGGAATTCTTAAGGAAAGTGTTCGAGACACAGAGATAACACATTTCCTTTCTTCCTTGTATCCTCCCTCCTCTTCCTAGGTGTGAAGGAGAACAGTATCGACAGCCTGGTGTTTGACACGCTCATTCCGAAGCCCATCATCCAGCGGTACCTCAACCTGTTGATGGAGCATCGTCGTATCATCCTCTCAGGACCCAGTGGCACCGGCAAGTCCTTCCTAGCCGCCAAGCTGGCTGAGTACATCATTTACCAGATGGGGCAGGAGATAACGGAGCACAACGTGGCCAGCTTCAACGTGGACCAGAATTCTAGCAAGGTAAGAAAGACGAATTCAAATGTTCGGTGTATTGTGGCTGCGATTGTTCACTTTTACCCAGTCTGCCTTCTCTGTAGAACTTATGCTTCAGTTTAGGGACTTCCTACATATCCCAGAATACCTTTTAAACAACACAGAGGAGATTCTCATGTTGTAATAGATCTTTAAAAGATGTACGTCTGGTTGCTGCTGAGTGTTTACAAATTGGTCTCTCTGCTTCTTCCACATGGATCTGTCCCTCTGTGATTACTGACTGTTGGTACTAAATTGCAGCTTTTTAAGCTTCTGACCAACTGACCTTACAACCTGACATCTTTCTCTGATGTTTTTGATCAGCCTTCACCAGAAGAAAGATATACTAGCATTTAAATAACAGGCTTCAGAATGTGACATGCATCCCCAGTGGATGTTTTTTTGAGACGGTGTAATTTTACCCTGTTGTAGTTTTATAAAGTAAAGGCTTGTCCAGATGGAGAAAAGCCTCAGCAGGAGCGAGATTACACATTTGTAAGTAGTAAATGTCAAAGCTTGGCTGCTCATAAACCTGCATATAGATTTCCATCCATAATGAAATTTTGCAGTTTGGAACCTGTGATTTGAATGTTAATCCATTCTTTGATTAGTTTTCAGCATGCATTTAAATAAAAAAACAAGTAGTAGAGACTCAGATCATATTGCTCCCATCAAACCTGCACTTTACATTCAGAATATTGCATCCAAATGAAAAACTTGCCAATTTCTGCCTCAGGACCTGCGACAGTACCTGTCCAACCTGGCAGAACAGTGTAACTCTGAGGAGACGGACACAGAGCTCCCCACTGTGGTCATCCTGGACAACCTCCACCATATTGGCTCCCTCAGCGACATATTCAATGGCTTCCTCAACTGCAAGTACCACAAATGGTGAGTCAGGAATGCATTAAAAAATCTATAAAATCTAAAATACCAAAATAGCAGCACTGAAATGCAGCAGTTTACAAAGTTTCATTGTTCTCAGTTGTGACTGAATCATGTCGTCTCTGTCTCTGTCCAGCCCTTATGTGATTGGGACCATGAACCAGGGAGTTTCTTCCTCTCCTAACCTCGAGCTACACCACAACTTTAGGTTTGTGACACACACAACCTCAACCTATACAGAAATATCACTGAACACTGACCTGTCTCTAACAACATTGTTTATAATGTGGTTATATTTGCTCTGTATCGTGTCACCTGTCACATAAAATGTTTGATTTTTTCTGTGTCAACATGTTATTTCTCAGATTGTAAACTAAAGGCATTGTTCCACAGGGAGCACTCTAATTACATCTCTTGGATAATTACCTCGTTAAATGAAAATGAATGGACTATAATGCATGTTCTGAGCGAGGATCATTTCTGCTTGGCATGTTTGACTGACTGATGATTTGGCAACTATAACATCGTTAGGGGAAAGCTCATTAATTTAATTTGAATCTATTATAATAAAGTGAAATAAGCCCAAAACTCGTTACTCTGATGGTGGAAATGCCTCAAACGGTTTCAGCATGTCTGATACGAGCCGCTTTAATTCACCACTGATCATCTGTCCTGATGTAGATGGGTGCTGTGCACCAACCACACCGAGCCGGTCAAAGGTTTCCTGGGTCGTTTCCTGCGGCGGAAGCTGATAGAGACGGAGATCGATAAGAACATGCGCAGCAATGACCTGATTAAGATCATCGACTGGATCCCCAAGACGTGGCAGCACCTCAACGGCTTCCTGGAGGCACACAGCTCCTCCGATGTCACCATAGGTCTGTCGCACACACACAGACACACACACTCTCTTGTGTCTGTACTGTTAGACCCATGCCAAGTCTTTGTTTATTGATGAACGAAACATTTACTCAATGAAGTGAGTGTGGTAAAGCCTGCATCCTCTTCTGCCTCCACTCTTTTGCAGCATGTTTGTTAATAATCTGCTTCCTGTCTTCGGTCCTAAACTTTCCATCCAACAAATACTCATCATCTGGACTCTTTTGTCCCTGCAGGCCCCCGTCTCTTCCTGTCCTGTCCCATGGATGTGGAAGGCTCTCGGGTTTGGTTCACTGACCTGTGGAACTACTCCCTGGTGCCCTACCTGCTGGAGGCGGTTAGGGAAGGCCTTCAGGTACATCCTGGAAAAACACACTGAATGAATAATTGCGCACTTTTGTTGCGCTTCAGAGGCAATAACGAGTGATGAATAGTAACTACATTAATTTACTCAAGTACTGCACTAAGGAACAGTTTTAAAGTACTCATACTTTACATTTTACACTGCCTTATACTTTATACTCCATTACATTTCAGAAGGAAATATTGTACTTTTTACTTCACTACATTTATTGGACATATTGGACTTTTTAGATTTTAAATGCAAATGTATCTCCACCATGACAACAAAAGGATTTGTTACATAGTAATGGTCCTGTGATATAATACAATGCTGACAGCGATGATTCTACATAATGAGTACTTTTACTTTTAATACTTGAAGCACTTTTAGTTGCCGGTGCTTCTGTACTTTGACTTTTTTAAGTCAGTCGGCCATTTTTTCCTGCATCACTGTGACTGGCACAGCTCTTTAAATGATATGAGACGTGTAATGAAACTGATAATGAGAATTATCACACTGTCTGATTTTTATTTCACTTCACACATCACAAGATGCACATAACAATGTATATAATAATATATATAATATATACAGCAGGAGAGCTTGGACTTCTCTATTAGTCCCTGTACACATAACGCACTACTTAGTGCAGCATCATTCATGCCTCCTCTCCCTCTCTGACACGCCCACAGCTCTACGGCAAAAGAGCAGCATGGGAGGATCCGTCCAAGTGGGTGAACGACACGTACCCGTGGAACGCCGCCTCGCTGCAGCAGGACGGCCAGTCGCTGCTCCAGCTGAGGCCGGAGGACGTGGGATACGACGGTTACAGCTCGTCCAAGGAGGGAGCCTCGTCCAAGCAGGTGTCTCAGAGTGACACCGAGGGAGACCCACTGGTGAGGAAGACATATGGCAAAACAAACCTCGTGATTATTCTGTGACATTAAAGAGCCTCTAGTTTATGTGTAGCATTTAAGACAAGTATGAAAATATAGAAATGGCCCCAGTAGGAATGAACGTGCTATGGAGATGAATATATATCCATAATCATGGTGCAGAGTCATAAAGTTATTCAATTCAAGGATGTTGGTACCCTGGATGAGTGTTACCTTGACCTCTCCAAGAAAAAGTACAATAAATAGATAAACTAGTAAAGCAGAGCTAGGTGGTCTTGGCTCCTGAAGACCCAGTACACACACACACACACACACACACACACAGAACACAGGATGAGGATGAACTATTCAGGGATGAGAGAGAGAGTTAATTTCCATTTGGTGGGTTATTGCAGCCCAAGAGGAATTAAAGGGTAGTCATCCAAAAACAACTGGCTTAATTTAGCCAGTTAGAAAAGTGTGTGTGTGTGTGTGTGTGTGTGTGTGTGTGTGTGTGTCCGACCAGGCGAGACCACTTTGCTCCACGCAGGTGTGCCTCGCCTCATTTTAGGAACACTTGAAGCAGTGCACCAGATGCAGCAGCACCTCTGCATTATTTAGACCATTAGCTCTGTAGCAGGGATGAGAGGTTCTGCAGTTTTATTGTGGTGATTTAGCACAAGCTTTTAAAAGAGCTTCTCACCGCACGTGAAGTATAAAGACAAAGTCTGCGAGTCATTAGACTCTGAGGTTCATAATAGGTGCTTTAAGTATGCTGCCTGGTCACAAGGTGTTTTTTCACTGATGCTAACAGGAAGAGATGTCAGAGGGAGAGCTACGAGAAACAATAAAACAAAAGGTTTATGGGAGTAACGAGAGAAAATGGAAGTTATAAAGAGTACAAACATTATGCTCAAGTATTGTTTTGTATTTAAAGGTGTATCTTTCACTGTTTTGCTGATAATATTCAATTATGCTGTATCAAATTATCTATTTTACATTACTGCCTAAATGCCATTAAACCTGGATGGCTGATAATTACAGTTTAATGCTAATGTCCCTAAGGTGCTCTTCTCTTCATCCTTGAACGAGGCTGACACCTGTTGTGGAACAGAACAAACACTTTCTCTCTTTTGGTCAACATTGTTGAGGATGCAGTCGCTTTATTGCCTTAATAGTCAGAACCGACTCTGGGTCAGTTGATCTGTGTGCGAGCATAAAAAGTTCTGGCCGTGCAGAAAAGGCGACTAAATGTGTAGTGTGAGTTAACACAGCATGCAGGCTGTGTGCTCCTCTCCTGCAGCCTTATATCAGCAGTAGTCTCTGAGGTGTTCTGGTCAGGGTTTGTTGTTGTTCTCTGCTCCAGGCTTAAATCTAAAGATCTGTGGACACCTTTAAAACTTGCCTGTGTTCATTTTTAATCATTTTATGTCTATTTTATTGATTCCTTTAATATTGTCGCTTTTATCTTTTATGATGAAGACCTTTGTGGTATCTTACCATCAACCTTTATTTACTTACTCATGTCCCCACAACCACAAACTTAACTAACTAGAGGAGGATACCAAAACTCCATCCAATCAACAAGCTGCTTTGAGTCATGTGACTTTCTGCACATGCATTATCTCATGTTAATAAGATGTTTTGTCTGTGTTTTCAGATGAACATGCTGCTACGGCTGCAGGAGGCAGCTAACTACTCCAGCACTCAGAGCTGCGACAGCGACAGCACCAGTCACCATGACGACCAGCTGGACTCCTCGCTGGAGTCGGCCCTATGAGACCGAGAGCTGCGGCGGGAGACAGCGAACCCTCGGAACGCCCGGGAGCCTTTGAAGCTCCACCGCTAGCAGACACCCCGATAGTGCACAGATGTTCTATATGAAAAGTTTTATTATCCAAAATGGTATACCCACCATATGAAAGAAAAGGCCTATTTTTACACAACAATGGTGCAATATGAAATCAGATTATTGTATGTTTTAAAGAGCAGTAGCCGACTTGGTCCTCAGTGGTCATAATGATAAACAATCATCCAAGTTGGACCCGTTCTATTTTAAACACATTGAATAGTCAGCTCATTTTTAATGGATGTATAACATTTTAGAGTATAACTTTTCATATATGTGTAGACGGGGCGTGTCTGATAAAAGGCAGCAGTTCCTCTGAAGATGACTTTTTAAGGAGTAAATCAGGCCTGTGGCCGTGACGAGCCACAGATGACTCTGTTATTTTAACTTTGGGAGTCACAAGTGTCAGAAAAAAAAAGAGAGAAAGCCAACAGACGTGACAAAACTGGATTTTTCTTTTCTTTTTGAAATCCCAGATATATCTTCAGATGTTTACAATGGGTGGCAAGGTTCTATTGTTTAAGTCTTTCCTTGTTTACAGAGGTGCTTCACACACAGACACACACACACAAACAAACACACTCATACAAATGCACTTAAACACAGGCAGTAGGAGGACACTGTCCTTTTTAATCAGAGGCTTTAATTGGTTCTAGCCCACATGTGACCAACAATCCAGCCTGCCAAAGTGTCCTTGAGCAAGGCACTCTTTATACCACCCTAGGACCCTGAGCTCTGACCCCACCTACTAATGGAGGCAAGTAAGAGAATGATATTGTAGTGTTTTCAGGTGATGTAACGCCCTCTGGTGGTCACAGTGGAGGCTTGCAGCTTTTAGAAAACAGATTTTCATTACGCACAAATCAGATTCATCAGATGGATTTTGTGCTGCAGTAATTTCTGACAGAGTCAACAACCTACTGGCTCTAGTTATTCTAGAAGCTAAAGGACACTTGATGGGCGTCTTTGCCTTTTCTCAATATACAGACAACGCTGCAGCTCCATGATGACACCAGACATGGTTGATTTGAGACATTTGCAAAGCCTCTACAGCTCAACTACGACCACAAAAATTACATTCTCATAACACACGCTTACGGCTCACAGCCCTCCTGCACCTGCCTGTCATCAGTTGAGCCCCGTGGTGCTGGTCTCCTGCCCTGAGCCTCCTCAGTGTCAGGCACTGCCAAGCCGCTCCTCGCTGCCCTGCATGCCAACAACAAGCACAACGAAAGCGCATTGTCTGTGTGTCATCCAGCCACATCGCTACTGTGAAGAAAATATGGACAAGAGTGCCAACGTTTCCTTTTGAGTTACTGCCAAATGTGCACACACACACACACACACACACACAACCATACATATACAGAGACTTTACACCACAATGCACAGCTGACCATGGTGGCAAACCTAGATTAAGTTGTTCTTAGCCTTCTACACTCTACAGCCTCTTGTCACTCCTTAGTTGAAACACACCATGAGAGCAGCAGGCAGCGACCCCTGTGGGTCATCACAGAACAACTTCAGTTGACCGTTCACTAAACCTCTGCTGAACAGCGATTGTCTAATCACTGAACAATCAGCATGGCACGTCTGACAGGTCTTTGGATTGCTCCACACTCAAACTCAGCATTTAAAGAGTTTGGAGGCTTCTTTAGCCTTTCCAAAACCAAAAACACAAGAGCAAAAGTACAAGGAATAGGTTAGATAGCATCTAATGTTAGCTTCAAACGTTAGCATGATCAGCTAACTAGTGAACTACCTACCAAGTGTTAACATTACTTCCAAAAGTTTGCAACCGCAGCCAATATTATCCTGAGATAGCTCAGGTTACTGGTTGCTTACTGTTTGCGCAGGTCATGCAGCTTTAGCATCAGTATTTCATCACGACATCATGTATGTTGCCATAAAGTCCGCATGAGCTGGAGACAGTATTTCCAGCCAACTTATTTAGCAAACGTTAGCTAAGTAGCTACAATTATTTCAGCAGACCAAACTGACTCCATCTGCTATAAATGAGCTTTGTTAATTTCTGTTTAAAATCAAGTAGCTATTGTTTGAAGAAATTTGAGTGGCAGATATGCTATCATTGTCACTGTAAACTTCACAGGTGTGAGAATGAAAAGCTTGACAGGCGTAGCAACAGTTAGGGGTCAAGGATTAGTTAACGGTCAACTGAATTCCTGTGACATTTGCGTTAACCTGCATGGAGAAGTCAGCGGGTGGGGTGTGTCCAACAGGGAAATTCAGAAAGTAACAGGAAGGCAGTAGACTGACTTTGAAGGTCAGATGAATCAGAGCTATGACACTGTTCAATCAATCAACAAAATATCAGTAATATTGAATTGAATGATGCAAGCCGACATTTGATAGTCTTGTTGAGCGTCTGTGAGGTACCAAAAAAAAAAAAAAAAAAATCCAAAGTACTTTAAAATGCAAGTTAACTCAAACAGCTCAAGAGCTGAATAAGGGAACAATGATACTGGTGCTTTCTCACTGCCTTAAATGTGCAAAAGTTTGGGAGGCATCCCGTGCTCCCATTGGCTATAGTGAGAAGAAGAGATGTTGACGGTGGATGATGATAATGATGATGATATTTGCTTCCTGCTACGTCAAAGAAGCTGCTTGTAGTCGGAAGAACAGCCTCTTTTTGTTTTGTTTTTTTGTCCCTCTTCCTCCAAACCGCCCGTCCTTGTTTCTGACAGTAAAGTCTAAAAGAGTTGATGCTGTATTTGAATTTCAAACTGACCAATATTGTAAAAACATTGAAAAAATATAAGGGGTGGGGTATTTTTTAGTTGTCGTTTTTTCGCCCAGTTGAGCTGGGCTCACTTGAACTGACAGGAGCACAACCAAACTGTTTTGGGTTTTCTAGCCTGACGAGCATGTTTTGAAGCTTTTTAAAGGGGGATGCATTGAGAAGAGACCTTTATCATTATGTATGCGTGTATTGGACGGAAGCCATTTTGAATTTTGATTGTCCTCTCTTTGTTTAAACGAGTGGGTTGGTTTTGCACACTTTGAGGTGGGGGTGGGTTGTAAATACTTAAGTCTTGCACAGTGAATCAAAGATGCATTCTGCCCTGTTGATGTTACAATATGCTTAACCCGCTGAGTAAATTATTGTACTTTGAAAACAGAGAGAAAAAAAAAGAAATGCAAAAACTCAACACGCTGTCAGAAACAGGTGTGTGTCTTGTGGTGATTGGATGTTTTGCCTATGCAGGAGGCATACGGTGTACAGTAAGAAGTTTTTTAACTCACTAAAATCACAGAGAAAAAAAGATAGGCACTTTTCCGGTATCCCCCCATCCTGCCATAGTATTCTCTGGATCTTCTCCGTGTGTAGGAATGCCTGTTGTTCCTTAGAAGCATTTCCTCTCTGGACATTTTAACCCAAGCTTACCGCCACGTTAGGCTTGTCAGCTGTCCGAGGCACCGAAGCTGACCTGACACCGTACTGTATACATTTACCAACAACCAACAGGTGCTACTGGTCAAAGTCCATCAGAGACCAAGAAGTCATGTTGTCACAACCTCAGGACAATCCTATCCTCTACAATCCTACCTGTGTTCAGCTTCACAGGTGTCTCTGCAGCCAAGCCTCTGATGGTTCGCACTATATGTCTGGCCAGCTTGGCCGGCCTTGTGTCTGCAAGGGTGTTAAGTTGCATGATAAGGGGGTAGTTACTGTGGTAACAGGTTGTTCCTTAACTACGGTTACACCCATGTATCAAACCTGAGCATAGATCTCCGACAATTCACCCTCTCAGCTACTCTACACTCCTGCTGTAGGCCATTAGTTCCCGAGCTCGCAGAACGTTGACACCGTTAACAGTGTACACCATAGTCTTGATGATCAACTGGTAATTTTTCCCACTTAACACTTTGCAGTTACATCTCAGTTGAAAACCATAGCATTTACTCTGGTTTGAGAGAAAGTTTTCTTCTTTTTGGGTGAAACATTTGTCCTTAAATGTTTTATATTTTGTACATTTGTATGTAACATATCATGTAAATAGACAGAGACAGTGATTTAACTCATCTGGAGGATTTTGTAGTCTTTGTAAAGCCCTAATAAATGGTATTTGGTGTCACACAAGCAAACAACCTGTGGAGGTTTTGTCTTTGTCCAACTTAAGTGTGTGTGTGTGTGTGTGTGTGTGTGTGTGTGTGTGTGTGTGTGTGTGTGTGTGAGTGTGAGTGTGTGTGAGTGTATGTGTGTGTGTGTGTGTGTGTGTGTGTGAGTGTGAGTGTGTGTGAGTGTATGTGTGTGTGTGTGTGTATGTGTGTGTGAGTGTATGTGTGTGTGTGTGTGTATGTGTGTGTGTATGTGTGTGTGTGTTTTGGACAGTTTATACAGGTGAAGGCATCAGAGAAGTGTAAAGTAGCCAAAAACAGTACACGAGTAAAAGTACTCTTACTTTATAATAACAAGTACTCAAGTAGAAGTAAAGGTATCCATAAAAATAACAACTTGAGCAGGAGTATCTATTGAAACATAAACTACTTGACAAACTCATCAGTTATTTACTTATTAATATGACATAAACTACATCTATGATAGCACTAAATGACATGAACTGATGTAAGACAGGGCAACATTATGACGTGAGGTCGAATACTGAGGCATTGACTGGTAGTCCTGAAGGTCATGTGCTTTTGGAGACATCTAGTGTTTACAAGAGAAATACAAATTAATCAAAAAATAGTAACAGTTATGTATTGTTATAGAATTTAATGGATTGAAATTCTAATTGACTATAAAGTGTTGATAAAACAAAGCCCGAATAATATGGCAGTAATTCCACCTTTCAAAATATATCAACATTATAGAAGGCTTGCGCCGGATGTATTTTATTTTGAAGGCCAACTTGACGCGTTGTATGCTCGCGCACGCGCAGCAGCAGCAGCAGCTAGTAAAGATGGGAGCCGGAGCCCCGGAGTCTACAGGCGACATGAAGAAGTTTAAAGCTGAAGGACAGTCGCTGTCTCTGCCGCAGCACTCCTACTGGTTTGACTTCTGGGCCTTCTTGGCGTTTGACATCGTGTTTTTCCTCGTCATGTATTTCATAGTGCCGTAAAACAAAAACAAAAAAAGGTACGTGTGAGACGTGTGGAAGTTTCCAGCTAACGATGTGTAACTGAGAGGGCGGCTACGGAAGTTGCTAACCTAGTGAGCTAACTAAAACAACATAAAATGAAGGGACGATAATTAAAGTTACGCATTTAACTAATTAGCCCCTCTTCGTGTTTTTAATAAATGTATATTTAAGTGAAATGAAAAAAAGCCCAGAGGCTTGGCCTCTAGCTACTGTTTCCCTGTATGTGGGGGCTGCCTGTTGAAATATTGAACTATTGATTAAAGCAGTAATGGTAACGTTAGTTACAATGTCAACACACTGAGATTCATTCATTTATTTGCATGTTTTTATCTGTCAGCCCACTAATAATTTAATCAACTAGTTATGTAATTCAGTTTGTCCTTGTTTGGAACTCTTCTGTGACTTTGTTGCAGACTGTCTTCATGATTTGTCTTTAATGTGATCACTCGTGTTAAAGGTCTGTCCCCTGGACTGTGGAGCCTGGAGACATGGAGTGCTCGTCCTGTCCTGCTAACCAGCTTTGACTGAATTTGAGGCCACATTATTGGATATGACATCTTAAGTTTCCACTGCTTGGACTCTGGACTGCACATTTTCCTCATGTGATGTCCTCCTTTGACATCAGAGATCTGAATCACAGAGCTCCTTCCCTTTGCGGCCTTTGGCCGGCTGCTGTGGGCTGTCTTTCTTCATGGAGGGATTCATGTTGCAGTGGAGAAGAGAAAGTGTTTCAATTGAAAAGTGGGAATGGTTGCATCAGGACTCGTGAAACCTACATTAAAGTCGCTAAGAAGCTATTCTAAGTGTTAAATGTTACTGAGTCGAGCAGACCTGTTCAATGTTTTTAATTCACTATTAACAAATCTCTGTTAGTGATCTTTATTAAGTTTTATGTGTCAGATTTGCTTGTTATCCTGCTCAAAAATGAAGCCCTGTGATGAATCCCATCTGGAAATGTTTGTTCTAAACCAGGGGTGTCCAAACTGTTCCACAAAGGGCCGGTGTGGCTGCAGGTTTTCTTTCCAACCAAGCAGCAGCACACCAGATTTGACTCATTTAATCAACTGATCTCAGTCTTCAGAGAGTTGATTGGTCAAACTGTGTGCTCTTGGTTGGTTGGAACAAAAACCTGCAGCCACACCGGCCCTTTGTGGAACAGTTTGGACACCCCTGTTCTAAACAGTCATCTGATCATCCAGTGTGTGGGGGTTGGGGGGTGTACGACGACAGCAGAGAAACAAGGTTTTACTTGCACACTATGAATTACAATGTGATCATTCCAGCACACTAAACCCTTCAAAGTTTGCACATGGGAAATACTGCAAATAAAAAGTTTTGCCTACCTGAGAACCAGAGACCTCTTATTATTTCAAACTAAATGAAGTGCAATTAAGACGGTGTCAACAGTACAATGAAAATGTGTGACAAGAAAAACTCAGCATGCTCAGCATGGAAGATAAAGACATGGTTTCAAATAAAAAGTATAAAGATGTAAACAAAAATGTAAACAGAACACTGTATAAATATGTGTACTATACAAACTAATATATTAATATTAGGATTGTGTGTATTAATGTACTATATAATTATGATATAATACACCACATAAATATATGAAAATTGAACATTTCTGTAAGACTAGACAATCTTAAATTAATTTAAATTTCACGTGTCAAGATACATAAATGACTTCGTTTTCTTTCCTGTGAAATCATTTTAAAGTAGCTTGCGTTTTCTTTTTTACTTTTACCAACAAATACTGAGTAATCTTTGCATTCTGTATACAGCTGGTGGCATTTGTGAAAAGTACTGTTGTATAGTTACAATTGATTCTTGCTGAGCATATGCTGTTTATATACATAATTTAGCACCTTTATTTTGGAGAATTAGCCACACGTGTTTCCGCTTTGAAAGGAGCTAACAACATATGGCTTCCAGCCTTATTTTTTAAGTGTCTTTTTCAAACTTTACACGTCCTATCATGGAAACGAGTGGCAGATCGTGTCAGGTGGAAAACACAGGTCCGTCTGACTGGACTGTCGCATGATGATAGCTAACAGCTAACAGCTAACAGGCTCGCTGTCTTGTATATTGTCGTTAGCTCGTAGCTCCAGCTAACAGCAGTGATTATAGCTAAGTGTAAACACAGCAAACACGGAATTCACTGTTTGTGTGAACATAAGATCATTGCTGTTGAGTAAACGAAAGGATTACATTTGCTTTGTGGTTAGGAGAAGCTGTAAACCAGACTCTTTTAAGCTACTTCCCCTGTTAGTTGTGTTCAGCAGCTAACTAAGCTAAATCAACTTCATGATGAGACGTGTTGTTGGTTCATTGTGTGTGTGTGTGTGTGTGTGTGTGTGTGTGTGTGTGAGAGAGAGAGAGGCATTTCCTGGTGCAGCACCATGTGTCTGACCTGTACAGTGTGACACAGTAAGATACAGTGTTAGTTAACTAAACAAATATCCTCAGTTGTAAATAAGATACATCACACTTCATATTTTAGTGTTTATTAATCATGTCCTTAGTTTGTGTGGGGGTGTGTTGGCTTTACTCAGAGTTTACATTTAAATTTACATTTGAGCTGAGGTGTGGAACCTAAACAGTCACATCAGACCCTGTGCACGTTAAGTAAACGTTCATTTTACTTGCAAACCTGCACACAGTTTCTTCCACTTATTTGCGTTTGCTGTGTCACAAAGAATAAACACTGTTACGCCGGCATGTAACAAGATGACACTTTGTTTGTTTGTGCAGATATATTCCTGCCGTTGTCATCACTGAGGCTGCTGATCCCTCCTCTGCGGCTGCTCTCTGCAGCCATGTGGCAGGTGGCTCAGCAGAGAGAGGTTCTCGATTATGAGAAGCTTGATGAGTTTGTGACGCTGGTGACGGCGACGGTGCCAGACCTGCTTAGTCCAAAGCAACGAGGCAAGCTGCTCCTTCGACTGAGAGCCAAAGTGAGTGAGCAGGTTTGACATGGGAGAAAGTTACAGAAATGCAAATGATTGTCACACTACATGGATACAGAGAAGTCAGTCTTGCTGAAGGGACTCCTCTCTCTTCTTTCTATGTCTTTGTCTTCAGATTATTCTTGAGTTGTGCAGAAATGAGGAAACAGCCAACATTTTGTGTATACAGCCTCACCTGGAACGAATCCGCCCACCAGGATACACAGGAGTGAGTGTTTTCACAATGAACTTATTACCAAAAAACACAGGTGACAGCTCGTCAGGTGGCCTGTCTGTTGTATTTACTGGTCAGATGATATGCTTATATGGTTTGGAGATGGTCCCGGTAACAGTGATGGTGTCTTTCAGAGTGGAGATGCAGAGGTGGATGCAGAGGAGGCCATTTTTGTGGCACTCATTCAAACTCTGCTGAAGGAGCCAGCAGAGAGGGAGCATTTCTACCAGGCAAGGCAGCTTCATTCTAAAGGGAGTCTTATCGTGCACTGCGTCCCGTCACTGTTGGAGTATTGAGTAACAATCTGCTACCTTTGTTCTCCATAGGAGGTTTTTCCAACAGAATACGGCCTCAGCTACGACACAGACATGCAGCTCCTCGTGTGGGAGTTCCTCTCTAAACTGGAAAAACTCCTTCCAGTACCAGACCTGAGTCAGGTAAGGAAATGATATCGCATTACAGCAGCTGCTGCTTGAAACATGTTCAAGAAAGTGTTTGGTGGACTAAGAAGTGAACAGTACAACTAAAATGATCTCAGCTGAAAGCCCTCTTTATTTTTTCCGTCTTTTGTGTCTGATTGTAAGTAAACAGGTCAGATTTTTAAAAATAAGAACATCAGCAGTATCATAAGTAAGAAGGATGATATGTTATGTGTCACATTTCACCCTGAACTGACCGTATGATCACTTTGGATCACGTTCTTGCTGACAGGTTTGCTTTTGTCCATAAACAGACAGTTTCATGGCTGACCTCTGCCCCCTCTGTACTGAGGGACTGCTTGGAAGCGCTCTCCAGTCCTGATGACCTGACGTCTCTCCTGCAGCACCACAAATGCCTTGAGCACCTTGGAACACAAGGTAAAACAGATTCATCTGCCATGTCTTAAAGCCCTTCCTCTCATCCACTTTAATCCAGGCCTGCTGTGTTTGACCAGTGTAAAGAGCCAGAAACCATTCACAAACATTTCACTGGGTAAATATGAAGTAGCAGAAGGCACATGAGTATCTTTTATTTGTCCTACAGCACCACTGCACAGCAGCTTAGGTTCATGTCATTTGATCTGCCTGGAGGAGACTGGATATTTTTTTATACAGTATGCTATCATAACAAGACTTTGTTTGTTTATATCTGGTGCATGAACTGTGAAGTATCAGAAGAAGCAGGTCCAGGTGATAAATAACTACTGTGAAAGTATCAACGGAGAAATGCATTTAAAGGTCCAGTTTGAGATTTAGTATCTAGATATTAGTATCTATTGGCAGGAATGGAATAGAATATTCATGTATGTATGTATGTATCAAGTATGTTTCCATTAGTATAGAATCAACTGAAAATATGAATCGTTGTGTTTTCCTGTCTTAAAATGAGCCCTCTATGTCTACAATCAGAGCGGGTCCTGTTCCATGGAGTCCACCATTTTATACAGTAGCCCAGAACAGACAAACCAAACACTGATCTAGATATGGACTATTACTTTTAATGTGAACTTGGCAACCTGAGTTTCTCTCACATGCTTGGTAGGAGAGGGTGAGGCGTGGGAGAGTATTCATTTGGTTGCAATCTGCAACTTCACCGCTAAGACCTGAACCCACAGCCCCACCCAGGTGTCTGAACCTGGCAGTGTTGCAGATGAAAGAGACTTTTCGGTTGCCCATATTTAAGGGAAACGAAACAGCTACTTATGTTTTCTGTGTTTTGCACAGGTACCACCGTGGAGATGTCCACCCAGGTCTTTGCCTGCTCCGAGTGTCCATTCTTCCACATGCAGGAGTCCTACCTGCTGCAGCACATTGAGCAAAGTCACCCTGAGCAGTACAGCAAACTCCAGAGGGCCGCAGAGAAAGCTGAAGCCCCCAAGAAGAAGGTCCAGCGTCCTGAGTTCCCGAAGCCTTTCCCCATCCACGACAGACCCAACCCCTACATGTGCCAGGAGTGTGGCAAAACTTTCACACGTGCCTCAGACGTGACGCGACACCAGCGGACGCACACAGGCGAGCGCCCGTACACCTGTGATGAATGTAAGAAGGGCTTCAAGAACTCCTGGGATCTGACCAGACATCAGCGCATCCACACCGGGGAACGACCATTCCTCTGCTCCCAGTGTGGCAAGCGCTTCACGCAGATGGGGTTGCTCAAGCTGCATTTCGAACGAACCGCCTGCGGCCAGACTTGCAACCCTCCCCTGGACTTGACGACGGAGGTCGTAGAAGCGGAGGAGACGACAGAGAAAGGGGATGGTCAATACAAATGCCAGAAATGTGGCGAGAGCTTCGGTAGCATCCTGGAGAGGATGAGGCACAGGCAGAGGCACGTGGTGAGGCGTCAGTACAAATGCTCCCAGTGCGAGAAGATCTACAGCCGAGCGTCGGACCTCAAGAGGCACCAGATGAAACACACTGGTGAGCGGCCGTTTGCGTGCGAGTGCGGGAAAAGCTTCACGCACGTGTGGCTTCTGAACAAGCATCGGCAGATCCACACCAGGGAGCGTCCCTACCCTTGCGCGGAGTGCGGGAAGAGTTTCACGCAACTCCAGATCCTTAACAGGCACCAACTGACCCACAACGGCCAGCGGCCTTTTCAGTGCTCCTACTGCGAGAAGAGCTTCACCCAGCTCGCCAGCCTCACGCGCCACGAACGAATCCACACAGGCGAGAGGCCATACGTCTGCACCACCTGTGAGAAGACGTTCCTCACTCACGGAGAGCTAGTGAGGCATCAGCGCAGCCACAGTAACTTTAGGCCGTTCAGCTGCTCACAGTGCACCAAGAGCTTTAAAACCAAGCGAGCTCAGAGTGAACACCTCAACACGCACACAGGAGAGCGGCCATTCGCGTGCACCTACTGCGGGAAGAGGTTCGCCAAGTCCACCTCGCTCGTCCGGCATAACCTGACTCACACAGGGGAACGGCCCCACCAATGCTCCCAGTGCGGGAAGACCTTCCTCACCTCTGGTGAGCTCCTCCTCCACATACGGATCCACACGGGAGAAAGGCCTTATCCCTGCTCCTACTGCGAGAGGAGGTTCAGGTGCTCCTCCGACCTCAACATGCACGTCAGAACACACACCGGGGAGAAGCCACACAGCTGCCTGCTCTGCAAGAAGAGCTTCTCCACGTCTACGAGGCTGAAGAGGCACACGCGCACACACATGGAGAAGGGTATCGTAGTGGAATCATTTAGTCTTTGAGCTGATAGCTGATGATGTATTTATTGGATGATGATTGTTGCTTTGTCTTAATAAAATAAAAAAAATCTTTTTAATCAAGTTGAGTAGCTGCATTCTTATTTTTTTATTGCTGTGACACTCTTTTTGGTGATAACCCAGGGAGGAGGAGGTTGGTGATGGTGCATATAAAATAATCCAGGAATGAGATTTTAGATTATTAAAGGAATACTGAAGATCAATCTGTGCTTAAAATGTTTGAAATAAAACAATAGGAGAAAGGACAAAGAAGGAAGATAACATTTAGGGTCATGGTAAGGAGATTTCAAAAGGTAAATGATCAAAGAGCAAAGAGAGGAGGTGGAGAATCTGGAGGACAGTGGAAGGAGAGTAGAGTGTGGGAAAAGTGATAAAGCCAAGCAAAGTCAAAGAGCAGGACAGAGCAGAGAAGTAAGGACAATGGGAGCTGCAGAGAGAAACAGGACCAGAAAAGAGGCCAAACTGTCCACAGAGGAACCAAAGAAAATGAAGATTCATGTAAGTGATGAGAGCAGAGAAGCCGAGGCAGAGAGTGAAGCCTCTGGTCTGGAGAAGGAGGACATTAACGAGGTGAAGGGAAACGAGGAGAGCAAAATACAAATGATCAGAAACAAAGCTGTGAAGAGGTGGGCGAACAAAATGCAGAAGAGGGATGGTGGAGAAGACACACAGGGATCTGAGAGAAGGGGAAAAAAGGCCAGAGATTTTAAAGATGGTACCACTGAGCAACCTGTGGCACTGATGGAGGACTGCTTAAATATCCAAGGTGGGTTTTCCTTATATTATTTATTTCTGTGATGATTCACAACTCGTTCAGTCATCTGTGTAGTGCGGGAAAACGTCATGTTCATATTAAAACAGCAGAATACAGACTGACTGATTACAGGTTGGTTAGGCGCAAGAGCAGGATAATCCACTCAAGACTGATGGACTGAGGTTGTAGTTAACACCACATCCATGATGATTGGTCTGATGATTGGTGTCATCAAATTAGATTATCTAATGATCGCTGATGGGGTGGTACAAACACATGTTTGTTTGTTTGTTTGTTTTTTACTTTGGTAGAGCTCAGTTTAATTCTCCAAACGAGCATTCCCAGTGTTATTTATTACTGTTACATCACATTCAGGTGTCTGTTATCTCCAGTTTTAAAGTCTTGATGGTTGTGAAACTGTTTTACACAAACAGTAACACAATAATATATTATTATTATTATCATTATATTATAGTGTTCCTTTAAAAAAACAATATCTGTTTCTTTATAATATAGCAGACTTTTAAAGTCAGTCATCCGGATAGCTCACTATTACAACGTGGTTATCACGTGGGTTATCATAAGGGTTGCTCTAAAAAAACAACAAAAAAAACATGCTCGGTTAAATATTAAAATTCCCTCCAAGTTTCCCGCCGGACCTCTTATCTACGGGGACTTCCTGTCCCACCCACATTCTCGTGTCGCTTCCGGGTGGCCACACAGACTCATCCCGCGAGCCGTCGTTATCTGAACGTTGTAAACAAAAAAGTTAGTAAACGGTTTAACTCCCGCCACACGTTGAACGAAAAGACATGCATATCAAAACAGGTGAGTTTGTACAACTTTGTGACGTGTCAGACTGACATTCCTCACTCTCGGCGCTGTTATTTCGCTGTCTTGCCGATGGACGGTGTTAGCAGCGGTGCTAGCCGCGTCGGTAGCTTTGAATGGGGGGTTACGAAACTTTGACTTCGGCTAACATGCTAGCTAGCTAGCTGTTAATGTCACGATACGGTGGAGAAATAAAGCCGACTCCTCGACGACAGCTTTCGTTGCGGTGACATTGTTGAACTATATCGACGATAGACAGATAAAACCGTCGAGTTTAACTCTCAGCACCATGACGCTGCTAATTAAAGTTCGCTAACACCGGTGCTGGCTCATAGCCTTGTTGCCGTCTTGTTAGCTGCCAGCGCCGCACACATGAAGCACAACATGTTGTTCTAACCGAGGAGACTCAAAGAAAGCAGCAAAGTCACTCTTTTAGCCAGAGCCTGCTGAGTCCGTACAGTCAGCTAGTTTCTCGAAATTTCTGCCGCGGTGTGTGAGACGGGCTGCCTGGCTCGGTAAACTAACGTTACCTCATCGTTTTTTTAAATGTGGCGCTTAGGAGCTGGCACGCCATCCAGGCCGAGTGTGTATATTTCTTTATCATACAGAGTGCTACACCTCCGTCTGCTCCACCTCATACATACAAACCATCCTGTGAGTTTCGTCCTTATTGTTCCCACTGTAAAGACGCTGAGCAGTAATGTGCCATGTGGACAGAAGATGACTCAATTAGAGCTAATAAGTTAATCTTCCCGTAAACACTCAGTGAACCAACCGTTGATGAGCCATCAGGTGTGACTGGTTGACACACAGATTGTTGTGTATAAGACATGCACGGTGAGTGTGTGTGTGTGTGTGTGACAGCCTGCAGCCGGTAAGACAAGCGTTAGTCCAGTAATTCTACATTTTTCTAACATTAACATAAACTCAATATAGACTTGAAACGAAATGGTATTTTAAGTACTTCAGATTTTTCTGTTGCTATTGATCATTTAGTCTATAAAATGTCAGGAAACCTCGAGAGGCCCAGGTGAATTTTTATGCTTCATATTTTGTCCAATCAACACCTCCAAAGCTTATTCACAACAAAGTCAAGTAATAATTATATTTATAAACAAAGGACACTAGGCAAATTGTCACATTTGATAAGCCTGGACTAAATATTAGTTTAGTAGTTTATGTAGACGCACATGCTGGAGGTGGTCCTATCGAAATAGTTGGAGAATAATTGTCTGTCAATTGACTAATTGATCAATCTACCACTTCTTTCAGCGGTCCACACTCTGACTCGACAGTTTTGGCTTTGCGGTTTGTCATTAGTCAGCAGAACCCACACTCCACACGAGATGTTTGGCTCCAGCTCATCCTTTCTCTTAATTTAACGTGACGTCATCTTGTTCTTTTCTGCACATCTTGGCAAATGCGCAGCAATACAGGCAACTGTTGTTCTGCCTAAACTCAACAGGCACGGTGAAGTCACATGAAAATGTGTCACCCAGCCCTGATGTTTGCTTATAAAAACAGCCGAGTGCAAAGATCCTTTATGAGCCAAGGCCAAGTGAGGAATCTTAAAGTGACACACCTGTTTGGACATGAGAGCAGGACAGTAACAGGATTTATTTATTTGACAGAACAGGGTTTCTTAAAGCGTAGCCCAAATATTAATGCTCTCCAGCTGTGATTGTTTTATATGATGCATAGATATGAGTGTGGTCAAACAGCATGTCAACACCTCTCTTTCAGGTACATGGGAACCCAGCAACACTGTGTGTGAGTCCGATACCCTGTGCGACCCAGCAGTCCTTGTTTCAGCCACCAACTCTGAGCCACACATTCGCAACCGCCGCTTGTCTCCTGGCTCAGGCAACTGTGGAGGTGGTGGAGGTGGAGGCTGCATCTCCGGAGGCGACCAACAGCCCAGACAGCTTTCACCCGAAGGCGACCTGATCGCACCCGGCCACACGCACGCCTTCAGCTTCCGCCGGGAAAAAGAACGCAAGGGCCAGTCACACAAAGGCCGCAGCCTCCGCAGAGAAAGCCAGAAGGGGGTCATCCGAGTAAGTGAGCGGGCTCAAAAGGTTAACCAAAAGGAGAGGTGGGTGGAGGACAGTCTGTCACTGCTGAAGCCCCCACCCGCCTTCCCGGTGCAGGACAGCCCCGCCAAGCTGCAGCCCGCCGTAAGCTACGCCTCCAAGGTGAAGGCGGGAGCAGCAAGCGGAGCCCTGGAGGAGGACCGCCCCGCCATCGGCGTGCTGCTACAGAACCAGTGGGGTCTCAGTTTCATCAGTGAGGCGAGGCCGGTCACAGAGGGCTCCAGCACTCGCCCTGCCGCCAACGCCCTCCCCCCCCAACCCACAGACGCCGAACACTCAGACCTACAGCTCGAGACAGTTCTCACAGTCCGGCCTCCTGAAGAAACGCCCATTCCACTCCCCACCTTCATCACCGCTCCCACACGCCCAGAGGTGGATGAGAGCAACGGGAAGCTGCTGCTTAGTTGTCGCCATCTAGTGGAAGCTTTGAACTATCACAGTAGAGGTGAGACTGCGAGGAGCTTTAAAGACATTGCTCTGTTTTAATTTTTAATTTGAAAAGTGTTGATGCATTTCATCTAATGGTGTTTTTTCTTTCCTCTTTCTTCTCAGAATGGAATGTGATTTGTAACAAACAGAAAAAAGGTACGTTGACTCAGAACCAGTCTGTGCTGTTACACCACCTCATGAAAAAAACATGATTTGAAATGTTCACATTTTAACACAATATTTTGCAGTTGTTATTTTGGAAACCACTTGAATGGTTAGTTCTGTCACTTGTCTGTGCTTCAGTCACTACAGGTTCAGTTCCGGTTGTTAAGTCATTCATTGCTAGTGTCTAAATGAGTCACCCACCATAAGAATAAAATAAAACCAGTAGACAGCCAAGCAGGAGTTTGATTATTTATTTATTAGTTATGATTGATCTAACACATGTATTGTGTATGTTTTCAGCGGTCTTCCTGACATTTTGTTCTTTTCTCGTTTTGCAGTTCCAAAAAAGGTTGTCTGGTACAAGGACAACCAGGAGCACCCAGCCTAGCAGTGTGAGAAGCCCAAAGCATAACTAAATATATAAAAACACATACACAACACACACCTACATGCACATTAAAACATGTAAAGATGGACACATTTTTGAGTCCCGTTCTCACACACTGCACTCAGGATGATGTCTTCACGCAAAGCCACACTGAGACACTTTGGACTAACTCCTTTGAGATCTTACAGCAATGGACTTTTTTAACGCCTTACAGAAAGCCTGCCTTAATTAATCAGACCTGTTTTCATTGCCTCTCATTACCATTTTAGCTTGTATGTGTAGAGCTGGTCTTTGTTTTTTTTCTTTTTAAAAAAAGAAACAATCTCTGAGGAGCTGTAATTTAATTTTCCCCCTTTTTTGAAAGCTACAGTTTTATCAAACTTTTTTTGTGTCCTCTGTAAAGTGAGCGGTCAATCAAGCACTTTGTTTAAAAAATCTGTTGTGACCAATCCCTGTGTGCAAGAAGCCCTCACCAGAGTGATTTATTTAACCCCCTACAAACAGAAGAATGTCTGTCTTGTACCTGCTTGAGTTTTATGGTTAATGTATGCAGAGGACGAGTGTATCCGTCTCTTCAGTTTACAGAGGGGTGTAGTCAAAGGCACAGTAGAATTCACCCTTTACCCCGTCACATCGTGATGCTGTGTTCCTTATTTTGTTTTTATTCGGTTCCCTAATTGGGTGAATGTTTCTCATGAATCCATAAGGGATCTCACCATGTTCAGTATGTTGATTTTTGAAAAGAATTTATTGAATAAAAAAATTTACACTGGAGAAAGAGGAGGAATGTAAGTGAACAGTATTGCTTAATAAAAATGAATAAACTTGACGAGTTACATCTTAGTCCTTTTATTTATTCAGATGTTTTCCCCCCTTCACAAGTACAAGTGCTTGATAACAATACAGTGTTTAACAGAATATCAACAGTTGCTCCTCATCAGCGGCAGTCCAGTCAGGAACAGCTGATCTCACCATCAATCACTGAACTTTGCAGAATTTTCTTACTTCAAATTTAAAAATCTAACTATACCTATCACTCATACAGTATTTGCAGCTGCCAAAGATAGAAATTGCAGTGTACAGCTTTAAACTGTAATGCCGGGAAAGACAAAAAAAAAAAAAAAAAACAGCTGTCAACCAGCACCAAGATGCTGCTCAGTCCGTCAGTCAGTCTCTCCATGTCACCTCCACCTCATCTGTTCTGTACCTACAACAGGAGAAATGTTCATGTCGACATGGATGCAATATTCAGGTTTCTCCTACATCCTGGGAACTTTTCTATTCCCCAAATGCCCATAGCAGTAAAATCTTTAAACAGGGGGACCTTTAAATCACCTTTGATCCAATTTTGTGGACCAACATGCTGTATCATTAAACCACAAACAGCCAGTTTGGATTTTTAAGATTGTCACTTTTTTCTAGAAGCAGAGATTAGATCCAGATTAATGTAAAGGGATGAAAAGAACCAGTATTGTAAACTCTACCTTTGTGTAATCCACGAGTCCTCAAGCTCCGTCACCTGACCAGACCTAAACATCTCCCAGCCAGCTTGAGCGATCATTGCTCCGTTGTCTATGCAGAATCTGTGAAAGTGTTTCATGTTACATGTGCCCATTAGTTCCACACATTTATATGAAGGTTTCATATGAACGTATGTTGCCCTGAGTGTTAACTTCATGTTCAGCCCATTTACTACCAATCCGACACACTGTACTGTAGAGTGTGGTTATATTTTTCACTGTATTTAACACTACATTACCATCCAACAACAATGAGAGCAGTTCATTAAAATAAAATTCTTAACTTAAAAATAATGGCCTGTACGTCTGTTTCTGCACTATGTAACTTTGTACTATGGGTACCATCACCGGTAAGAGGTATGTAACACTTTCTGATGTCCTCCGGCTACTCCACCTCAACTCTGTGATTTACAGAGTTTCCTGATGGAAATTAAAGTAAACTGCTGCCAACTGTAGCTGCTGTAAGCTAATCTTATCTCAGTCTGTTAGCTGGGCTGCCTGCACTGGTGGATTGTTAGGGTTTAGTGTTTAGTGTTTACTGGTAGCACTTGTGTGTTTTGGACTACAAGGAAGTCGTGGTTTTCAAGCCCAGGGTACAAACACATGGTGACGCAGAGCATGGCTGGAGTGGGAACCAGAGCTGGGCAAGTGGGCATAATAGCCGAACTTATCAGACAGAGCATGGCAGTGGATGAGACTGAAGAGCAGACATTGACGGAGGAAGCTAAGAAGAGAAAAGGTGAGTGACTGAGCAAGAGGCTGCTGGACAAGAGTAAATCTTGGACTGGTTGGCGAGAGCTTGGTGAAATAAAAGACTGAAAGACAGACGTCGAGCTGGGCTGACTGCTGTTGGACTAGTAAGAAATATTAGCTGGCTACTATGTCTTCTTCCTTCATAGAACCTTCCCCTGACACTGGTAGTGTCTGTTGGGTGTGTGTCACAGTCCTGATTTGTGTTGTTAATCAGAACCCGTCTATTGTCATTTTAATGTCAATGAAAGTGAAAGTGGAGCGACAGGTTTACCGTTCATCTGTGGCAAACAGCTTGGCTCCTCTCTCCTTACACATCACCCCCATCATCTCCTGCAGACGCAGATTACCTGTAGAGGAAACAACACGTCACGTTCTCCACAGCTGTGGCTCCCAACATTTTTCCTCAGGGTCCTAAGGGACCCACTTTCTATTACTGAGTATTTTATGGATTTTTTGGATATATTTAAAATGTATGAACCAACATAATAAATGGAATAATTGCAGGAAGTTTGTGTCAAAGGAGCAATTTGGATGAATTTTGAGCAGATTATTTGCATCAGAGAGTTTTCATGAGATTTGTTTTTTCATTTATAACAATCATACATACTTAAAAGGCTTCTTTTTCTTTTCTCCCTGACTGGGTTGCACTAGGAGCTCTTTGGTTGTTTTAACGGCGTACTATTCTAATGCTAACAGAGCGTCAAGGCTCTGTGAACATAGTGTGTGTTCAGGTCTTCACCGTGCCCTTATCCAGTGTTGTGCTAGTTACTGAAAAATAGTAACTAGTTACAGTTACTAGTTACTTTGTAAAAAAGTAACTCAGTTAGTAACTCAGTTACTTAAACCAAAAAGTAATGCGTTACTGAGAAAGTAACTTTTTAGTTACTGTACAACGTTTTTCCATTGCTCCCATTAAATAAAGGTTGATTGATTGAGTTCCCCTCTAGCCGTCATTTCAGTTCTGTACTGATACTGAATAATACAGACTGGTGATTAAAACAACTGTTTCAATTCATTTGCTTCCACATCACTGAATCTAATCATCCAAGCAGTATGATCCGTTGTGCACCAACACAAACCTTGACACAAACACCAAAGTATTTTTTCAATGCCTATTTATTTCAGTCAGGCCATAAAGTCTTCCATAGGCTATAAACTGCAAGCCTATCTTTCTTATTTGGTATTCAAAAACAAGCTCGCTGCTGTGTGACTCCGTCTCGGATGCTGCGTTAGCTACCTTAGCTGCTAACTTTTAACATGCCGCTTCTCCAGGTGCTTCAGCAGGTTGCTGTTGCTGTTGTTCGCCGTTGAAAGTACTTTTGAACCGGGACACAATCTACAAGTTACCGAGATGTTGTTTTCCCCTCTGCTCTCCAGTTTAAAATAATGTGAATACCTCCACGAGGAGAAACTTATCTTCCCCTTCTCGCTCGCCATCATGCCGTGCCCTGACCTGTCCAGTCCTCTTCATGGCGCGTGTTTGTTTACGTGTGGGACGCTACAGGGCGACAAATGCTTTGTTTTTCAATTCAATTAAACTTTATTGATCGCTAAAATGTTATGGGAACTGTGTGCCTTGTAAAACCCATGTAAAACCTCACCAAAAGGAACGGAGTAACGCAGCGTTTGGTAACGGAAACGGAGTTACTGAATTTAAGAAAGCAACGCGTTACGTTATTAGTTACTGAAAAAAGTAACGGCGTTACGTAACGGCGTTACTAATAACGCGTTACTACCCAACACTGCCCTTATCCTATGAGGTCCTAGCAGGGGTTTTAGTAATGATATGATGAACCTATAAGGCAGATTTCAGTGATTCATTGAAGAGGTACAGAAAATGTTAGGGACATTTTATTTCACCGAAAGGTTTAATATGAATTTATGAATTCCCAAAGAATGAATATATTCTTTATTTTATCTTTATTTATGGGATAGCTGGTATTCCTCCTTTGGAGAATGATCTAACCTCTTAAATATTTTCTTTGGTTTTCCACATACAAATACAGGAGGAATATTTGGTGTTGTTGCTCCTCTGCACAGTCTGAGGATTATCACACCCAGCAATGACAATATTTGTATTCTGGTGGAAACTCATTTCTTCCTTTTACAAAATAAAAACAAGTAACCTGTTCCTTTAAACCCTTTAGACTCACTTACACACATTTCATAACTGCACAGACAGTGTACAATACAACAGTGTGTGCTACATTTGTCCCTGTATGACTGGAGAACTTGTAAAATGGTAATTGTAGTAATATCTGAACATTTGGGCACTAAACAATGAGAAATACACCAACCAACATGAACAACAGAAAAACATCACATTGTGTTTTAACAGGGTTGAAATATTTTAGATGGACGTTTCCTTTAAGCATCCATCACTGATGTAACTTACAGCCAACACCCCCGACGATAAGGACCTCTTGGGAGCCGCAGTGAGCCATGGCCCTCTCTGTGATCTCCACCAGCATGGAGAACACCGTCTCCTGCAGGGAGGGAGGTGTCAGTGCTAGCCAATGCTGACAACATTTAACCTCATGATTACACCTGCGACAATTGGCTGATTAACTGATTAGTTATATCATGTCATGATGGTAAGGGTGTTGGGCAGCACTACATGAACAGGCTAACTGAAGTGTTGGGTCTTGTCATATATAGTTATATAGTGGAACTAATGTTGCCACAGTAACAAGTACTTTGTAACGTGAGCGGCAGAGGATGTGTTGTTGCCCTGGTTACGCGACGCTTTCTTATGCCGGTATGTGACTGCAGTCAAGCCAGCCGCTCCAACATTTTCTAGTGCGCCCTTATTGCCGACTTTATGGCAAATACTTTGAGACAACTGGGAAAGTCAGCGCTAGCTTACTGCAGCGTGTGGAAACTTCCGGTTTTCAAAATAAAACGTGGGTATTAAATGTATTAAACGTTTATTTTAAAATATGAAGAGTGATAAGATTTGATTTTAAAAAAAGAAAAGAAAAGAAAGCAAGAGTTGTGTCTCATAAAACAAGTATGATCCTGCACTGATTTTGACACATCACCTGGAAGGAAAGGTCATATTTACATTATGAAATGTATTAAAAATTAATAAGAAAATATGAGAAGTGTTAAAATGCTATAAACAGAGGTAAGTCTCATACAGGAAGTGTAGCTCTACTACCCTACACTAATTTTGAGCCAATAGGTCACATGACCCGGAAGTTATTAAGCTTCAATGCTCATATTTACATTATGAAATGTATTAAAAATTCATAAAAAATATAAGAAGTGTTAAAATGCTATAAAAGGGGTGTGTCTCATACAGCAAGTGTAGATCTACTGCCCTACATTGATTTGGAGTCATTAGGTCACATGACCTGTGCGCTATTGAGACAGTGATTCTGTCACAGAATGGGACACTGGGCCAGAGTATGTCGCAGCAGGTCAGTGAATGAGGTCACAGAGATCTGAGCAGACCTCTTATTTCCTGGGTTCAATGTGTGATGAGAAAAGTGAAAAGTGAACAGTGGACTGTGCAACTACAGGTGGATACCACTCTGGTAGAATTCAAAATTGACACGGGAGCTGATGTCACTGTCATAAGCGAGGACACATTTCACACACTCACCCCTGAGAGAACACTGGACCCACCTGACATTCCTCTGGACAGCCCTGGAGGTGAGCTGCTGTGTCTGGGCTGCTTTAATGCAACAGTCAGTCACAAAGGAAGAGATTACCCGTTCACAGCCTACGTAGTACGTGGACACCGAGTCAACAATCTCCTCAGCCGGGCCCTGTCAGTAAGAATGAACCTGGTGAAGCGAGTAGATGAGCTAAAATGCATCACCAGCCATCTACAAACCCACAGTGAACTTGGCACTCTAAAAACTGAACCAGTCAAAATCCAGTTAAGAGATGATGCTGTACCATATGCTGTGCACACTGCACGCCGTGTGCCCTTTCCCATATTACAGAAGGTGAAAGTGGAAATACAGAGGATGGAGAAGGATGGTGTCATAGAGCGGGTGACACAGCCTACTGAATGGTGCGCTCCCACCATGGTACCAGTCCTGAAGAAGAACACAGGCACAGCCAGAATCTGCGTTGACCTGACAAAGCTAAATAAGTCAGTCAAAAGAGAACGCTACATCCTACCTACCTCAGACGAGCTGAGCGGTGCAACTGTGTTTTCCTCCCTTGATGCTGCCAGTGGATTCTGGCAGATCCCTCTGCATCCAGACAGCTGTAAGCTGACAACATTCATAACACTGTTTGGCAGATACTGTTTCAAGAGATTACCTTTTGGCATAACAAGTGCACCTGAGATCTTCCAGCGGAAGATGCTGGAGACTCTAGAAGGACTGGAAGGCGTGGCAGTCTTCATGGATGACATCCTTATCTATGGGACCTCGATGGAGCAACATCACGCCCGTCTCGAGAAGGTGCTGCAGCGTGTTGAGTTGGCAGGATTGAAACTCAACAAGGAGAAATGTTCCCTCAGACAGAACCAGCTACGCTTCCTGGGTCATCTCATCGACCAGTCAGGGGTCAGACCGGACCCTGACAAAGTGGAGGCCATTGACCAGCTGCCACCGCCTGAAAATGTGCAGGAGCTAAAAAGAGTCCTCGGCATGGTGAATTACCTGGGGAGGTTCGTCCCAGCCCTTGCAACAGTGGGACAGCCGTTGTATGAGCTGCTAAAGAGCAAGTCACAGCACTCAGCTTTTGAAGACATTAAAAGAATGCTGACAAAAGCACCTGTTCTTACCTTTTATGAGTATGTATATTAAGTATTTTATGTGTGTGGGCTTGTGAAAAGTTCGACAAATATCTGTGTGGCTTAGATGAATTTAGGCTTGAGACTGATCACAAGCCATTGGTGCCACTCATCAACAGCCAGAGCCTCGATAATGTTCCTTTATGATGTCAACGTCTCCTAATGCGACTTATGAGGTACAAACCAGTGGCTGTATATGTGCCAGGAAAAACCCTCATCATTGCTGATGCTTTGTCCCAAAGCACACAAACTTACAAAAAAGAAGAGACTGACACACATAGCGAGGTGGAGTGTTATGTAGCTTCGGTGGTACAGGGCATCCCAGCATCTCCAAGCAGAATGTAAAGCATCAGAATAGCCACTGCAGCTGACAGCGAGCTGCAGTCTGTCTTTAAATTCATAAGAAGCGGATGGCCTGAATACAGTGGAAATGCACCACCGAACGTCAGAACATATATGAAAGTGAAAAATGAGCTATCAGAGGCTGATGGTTTGCTCATACATGGAAGCAGGATCGTCATTCCACTGTCACTGAGAGCCGACATCCTACAGAAAATACACGATGGACATCAGGGGCTATCAAAGTGTAGAGACAGAGCAAAATCATCGGTTTGGTGGCCAGGACTCTCTGCAGAACTTAAGAACACAGTGATGTCATGCCACTCATGCCAAGAACAAAAGCGGGCTCAACAAAAAGAGCCGCTCATCTCTACACCTCTGCCTGACCGTCCATGGAAAAGAATAGCTCTCGACCTCTGTGAACACAATAGAAACAACTACTTAGTAATATCAGATTATTACTCACGGTTCCTCGAGGTGCTGCACCTACCATCCACAACAAGCGCTCAAGTCATTCAGAGACTTAAAGCAACCTTTGCAAGGTTTGGGATCCCGGATGAGGTGGTGAGTGACGATGGTCCTTAATTCTCCAGCGCAGAATTTCAGGAGCTGGCAAGACAGCTAGACTTCAAGCACATCACGTCTAGTCCTCACCATCCTCAGGGAATTGGTCACGCGGAGAGAGCAGTACAGACTGCGAAGAGAATCCTCCGACAAGAAGACCCTGTACTAAGCCCTCATGTGCTACAGATCAACTCCCTGTGCCACTAAGGGAGTCAGTCCAGCAGAACTGTTAATGGGGAGAAAGATCAGAACAACACTCCCCACATTAGAGAAGAATCTTCGACCTAAATGGCCCAACAGAAAGACAGTTGAACAGAAGGATGCTGGTGAGAAGGCTAAACAAGCTTTCTATTATAATCGTCGACATGGAGCCAGACCTCTTCCACCACTACGACCGGGAGTCACAGTCCTCACCAAGCTGGATCAGGAAAAGGCCTGGGTGACACCAGCAGTCGTTTCAAAGGAATGTGTGACTCCAAGGTCATACATCATCAACACACTGCAAGGAGCAGTGTTGCGGCGGAACCGCCGCCATCTCCGGGCAGATCTGTCTTCACAACCTGCCCAAGACACCCCACTTTCATCAGCTGAGAGTACAGGAGTGATTTCACAAACAGCAAGTGTCATCACTCCAGAGACTGTTTCTTCTAGTCCGAAGGAAGTCACAAGCCTCACACACACACCTGCACAGACACCAGGACAGTATCGAACCAGAGTTGGACGACTGTGCAGACCAGTCAACAGGCTAGTCCTGTAGACAGACACTGAGGTGTCAATCATATGGCCTTTGGGGGGATTAGGGAAACAGAAGGACTAATTTTTTTTTTGAAAAAAAAAAAAAGAGAGAGAGAGAGAGAGAGTGCCTTAGTTAAGTTTAATGTCTTAATATTTGATTTAATAATTTAAGATTGAGTTAAGTAAATAGCATTTATAGTCTATTATTATTATTACAATTTATGGCATCTTGTGTGGATTACCTTAAATAGCCTACAGGGGAAATGTTTTCATAAATGTGTTTATTATAGAAGTAGAGTTTACATGCTAAGGATACATGTTATGTTTGAATATGAAATATTTTCTGGCTGTTAATGTATGTGTTTATTATAGTTCATTATAGTCTGTTATGATAACAACTTAAAAGGGGAAGATGTCATATATAGTTATATAGTGGAACTAATGTTGCCACAGTAACAAGTACTTTGTAACGTGAGCGGCAGAGGATGTGTTGTTGCCCTGGTTACGCGACGCTTTCTTATGCGTTGATGTGTTGATGTTTTGAGCTGTCATTAAAGTAGATATAAACGGATCAAGCCGACCCTCGATCATTTTACAGGTCTCACCTGCAGAGAGAAACACAGGTCTTCTGCTGCACACTGACCAGAGCTCAGCATCTTATGAGAAACTTCCTGTGGAAGAAAAAAATGCTTTGATTTTCCTTTGTCAAAAGGTAACATCCATCCATCACCATCCTCAAGATATGGTGTGCGTCTCCCATTAGGCTGTTTTTAATATGGCTGCATAACAAGATACAGAAGTCAGTGTAACAAACAAATAATTAAACATATAATGTAATACAAATTAAACGTGTTAATGGCTCATTAAAATTAACATCAGCATACTGCCCCCATGAGGTTATAACTAAAAAAATATCTGACAAATACTGTTACTATAAAATCACAATAACAACACTGCCTTTATATTATCCATATACATACATGCTCACATTTTGGAATTTACACACAGCAGTGAAATGATTCATCTACTGGGAATGGCGAGGGAAAAAAGCTATGGAGGGAGTAACTAAGCCCTCAGGCCAATGTAGATCCTATCTCAAGTTGACCAGTTTGCAAACAACCAAATAAAACAAGCTGCATGGGGAAAAGAACAGGCTGCCAAGTTGCAAGGATGAGCTCATGGATATCAAGTCAGACTCTCTCTTCAAGAGATTCTACACTCAACATTTTTTAAGTCACAAAGAGTAGGCTGTTTCCCACTAAATTCATAACCTGGCTCTCTCCATCTGCCTGCCACAGTGTAATTTCCTCTATAATTCTTCCTCTATATAACTTCCTCTCAACCTCAAGATACCTGATGTATTATGAGTGTTGTGGCACAAAATAATAGCTTCTTCTTCTTCCACTCACCTCGATGTAGGATAAAATCCCAGAAAATGAGACGTCCATTCCTTTTACTGTATAAGGCAGCTCCACGTACTGAGTCCCTCTAACAGCACAGACAGGAAGCAAAGTGAAGTCAAATGTTAAGTCATGTAAAAACAAACAGGCCAGTGAAGCTGCTCAGTGCTCTCACTCACTTTTTGGCCATCTGCTCTATGTTGTAACCTGGACTGGGGTCATTGGAAATCTGAGTGGAGAGACAGTTCAACACAAAGTGTTCACACACATCGATCATATACAGCAAATGGAAAATAGCTGCTCTAATGAGGACACACACCTTTATAACTCGAGCAAACCTGTCCAAACAGTTGCCAACTGCAATGTCGATGGTTTCCCCAAATATTCTGTACCGCCGCTCCGAGTATGCAATAACCTGCACAGGAAGACATGGACAAGAGTCGATTTGCATTGTGCCTAATAATAATTCATGCAGTGCAGAAGCTCTGTGCCAAAGAGAAACAAAGAACAAGCAAAGCCCCAAAAACCTAAGAATCATGCAGGCTACCAACCTGTGTGTTCCCTCCACTGACATATAGCACGGTGGGGTTGTTGGCTTTGGTGATGAGTCGGCCCATCTCAATGTGCCCAATACAGTGGTTGACACCAAGGAGTGGCTTCCCCCAAAGCTGTGCGACTGTACGAGCCACCAGAGCCACCGTCACCAAGGGGGCACCCATACCGGGACCTGAAGAGAAGAAGAAGAAAAACAGAGAGAGGGACTGTTTGTCACATTATTGAAGAAAAAATAAAATAAAATACTGGGCCTCATTCACTAACCGTTCTTCTTACGAAGATTCTGACATTCACCAATGTTTTCTTTTTCAGGATTTGTTGTTAGGTAAGAACAGAATCTACGCACACTCAAGAGCACATTTAAGTGTTGAATCAATTATTTTCATTATTTCACAAAGCATTATGATCTTTTAAAATTATAAACCGTTCTTACTTATAAATATGGACACCATTATGTTAAATGGCAACCATGTCATCCAATAATCAGTGACTTTTATAAACATAACTTTTTGTCATATATGTTGACACTTTCACTACATCCTGACAGTAGTACACAAGACAGATAATTTGTGAAAAAAAAAAAAAAATCAGCTTCCTCCGGCTCCTCACAGAGCTTCTGACGACATTCACAAGAATCCACCACATCAATAAAAACAACCAATCAGCGCTGAGACAGACTGCTTAGTACCTCTGCATTTGAAGACCTGGGAATGAGACTTAACAATCAACTATCAAACACATACACACATGTTGATGAAGACAACACTTCACAAAAATAACACACTGGTGTTTACATGTTAAATGTGTTGTGGTTGTACAGCTACAGCTTTTAGATCAAATGTACCATCAATAAACAAATAAATAAAACATGTTGTACAGACTGATTATTATTTTACATCCACTACTGATGCTACAAATATGTCTGCTGACTCATAAGTCATGTGTGCTGTTCACTTCCTGCAGCAGTACCTCCATTTCAGAAGGTGGGCAATGACAGGGTGGACATAACAGGGTGGACATTTTAGATTAACATTAGCATTTAATGAACACATAACTGACCTTAGGTTAGCACTATAACAGTGTGGTTATAATAATATAAATAATTGTTTTCAAAATGAAGCCTATTATATCACATCAACTTCCTCTTCCAAATACACTATGAGAGAGCATAATCATGGAAGGCTTGGTGACAGGGTGGACAGCGACAGGATGGACATGACAGGGTGGACAGAGACGGGGTGGACATGACAGGGTGGACAGAGACGGGGTGGACATGACAGGATGGACATGACAGGGTGGACATGACAGGGTGGACATTTTAGATTAACATTAGCATTTAATGAACACATGATTGATCTTAAGTTAGCACTATGACAGTGTGGTTATAATAATATAAATAAATGTTGTCTTGTTAATAATATGACAGCTCAGTTCTGAGGTTGATGTATCTGATAGATTAGGCCAGGTCTTTCAAAATAAAATGTGTATTAATGAGTCAATGTTCCCTCCTGCCAGTATGACGTGTCAGCCTGTGTGAAAAGGGCAGACTGAATGACCCTATGTTGCAGACCCAGGAATGCTAAAGAATTTCATTGGCGATGATTTTCAGTGTCCTACAGTCTGAATTGCTGTTTCAGAGTTTTTTTCTTGATCAGGAAGAACCTGAAAGAAAAACAGTTAATGCCTATAATCTTAAACAACTGTGGCTGTGGAAACTGTCAAATTGAACCCAAGTTGACTGCAGCACTAAATATTAGCAGCTGGTAGCTTTGTCAAGTGGTAAAATTATTACCACTTTAAAAAACGGTGTTCAATACTGTATATGCTGTATGTTTGCTGAAAAGTACGGCCATGAAGTTTGAAGTTTAAAACTACACAGTACAGCTTCTTCCAATGTAATGTTCTACATACGTCATAGACTCATGTCATGAGGAAAGGTATTGTTCAAACACACATAGTCGACAAGTCGGCAGCCTTTCTGTAGCTTATGTGGCTGACATGGATTTCATTTGTCTTAACTTTGGCAGAACCAGGACCTTGTATTACCTTTGGTGTATGCCACACAGTCGATGTCTGCAGGCTTGAGTCCAGCTTGCTCCAGAGCTTCCTTGAGGACGGTCAGTATGACAGCGCGGTGGTGCCTGGCGGTGTCGCTCGGCATGAATCCTGATGGGTAAAATAACGTATTGTCAACTTCACATGCAAAACTGTTAGCCTTAATTGTGAGGTGAAGGTTACATTAGTGCTTTAGCAAGTGTTACTTGCCTTGACCAGGAGGGGTAATGTAGGTCCGTCTAGGATTAGAGAGCACTTCACCATCCCTGATGATTCCTATGCCGATCTTATTGGCACTGCCCTCAAATCCAATTACTACAGTCATGGCAGCTGTTTTTAGGAGAGAGAACAGCAATGTGCAGTCAAGTGAAGCCGATACAGAAGTGCCAAAGATCGGTTCCTCAAACAGAACTACCAGATTATGTCTACAAGACTCAAACCACAAGTTCAACACTTCCTAGATTCTATGTCATGGAAGTCTTGATGACAGGATGGATGTTTTTATCTAAAGTTAGTATTTAATGAACACATTAAATATCCTGACTTAGCAAAGTGACTCATTGTTAAATGTTTAACAAATTTAACAATTTTATATTTTGAATTTCTCAAATTTTATATTAATTAATATTTCACTATGACAGGGTGGACATGTTTGTTTTGGGTTTTTTTTATTTATATTTTCTTAAAATAGTTTACATTTCTAATGAGGGAAATGACAGTTGAAATACTTTAAAGAGTTTGATAGAAAGAGATAAAAGTAAAGAAAGAGTTGGTATTCTTTGATACTGTCAGACATACAGTGCATCTGAAAAGAGGAGGTTGCCTTTTTGGCCAGCCCTGTGATGACTCCACCCTCAGGAAAGAATAGTATATAGTGTAGGGATACTCTCACTGTGACCCATAAGACAGACATAAGAGACATTGAGACGGTGTTCAACTGTTTTTTAACTCATCTATTTGGAATAATCTTCTACACCTTGCAGAGGCAGAGTGACCACATGGTAAGATATTTATTTGTGCTTGAAAATGAATCAAGTCTTTTCTCAACAGGTAAAAGTTTTTATAAACTGCTGCTCAGTTGCACTTTGAAACTTTCAAACAATACTACTTGACCTCCATTTGTTTCTAAAGAAATAACACAAAGGCCTTTTACTAACTTGTGAAAAGAATTTGTTTAGTTCAATTTAAGATGACAGGGAGGACCAAGGATGAATGAGTTGGAGAGAAGTCTTATTTTACACCTATTAAATAAGAGCTCAGCTGAGCACAGAGCCACTGATTTTTTTTTTTTTTATTCAAAGTTTTTATAAACAGTTTTTAGTCATTTTTAGTTTAGTAGTACATATTACAGGAAAACACTTGTGGGGCTATATGTTAGAAATTTCATATAATTTTTTAATATACATTTATTCTCAAGTTTATAGTGCTAACTCAGATGATATCTTACATCTATTGTTCTAATATGAGTATAATGAATGTAATAATTTGTGTAAAATTATTAGAAAACATGTAAAAACAAAACATATCTCATTTTCCACCCTGTGATCCACCTCCCTACAGGACTGCTAAACTGCAGCTTTCCTACCTGATGACAGGGTTGACAACAATTTCATAAATGTAACTTGTTGAGAATATAAGCATGTGGGACATCACCCAATCAGAGAATATAATGGAATAAATGGAATGGAAGCACAGTTTAAGAGACTTATCATTACTGATAGGAGTGTGTGAAGGTTTGGCCATTAATAATAAAACCTCAGAATTTCATTGTTTTGTGATATGTTTATGATGTTACTCTGAGGAGGAAACCAAAGGCACTTTTTAGTTATTTTGACATTAAGACATCTCCACTAAGCTGCTCAATGAGGTCTTTTCCACTGTTAGCTCTGTTATTCTGCTCATTTCTATTCATTGTCCACTAATTGCTAAGAAAAACTGACTTTTGACTCCCTGTTTGTCTTTTCTATCTAAGGTTCTGAAGAAAGTCATCTCATCTCAATTGATATATTCTATTAACAATAATAGTGTTTGTAACAGTTTCAGTCTGGTTTGAACAGGCTTCATAGTACTGAGACTCACTTAGAGACCTGGGTAGGATGATGATGCTACCTCTGTTTTGATGACCATGTCAGCAATATTATGTTGCTCAAAATGAGCTTATCAACTGCTCACCTACAAAAGTGGTACATGCCTTTATCTGTTCTTGGATTGGGGTGGTTGTTAAACATGTGATATCTCCTGTGATGTGACAGTGTGTTGACATTGTCACAGTGTTATTACATAGTAGTAGATGGTGGAATGAAGCTCCAGAGTGCACTTTACATCCAATAACTGCACACTCTACAATGTTGGCTGTCTAAACTTTCACTATGCTATTCCAAACTCTCACTCTCTGTAATGACAAGTCCACAGTGGCATTTCCTAGACAGTGATTGTCTTTCAAACTTGTCACGTACCAAATAGAGTAATCTAGTACATTTGACTGTCAGGACATAAACACATTTTAAGTGAAGGGGATCTTTAAGTGATATTCAGATTTATATTTCTTGTTTTCTAAGGAAAAATCAAGACATGATCTAATCATGTAACCACATATTCTCTCATTAGTGTAATATAGAGGAGGCCATGTCCAGACTCACAATTAGTGAGAAAGCACAAAATCTAGCCTGGTCCAATCAAAGACTTTCCAATAAAAGGAAATGGGAGGCTGTTCATCCAGCTGGTATCAAAAGGTAAGTGTTATATTGCTTCGCTGTACTCATGATTTACTGTTGGTGTTAAGATTGTGAAGATTCAAACAACTTTTTAATCTTTATGCAGAAGGCCTGTGAGCCTCTCTCCAGACAGGAAGAGGAGAAGACTGGATCTAAATGAAGAGCAGACAAACAGGATCGAGTCTGAAGCCCAAGAGGAGATGGATACCTCTGTGAGGAGTCCCAGTTCAGCTAAATGTTCCGTGGGCACTGATGGAGAGTCCACCAGAGTCAAGCAGACTCTGATAAAAGGCTCGGGGGTCCAAGAAACACCTTCCTGTAAAAGAAAATGGGAGGCTGTTAATCCAGCTGGTATCAGAAGGTAAGTGTTATATCACTATTGTATCACATCACTGTACTGATGATTAAGGTCAAGATTCTGGAGATTCAAACTGCTTTTTAATCTTCATGCAGAAAGCCTGTGAGCCTCTCTCCAGACAGGAAGAGGAGAAGACTGGATCTACATGCAGAGCAGGCAACCAGAGACATCACACAAAGAAACACAGGTAGGATCATTTGTCTTCATCACAGTGATTACAGCTCAAATGTTTTACTGCTAATATTAAAGAAATATTAAAACAACTTCATATGTGCAGACACACAGAATTCCCTGTTGACAATGAAGGAGAATGGAGACAAAGCTTGGATGAGGAGCTGAGACGTAGGTATGTTCTTTTATAGCAACACACACTTGAGTTTTGTCTTTGTCTTTAGACCTGAGGTACAGTCAAATAGTCAAAAAATGAGCTCCTAAGTCCTTTCCTTACCACTTTTCCTTGACCTCGAGGTCACGAGGTCAAGGAAAGATGTGAAGGAGAGTTCATAAGGAGTTAGGAGAAGACGACCACGGAGAATCCGGTCCAGTGTATCCTATGCTAAAGGAGATAATAAAAGAAGCATTGAAGCTCCTTTACTTAACAGTTTGAGAACAGCCCTTATAATGGTTTGCTACGTTAATACTTTCGGGTCATTTCACTCAGTTAGGAAGGTTCCTAAGCAAAATTTACTATTCAACCGTACCCCATGTCTAGAATAAAATATAATGTGTGATGGCTCTGCCATTATCAGGAAATGACTGTTTCTACTTAAAACTTTAATGTGTGTTACATGAAATAGAACCTGGGATGTTTTCATGCTCAGGTTTGGGTCACTGTTGTTAATCTATACTTTATTTGCAGAATATAATCTCCTCATTCCTCAGGCATCCCAGCTCACTGTCGCTTCAGACCTTCTTGCCAAAGTGACCAAAATGGACCACAGTTTAGGAGATTAAGAAACCTCAACATATGTGTCACTGTCAATAAAATACCTGAAATAAATATCATTTCAATTTCCTGTCTCAATTGTATGTCAGCACATTTACAGTTTTTAATGTGTCCACCTCTGAAAAACACTTTGATTTAAACATATGCAGAAAATGAACCTCACTAAAATCAAACTGACTTACACAGAAGTAACAGAACTTTTTACATCACTTTGATAATTTAATAGACATGAGGACAGGACAGGTCAAACTAAAGACTGAAATACAAGGAACAAAGGAACAATATGAAACTTTATATGTAACACTGACATCTAGCGTTTAAAAAACAGTACTGCAGCCTAAATTCAAAATACCGGACAGTCTTTGTTACTTTCTGTTTGATAGCAATTATGTTCAACAAAAAATAAACACCCTCCCTCAGTGAGAACTGAGTCTGTGACTTTCACAATGACTTTGTCACTTTCCACAAAGCACCGTGGGTCAGGATCTCTGTCAAAGCAGAATCAGTTTCCATGCAATTAATAAGACAGGGATAACTATGGTGGAGATATTTTTTGATTTATAGAGGAAACCAAGTGGACCTGCAGAAAACGTAATCTAATAATCTAAAATACAAAGTTCATGGCTTTATTTTCCATGTTTTGATTCACTTGAAATGATTTTAAAATGAAATATAGAATGGGCGCTCTGGGTCCTTCTGAGGTCTAAGCTGTCTTTATCCTTCAAATGCATCTTGTGTTTTAACACGAGTAAACATACATCCACTGATCCACTCGACTTGCTCTCATGGCTGCAGCATGCTCTGTTTGTGTCAAATTTGTTTCAGTTCTGGCAACCCGGACAGTTGACACGGTCAGTGTCAAAACTGACAAGACAGCTTCTGGACTGGAAGATAAAGTTTACAAGGAGAATGCACTGGCTGTAGTATTGTTGTCAAGAAGCTAGTATTTACATTGAGCATGTTTCCTTAATCTCAAAATATAAAACATGGTCATTTTAAGATTTAATACAGTGAATCGCTTATACATTATTCCTTTAAATGTATTTCTTTTAATTCTTCTAATTATGTGTAATATTAAACAGCTGGGGTGAAATCTGTATGACAAAACAGAGCAGCCATTTTGACATGAAATAGCAGGGTCAGCACAGGTGTTTGCAATGATGCTAATTAAGGTCCTGTACTGCAGCAGAGCTTTTCCAGTGAGCAAACATGCACCACAGCAGCACCCTGACTCTGTTTGAGCTGAATGGAACGGAGCCTTAATTAGTATCATTGGAAACACCTGTGTTTATACTATTATTCATGTCAAAAAAAAAGTTTATTACGAAATACTGAGTGAAACTAAATTTATAGAATTTTATTTTGCACTTCATTCAAATCTAGTATCGCTTATTTATTTACTATTATATAGTCCAGAAAAGGACTTTAATGGTAATAAGTATGCGAACATTTTAACTGTACTTTTATATTTCATATTTACAAAGGGACCTTGCGACCTGTAATGAGATACTCCATCAGAAATGCTGTCAGTATATGTTATATGTATATGTTTGTCTAATGTAAACTTATTTAGTAAAACCAAAATAAAGTCGCCTGTTTAGTTATGTAGCTGCTATGCTAGCAATGACAGCACGTCGTCTTGGTACAACTGGCTTAAATTACCGCAGCACTGAGTAACAAAATGAGTATACCTTGCTTTTCACTTCCCTTCGGTAGCTCACATTAATCCAGACTGGTGATGGTTAAACTTTTAAACTAACACTTTCACTGGCTCGGCTAACTGCTGCAACTAAGCTACTCCATCAATCTCGGGGTCCCAAACACCGACAACTGTGGAGTTGGCCTCATCAAGAAGGTTCGTGTAAATTACATTTTACCTGAGCGGAATGTCACGATAAAGTAATACGCTTTATACCCTAGTGTTTTATATGTCTGCCAATGTTTTAATACATTAAGGAATATAATGCGGGATTTCTTGTATGTTTTTTTAATCAGGCATACGTTTAGGCGGCCTTTAAGTACAACATGCACGTGGTTGGGTCAGAGATTTGTGCTGTGTGTGTCTGTGTGTGTGTTTGGGGGGAGTGAGTGTGAAGGAAGGAGCGCATTTTTGTCGTTGCATCCTGTTGTGAAAGTGCAAGTAAGATCATTTGCATCTCCTTTTCCTGAAACGTATTAACTACTTGAAATGGCGATACTGTTTTTTCACATTTGCATTTATTGATTAATCAAATTAAGCTGTGCAGGAAGCTAATTAGTAGCTGGCTAGTTATTCTCCATTCACTGTGAGTGCAGGCCATCTGCTGCTGCCTCTGTGCTCTTTGTCATAGAGGAGACGCTAGCTTTAGCATAGCTTGCTATTAAACACGTCGTAACACGTAAAAGCAACTTAATACACTATGCCGTTGCTGGTTTTATGTTTTCTACGCGGGAGCTTGTAATTTTGCATCCAACAGGTCAAGAATTCATTTGTATTTTACATAAAGTGTGCTCGGCTGTATGCTCCTTACATAAAAATAAATGTTCAGCGTGCTTCCCCTTTATTAGAAAAAAACATTTCCGCCTTAAAGAAACTCACTTAAACTGTGTCCGACTGACGAGCACCATTTATAGAACTAATATTTGCGCGTAAAACGGACGTATTGTGTAACACGAGGTATTTCGGAACTGAACTTATAAGGGGGAAGACGTTGTATTTCGGCCAACATCCGATGGAGTCGATACAGGTGCTGCCATGCATTGAGATGAGTGTTGGTACACTTTAGTTTGGAGACTAGCCTGTTTGAAGATACTCAAGTTGGGCTTCGTGAAAGTAATTGCTCTTACAACAGGAGAAAGTTTTTTTTCTTAAGACTGCCAGTTTTTTATATATATATATATATATATATAAAACTGGCGTATTGTGTAACACGAGGTATATTTATAACAATAAATTTGTAACTGCTCTCAGGTTGGGCATACTGTGACATTTCTATTATGCATTTATTGTTAATTATCTGCATTTATTGTTAATTATATATATATATATATATATATATATATATATATATATATATATAATTCCAGTATGGGTCAGACTCTAACTAATAAGCAGCATTGTTTCTCTGAGTAACTCTGCAACTGTAACTCTAGAGATGCATTGACTAAAACTATGAAATGCAAGAAAATATTTTTTAACTAACTAGAACCAAAGGTGACCTCAAATTATTTATACAAAATGGCACAAACCAAAAATAAATTCTATTTACAATTATAGAAAACAGGAAAAGCAACAAATCCTCTCATTTGAGGAGCTGGAAACCACAAATGTTGTCCAATTAATTTATCAAGTGACAACAAGGGTTGTAATTTTTGATACATTTTTTTTTATCTAAGTATAGTAATTAACAAATCAACTGTTGTTTCAGCACTACAGTAAAAACTTGCACATTCTCTGACCTTGATGGCACAGTTGAGGACCACAGTGAATTCTCATATAATTCTCATATAATGTTGTAATATTTGACACTTGAGTTTGAATGAACACATCTCTCAAATTTTTCTTCTGTTTTTCCAGCGGCGCGTGTGCTGTTGTGTGTGCGTGTTGTGTGTCTGCGAGGTGTGTTTGCAGTCAGAGCGAGTTCAAGTATGAAGAGAGGCAAGAATGCAGAGGAGGCGTCTGGAGACGGGGAAAATGACACAAGTTCTGGTACTACAGCACACGCTAACACACATTCAAATCCATACGGTTTGCTACATATTAAAGAACTTCTGAAAATATTTTCCAAACTAAAACGTGTGACCTGTCACTTTTATGACCTTATATCTTTCTTCAACTCACAGCTTCTGCAAAGAAAGCAAAGAAGACCAAGGAACCAGAGGCCCCAATATTGTATGAGGATCCACCTGACAAATTGACCAGCAAAGATGGGCGCAGCGCCAACATGAAGATCACCTCCTGGAATGTGGATGGGCTGAGGGCCTGGGTGAAAAAGAAGGGCCTGGATGTGAGTTTGCACTAAAATGGAGAAACTAAAGCAATATTGTTTGCAAAGTTTTGCTTTGACACTGGTGTTAATGGTTGTATTTGTCCTCCCAGTGGGTGCGCGAGGAGTCTCCAGATGTTTTGTGCCTGCAGGAGACCAAGTGTTCAGAGAAAGCCCTCCCTGCTGACATCACCTCAATGCCCGAATACCCTCACAAGTACTGGGCCGCGTCAGAAGAGAAGGAGGGCTACAGCGGTGTGGCCATGCTCTGCAAGACCGAACCCCTGAAAGTCACCTATGGCATTGGTGAGTGCCGGTTTCTAATTCAAAATTCAACACTGGGCCTGTATAGCAGACCTCATTCATTTGTCTAAGAAGTTTTGAACCTGCGCTGGTGGCTATAAAAGGCCAAAATAATTGTTTGTTTAGATTGTTGGGTGTAATTTCATAAGCAAAGTTTGCCAATTACAGCTTCTAGTGGAAAATTAGTGTTTGGAAATTTCAGTTTTTTTAAGAATAGCTACACATTTTATGTGGTTACAGGAAAAGTTCGATATTTTGGGAAATAAAATTGGTCTATGTGCCAGATTTATTTCTCGACTGGGGCCGTAACTTCCTTGAGTCTCCAATGGTTGCTTAGCAACTGCTCCCACACGGACAGATTTAACAAACTTTAAAGACAAATTGTCAGTTACATATTTTTGTACATTGCAAAGAAAAATACAATGCTGCGACTTGACCTCACTGTTACCTTTCATATCCATTGTTAACACACTAAACATCTTGAATCCTAGAGAGGTAATTTCATTCAATAGTTAACTGAACCTCCGCTACCAATCCTCCAGGCAAAGAAGAGCATGACAAGGAGGGTCGTGTGATCACTGCCGAGTTCCCCAACTTCTACCTGGTGACCGCCTACGTGCCAAATGCCAGCAAAGGCCTTGTGCGCCTGGATTACCGCAAAACCTGGGACGTGGACTTCCGGGCGTACCTGAGCGAGCTGGACATGCAGAAGCCCTTGGTGCTGTGTGGCGATCTCAACGTCGCACACCAGGAGATCGACCTAAAGAACCCCAAGGGGAACAAGAAAAACGCTGGCTTCACCCCCGAGGAGCGCGAGGGCTTCAGCCAGCTGCTGGAGGCAGGTTTCGTGGACAGCTTCCGCGAGCTCTACCCCGACCAGGCCAACGCCTACACCTTCTGGACCTACATGATGAACTCCCGCAGTAAGAACGTGGGCTGGAGGCTCGATTACTTTGTGCTGTCGTCCAGTCTGCTGCCGGGCCTGTGCGACAGCAAGATCCGCAACAAGGCGATGGGAAGTGACCACTGCCCCATCACTCTGCATGTAGCTGTGTAGGTCACTGTCTGGTCTGCAAGAGCTACTGCTTTGCATAGCTGTCACTGTTATTTTTTTTTATAGTACTCCTGTTCCGACGTGGCTGAAAATATAACGTACAGCCCTGTGTGCTCTGTTAAAGTGAGGCATCGCCTACTTTGGGTAGGAAGTCTTCTATTTGCTGACCTTTCTCATGGGTGAAGCACTACCCAAACTCATGTTTCAGTAGGTTCAGCAGTAGCTTAGTTGTCTTGTGTATCTTTCAAACTTTCATAAGATGATTCCACAACGTGATTCATAATGCTCATTCGTCCTCCTTCATGTAACTAAAGTTTGTCAGGAAAACCCAGTGATGTATACCTAAATTCTGTAAAGACGCAACACTAAATACTCAACGATGTCTAAGCTAAATTTCAATAATGACTGATGAATGGCTGTAGAACTGTCAGTGTGGCTCCTGTCTGTACACTGCTGACACATGCCAGAGAACCTGCAGCCATCTTTTTTGTTACCGTTTAAAGTGAAATCACTGCTGTTAAAAGAAAATGTAACTTGTTCTAGCACAAAAACGTTTTAAGCCTCTTTTTCAAACCAGTGTTAAACTTTCTGTTGTAAAACATGCCCACAATAAAGACTGGATTTATGTAAAACCTTTTCCTGTTCATTATTTGAAGATTTTGAGCCAAGATGATAAGAGGGGGGAAAAGAAGCAACACCACAATGCATCTGAAAGACACGTCTCTGCTCAGTGTGCTTTAATGCAAACAAAACCTGGAAATCAAACGCATTCAGTATCATGGAAAATTAGATAGATTCAACATGAATCTGTTCTTACAAGTCTTTACTAGCCACAGTTCACTGCAGTTGCATAGAAGATAAATCACAACAATCCAGCTACAGTAGCTTTTGCCTAAACCAGTGTTGTAAAACCATCCAAGACTGATCTCGAGTACTACAACACTGGCCTAAACTAATCTAATCTCATTACCAGTTAAATTTCCAAAATAATCTCCTGGTCTAACTTCAAGTCTTGACTATGTTAACTTCATGATATGGGTCCGTTGATGCATTTTCAGATTATATGACTGCCTGAATCCCTTCCCGCATTCTACACACAGGTACGGTTTTTCCCCCGAATGAGTTCGCTGGTGTCTTTTCAGGCGGTTGGCACTGAGGAAGCTCTTGTCGCACTCAGTGCAGGAGTACGGCCGTACTCCCGTGTGGTAGCGCATGTGGATGGTCAGGTAGCAAGACTGGGTGAACCTCTTGCCACAGTGGGGGCACTGGAAAGGCTTGTGGCCCGTGTGGAAACGCTCGTGCTTCAGAAGCTCAGCGTGGGAAAAGAATCCCTTCCCGCAGTCGGAGCAGAGGAACGGCCTCTCGCCTGAATGGGTCAGTTCGTGTCTGATCAAAGTCGCCTTATAGACGAAGCTCTTGTCGCATTGCGAGCAGGTGAAAACGTTTTCTCTGGTGTGGCAGCGCTCGTGCTTCTTCATGTTGCGTTCCCTCTTGAAGCTTTTACCACAGAAGGAACACATGAAGGGCATTTCCTCTGAGTGGATCTTCATGTGGCTCAGCAAACCCCCCTTGTAGAGGAATCCCTTCCCGCACTGCGTACATATGTGCGGCCGCTCCTTTTGGTGGATGCGTTGATGTGCGGTAAGGGCCGCCCGGTAGGCAAAGCTTTTTCCGCAGTTGCAGGTGTGCACCCTTTCTTCTTGGTGAGTCTGGAGGTGCCTGTTGAGGTAGCTGGCACAGCTGAAGCCCAGGTCACAGCGAGGGCATTTGTAAGAACGCTCTACCTTGTCAGCATCCTCACCGTGAGTCTTCAGGTGTCTCACCAGTGCTGACTTCCAGGCGAACGCCCGGCCGCACTCTGAACACAGGTATTCGCCGTTCTCCATGTGGGTGCTCTTGTGCTCCCTCTGAGCCACCAGGGACTTGAAGAACTCACCGCAGATCAGGCACTCGTACTTGCGCCCGGACTTGTGCGTCTGCTTGTGCCTCTCCAGTGACTGTTTGAAGGAGAACCTTCGTCCGCACTGAGAACACAGGAAAGGCTGCTCGCCTGTGTGGATGCGCTGGTGGGCTTTTAGTAAGGATTGGAACTTGAAGGTCTTCTCACAGTCTGGGCAACTAAAGCGCCCCTCTTCATCTGCGAGGGGCTGAAGGGACAGCTTGACGTCCTCAGCCTCAACCGAGTGAACCTTGTCAATGTGCTGTTGGACATGGGCTTCTTCTGAGTGGTGGAAGGAGCACTTAGGACAGGAGAAGGCAGCCGATGAGCCATCTGCTACAGAACCTTATGGATAAACAAAGTTATTAGAGGCTGGAGCGAGAAATAGACACAGTGCTCAAACATGATAAAAACCTGTAATTTACCAATAAATAAAATTATGCTGGAAGTTTTTCTTGAAAAAATAGACTGCTGACCACACAATATGAAACTGCTATGAAAGACAAACTATTCATCCATCTACAGGAAAATGTGCCACTATTGTAAACTAGCTGTTGTCTCACTTTCTTTTCTCCGATATGGTTATAGTTTAATCCCATGTTATTGTATGTAATTTTTGTATTTTATTTATTTTTTTATTATTTACCTTATCTATTAATCTGCCTATTGTTTTCTCAACTGATCAGTTAATTGTTTTGTCCACAAAGGATCAAAAATAGTGAAAAATACTTAATATAATTCCCAAGGTCTGCTGTCTGACCAACAGGCAAAAACCTAAAGACATTTAATTTATTCAAATATATGACAAAGAAAAGCAGCAAATCCTCACATTTCAGAAGCTGGAAGAAAAGAATATTTGGCATTTTTGCTTAAAGAAATGATTTGTCAATTTAAAAAAAAAAAGGGTGGGGATAATATTTAATATCAAATTAATTAATATTAATTTTATTTTAATATTAAATAAGATAAGATAGACCACACTGGGTAAATTCACTTTCACTGTTACAGCAGCTCACAATATATAAGGTAGAGAAAAAAAAAGTACTGTAAATAGAGGCGCCCTGGTGTCTAGCAATGCATTTAAGGAGGTACAGGCCCAACTTGGCAAATAGTTATTCAAGGTTAACTAATGATGTTTAACTATTATAATGCTAACGTCATCCATTTTATAAACAAAATGTGAAAATTACTTTCAGAAATTATTTTCTCACATTTCATGACTTGAAATTTTCAATTTCCTTTAAATAAATTGTAGCAAATTTAATTTTAGTTATGGACAAATTACTGGGTTCAAATTGAACTTACAGATTACCAGATAGTCAGCTGCTTTGATTTTCTTTAATGTAATAGTATCAGTGTCTAAGCTTTCATATCTCTCTGTTTATGTAACAGTGGTGAGCCAGATCAAAAAACAAACACTCACTTTCATCACCGTCCTTTGATGAGACCACAGATGACCCATATGAGTGCTCTGCACTGTTAAAGAAAAAGGAAATATAAACATGAGGTGCTTCATCTTAGTCATGTTTAACCATACAGTCAACTGAACTTCATATTGCACATTCTCTTTCTATATACTAAACCTGAGATAAAACCAGGAAGACAAAAACAGAAATGAAGGAAACAATTTGTGAGACAGGAACACATGAAAAGTGGTAAATATGGACAGATGGTTTTACCAGTTGAAAGGTAAAGGCTTCAGCTCTGTGGAGTTGGTCTTGGTGATCTCCTTCTTTCTTTTAGTGGTCATGCGCTTCTGTAAATTTATCACCTGGATCTTCATGGTCGGTTTGCGCTTGCGCCCACTTGTGCGGACCTTCACCTGGGAAATGACTTCATTGTCAGACTCTGAGGCGTGACGGTCAACGCCCTGAACCTCTGCATTCTCAAGATCACCATTGTCATCCACCTGGCTGTCAGCTTCATCAAGTACAGGAGCCTCGCTGACACCTTCATCACCTGCAACAACCTCTTGTCCATCTTTACGGCTCTCTGTAGGCTCGTTCGCGTTTTGATCCTCGCTGTGAGTTTTCAGGTGCCTTGCGAGCGCCAGCTCCCAGTTAAATTTCTTGTTGCACTGATGACAGGCGTAAACACCGTCCTCCATGTGTGTCTGCTTGTGCTCTGTGCGCGCTGACAAAGAGTGAAATGTCTCCCCGCAGATGGCGCAGTTGTACTTGCGGCCGGTTTTGTGTGTGTGTCGGTGCCTGTCGAGGGACTGCCTGAAAGAGAAGCAGCGGCCGCAGTCGTTGCAGCGGTGGGGGCGTTCACCGGTGTGGATGACCCTGTGGGCGATTAATGAAGAGGCAAACTTGAATTTCTTCTCGCAGTCTGGGCAGTCATGAGGTCCCACAGAGGTTTTATGTTGGGAGGACGACATGTCCTCCTTGTTAGCATCTGGAAGAATGATGTCTGTCAAACCACTCGCACCTTTTTCTTGTACTGCTTCCTCCCCTGCTTCAACTTCTTCTTCCCTGGTTGTGTCATCAGGAAGAACTACTAGTGAATCTTCAGCCGGTGTGCTAGTGTCTGTTCCTTCACAGCAGTTCTCTTCCATCACCACCTCGATGTCGGTGCTTGTGCCCAATTCAACCTCTGCGTAATCTGTCACTGTGATTATTTCAACTGCTACATCCTCCACGAATGACACAGTGTGTGTGTCATCACTGAGGCTTTGCAGTGGATCTGGTTGGTTGGGTTGTTCGGCATTTTTTGCCGCTCTGCTAGGGGAAACCGCAGAAAGGGAGGAGAGGATCCTGTCGCCCATGCTAGAAGGTGGAACTGCACAAGGAACAAGAATGACACGCAGGTCATTGTCTGTCTTCAACAATGAAAGAGAAACACAATAGATGGTAGTGTTGGGAAGCGACTTACTGTGCTGCTCTAAATGCCCAAGGTGTTTGTGGTGCTGGAGCAAATTTTTCAGGTGTGTAGGCTCAGAGACAGAATGCACACAATCCTCCAACGCAGAGCACTCAGCTCCAAGCCAGGAAACAGTCTGTGGGAAATGTGCGAAAACACATATTATACCAAACTGTATCTAATCAAAAAGATTTAAACTTCAAAAGTAGGATACCAACATCAGATACCAACATCGTATTGGCAAACTGAACACCTGTAGGATATATTACTAGCCAAGGATGTCCAGTCACATGTCTGTTTTACTTTGAACTATAGCAAAGGCAAAACAGAGACATTACCATTGATGAGTGTTTCTAATGTTTAAACTGTGCATCGGGGCTAAACAATAAGGAATTCCAAGAGCAAGTAAAATGCCATGTTGGGATAGTAAATCTAGCAACTCGCTTGCCTTTTATCTGCATGAAGCTAATTTGATGTCAGTGACCAAGAGGTCATTATATTAATATTACATTAACCACGTGTGGGATTATTGGTGAGGTCATACCAGATGCATACAGTATTGCTTGATGTCATGTATAAATTGTGTAAAGAGGTTTGTAGTATAGAAGCAATATGGAAGTTTGATGGTGAGAAACTGTTGAATGAGATGAAACAACATCTCACCTGCTCAAGGTCAGGAACTGGCAACAGCTGAGCCAGCCGAAAGAGGAACTCTGAAAACAGCATCTGTAAGTCACTGTCGTACTGAGGTCCATACTCAGCGGGGAAGACATTCTTTGAAAAACAAAACAAGATTGTGAAAAAAACTATTTTACTGAATACAAAACTTAAGTACTTAAAAATACTGTACATCATACTCCACATCCTACTGAATGTGTGCAACTGACTGAACTGAGCTTCATGCAAATTATAACCTATAATGGAAAGTAACATTTACAGTTGAATTTGCCTCACCAAGAAAAAGTCTTGTCTCTCTTCAGAGTCTTTGAGCAGAGTCTGGATCAAGTCAAGAAAGTTAACTGCTACTTCCTCTCCTGATTCTTTCACCTGCAATATGGGCATAAAATGTACACATATTAAGTTCACCACTGCCTAAATGGTTTCAATAAGCTTGCCTAGCCAAGCAGCATAAGTTTACAATAAACACATGTTGATCTAAGAAGCAGAAATATTGCAAAATGGTTGGAATTTTGGTGTATGAAATAAATAAATCTAATCTAGACTGTAGACACTTACATCTAACAGGGTGGGGTGCTGTGGTTTAATCTTCTCCAGATGAGACAAGATGAAGTCAGTTTCCACAAACTGTTCACTTCGGCACAACTCTAGAATATACTGAGGAGGAGGAAAAACAAGCAGAAATTGCACCAGAATACTCACAAGACAGCTTACATATCATTAACGGTCTATAACCATCAACCATCGACTCCTCTGACCCACCCTGGCTCTTAAACCCAGGTTAAGTTGCGTCCGGTGTTTGTAGATTAGCAGCTCTGGGATCATGTCCATCACTAAAGAGACAAAATCTGCCACTTTCCAGTAGTTCATGACATCTTGTTTCTTCAGAACCTGCCACATGGAGGCGGCCATAAGCTGGAGAGGTGGGACCAGGAGGCGCAGTGATGCCAGAGGTAAGAGGTCACCTGGAAAACAGAAGGGAGTGTAGCTGAAGTCACTAATGTGGTGAAATAAATGTTTGAATTATTTATTTATACAATAAAAAAACAAAACATGGATACAGATCCACAATTGTCTGGACAATAAATGTTAATACAATATTTCAGTTGCCAATCTCTAATTCTGGAACAGCGATGTGTTTTGAATGCAACCTGACTGGAAAGGTGCATGTTCAGCAACAACAATGTTGCTAAAACCCAGTTAGCTATACTTTAGCCATGTTTGTATTGGAAGTGGTTTCTCTGTACTTACAACTTTATATGATTTACGATGCATAATTAAAAAAAAAACACGCCAAGGTAACGTTACTATCCAAAGTTAAACCACTAAGCTAGCTTTCCAAGCTAAGTTATAGTACAAGCACTGATAAAAGTCAACGTTAGCTGAACTCAAACTTTCCCCTGAAATGTGCTTTTAATGGTTCCTGTCTTCAAAGCAAACAAACCTTTGGAAAGGACCGTGTAGACACTTGAGTCCATCTTCTCACGCCGCTGTTGAAGGTTTGATTAGCTGTGGTTAACCTAGCTGCTGTTAGCCAGATAGCTAGCCACCCGGCCACAGCTGAGTAGCATTAACTAGTTACAGGATGACAAACACGGAGCTGAGGCAGCTGTCCAGCTAAAACTACAAAACGTCTCTTCTAATTGAGAGAAACGCTGCAGTCCGACGTATAAACAACCAAAACATGTAGTTATATTACATGGTGCAACTGATTTGTTGTCAGAGGTTTCTTCTTCTCTGTTCATTATATTATTCTTGCTGTTGCCGCCACCTGCTGGAGATTCTCTGTCCTGTACCCCAAAGAGGTGAAGCAATAATGCTCAATTGTAGTCCTCAATATTTATATATTTATACAGAATTAACATTTTCTGGTGTGTTTGGTGTTTTCTTCTGTGTTTTTGGCTCCATTCAGTGATTTCATAAAGTTTCTTTTAACTGTATTTGAGCCATTAGTTTTTCAGTCTTTTTATTTGTTCTTTTTTGTGTGTTTGTGTTTTTCCCAATTATTCCGATGGCATAATATTTAAATTTGGACTAAATGTGTTCTTCTATTCTTTTCTTTTTTTGCATAGGCTTACACTCATTCCAATACCTTCTAAGACCACACCACACGGTCCTGATTAGGACTGACTGGTCCTCATGGATCCCTCTCAGTGTTCGTCCTCGGCTCTGGAGCATTTACCTTTTAACAACACCGCGCTGAAAAAGCTGCCGGTGGATGACTCAGATGAGCCCGGGTCCCGAACTGTCCCGGCAGCATGTTTCTCTCGAATTCGGACTCTTCAGCCCCTTCCACGTCCGACCTTTGTGTCCCAGTCCCAGTCAGCTCTGGCTCTGCTCGACCTGACCGTGGAGGATGTGTTGAGTAATCCTCTGGGCCCGGAGTATTTGAGCGGCTCCAGGCTGCTGCCGGGCTCCGAGCCGGCCGCGCACTGTTACAGCGGGCATCAGTTCGGGCTGTTCGCGGGACAACTGGGAGACGGAGCGGTGGTGTACCTTGGGGAGGTGGAGTCGGGCACCCACGGGCGATGGGAGATTCAGGTGAAAGGTGCAGGAGTCACACCTTACTCCAGGTAACCCTTTTCTCACTCACATTCAAACTTTTTAAGACATTTGGAGCAGGTTAACTATCATATTTCTATGATCCACAGGTTATAGGTGTGTGACAAAATTATGTTTTTTCTTATCAAGTGAGGTGACAGCCAGTGTTTCATAAGCCTTGCTCACCAGAAGCATGTGAATGCATTAACCCAAGTAGAGCTGCTTAGGAGCTTAACAGCTTGGCACACATCAAATGCATCCTCAACTGCTCAACAGTTGTGTGCTCAGTAGAACCAGTACACTGAATTGGTCCGTTAAAGGCACAAAATATAATATCTGAGACTGTTATTTTTTACTTACACGTTCAGTGTATCTCACCATTTTCACTTCATTTTACAACAGTAACCACAATTTAGCAGCTGCCAGTCAACTGTGGATTTTGGGCCACAGGTGGCAGTCACCTGGCTCAGAAAAATCAGAACCTGGATTGAAAGATATTTTCTTCCTTAAATTGCTCCTTGAGCAAACTCAAACCACTCAGGAAGATACAAAAAAAGGTAGTAAGTGGACCTTGAGTGAGGATTTTGTTGTGAAATCACATGCATCGAATCAAAGGCAAACAAACATCTTCATCATTTATTGTGATTGTTTGTCCTAGTGTGATGTATGTTATGTTTGCCCTTGTGTAGGTTCGATGAATTAATGAAATGTCCAGTGTTATACTGTCAATCCAAAAAACTATTGGACATAAGTTTGCTTACCTCTTATTGAGCAGTCAAACGGATAGAGAAGACCCCTGTTCATAGGGGCGGCACAGTGGTGCAGTGGCTAACACTGTCGCATCACAGCAAGAACGGTGACTTTAAATTGCTTCATAGGTGTGAATGTGAGTGTGAATGGTTGTTTGTCAACCCTGTGATGAACTGGCAAGCTGTCCAGGGTGTACCCTGCCTCTCGCCCCATTCTCAGTTAGGCTGGCTCCAGCCCCCTGTGACCCTGATCAGATAAGCTGTTACAGAACATGGAAGGGTGGATATCATGTTCATAAGACAATATGGACATTTTACATTTTTTGTGGACAGTTGCCTGTTAAACTACTGAAAAAGCTAAACCTTTAATGCAGTACGAATTTCAATGGCTGACACCAAATATTGCATGTCATATTATGTAACAGATTCACAACATTCATTAATCAGGGTTGAAGATCAAACAAATCAGTGTGACAAACACTTTCCAATCTCCTCAGGGATGGTGATGGCAGGAAGGTGCTTCGCTCCAGCATCAGAGAGTTCCTGTGCAGTGAGGCAATGGCCGCCCTGGGGATACCCAGCACCCGGGCAGCCTCCCTCGTGACCTCTGACCTGTACGTCAACAGAGATCCACTCAACAGTGGCAGGCGCATTCCCGAGCGCTGTTCAGTTGTCCTGCGTCTCGCCCCTTCCTTCATCAGGTAGCAAACATTTCAAACTGTGGATGGTCATAGCGTTATCTCAGGAGAAATGTGTGACATGTTATTATGTGGCTCTTGCCTTTGTTTCAGAATCGGATCTTTTGAGATCTTTCTGGGCCGTGATGATTTCTCAGGACTGCAGGGTCCAAGTGCAGGCCGCCATGACATTCGCGCTCAGCTGCTGGATTATGTCATTGAGACTTTTTATCCTTGCATCCAGAAGACTCATAGCAAACGGAAAGACAGGAACATGGCTTTTTTCAGAGAGGTGAGCATCATGCAGTCATAAGCTGTAGTAAGTTAAGGACTTAGTCTCTCTTTAGATTGGTTCATTTAATGCAGGTGTTTTAGTAGCTTGCTCATCAAATCTGACTTGTTTATCCTCAGGTGATGTTGCGAACTGCTAAGCTAGTGGCCCAGTGGCAGTGTGTTGGTTTTTGCCATGGCGTCCTTAACACAGACAACATGAGCATCCTGGGTCTTACTCTGGATTATGGCCCCTTTGGTTTCATGGACAGGTATGCTTCATAAAGTAGAGGTTTGCATTTATTTATTTTATCAGGGTGTTCTTTGCTTTTGTATTTACCAGTTAGATTACTCACAATCTGAAAAACTGGTAGTTCTCTCTACTGAATGTGGTTTTGACATACAGTAACAATATTTCTCGCCATCGTGTATTGATCAGATTTGATCCGGATTTCGTTTGCAACACCTCGGACAAAAGAGGACGCTACTCATACCGAGCCCAGCCATCCGTGTGCCGCTGGAACCTGGCTCGTCTGGCAGAGGCTTTGGGTTCTGAGCTGGATGCAGCTCAGGCAGGGGTTGTTCTGGATGAATTTGTACCCACATACGAAGCCTTTTATCTGGCTATCATGAGAAAAAAGCTGGGCCTTGTGAGAAGAGAAGATGCAGAGGACAGCGAGCTCATATCAGACCTGCTGCGCATCATGCATGACACTGGTATAAAGACTTATGGAAGAAATTTGGACATGTCAGAAAACTTTGATTAGAGATTAATGGTACATGTGAAATTTTGATAATGTGTTAATCCATGAAAACATGACTGAGCCTTCACTATATACATATATAGGTTTTCTAGTTATGCTTTTGCATTCTTGTCATGGTTCTGTATCATAATGTCGTTCTAGGTGCAGATTTCACCAACACCTTCCGCCTGCTGAGCCGTGTCCCCTGGCCTGTGGAAGGCGACAGTGAGAGGGCCACAGTGGGCCCAGTAGTGGACCTCATCCTAGAACAGTGTGCCACCATTGAGGAGCTAAAGGTGGCTAATAAGCCAACTATGGAGGACCGGTGAGGGAGTGTATGGTGGTTGGATACATGTGTGTTTCTTCATGGAGCAGCCATAATGAGAACATAAAGTCTCCAGCTGCCCCACCATATACTCCCAATGAATGTGTATTTAATCCTAGCTGAGCACTGTTTCAAAATGACTAAATTTCTCCTGTCATCTAATTTGTTTCTTGTTTTATATGCTAGCATTTTGGGGAAAAATCTTTCCAAGACAATATGTAAGTGAACGTGTTTTGTAGCATTTGATTTATGTTGAGACACTAGCAAGCGTAATGGAACATCACGTAGGACTAGAGCTAAATCTGTGGTCAACATGAAGCACTTTCCTTCCGCTTACCTCTCGCATTTTCTTGATTTTTAGTGAACTGGCAATGATTCTGTCCATGGCACAAACCAACCCAGTCATGTTTGGGATAGTGGCAGACACGCCAGATGTGTCCCAGCAACTGGAACGAATGGGACGGCTAAAGGAACTGCTCGAGACAGATCAGGAAGAGCTCAAGAAAAAGCAGCGAGATGACTGGATTCGATGGGTTAGCCGATACAGGTAAGAAAAAAGTAGGGATCTCCAGTTAACCTTGGATCTACAGTGCATTTTAGCATCTTTCAGCTTGTTGTTTTGGTTTTTCCTGCCAACAACTACTGATGAAGAATGACATTTTGTACCTTTTTAATACATCTATGTCATATATGATCAGTATATATTAGTATTTACTGTATATGTCCATTTATGAAAATGTTTAAATTTTCTAATACCAGTACCAGTACCTATATATGTATGTACAACTGGTGGTGTAGTGATACCACATCTGCAAAATGCATATATGAAAGCGTAGTTAATTAAAATATATACCAAAAATATAAAACTGACAGATTTGACTTTATACAATACAATAGAACTTTATGTCCATATATGAAATTGGGTCAGTTTTGTACATGGACATATGGCATACTAATATACAGTATATAATATATATCTGATTCCAGCATATGTACATACATCACATGACATTTTCATAAATGGACATAAATTAATTTTCTGAATAAATAAATCAACAATTTTTCTTTTAAACAATTTCTATGCACTCAAATACCAGGAGGCGTTTAGCCAGAGAGTGTGACGGCACAAAGGACATGTCTCTCATCAAAAAGGAGAGGCTGAGCGTGATGAACAGCACCAATCCCCATGTCATCTTACGCAACTACATCGCCCAGAATGCAATTCAGGCTGCAGAAAAGGGAGACTTCTCTGAGGTCAGATCTATAAGAGTTTTTCCCTTCTTTTTCAAAAACTCCATTAGGACATCTGGATCCATTAAAGATGATCTGAAGTTCACTAATATATATTTAAATTGGTCAGAAATTTTACTGGATTAGAAATACCCCAGAATATGATGTTTCTGCCACACAAACAGTAGTAACATAGACAGAGGTGCACTGGATACAGAGGTCAAAGTTGTGAATCTGAGCCACTAGGTGGAGACAAAGAGTCATCAATGGAACAGATACACAGACAAACAGCTGCTTTAAAGGACTGAATTGTCTCAGTGGAGTTTGTAAAGAGCTATGTTGTTTTTCTTGTTTTTGACACAAGGATTAATACAAGTCATTTTATCTGTATCTTGTCTTACAGGTCAACAGGGTCCTCAAAGTTCTGGAGAAACCATATTCTGATGAATTTGGGCTGGAGCCTTTGGATGGATCTAATGCTAATGAACTGACTGTTGCCTATGACAGGAAACCTCCTGCCTGGGCACAAAAAATGTGTATCACCTGATCCTCATAGAGCCTCCGAGACAGGTGAAGGAGGGGGGTTTGGTGGAGTGGTCAGAGCAAACAAGATGTGGGTAGACGGTCCTGTTACTGCTGCTACTGTTGCTGCTCTCCAGTTCCACCTCAGACTTTCTTTCCTGCTTCCTGAAGGGAGGTTGTTATGTAACTCAGTGTGTTCCAGTGTTCATCAGTATGGTCATAGATCAATGTTTGTGCTTTTATTGCAGTGTTTGAAGCTGATACAGCCTCACAGTCAAAATGTAATAAATAACCAAGTGCCAGTAATTTGATCATGCTATTGAAGATACAGACAAGTAGTCTATGAATTTGCTGATGAAGTATGACGGCTCAGATGACCAGTCACACAATGACCTGTCTGGGTCTGAAACAACAGGAACATGCTGACATTAATTACTTACAGACAGTGGACTTAGAAGGTCAACATGTCAGTCGTCACAAATATGAGAAGAGCAGGTGAAAATGTATCATTGGTAGACAGAATAGATAGAATGATTGTTGGCATGTTGTTTCTCTAACAGAAATAACAGATCACATTTGTTTATCATAATGTATGTTAATTACCTGTGATGGTTTATATGTCTATATTAAAGCTATACATATTAGGTATTAGCTCTGTATCTTAAAGGCCCTTAAAAAACCTGTTTTCTAAACCATTATATTTCCTACATGAAAAAAACAATCAAAGTCAATCAAATCTGATCAAACCACAGCCGGACAGTGCTGATGAAGCAGATTTGTTGAGTTGTTGAGTGTTAAACTTCATAAATAACATGAATGTGTTTTCCAATCTTTAGCTTATTTAGTCCTAAATCTTTAATGTTATAGAAGAATGGTAGAAGCAAAAAGGTGCCCTCCAGCAAAAATATTCGGCCCCTGACAAAAAATGTTTACCTCCATAGCATCAAAACTGTTGCATGATTTTTCACTAGTCTATCGTCAAAAATTATGCAACAATAAACCCTATGTAAATCTCAATAAATATGTCCTTGTAACAAAAAATGGCTTACTGATCCCTGTTATAGAGAAATGCTTTGATGTGATTTGCTCACATTTAACAGATTATTTATTTATTTTATTGTATTGTATTGTATTGTATTTATTTACTTTATTGTATTTTATAATATCATTCATTCACTGTAATATTGTGCATGGCCCACTTAAGGAGGAGATCTGATCTGATCCAATAGTTACTGGTGTTTTTGGATTAACTGCAAACTTTTAACTGAAGAAGAGGTTAATTATTAATTATCACTGTAGCATTGATCTTGTGAAGCTGATAAAACTGTTAATACTGTTGGGTGATGCAACATAATACTTAACCCTATTTGGGCCCATGCTAAACAGGATCGATGTCCTACCATGGAGAAGAAAGTTGTGCATTTCTTTGTCACTCAACCATATCATCCAGATTCATTGTGTAATTATCTTCTTACTCTTTACTCCTATTGACCCAAGCTGCAGGTAAATAAATACAGTCAGTGTAATGAAAGGACATGTATTGTTGAAGCAACAGTTTACCCAGCTGTCGTTTTCTGGCAGTGTTTATTTCTGTGTATCTCTTTCTCACCCTCTGGCAGTGAGCTGTCAAACAAGACGTGGATTTCTCCCAGGCACAATAGGTTTGTTAAGCCAATGCTTAGGCAAACAGATGGAGGGGAAAGGACAGCAAAGGTGTAAGGTATAAAAGAGCAGTCACTCGGGGTGCAATGAAAGTGCTAGTTCACTACCGGTGCCAAAAATACCAGCCAATGCAAGTGATTACTTTCAATATGAAAGGAAAACATTTGAACTCAATCTCCATGTTCATGTGCTGCTTTTGAATTTTTGTAGCCACTCTAGCATCATGGCTCTTGGGATGGCAGTATGAATCAGTATGTCCACCAATTTGGACCAGAATAAAATAGCTCATCAAATATTAGATAAATAGCCATGATAATTTGTACAGACATTCAGAGTCCAAGAGGATGAAACCTTGCAGACTTTTAACTGAAGTAGAGATTAATGAATTATTAATTACCACTGTGTAGCATTGATCTTTTTTCTTTTCTTTTTTTTTTTACAGACATTTTATTGGCAGCTGTTCTTGTAAAAGTGCTCTGCTTAGGTGTCTGTCATGTTTTCTCATGACTCTTATTCTTACAACCACTTCAAAGAGGATTTAAGGAAGCACATGTGCTCACGGTAAGCACTGAGCTGTGCCTGTGTATTGGAAAGATTGAAATCGCTGCTACAGTATATCCCATTGGATCCCATTGTGGGACGACATGCACATTTTTTCTATTTTGGTTTACGTGGTCACCAAAACAAGAACTGTGCATATGACACAGAGTGAAACTAATTATGTTACATAATGAACTTTCCAGTGTCTCCTCTCTTAACCCCACAGTTATTTTACTTTACTGTTATGCATACCTGCCCATTACTTGACTGGACTGGCTCAGCCTGTTTCACTATGTTTGGCATGTAAAAAAAAGTATGCATGCAATAAGCTGATAAGAGGGGCAGGAACAATGCATTTACTGTAAAACATGTTTGTTATGTGCAGAGACGGTGCGCTCTATGCTGATTGCATGCCTGTAAATCTTCTGTGAGCTCAGCAGGAACTGAGGAGAGAGACGACTGTGGCTACGTCAGCCCACATCAGCTCAAAACTGAAACTGTTGCTTCATTTGAACCTTTCTTCTGCCAGAGGATGGACGCAGAACAACAGGACTGCTTGATCACATGACCAGCTCGGAGAACAGATATGGCCTGTGTCCCAGAGCTGCTCTTGGCTACTTTGGAGGAGCTGGTTGATAAACAGCTGAGGACCTTCCAGTGGTATCTTTACACTAATGATCTGGAAGGATTCCCTCATATTCCAAGGTCTTGGGTCGATGGGGTGGACAGGCCGGGCACTGTGGATCTTTTGGTGCAGACATATGGCTACGACAGTGCTGTTGCAGTCACAGTGGATATACTGCTGAGGATGAAACTCAAACTGTGGGCTGAAACACTAAAGAAGAAATATGATGAAGGTAAAATATATTTCAAAAATGCAAAATTTGATTGTTTAGTTTGTAAAACAAAATAACTTTTAACAGCTATCTCTCTTTGTTTCTTTATCAGTTCCAAGCAATCAAGTAGGCAAAGGTAAGAAGATAACATACCCACACACAGAGTCATGTTAGCAAGTTCAAACCCATATAGTATTTCCATGTACAGGCACAAGATTAACGGTTGAACTGTACAAAACTGAAATGAAATAAAGGTATTTTTATTTCTTCTTTGAACAGAAATTGACCACCATGCAATCCAAGAAAAACTGAAATCCACCCTGAGGGAAAAGTGTCAAAACATTTATCAAGGGAATGCAGATGAAGGAGATACCGTCTACCTGAACAAAATCTACACTGAGCTGCATGTTATTGAAGGAGCCTGGGGAGTCTTCAACGAGGAGCATGAGGTCAGACAGCAGAGGTTAAACCATGTAATGACAGAAGAAACCTCTATTAAAGCTAGCGACATTTTCAAACCCAAGCCCGACCAAGAGAAGCGAATCCGAACTGTGCTTACCCAGGGTATACCTGGAGTGGGTAAAACTGTCTGTGCACAGAAGTTTACGCTGAGCTGGGCAGAAGGAAAGGAAAATCAGGACATCACCTTCCTTTTTCTGCTTCCATTCCGTGAACTAAATCCCAACATAGGTGAGAAGGACTACAGTCTGATGCAGCTTCTCCATCAGTTCTTCCCTGAGATGAAACCCCTTGAGACATTGGGAACAGGATGCAAAGTCCTCGTCATCTTTGATGGCCTGGATGAGACTCTCCTCCCCTTGAATTTCAAGCAGAACAAGGTCTTGAGAGATGAGACAGAGCCAGCCTCACTTGATGTTCTGATCACAAACCTCATCACGGGAGATCTACTTGGCAATGGTCTCATCTGGATCACGACCAGACCTGCAGCAGCTAGTCGGATCCCTCGAAAGCACGTCCACCAGTGGACAGAGGTGAAAGGTTTCGCTAGTGAACAGAGGGAGGAATACTTTAAGAGGCATTTGCGTGATGATAACCTCGCTATCAGGATCATCAAACATGTGAAGTCGTCAAGAAGTCTCTACATCATGTGTCAGATACCAGTTTTCTGCTGGATCACAGTCACTGTAATGAAGAAAATGTTGCGCAACAATGCGACAGGAAGCATGCCCAACACGCTGACCGAGTTGTATGCATATCTCCTTCTCTGCCAGACAGACCGGATGATAGAAGGGCACTACCCTGTGGAAAGCAACAATGTTGTTTTGAAGCTAGCAGAGCTCGCGTTCCGTCAACTGGAGAAAGGAAAACTAATCTTCTACGAGGCTGACTTGAAAGAGTGTGGCATTGATGTCAAAGACGCAACCATCTATTCAGGAGTTTGCACAGAAGTCTTCATGATGGAGGGCAGAAAGACAAGAGAAGTTTTTAGCTTTCTACATTTAACCATCCAGGAGTTTCTTGCAGCTGTGTATGTACATCACTCCTACATGCAAAGAAAGGAAAATGTTCTTCTGGGATACCTGAAAAGGATGTCTACAAGATTGCTCCCCAAGTCTGTGTTCAGTTTTCACAAGATTGCCATAGAAAAAGCCTTGAGCAGTCCAGACGGCCGCTGGGACCTCTTCCTTCGCTTCCTCCTGGGACTGTCACTGAAGTCGAACCAGGAGCTGCTGAGTAGAATACTCCATTTGGAGGCCGAAGGAGAGGAGGATGTGATGCAAACCATCCAGTTTATCAAGGAGAAAATCAAAGAGGAACCAGAAGCGAAACTCAGTCTCTTTCACTGCCTTAGTGAGCTCAAAGAGGAGTCTTTGGTGCAGGAAGTCCAGAGTTTTGTGAGTTCTGGGAGGCTTGCAGCCAAAAACCTGTCTCCAGTTCAGTGGTCTGCTCTCACATTTGAACTCATGACGTCAGAGGCAACAGAGGAGGAGTTTGACTTGAAGAAGTACATACGATCAGAGGAAGGGTTAAAGAAGCTGCTGACCGTCATTACTTCCTCCACACGTGCTCTGTGAGTTTAACCACATGATCACTTTGATCACATGATTTTTCATGTTCAACATGTTGATTCTAGTTGCTCTCTAAGCTACAAACACATTTCATTTCTGCCTGATACTGCAGCTAGTCTTGGACCTCGGACCTTAACAGAAATGTGTTGCTTTGTTGTATGTTTTGAAACTTTCCAGGCTAAATCGCTGCAACCTCACTGAGAACTGCTGTGAGGTTTTGGCCTCTGCACTGAGCTTGACCTCTTCTCACCTGACAGAGCTGGACCTGAGTGACAACAACCTAAGGGATTCAGGGGTGAAGCTGCTTTCTGTTGGACTCGGGAGTCCACATTGTAAACTTAAGAGTCTAAGGTAACATTATCTATGTAACAGCAGTCTTTTAGAAACCTAACATGCACAATACAACCCTGCCAACAGCAATAACCACTTCTTGTGTTTGAAAGACTTGGTTTAGATCTAGTGCTGTTTGCTGGCATTATTGCAACTGAATTACATCCAGTCAACTTGCTTTGTTTTAGATTATGTAAGTGTAAACTTGAAGGAGATTGCTGCAAAGGACTGGCTGTTGCTCTCAGCACAGAGTCTACCCAGCTCAAAGAACTGGACCTGAGTGGTAATGACGTCCAGGAAGCAGGAGTGAAGGCTCTGTGTGTGGGAATGCGCAGCCACAACTGCAAACTACAAACAGTGAGGTTAGACCCTCTTGCTGACTTAAATTACTTGCTTGGGCTTGAATTGCATGTTTGCAATTAAAGGTCTGTTGTTTTTGTGAATACTCTTTTACAGGTTGATTCAGTGCAAGCTGAAAGAGAATTGCTGTGCAGATTTGGCTACAGTTTTGAGTTCAAGAACATCTCAGCTGAAAATTCTTGACCTGAGCAACAACAGCCTGAAGGATTCCGGTGTAGCTGTGCTTAGTGCTGGACTGAGGAGTCCACACTGTAGACTGGAAAAGCTAGGGTCAGTACAATCCTATGAAAGATGATCCTACTCAGAAACTAAGAACATTGTCTTATTCCTTCAGGGCACAATATGTATGATCTCTTGTGCACTGAAGGAACTATGAGTTTTTAGTCCTTAGTTCACAACCTTTTAATTTGATGCTTGATCCCTGATTTTGTTTTTTCTTTTGCATTACAATATTTATCAAATATTCATGTCTAGAGGGCAGAACAAGCCAAATGATACAGAAATACAAATTAATGCTAATTTCCTGTTCTAAATGGCTAACATATAAACTTTGATGAACAAAAGATGATGTTGTGTAGTGTTGTTTAGAGCTTGTTATCCTGCCCTCAGGTCCTCAAAAAATTAATTCATGTAGATTTAATGGCTACATTTTTACCTTATTTTCCTGTGTTCCTGTGTCCAAGTGACTACTGGGGACATTTGTTTAGATTATTTTGACATTGGTCCAGTGTAGAGCAAGAGCACGGCAGCCAGCATCCGCGAAACTGGCTGCAGAATTGGCCATACGGATTATGTTGCAGCCAGTTTGGGGACTGCCAGCTGCAGCACTCTCACTCAGTATTGGATGAGTTTTAAAATCATTAGTCACTTAGACACAAAAATATTAAAAATAGCATCCAGCTTGAGAAACACCAACGCACACCTTTTAATGATCTGATGTATCTAAAGTGCAATATTTAACAAAATAATGACAACACCACTAATGTGCAGCCATATGTGGAGTTTTTTATTGTGAACTGATGTTTTTATCATCACCATGTCACATGTATTGTGCTGTACCTTCATTTGAAATTTTTTCCCATCTGTCAGGCTCAGCTGGTGTGGCCTTACACAGAAATGCTGCGATCACATTGGTTCAGTTCTCAGCTCTGACTCTTCCCACCTCCTTGAGTTGGACCTGCATGGAAACAACCTGCAGGGTCCAGACATGCACCTGCTGTGTGCTGGGCTGAGAAGCCCACATTGTAAACTCAAGACGTTAAGGTCAGGTCACGTGGGTTCAGTGGACACAACAAACAATATTGACATATGAATGAATGACACAGTTCTACATGCACTTTCAATTTGTTTTCAATTAGTAAGCCATGACATCACTAGAATAAACATCAGATTGGTTCCATCCTGCAAGGTTCAGGTCATTTTAAACTTTTCCTTTTCATATAGCACAACTGACAAAAAAAACATGTCCTCACCTGCAGGTTAAACGAGTGCAATCTCCAAGAATGCTGTTCTGAATTTGCTTCAGTCCTCAGCAGGGACAAGTCTCACCTCAAGCACCTTGATCTGAGTGGGAACGACCTGCAGGACTCTGAAGTGAAGCTTCTCTCTGCTGGACTGGCAAGTACGGACTGTACACTGGAGACATTAGGGTAAGATGACTTTACATTCAAAGTAACATAGTCTTTACTTGCAATCAAGTAATAATCATATACAACTAAAAAGATACTCTGCACAATAAAGACACAGAAATACAGTATTGTTTCAGTTTCAGTATTATCTTTATCAAATATGTCTTCATGACACAAAAAGGCTAATATTGTGTTTATGCATGAATACCCTGCATCTACATAGGCTGTCATTCTGTGGCGTCACAGAGGAAGGCTGCACTTATTTGGCCTCAGCACTAAGCTCCAATCCTTCCCACCTGAGGCAGCTGGACCTCAGCTACAACTACCTGCAGGACTTTGGAGTGAAGCTGATCTCTCTTCACTGTAAAGACCCGCTCAGTAAACTGGAAAAATTAAGGTAAAACAGTCTATTACAGCTAATGATCTGATCTGACCTGACCTGTACCATTTGTTCTCTAGTATCAACAATACAACTGACCAAAGACGGCAAGAAAAAAAGTCCTGGAAATAAAGAAAGTGAAAAAACATTATTATTATATCATGTGTTGTTAAGATGGGTATTTCCTAACATACGCAAAATGTCTTGTGGTTTAAAGTTTCATTCAATGATCAAGTTCCCTTTATAGTGGTGATTATTGCAACACAGTTAGAAGGGAAAAGTTTTTTCAGACCAGAAGCACATGTGCTACACACATGATAAGGACACAAAGACATGTTCACATGTCAAATATATATTACATGGATGTGTTTGCAAAAGAGATAAAGTATTATAAAACATCATAATGTGTCAACTAATGATTTACATTGTATATACACCCTCCTGTCTACAGTGTGGACCATAATGCAGGGTGCTACTTGAAATCAACACTGAAAAACTGTAAGTGCCTGTTATTAAGCGCCTTGAATTTAACCAAACAGCAGCAACCTGTAATGTGGCAGATACACAAGAGTGTTGAATTAACAAAGACAAGCCCTTTGCTTGAAAAGTTTACGTTTGGTTTTGAATTATTTCTGCCATGTGTCACATGAGTTTAGTTTTAGTTTTAAGTGTGTGTATGTGTGTGTGTGTCTAAATGTGTCATATCACATGCCTGGTGATATCTTTCACTTTTCACTTGTTTTTGTCTTGACATGTTGTAGCATCATTTGTCCAACAGATGGCAGGATAGAGATCTATTTATTTGGACGGTTTCAGTCTGGAAATTGTAGTCTGGTGTGTTTCTTTCTGTCTGTGTTTATATAGACGCAAGTCAGTCTTTTACCTCATCAAGGCTGGATTACAAACTGGGCAAAGCACATTAATGCCAAAATGATCAAGGTCTTTATTATGTGTTTTAATGTTGAGGCCCTGCTCGTAGAGGGGGCCTTTATTTTTTCAGTACATATTGTGCTACATGGTGAATTTCACTTAAGAGACAAGTGTTTATTACACACACAATGCACAGAAAGGTGTCATCAGGGGCACACAGTACATTTTTGTCCTGGGGCTTCATATTGGGTTGGACCTCCTCATTGTTATGAAATATGAATGATTAAATAAGAACACTGAAAGAACCACATCTGTTTTTTGTACAGATGCATGTGCACTGACGCTGGACACAAACACAGCTGCCAAGTCTCTCTTTCTGTACGACAGTGGGAAGCAGGTGACATGGGTCAGGGAGAGACAGCAGTACCCAGATCACCCTGACAGGTTCGAGAGCGTCTCACAGGTGCTGTGTCACCAAGGCCTCACCCAGTGGCACTACTGGGAGGTGGAGTGGCGAGGACGTTGGGTGGATGTCGCCGTGGCTGTGAGGGGGATCCGTCGGAGGGCGAGCTCTCACCTCTGCGGGTTTGGCTACACAGAGCAGTCCTGGAGTCTGTTCTGCTCCGAGGATCACTACAGTGCTCAGCACGACCAGCAGAAAGTGGAGATACCAGCACCACCGTCTCGCTCCCACAAGGTCGGAGTGTACCTGGACTGGCCAGGTGGCACCCTGTCGTTCTACAGCATCTCCTCTGGGAACCTCAGCCACCTTTACACGTTCTACAGCACCTTCACTGAGCCCCTCTACCCTGGATTTGGGATGGAGGAGGATGACTGCTCTGTAATTATTTGCACAGAGGATGTGCAAGAACTCATTTCTCGGTCAGCTAGTATAGAAAAAATTGTGAGCTTTTGAGCGTGGGTCAAGGGTGGCAGCAATGATTGAAGGCTGTCTAACTTCAAATCAAACCTGGAAGAGACAAGAAATATATGAAAACATGAACAATGTAAAGAAAAAAAGGAAGTCGGTATCATCTTTCATTAAAAGGATTTTTGTTAAACAGCTAACTGTAACCTGTCAATTAAAATCTTCCAACCTGCGAGAAGATGAGTGAAATTAGAACACAATGACACACTTTTCTAATCAAATGCTGCCAATGAACAATGGCAAACATCTACAGCCATGCTAGCAGCTCTGTTAGGCTGTACTTTGAGCTCAGTGCTAATGATAGTATGCTAACATTTAGCAGGTATAATATTTTCCAGGTGCACTGTCTTAGTTTAGCATGTTAGCATGTTGAAATTTGCTGGTACTTTATGTAAATTCACACATTTTTAACAAAAGCTCTCACATTCAGACCTGATATGTCTTTTTTAAAAACATTTTTTTATTAAAAAGATTCCAACTGTAATCTTTCATGTTATATGTTCACAAGCTTAGTTTAGTGTTATTAGCATGTTAGCATGCTAACACGATAATTAGGACTAAGGCTGATGTGGAATCTGTACCACATTTAAGAGCAATCCATCCAATAATTCATCTTCCAATCATGAAGTTTGACTAGCTGGTGGCACTACTGTATGTGAACATTTAGGGGATCATGAAAACCACCAAGTACTGTGGCAAACCACCTCCCAATGACGTAAGAGAAAGGTCAGCAAAATCAGGATGAGTCATGCTTTGGAAATTATGGTCTGTACAAACACCAGAGCTGATAGTTATATTAGTATGGTTTCAAACTATTGTTGCACAATAATTTGACTTCAGTATAGAGACCAGTACAGGCACTGTATCAGGCTTCAGCAACACAGCAAATACTTCCTGTTTGAGTCAGCCTTGGAATGTTGTTTGCTTTGGGAAATGTGGACTGATGGAAAATGTCTGCTAGAAACGAACACTGTTGAGAATTTCAGCAGAGCAGTTAGTTACTTCAGAGGAATGTGGGAGTCAGATGAGTGGATCTCTGACGTGCAGTGACGGTAAATTTACTGTGAGCAGTGGGAAAAGGTGCGGTTTCTGCTGTGATATTTGAACAAGGATACAAGGTTCAGCCAACACGCAGGTAAGTGTTTGGAGACAGAAATTATTGCCCATTAATGGTTATATTCAACCTGTTAGTGTTGTGAACGTAAATGAAGTCTTAAATGTGGTTTCTCTTATGTGTGAGCCTTGTAAGAGTAGAGTTGTAAACTGCAGATTTCTTTTAACAATCAGTGAAGTAACACGGCTGTGCCTGTTTTGTGTAGGGTAAAATATTACATTTCTTTGGACAATGTTTTCAAATATATATTCATATTATCTATTAAAGCTAACATGTCGCTTTCAAACTCTGAAATCAGGTCAAAATGAAGAGTCTGGTTGCGTATTGTTTGTTCACCTTGGCATTTCTTTTGAGCTTCACAGAACAGGCTAAGGTAAAAATAAAAACTACATAAATCTCTTTTTCTCTCTTCAGTGTCTTCCCCCTCTCTTTTCTTCAATATGTTTCAGACAAGTACAAAATATAATATCTGTATTTTTGAGTTTGTTTACAGTAGATCAAGTCTCACTTTAAAACTCTTCTCTTCTCATTGCTAGAAACCACAGGCAGCCGTTACTTCTCAAGGTACGGTGCATGTTATTATTGCTTACGGTATTCTTAAAAATTCATGTAATGTACGAATCATGAACAGTATAATCAATAATCTTGTTTTTCATCTTATCATGCCACCCTCAGGAACAGACTGCACACAGATTAAGGCTCTTTCACCACAAGCATCCAGTGGGCTTTATGTAATCCAGCCTCCTGGAGTCAAGACCCCATTTAAGGTATTGTAAAACAAACATTTATCTTAGCTCAGTGTGAAATGGTCACCACAGAATATGGTGCAACACCTTGTCACATGAAGTGGAAATACAGTACAGCGGATGTCAGTTAGTTGATGTCATTCAGTTACGTAATGCCCCTGGCCTTAGAGTGGTTTACTGGTTTACTATTGGAAGTATTAAGTGTGCTAGTTAAGTGGACATGCTAACCTTTGTGTCTTGTTCTGAAGCAGACAAACACAGTGTTCAGTCTTTACACTTTCTAATTTTGGAAGGGCTTAAAAATGTCACCACCCTGCAGACTAACTGTGAACTGAAATAAACTGCAACTCAACTGTTAATTGTGTCTGTTTGGGATTGGGGCACTGTTGGACACATACACTATGACAAAATCCAGGAATTAGTCTAATTATACTTGAGCAGAAATAGAATGTAAAATATAAGTCAATGTAAATTGTACTAAATTAAAACTATAGTTGTGTTATGTTCATTTTTTTTATTTCAGCATATGACTGACTGAAATCAATGAAGTCAAAGAGTTCTATAACAGATTTTGGAAGGAAAAGCCAAGCAGCTGGTTTTCTATATTTGTATTTTACATTTCATATATTTACTGAACTTCCTGCTCAGGTGTACTGTGAGATGCGACAAGATGGAGGCTGGACGGTGTTGCAGAGACGCAGTGGCGGAGCGGTTTCCTTCAACAAGAAATGGGCAGCATATAAAAATGGTTTTGGAGACATGACACGTAAATTGCTCTACTCATTAACCGCTCTGATTGTCATGACTTGTTATTGCAATTGCATTGTAACAGTTATAAAACAGGTTATGTTTGTTGAGTGGCAGCTAAGTCATGACTGACATGCCCTAAGCATACAGTGAATATAAAGAGATCTTTGTATAACATACAGGACGTACCAGATTAAGCATTCATTTTACTGCTTAGGTATAATGTTGCGATCATTTTTCCATCTTGAGATTGTCACATGCTCTCTCCTCCAGTGTGTTGGTGTAAAAAGTCAAAAGCAGACACATTCCAAAACTAATGTAACTAAAACTATTAGATTATACTGTGAGGGAAAGCATTGTGTGAATAAACATCCATTCCAGAAATTGTAAGCTTGAACTTTCAGCTCCCTGAATTCTTGCCTGACTTACCTGCAGGCGACCTAAAAACCTTGCATCCTGCAGCATCCTGTTATCGTAAAGGTCTAAACACTTGGTCTTGGAACCATGGAAAGCTAACTTGTTTTTCATAGCTCTGAAAAGTGCATCCTCCAAGTAGTTACATATACTGAAGAAGGAATTTGTTTAACAGTGTAACCTGGTCAGAAAAAGTAATTCCTGTCCTTGTGCTTTGCTGATTCCCTCAGAGGACCACTGGCTCGGTCTGAAGAATGTTTTCTGTCTGACCAAGAACAAGAAAAAGAAGTGGACCCTGAGGGTTGACCTGTGGGACCATGAAGGTGGCACTGCTTACGCCCTGTACAGAAACTTTAGATTGTCCAGTGAGAAAACAGCTTTCAAACTGCATGTTGGGAAATACATTGGAAATGCAGGTAACAACTGCTCTTTATCTTTTCTCCATTGTTCATGTTTTCCAGTTTGCTTTTCACACAAATGTTAACCCATTTATATTGCTTTCATGCTGGTTAGAAAAGTTTTTTTTACTGCATTACTTGTGCACTGTTTTCACTGTTGTTTGTACTTTTTTTATTTTTTACTTATTTCAGTGCATCAATTCATAATTAAAGCTGTTTAGTGTAAAATTAGTTAATATAATTATCAAAATAATTGTGAAATATACACAAAACAATTAAGGTTTCATGATTTGTCATTTGGAAACTATCCTGAGGCGCAGATTAAAAAGTGGCTTGTTAATTTTATCAGACAGTAATATTGTTAGTGCTCATGGTTCTCAAAAACAGAGATTGTGTAACTTTGGAAAGAGGAAACAACAGTTCCTTTCAACGTATTGCTCTCAGGACTTTTTACTGCTAAAGCCTTACTTGATTGATATGACCAGTAGGTTATGGTGGCTAATGTTAGCTAATGTTCGCCAATCATTACTAAGCTCACTGACAGTACTTGTGCTACACTTACACTACGTTTTATCACGTAAATTAAATTTTGCAAGCATTATATTTTCAACAAACCCTCTGAATTCTAAACTCCAGACTTCCTTAAATGTTTTCCAACTTTGTCCAAAGGTGATGCCATCCGTGGCTCCTATCCAGGCATTGACCAGAATGGCTTTGGCTTCAGCACCAATGATCGTGACAATGACGGCTGCTCCCCGTGCATCTTTGGTGACATTGCTCAAACGGACTGTAGCTCTTCAGAAGGTGGCGGTTGGTGGTTCAGCCGCTGTGGCTCTGCCAGTCTGAACGGCGACTGGCATCCTACTGGTAACCACATCGGTTGGGCGTCAGGCCTCCACTGGGAAACCTGGAAAACTCCCATGCCTTACTCCATGAAGGCCACCAGAATGATGATCAAGTCTGTGTGAGAGGACTCAACCTACTGTACATTTAACCCAAGACAGGCTGGCTTCTCTTGTATTTTTAAATGCAAAAATGTTTAGGGTTTTTTGTCACTGGTTATATGCTTTATTGGTTCTCTGTTTCCAGTCTCAGAAGTCGATTCTGAAGTGACAAGATGAGTCAGTGAGTTATCCGATCCAAAAATCTACATTACAATCAAGATAAAAGCATATTTGTACCCAGAAAGAGGTAAATGGTGCATGTTCCCAATGATTCATTCAAGTTGAACAGTTAACAGTTCTTTGAATGATGTAAAATTACAGAAGGTGTATTAATCAGGTTAAAAGTCTGAAGAAACAAGATGAGTCAGTGAGTTATCAGATCTGAAGAGAGAAATTTACATTCCCATGAAGATAAAAGAATATTTGTACCCTTAATTATTATCTGTAAACCACAACAGCAATTGCACTTAAGAAAACTAGGTTAAATAATCCTGATCACATTGTACCTTAAAGTCAAACCAGCAGAGAGGGTATCTCTTAAACAGCTGCTAGATGCGTGTTGAAATTCCAGCTAATTGTAATTGGAACCCTATTGTAATTTCGGGCTCATTGTGGACTGGGCTTCTGTATGGAAATTTCATGGCAACATTAACGTCATCTGCTTACCCAACCTCAACCTGGCATGTGGCTGCTTTCCATTCTATTATGTTTCTGTTTCTTTTGTGCTCAGTCAATATTCCCATAGTTAGAAATAGATTAGAAGCAGTTGTTAGAGGCGGCATGTAAACCTGCATTGTGTGCTTGAATCCCCACTCTTGTCCCCCAACAAACACACTTCTAGCTACCCTTTTGAGGGCATATGTATGACAACAGAACATTGATCATATTCTTAATGATGGGAGGTTCTGGATGAAGTTTGTGCGGCAGGTGGTGGGCCAGGATCATCTCCCAGGCATCCACCAGATGGACATTCAGTCCTTCGAACACAGCTTGTCACAGAGCACCTTGTCATGCTGCAATGAGTACCAGTCACTCTTGATTAGTGCGTCATCAATTGTCAAAGCTTTGAGGTTTGTGGTTCGGATTACAACCAGTATGCCTGGACCTCTGTCCAGCAGCCGTACCACTGCCCTGCGGATGCTCTGCAGCCGCCGGATATAGACCTCAATTGGAAAAGAGCTAAAGTGAGACCAGTTGGCAATAACTACGACTGTTTTGGTGTCACCAATTAAGCCATCTAGTTCATTGGCAATGTAATGCACCTCACTTGTTGGGACGTTGGTAAACCGGAGAGGAGGACCATGGCAACGGTATGTCACCAAGATGTTGTTTGCATAGTCCAAGGCCATAAAAGGTCCAGTTTGCTTCAAGCTGTGCTGGTTAAACTCCTTGTGATCTAAAAGTATTACAGAGGGAACAGTTTGAGCTGCAGTGTGTAGAAAATCAAAACTGTTGCCAGAAATCTCTGTTGATCAGCTACCTGGTAGTGCTACTTTGAGGCGTTCAAACCACTGCCTCATGATGGAGTCTCCATACATGTAGACCACCTTGCCTTTCAGACACTGACTGATAGCAGAAGAGGTGGTGAATTGTTGAACTGCAGTGCCACCTAGTGCTCGCCACACACCCTGGTAGTAATAGCCAGAGAGTCCAGACTTCACATTCCTGGTCTTCATCTTTGACTGACCTGAGAGGGTGGAGTTATTTTACATTTTGCTTATTGTCAACAAATCCCATGCAAACACCAAACCTCGGTCACTCCCTTGCCTGGCCTCAAGTCAGTTTGTTTCTAGTAAAGGCATAATATCTTTATGAATGTGTCCCAAATACAAAGTCGATTTATGCACTCTGATGTTGATCAACCAATAGGTGAAAAGTTGAACCCAAGACACACTTGAATAACAGACCTCTCATTTGCATAGTGCAGCAGAAATGCATCAAGAAATTTTAAACAAAATGCAGACATAAACAAGTTTGGGGAAATTGGCTGAAAATGCATTCTGAGGATAAAACTCACTATTTGTAGACTTAAATGGTGTAAAAATGTTGTTGTATGATCAAATCTGTATAGGATTTTACATATACAGACCTCATCTACGTCACCAGATGTATGAATATAGAAAACTGTTCAATTTATGTTCCTGCAAGCTCTTAAATACTCATTATTATAACTCAAGCACAAAAGTGACAATTGTTCAGTTGTTGTGTATTATAATGGTACACTGATACATGCAAATAGTAAATGTTCCCTCCACACAGTTCTGAGAAACAAAGTGCTTATTTTGGTGGATAACAGCTGGTATAAAGTGATTTTATGGACTACTTATGGAAGACTAGATACACTGCTAACAGCTGGTGCCACCACCATGAACTTCTGGCCTAGTGAGCCGTACTCCCAGCGCTCTTCTCAAATTGCCCTGAATACATCTCACAGCAGGTGAACACATTAAGTTTTGAATTATTATACACAGTGGTTACAGTAGTAAAAATTGTGCTTTACCTTCCTTTTCTGGCAACACGGTTACACTGGCAGGTCCTGAAGCCCAAATGGAGACTTTCATGTTGACACCACTGAAGAAAAGAACACTGATATGTGAACCAACCACTTTAAAGTTCATTTAACATTACACTAACCTAAAAATTTAATTTAGCAAGTTAAAGGTCCACTGTGTCAGATTTAGGGGACTCAATTTACACACACACACACACACAAATGGCAGACATGTTATACAATATGCATAATTATGCTGTCATTGTATAATCACCTGAAACAAAGAATCATGTTTTTGTCTGCCACGTTGAACAATTTCTGGGGAGGGTGAGGCGAGACAGTTACAATCTGCAAATACACCATTAGATGCCACTAAAAAAAGAACTTTAAAGCTGTACTAATATTTTCATTTAACAATGGGTCTTATCACTTTATGTAATGTGCAAGGTGTCATTTGTAGTGTGTGTGCATTCTCTTTATGTTTATGAACACTCAAAGTGAAATGTAGAAATTTAAAATAAAGCAAAAGAATCACAGCAAATAATGTCCAGTTTCCATAATGATAATTTTGAAATTTCCTATCAAGGAGATACATATGTGGAGTTGGTCACAGAAAATGCCATTTCTATCTCTCTGTTCTCTCACCTTTGAAAGAGCTGCTCTTCCTTGGCCTTGAGGTTTCTCTTGAATTCTCCATTGTAGTGCCTGATCCTTGTGTCACAGCTCAGCTTCTTTGGCTTGTAGCAGAACAGGGTAGTATCGCAGGGTTGGATAGCTGGGCAAGTAAGAAGTCTCCTCCAGGCTCCAGCCTCCAGGTTACGGGTTTCTCCAGGGATAGAGGAACTGGCAAAATTGGAGTTTCAGGCCAAGCAATGGAGTCTAGTAGAAGGGTTTCCTCCAGAGCATCCTCTGGGGATCGTGGCTTGAAGGTGCAAAAGCTGGAATGCATGTCAGTGGCAGTGGAAACTCTTGGGATGATGAAGGTGGATTTCACTTCACCCGGGAACTGTCAGGGGGTTGAAGGAGAAGCAAATTATCTAAAGAAAACAAACTGCCCTGAGGTAAAAAATACTTTTGGATTGATAAGAACTATTGATCTGTTAGCTGCAGGAATTTCTGTCTTTTCCATTTCCGTTTTAAGATTGCGCAAGGCAAAACATTTAAATTTTCAGGTAGCTTGTATGAGCAACCAGGCAATCATTTGGCCTGCCTCAGCTCCACCTGCCCTCCATGTCTTTGCCCATTTTTAGATTAGCCGGGAGGCAGCAGAGGCCGCCACACTCTGAGCTTCATTGCAGCTCTTCAGAAACCTACGCAGATTAGGGTTAGGTTACCTATACGTCCATGTTTTATACGGTCTATAGCGTGAGCTAGGCGATACCTACCTGGGGTATCAGTTGGCTTTTTAAAAAAACTGTGTAATAATAATGATGCCAGCCTTATCTGCAGTTATGTATGTATGCACACCTTGCACATATGACACATTTCTATGTGTCATATTTCTATTATTATTATTATATACTGTTGCTGCCATTATTACTATATACTGTTATTATTATTATATACTGTTATTATACTGGTATTATTATTATTATTATATATAAATATATATATTCTATTATTATTAATATATATATATATATTATATACTATTATATACTATATATACTGTACTATTATTATATACTGTTTAGTTACAATAACATTACCTTACATTAAAACAATATCCTGACTAATATTAAACATTTCAAACAGGAATCACCCTTAAAGAGCTCCCACTAAAACCATTTTCTCACCTTCAGGACGTCCATGTTACATAGCACAAAGATTAAGACTAACACAGCCAGAAAGAGGAAGGTGACGCCATTCTTTGGACAGCAAATGCTGACCTCCCGTCTTAAACAAGCTCTGACCTTCATGATCAGTGATCAGTCTTCATCTCTGTCAGCTGCGTAGCACTATGACCAGTTCATGTGGTGCTGGATTAACAAAGAAAACAAAAGGAAAAAACTTGAAGTCAAACTTAAAATCGTCTTCATACAAATAGTGTGACATGTCTGAGTTTAGTTCAGTCCTTGACTGTCAGGAAAACAAGGCCACAATCTAAAGCAGCAGTGCTTCTCCCCTTGTCATCTGACATGATGATTCATTCTCAGGTGACCCTATCATGTACCCAATGCAACATAATCTAAATGTTTTTATACATAGACACTGCAGTTTTTCCCAATATGACACCACACTCAACAAGTTGCACAAATATCTATTTTGACTCTCATTACACAGATCACAGACACCTGTGTCTTTCTGCTAATTGCGGTTTTTCAATATTTTTCAAATGTATTTCTGCCAAGATGTTTTTCTGCAGAAGACCAGTGATGCATGAACTGATTTCTGGTTCTGCTCACACAATTCTCTGTTCTTCTTTAGCCACACTAGCAGTGTACATCCACTACTTCGGTCCAAACTGGAATGTCTCAACAACTATTAGAAAAATTGCCATGAAATATGTTATGACTCTATTTAATATTTATGGCCTTCGGACAATGGCTCCCTGATTTTTTTTTTCTCTATCGTTAAGGGTTGTTTATCTGAGAGTATACAGCCATAATGTGAGAGAAAAGATCAGACAAAATGATCAAATGTACTCAAGGGTTTTCTATGAGTGGCCCTTAGGGATGTTTTTTGAGAATTGTCATGCATACACATATACTTTTCCTCTCACATATGCATATGAAACTCATTCACATACTATACTGAAAACCACACACACAAAATGCTTTCACACAAAAGCGTTCACAGTTACTATGGGTAATGTGAGGATTTCAGTGGAACAGGAAGGTGAGGGTGAACTATGCAAATTAGAAAATTATGTAAATGAGTACATTTTACTAGTATGCGTGAATTTTTTTACATAAATAATAGTTTATGTAAAAGGTTTTCACTAATTCTTGGTTTAGCATATAAAAACGTGATATGTGTGGTTTTCAGTATAGTATGTCAATGAGCCTGGTTTCATATGTGTATGTGACAGGAAAAGTACATGTATGGTAATTCTCAATGTCCCTAACAGCCCCTCAGAGTGTACATAGGAATTTCCAAACAACAATGTGCCAGGGACAAACACTACACAAACATAAAGTTGATTTAGTTCAGCCTTAGTTTGATACAGTACTCACTAAAGCAAGAGTAAAAGCAGAGGAACATCTGAAGCAATTTTGCATAGAAACTAGAAAGAAACAAGAAGAAATCAAAATATGAGGGAACAAATGCACAGTTGTCAGGTTTCAGGAGCTGCACGACTATTCACGAAAATCCCAAAAAGTTCTTAAATGATCTGCTGGCAAACTCAAAAACTAAAAAAAAATGTATTTTGCCAAATACAGTATATAAATCAATCAAAAGAAAAACATCAAAATCAAATGTGTTTCTACTACTGTTTCTTCTATTGTTTCTACTACTTTTATACTTTAAAATGCACATTTACAGTGGCCTTTTTTGTATAGTGTGTGGTCGAATGTGTTATGTCTGATGAAGCCAGGGGACTTAAATGCACAACTCAAGTTCTTAATATAAAAGTACTACTATAAAATATCTTTACTAAACTGTTTGCCAAAACTGTTTGGTACACAGGTAGCCAATTAGAACAGGTAAACAATTCCAGCAGGGAAAAGGCGACGATGAGGTCAAAAATCAGAAATACAACAAACCAGAAAAGCACACAACAGTAAAGAGATAATCCTGAGATGCTGACATTGTACTGAGATGAAGTGGCACAGAGTAAAGGAAAAGACACACACTAAGTACCTCTAGAGAGGAGAGCATAGTGAGACACAGATGAAAGCAATAAGGGCGGGGCAGACAATCAAATTGGTGGGAAACACACAGGCACAGGAAGTGAAGTGTCAAACAAGAGGAGTGGTAATTAAGAAAATAAAAGCAGAAACAGCATGACAAACACGAATGAATGACCAACACGACCTGAGAGCCACGATGAGATGTGTCAGTATGATGCTGGAAAATTATTATAAATCTCACAACAATAACATACTGTAATTAAACTGTACACGTCTTTCATCTGCATTTTATTGTGCCAGGCACAAACAGGGCTGCTTCCTTTCAGTGGCCACGTCAAGTCAAAAAACAAACAAGGCTCTAAATATAAGAAAATTATTATTTTGCACACTAGGACTCAATTTGTCTTCCCATCCTACCATTTACTCCTCTCACGCATGTCTGCACTAATTTCCTTGCTGTTCTCATGAGCTAGTCACATCTGTCTAATAGCGTAGCGACACACCTGCATTGTTGGCCTATCATTTTGCTGCTGTCTTTTAAAATGATTCTCTCTCTCTGCCTTCAAAACTATTTGATTATTAGACTACAAGGGATGGGTTACCATTACTGTAAATTCTATAATTGTGTCCAGTTTTGATTCACCTCAACCACAAGGGTAATAAGCATTTATCTGAAGGTATGACAGGCCTGTATGACTTTATTCCTCTGTCTGATAGAGTATTTGATCTAGCACGAAAACCTATTGTGTTTATCTTCCCTTGTTTGCTTGGTAAGTTTTTGCACCACATCATGTTGTTATACAAATCTACATGCCCGTATCATTTTCAGCTTACTAATAGGTTTATTGATTTAAAAATGTAATCCAGACTTTGTATTGTCAAAAATATAGGCGATAGACAAGACAAGCAGTTACAATGATATATGTAAAGATATGATAAGAGTCTGGGAGAAGAAATTCAATTCAATTAAGTGTAGGCAACGTGAGTGTGTGGGTGTGTGTTGGACGTTGGGATGTGGAGCGAAGAGCATTACATGCCTCATAGAAGGAAAGAAAAAGAAAAAGTGTACAATACAATTATGAATTATAAATATTGCACCACCTTCCTCAGAGTATCAAATAAAAAATAAATAAATAATCTATGAACGTCACAGCAGGTGCAACAATTATTATTACATCACGTTCTTTCCCACTCTAACCAGTCCACTTCCACTCTGTCTCACTGTTCATCTCACAGTCTTCTCACATTTCAAGCCAAAACAGGCTCTGCGGTCACGACTGTGACAGTCGTGATTATTGTCAAAAACAAAAAGAAAGATTTCACACACCTCACTGAAGATCCAAAGTGAACGAAGTAGTCACCGCCGGAGGATCCACCACGAGCATGTTAGCATTTAGCAAATAACCAGACCCAGCATGCGCCAGTTTTGTACACACAGTGCTACGGTACAATTAATTTAAGCATGGCCATATCCCATGATGAGGTTATTCTCAATTTTATTGCATTGTTGTTCATTTGTCTATGTTTCACTAACTGCTAGGCCGGGCTCCAACACTCAGACAATGAGCATGAGTGCGGACTGTTACCTCAGCTGCTGATTTTGCTCCTTTCTTTGTTCCATCCATGTTCACACACAGTTTATCATGACTTTTGAATGGACTTCTGTTCTTAATCTGTAACAAAGGCAAGGTAACAAGAGTAAATGTAATTAGTTCCTTCCATGCCTGTGTATGGGTATCCTTTTGTTGCACTGACTCCCAGGTGATTAGTGTGTTTGCTAAAACTCTCTCACACACACTACCCCAGAAAAACATGCACTCACTGCTACTAGACATGATGACATGGTTTGATGTAAAGTCTGAGATTACTGGAAGCTAAACACACTAAAGTTGACACACTGTTTAATTTCTAGGCAGCAGATTGAAGTTTGCATACACCCTGCTTGTAAATGTGGAACAGTATAAAGGACCTCTGCAGTAGCTGAGTTATTACTCGACAGATCTGGGCTATTTCCCTCGAGCCAAAAGGACTTCCTCAAATTAAGTGTTTTCTCCCTCAAAGGCTCTCTGAGTTTTCAGTAATATACTGCCAAGGCTGGAAGCCAGAGATTATACACAGTTTTTGGAATCAGTAGTTTTTACTTGCTTTAATTTGACTCATACTTTGTACTTTACTATATTTTACTAACATTTTGTGGGAGACATTCCAGTAAGGAATCAGCTGGAAAATCAATTGGCTGTGTGGGATAATGAGTTGTATAAAAATTCACCCTCAGTACAGTTGTCATGAACGGGGAAAGCTATAGAGACCAAAACTGTGTTTTTGTACCAGGCTGTAAACATTTATCACATCACATATTTCTGCTGTGAATTTGGACATTTTAACATGGGGGCTTATGGTGATTGACTCACTTCTGTAACCAGCCTCAAGTGGCCATTCAAGGAACTGCAGTTTTTGGCACTTTGGCTTGCTTTGCCAGCCATGGATATTGACACTTGCCGAAAACATAACAGTTCTTGATGTTATAAAAATTAAATACAATAATGAATGCCATATCCTTGCTTGTGAGGTGCATCTCTGCCACCACCCTCTTGCTTTGGGGTTGACTGGTGACTGATGACTTGTTCAAATAAAAGAAAACTCGAGACCTTTGTGCTCCTTTTGGATATTTAAAAAAAAAAAAATACAAAGTCAAGAAATAGAATTACATTTTTTCATTTAATTATCACTTCTACAATATTTTACTTACGTTATAAACATGTTGAATTTGATATATCACAATAAGTTCTCATTATTTTCAGCTGACATAAAGAGACTGTCCTGATACTCAGTTGAACTAACATATATCAGGTAAAGAACATAACTGTAAGATTTGTTTATCATAATGTGTAACATTTGTACATAATGTGTGCAATAAATTTGCATTTATTTCCAAGTTTATTTCCAAAATCATGAACAAAATTAAATCATGGCAGCCATTTTTCACACCATAAGAAAAAAATATATACTGGGAAACTAATAAAATAGGCAACATTCATCTTAAATCTTATGTTATTGAAATATTACTGTTGATATCTGCATCAGATAAATTACTTTTTGGTATGACAATTTTTTTTTTTTTTTTTTTTACCAAACCACTTTCAGTTGAAATTGGACAGTTCAGTGAGTCATGATGACTTTACTTGTAATTGTAATGGTAATAATAGACCTAGGCATGGCTTCCCTGGACCAATTATGGCGAGTCACTGACGCATTGCAATTAACAGCAAAATGCAGCTAAACTGTCCCTAAAAGTTCAGTGATAATATAGCTCTCTAGCTATATTAATATCTAACACCTGTGAGATCATGAAAATACCTCTGCAATACATCACAGGGAAAAAAGAGGGCAAAATACTGAATTGTCTAGACAGACAGATTTCTTTGTATCTTTGTTTATAAAAAATAGGTACATTTTTAATCTGGATTTCTTCATGGTTGAAATATGGTTGAAACACACTCTCACTGGAGTTTTGGAGGTACAGGAAAGGACGAAGTCAGGCGACAGTGACCTTTGTCACCATGGTAAGTTTGGTAATAGGCTGTGAGGCATTTCTGCCTGATGCACCTCCAACAACGCCAGTGCTCAGCCAGAGCCAAAAGCCTACTGTTTCTGCTTCTTCAGAAAGATATTTTCCAAAGAATTTTTTTGACTTTTCGCTGATCTGAAGCCGAGGTCCAGATCCACAAAGCCATGGCAGCCGACCTCCACTGAATAGGTTGTTGCTATCTAGTTTTTCTCTTGGTATTCTGTCACTAGTTAAACTTTTACCTTTCTTATGCTTCCTGGAAGCCTGCTTCCCATGGAACTGTCAACTGTGTTGACTAACAAGACTCACTTCTCTGTTGTTGACCACAGGATGATGTCAGGTCTGAGATGTGTGATGGTGATATGATTGGGGAACCTTAGCTGGTTATCACAGTTTGCTCTCATTGACCATTTCCTGGGACTGATGTTCTGTCCTGTGTGGGGCAATTCTGCACCAATTATCCCGCCGTTATGAACTGGACAAGCTGCTTCTGGTGACATTGGTGTTTCTCATTTGCCAAGACCCTCATTCTCTCTGTGAGATCTGCCACCTTCCTTAGCACCTTATCATGCTACGACCTGTAACAACCCTGACCCAAGACAGCCTTGCAGCCACACATGATATGGTCGAGATTTACCTTGGCCATTTCACACCAAATTCTTGGTGAAGTTGCCATGGTAACAACATTAAATATGTGGTTAAAGTTGTGAAGTAGTCATAGTTTGGTTAGGTTTAGGAAAAGATCATGATTTGGGTTAAAATAAGTACATCAGTTGACATCAGTTGGTGATAATGGAGCATGTATTTCCGGAACACCAGGCCTTAGGAACAATGGAAGTTTGTTTTTGGAATAATTGGCTGTCGGACAAATCGGCTTTCAGTCCAGTGGAACATGTTTCAGACTAGGGTTTCGGAATAATGGGCACGGGTCATGCCACATCGTGCGTGTATTTAAAATCAATTGCACTTTGGGTGCAAGCCTGGTGATGTATTAAAGGTCAATTGTGTAAGATTTAGGAGGCTCTATTTACAGAATATCACATATGCTACTATGTTTTCATTATGGTAGAATCATCTCAGAATAAGAATTGTTATGTTCAGTTTTCTTTTTTTTTTTCTTACCTTAGTGTGAACCTTTTATATCTGGTCTTCATCCAAGGGGTCCACCATAAACACCATGTTTCTACAGTACTAAACTAAACACTGGCTCTAAATAGGACCTTCATGTTTTAGGCATTTAGCGGTCACTATAGTTACTCTTTCACACTAATCAGCATCTACACCACCAGATGCCACTAAATCACTGGTCCTTTAAATCAGTGTTTAAGGTAGATGCAACCTTTTTTTAAGCCTATGCTGATATGCAATAATGCTAATTACATAACCACACATTTTTTGTATTGTTTTTTGTATTGCCCTGACACTCAGCCAGTGATCTAATACATCTAGAACATTTATGTTTTGCAGAGTGTCAGCTGAGTGCAGACTGTCACCTCTCAGTAGCTCTGCCCTCCAGCAGTTGCAGACAAACCAGCAGCTTCTCTCCTCACTGCAGCTGCTGATTTGGCTCATTTCTTCTGTTTTCATTCTCACAGTCACAGGCTGTACCATTTGCAAATTAAAATATAGCACAAATGCAATACATGAGATGAAAAATACACATAAATGCTCATAAAAGTAAGTAGGTACATAAACACAGTACTTTGTTACAGTAACTACAGTAAATGTTATTCATTATTTTCACCACTGCCTATTCCTGTGTGTGATTCATCTGTCAGTGGTCTTCAAGCGAACTTATAACGACGCATTTGTGGCATTCTCATTAAATTGGTATTTCAGTAACAGTCCTTTCTGGGCTCATAGATTCTCTCTGGTACTTAATAGAGACCTTATTTTATGACTTATTTTTCTGGGTGTCACTAATATTTTCACAGGAACTTGACACTGCGACCTCACCGACCACGTGAAACAGCCACGCCTGCAGTCGTGCGTAAAGACTGCAACATCAACCGCGACACGAGTCGAGAGAGGCTGACATGATGGAGCGGAGGTGAGCCGGTGTCCTGGGAGACCAAGTTTGAATAAACAACGCTTGTATTCTAGTGCAGTGGGTGGAGTTAAGAATGCTTTAGGTACAGGAGAAGCTGTTGCCTTTACACGCAGGAGCCATGCGTAATAAGTGTGACCGCCGCCGGTGAGGAGGATGCTGGAGCATGAAACAGGAGCAGACATGCGACTGGTACGTCAAATCAGCAAAGGTATGAAGATCCAGGCCGGAGGTGAGCACAGGGGCTGCAGCAAGGAAAGCCAGGAGAACCAGGTCATCTGTTTGCAATGTCAAGACGAGGTGGTGCGGGTTTGTCCGGGTAGTCCGCGCAGTCCTCGCCGCGCCATCGCGACGCGCCTCTCCTCCGGATCCGCAGGTAAAGGCACCCTGTGACATCACATGGGACTTGTCATATGTCATCACTTGTGCGGGTGATAGTATGTCATGTTCTGTTTATGTCGCCAATTATCCTAATGTCACTACAGAGTGTGACTGAAATGACGGTGTGGTGCTCCAAAATAACTGCTTGGGGCAACTCGAGACTCAGACTTGTAAAGAATTCATGTTATAAGTTGTAAATTTCACCAGGTCTATAAAATATTATGTGAGTGTATGGCAGAGGCTTTCAAATTAGTGAATGGGGGCCACCAGGGTCCTCAGTAAAATAGTTTAATTAAGTAATATTGTCAATATTTATCACCTTAGTTTCTTTCTTCCATCCATGACAACATCTAACTTGAAACATCTTCAGTCTGTGTTTAGGACACACACACACACACACACACACACACACACACACACATAGAGTATGTGGCTTTTCATCTGCTCCTCACAATAAAACAGTAGTCTGTCTATCAGCATGGGATGTTGCATTTCTGTCCTGGATCTTTAAAAAAATGCTGTCAGCAGATAAAGCATATATTGATTGCGATTGAAAAGACTTTGTACACAAAGCTTAAATGTTGTTTAACATTTCCAAAGGACCATCTGATGATAAATTATGGATGTCACTGGAAGCTGCTCATTTGTTAAAAAGCTTTGTCCACGTGCTGACTTTCCACAACTTTCGTAATAAATGATACCCGCAGCTTTATCTCCAAACTTTGAAGCAATAGAGAGTCCTTCTGCTGAAAAGACTCTCAGTCAGTGATAAATGTCTACGCCGTGCTGCAGTTGCTCTATTTTCATGTGGTTGTAGAGAATAAGTTCTCTGGATTGCTAAATGAGCAGAAGCATTTGTATTCGGCTCTCAGTCCTGATGCAAAAATGTTAGGTGGAACCTTCAAGTAGTGACTGCAGCGCCATAGAAATTATTTTCTGCTGCTGAGACAGATGAATGATTTCACCTCTATCTCCCCTGATAGGTTTTGTTTCACATTAGGCCTGATATCATTAACCGACTGTGGAACCTCAGTGATGGCAAACAGTGTTTCTCATCAAGTGATTTAAATAATTTAATACTGTTTATTTAACTGTACATTGTCGAGTCACTGATTCACCATGATGAGCATGACACACAAGTTCGTGTACGTGCTGCCTGGGTGACTGAAGTTGACATTCATCACAGTTGCACTGTGTATATCTACTACAGCAAAGAAACAGAAAAGTTGTTGGAACCTAGTTACATTAAGTTGTATGGAGGTGATTAATATTATTTAGCTTTTGCATTATTTCTTCTTCACTATTCAGTATTTCTATATCAATAATGGATCAAGTGAGAATGTGTGTGTGAAAAGTGTCGTTCATAATGACAAATCTGGAGATAATAATCACTCACATTCAGTGCACTGCTCTTATCAATGCAGTCTCTTGGCACAACAGCAAAAATCCAGACTGGCAGACCTACTGTATGCTCCACGCCCACCGAAAAAACCTTAAAGGAACGTACATTTTGGATTAAAACTTGCCCGGTCATCAGAAACGCGACACCAAATGATTTGTTATATAGCTCTATGTCTGCCTTACAGATAAAAGGCTACTACATCATGTTTCAATATCAATTAAAGCCACTTTAAATTTAACTTTGTAGAGTTGCAACGATTTGTCGATCCGTTGAGCTGATCAACAGAAAATGAATCAGCAATTTCTGATAATCGATTCATCATTTAAGCTATTTTATTTATCTGGTTTCAACTTTTCCAGTGTGAGGATTTGCTAGTTTTCTATGTTGTACGTTATAATAAACTGAATAATCTTAGGTTTTGGACAAAACAAGACATTTCATGGTGCCAGCAAGGTAATGTGATGGGGCTTTTATCAATATTTTGTGCCATTTTATTGGCCAAACAATTAATTAATTGAGAAAATGGTCTGCAGATGAATGGATGATGAAAATAATCATTGGTTGCCGCCCTGCTGTGGTTATTACGTTGCTCGACTATTCACTAAAGTAATCAAAAATCTATAAAACAAAATTGACCATTGTCCATCATTCGGTAAATTGTGTACACATGCAGGTCTTTTTTGTGCCAGTCAAGTTGCTGTAGTTACTGTAAGATGCAATCATGTTATAGCCCATTAATTAACTGATTAGGGGTTGTAATGGTTCTGCAGACAGGGATGGATCCAGATCAGTAAACTTCAAACAGTCTTTTGCTGAGTTTGAGGCATCATTCCCTGAACACTGTCAGGGTTAGTGGAGGGTCCTCTTCCTGTAACTCTTCTTGGGTTATGTGCTCATTCTCATAACACCGCTAGTGTGAATGAATTTTATTCACAGTGTTCTACCACAGTGGATGATTTAATTCCCTCTCTATATAAATTGGTAGACTAAGGCACTAAAGCTGCCAGACTCATGAATTTTATCCCTTTAACTCTGCCAAGGTCAAGGGTTTTCCCCTTGTGTAGCTCTGTGTGCGGAGCAGGGCACCAACATTGCAGGATTAGGGGTTCAATTCCTGTAACGCTGCAGGGTCATGGCTTTCCTAAAGCCCCCACAGGAACAGTACTTGGCTCAGTGGCTCAGTGGACACATTTGGAGCTGTAGGATACATGACTGCATGAAAACTTTTGTGCTGTACACATCCATTACAAAAGCAGAGGCTGTAAAAGTCACTAAAACTTTACCGTTCAGCCGGTCTGTGCTAAAAATGGATGAAAGAGTTTATCAGATACTATGCTGTACTTTATGTGTGCTCTCTCCACCAGATCGTGAGCCCAGCAGTAGCAGCTACAATGTCTCTTCAGGAACCTTCTACAGCTGTGTCAGTCAGATCACCATCGGTAAGTGACTGAGCTGTTTTTTCTATGGAAGTAGTACCTTCTACTTCAAAATAAAAGCAGTGTATAGTATTATTTATTAGGTTGTTACTGTCTTAATATCATGTATTGATCTTAGTTTCTGAAGTAAATATTTTTTACCATTGTAGTTCAGAAAGGGTTACACATTATGTTTCCCCCACTCCATCTGTTTGTGTGAAACCAATAATATCTCAAAAGGTTATTCATGGATTGAATCATTCCACAGAGACTGCTATTTAACTTTTCAAACCAATGTGGCATTGCAGCAGTGGGCATATCACTTTCAAACAGATTTACATAACATCAGTGAACGTTACGTGCCTGTCAGCACACAGAAAAAGAGGCAAACACATCATTATCAAGAGAGTTCAATTCAGTTCAGGCTGGTTTAGTGTTCAAACGGCAACTGACTAAATACATATCCTGTTATGCTGATTTTCAGTGATTAACCCTCTGGAGACTAAGCCATTTTCAGCTTGTTTTTACTTCTTTAACATTTGGGCTTATAAACAATACTTAATGTATATGGAACACCATGTGTTTGGTATCTATAGATTCAGGAGAACCTAGGCTATCATATGCATTCATGTAATGTGCTTATAAAGGTATGAGTAAGTATGAGTGAAAAATCTACAATACACTAAAGAATTTCAAAAACGAAAAGTAGATTTCTGTCATTTTTTACTCAAAGTCACACCTCAAACAGTACTAGTGAAGAGTTTTTGAATGGAAATATTATTTTTCAATCCCTTTGCCTGACATACATATGCAGTTTTTCAACCAAATATGTGAAAAACAATAAAATAATGCCCTTTCAATACAAAAGGTCTCATGCATTTTTGCCTTATTTTCCTCAGGCATGCCACTTAGCAAAGCAAAGACCCTCCAGAAAATCGAGGGGAACCTGTCATTCAATAAAAATAATATTTATGCAGTTATTCTGTCACTCTGCAATCACTTTGGGCCCTCTGTCACTCTGCTCTGTGTGCTCCCTGCCCCCTGCACTCTGTTCTATGCCGACACACTCTCTCTCTGTTGTCCTGGTCCCCCAAGACCCCCAGAGTCCTTTGATTGGCTAGAATACAAATCTATTTTTCGATTGGTCTTTTACGCGGTGGCATAGAACAACAAGGAAGTGTCGGACAGACACAAACCGCATATCTCCGTCTTCAGCGGAATCTCAGGAAAACAGTGCAAAAAAAACACATGTCTCTATCATAAACCGTTTCAGAGATATTCACAGATATGTAAAACATGCGAGGCGGATTAGGCGGATCCGCCCAATCCGTCCCCAGAGGGTTAACACTGGTGCTAGAATGTCAACAAGTAAATCTAATTTAATGTCAGGTTTAGTCACGAAGCAAGTGTTATTAAAGGTATCCTCTGGAGTCTTTGACCTCTAGGAGTGCTATGGAGCAATGTTTTTAGGAATGGGTCCCATTTTGTTTGTAGTGCTCACACACAATACACCTGCACACGGCTTCACACTATTCTGCTAACAGACAGTTAATTGGAGTAACATGGCAAGAAATGTAGGAATGTGCATGCAAAAGCAATGAAGAAAAAGACTAGCTGCTACAAAACATGGATGGAAACAGTGCACATATCAAATATTAAAGATATTTTTAAAATTGCAAATGGTTTAAGAGGTAAGTAAAGCATTTAACATTTAACATTTGTTAGACTTAAAGGATACACAGAAGCCATTTTGTCAAGAATTTCTAAATATAAACAGAACTTCTGTCCACAGGGCACCTCGAAAGGGAACTCCACCAATTTAACACAAAAAGTTCAGTTTACAAAACTGGTCGGAGTACTGCTGTATATGTGAAAAAAAGTCTTTTGTGGCTCCAGAGAGAGCTGTGTGAAGTCTGATGTATGTCCTCAAGTTATGTCACTTGAGTCAGCGTCGGTAGGGGCTGAAAACTGAAGTTTGAAAATGAAAATCCAGGAGTTGAAGTGGGCCTGATGAACTGACATACAGCAACTTCTGGAGAAAAAAAGCATAAAATTCTCACATTTTGAATGTGAGTCTGACAGTGTAGTTGTAGGTCTGCAGTGCTAAATCATACTCTTTTAACGTTACTATGAAAACCAGCATGTGGATTGGCATATGCTAAGAATATTACAGTTTAAGTGTCAGGGGTAAGTCATGATACAATGCACTCATATACTTCACATATTTAAAGGTGTATCACTAAACGTGGTGTATATAGTGTATGCAGAAAGAAAAAAAGAAAAAATACCCCCTGAAATAGCTAAAAATACAGCAAAAACTTTCTATGAAGACCACATCTATAGTGCATTATGGCAGTATTCATAGTGAATTATAAGACATTCATAATGCCTTATAACTACACTCATAAACACACATAATGCTTTCTAAGGCACTATATCAACAGTAGTGAAACATTATAGATGTGAATTATAACTTGAAGTGTTTTGTGGATGCTCTTGACTAGTTATAAATTAGAGGTTGACTGATAGAACTTATAATACATTATGACTACCCATACTTACCTACACATACTTAACAATCAACTGTAGTAAGAACTCATATGCTATAACAGTCCATACAGTGTCCATACCATTTTATTGTTGCTGCTAAGTAAAGTGTTAGGTTTAAAGGAATCTGTGCTGCATCATAAGTGATTATTACATCAGAAGCCAGACTATTCACTATGAATGCCCCCATAATGCGCTATAGATGTGGTCTTCATAGAAAGTGTTAGTAAAATAGCTAATACCTCGGAGTCAAACCTTTCTAATATTTATTTTTCACAGAAGCTATAAAATACTGAAGTTAATACTTCAGTTTCTGTGTCCTGGTATTATTTATGCTGCCTCATTGTCATTGCTTACTGTTGTTTGTTTAATTTTTTAGTTAATTTTAATAGTAGAAAATGTGATTTTCCTACTTGGACATAAAAATAACCGTGTAAAGCTGTGTAATAAAAACAGCCGGTGTGAGTAGGTTAGTGATGTATTACAATATCATTTTAGAGACCTTACTGCAGTACAGTGTGGTGCTGTATCAACTGCTTTTTGACAGCATGCCGTGGGGTTTAAATGTTGGATTTGCTAAGCAGTAAGAAAATTAAAGATTTCCCCTGGCATGTAACTTTGTTTATATGTTAGGGGCTGTTGACAGGAAATAGTGCGTCGTTGACGAAGCTGTCTGAAATAATTTTTCCTGCCTGTCACAGAACTGCGACCTCGTGCCATTTGTTATATTCAGACCTTGGCTTTTGACATTTCTTCGATGAATATTACAGCCTGGTTAGTGGGAGAGGCTGTAAGCTGGGTGCTGTGACAGTTAAGACTCTAGGTTCAGCTCAGGCTGCTGCTGCTGCTCCTGCTGCTGCATGCAGGTGTTCCTCTCTTCTCTCTGTGCTAAATAAAAAAAAAAAAAACGAATGAAGTGCTGAGGGAGAGCTTTGGACCGCTGAGACTCACCCTCTTGGTTTTTACAAAGGAAAAAGATCTATAGTCTTGCCCCGCACTCTGACATAAAAAAAAAGAGTTAGTGTGCCGCCTGTGATTTAAAAGCCCTGGCCTTCATTTGAGAGGAAAATACTAGTCAGCATCACTGTAGGTTCTTAAAAGTTCTAATCGATGATGATCTTTATTCCCAAACCATTTATTCCTCGCTGCTTCATTGTTGTAGGAATTTACTGCAGTTGCACAGCTGATAGACGCAGCTGATCCTCACCCTGAGGCAGCGAGTCAGTGAAGGATGACATGAAAAACAATAATGCACCATGGTGAAGCTTCCACAGCACTGGCTGATCACTGCTATACACATCTGCAAAACTGAGAGCTGTATTCAGGTCATATTTTTGACGTTCTGGCATCAGGAGAGGATACCAGAAGCTATGAACATGTTAAAATTTTCTGTTGTATCCCTGGAAATGATTCAATTCATGTTTCGGCAGAAGTGTGTTTCTTGGAGTTGTGCTGACTCAGGCTTTTGGATTATCAGGTTAATTTGGTGATATCAGGGAACTTCAGGCATATGAACCTGAAGTTTATTGACATTCATTGTTAGTTTTATTACCATCTAAAGCGCCTTGGTTTCTTTCTTTTGAAAATCTCTTACAAAAACCGCAGGGTATGCTTTGGAGAGTCTCGTTCTCCTGATCAATTCAGTTCTATTTAATTGTCACAATCTTAAAAGAACAATTACAGTGAAATCTATTTCAGTGAGCTCCTACAATACATTCTTAATGAAACTAAATAAGTAATAATAATAGTATAATAACAGAAACAATAGCCTTAAGGAATCTTAGGCAGTATCCTCATTTAGGATCCTGTTTGTCTGAGGGTAGAAGCGCTTCCTGAGCCTCTCAGTAGCAGCTAGAACACCACTAATTGTACTTTCAGCTGAATGAACCACTCTTTGCAGGGCCTTGGGGTTTTGTTCTTTGTTTTTGTACCAGACAGCAGTGTCCCAGGTCAGGATGCTCTTGATGGTGCGGGAGTAGATATTCCTCAGTATTTGAGGGGATACCTCAGTAGGAGTTTCCTCAAGTGTCTAAGGTTGTTTTTAAAACAGTGACTTTAAGTACAGTTTTATGAAGAATGTTCTTGTCTAAGACAGGAGGGCATTAAAAATGAGTCCATGTTGCAGAGGACTGACATTGCTCCTGCTTTTTGGAATTCAGGCTGAAGAGGAAAGTCGGTTTGTCGAACAACGTCTGAAACCCTCTTCTCTAACATTGGAACTGCAGGGCTGAGACAGACTGTTTTGTAACCTTTTGAAACAGACAATCCACCAATCACTTCATGAAACAATTGACCAGGGGGTGCCTTGATAGCTCACCCAGTGGAGCATGCACCCCATGCAGGCTCAAGCCAGGGTTCAACTTTGACCCGTGGCCCTTTGCTGCATCCCCTAACCCACCTTTTTGTCATGCTTCAGCTGTCTCCATCAAATAAAGGTTCAAAAGCTCCAAAATAATCTAAGATCCTCAGTCTCAGTGCCTCTGAGGAGAAACCGTCCAAAAGTGTGCACCTTTATCCCCATTTGTCCAATTCATCGCATCTCTGTGATGGCAGTTTTTTAGCCACACAACACATCATACAAGCTACTTTGTTGAGACCCCATGACAGAGTTCATCTAAATCAAGACTAAGTTGTCTATCTGATTTTCACTACATGATTATCCAAAATCATTCACAATAACAATATTTAAAAGATTGACTCCATCTTTGTGGCCTTGTGGTGTCCAATAAAACCTAATGAGCTTCCCTCTTATTTTTTGTACATTCAGTATTTTTCCCCATTAAAGAGGATCTGTAACCGCTGGGGTTAGGTAACAACATATATACTGTGAACTGGTGTCAATTTGTCAGCAGTCAAAAGATTTTGCTGATACTGCAGAATAGCTATTCCCTTTATCCTGCAATGTTACAAACAATGACACGACTGATTTATACAGCAAAGCAGATTTAGAGTTTTGCATTCATACGGTGAGGTACTTTGATTTATTCTCTATTTAATTCACTTCATTAGTCAAAAACAGCCACATGGATATTTTATTCAATGTATAAACTGTATAAACATTTGTGAATTATATAGGTTTGCAATGTATCTCTGCGCTTTTGTAACCCCGATATGCTGCAAATGCTGTCTTATGATCGTACAACACCTTGTATCCTTGTATAATACTTTACTGTATGTGCGCAGCACTACTGCCGCTCTGCTGCTGCAACTTCTGCATCAACTGACAGAAGCACACTCTGTGTTATAATACACTTGGACACCCCACAAGCACCCTCCTACCATCCACCTGAACTACTTCCACCACAACTCTTTCTATGATTATTGTAGACACTCAGCTCAAACCAGTCATGGCATAGTACAGCGTGTGGCCCAGATACCTGCACCTGCATTTGTTTCCTTACCTCTGAGGGTGTCAGGAAGTGGAAGTGCTACATATCTGGGCCTCACTCTCCTCAGAGAGCCACGCGGGCACTTTTTTTTTGATGACTGCGACATAGATATTGCTTAGAACACACTATGTTCGAAAAGGCTGCGCGCAACTTGAGTTTTGGAGGTCGTACGGATACATGCCAGGTGTAGATTACCACCTCCGCCCCTCCCGCCATTTCAGGTGACTTTCATCGGATGTTGCAGTCAAGCAATGGCTGTTTGGAATCGTGTTACTCTGCATGTACCTGTATAAAACATCCATACGTTGCCTACATTCCCTTATCCTCGTCAGAGGGCCAATCCCAACTTACTTAGGGCAATTCATCCTGTACAAAACATACCCGTTATATTGTGGTTTTCATGAAATTAACCCTGTTTTCAGTATGTTAGCCATTTCTGAAAGTCCTCGACTCCCTTGCCTTGCTGGTGTTCATCACAAAGCAATTTCCTGTTATTATTTTATGACATTTTGACCTGCATTTTAATAGTCATTAGTCTTAGTCATTGAATTTATCACCGGGCTTTCTGTGTTTAAAGGAGCGGAAAACCTATCTCCTCAATGAGACTCCTACTATGAGTAAATGGGTCACACATGAACACATTTTCTCCAAAAGTTGAAACACTTTTTCATCTGTGCTTTTCAAGTGGGCGAGGCCATTTGGGAAATTGTGACATATTTCTGTACACCAATCAGAATCTAGCAACATTTTGAATTAAAAATGAGGGGTTTAACTCAGTAAATAATAATTTATGTTTTTTTTTCCAAACTGTAACATTGATTGTTCCTTTAGGGGTGACAATTTTATGTTATGGAGAAAAACATGCATTTAAATCCAAGAAATGACCAAGGACAAACGTGATCTTATGGTGCATGTGAACAAATGTACAATGCATGGTTGCTGTACGGACATCTTTACATGTGTGCTGCTTTTATACTTACAGATTGAGGGTACATGTGCACTTGGAAGCAGTGTCACATCTTGATAGACATCTTAAGTTCACCTCAGTGACAGTGTTAACAAACCACTACATCCATGAAGCAAATGTTACCTGGTCAGGACAATGACAAAATATGATATTAACTCTGTGACCTCATAACACTCAATCTAAATGTGAATCATAACAATCTTTAACCCAAAAACTACTGTAACATGTAATCTTGAATGTTTTTCTCAAAAAGGTCCTACAGTGTTTTGTCAGAGAAGTTGTTCGGTATGTATCCATCACTGAAAAGATGTCATGCAGTTTGTGTTTAGAGAATGAAAAAGTCTGCTTTGACGGAGAGTAAATGGGACAAAAATAACATTCAGACTCAATTCAATTCAAAGTTTGTGCTCATTCATGCACAGATGCTTCTGTAAACTGGTGTAATTCTTAAGCCTGGACAATGAGGAGTAGCCCTTGCATTGTAAATGAGTAAAATACTGCTATCATTTACTGTACTCCTTAGCTATTTTTGTTTGCAAACTTTCACACACCCAAGAATATCCCCTTTCCTATGATTTTCAAGCAGTAGTCAGATTTTTCATGCCAAAAGGTGTTGTAGTAGACAAATTCCCCTCAGGGAAAATAAAAACCTTCTCTGCGTTCTCGTTGTTGGAAGTGCTGACATGAGCACAAACATTATTTCGGGGACACCCGGCCTAACACGATTGCAGTCCAACATTTGAAAACTCCTTTATTCTTTTAGAGAATCTGAGTCTGTAAAATAGCTGAGATTAGATGTAGAGCTTGGATTTGCCTCGTCCCTCCTCCTCAAAAATGTATCTTCCAGCTGAATGTGCTGTGTGAGGAGCGAGCTGGGAGGCTCAGGGACTGCCAGGCATTCCACTACTCTGCTATTGATCTGGCTGTGTTTGTTCACTGCTGATGTACCTTTGAAATCTGCTGGGCTTTGTGTTTCACAGGAAACCAGGAGGTTGGGGGGAGTGTTCCCTGGTCCTACCTGCCCCCGGTGCATTACATAATGGCAGTGTGCGGGAAATCAGCAGAAGAAGAAAATCACAGCATACTGTACTGTATTCGGATAATGAGGGATCATGTTAGTGAAATAAGACCTGTCAGTGTTAATCTCATCTGCAGTCACATACTGTAGATTGTGCAACCAATTAACCAAAACCACAAAATCATCAAGTTTCCTAAGTTATCAAAATAAAAATGTCAGGCTGAATTAAAGTCAAAGGTGTATAAAATAAGACGTGGATTCTGCGTGAATATAATTATGTTTAATATGCTGAAAGAAACGGTCTGGGGAACATGCTTTCTTCCCTAGAGTTTCATTAGAACATTGATGATACTCTTGTGTTGTGGAGCCAGGGGTGGTTAGCTTAGCTTAGCATACAGACTGGAAGCCTTGATTTGACTGATTTCTACTCACACTTAAAAGCTTACTAATTGACACGCTACAACTCATTTGTTTCATGTGTACAGTAAAATAGACTAACTGTCCTCTTAACTCTCGCACCAAACTTAACTCTTCATTTAAATGTCAGAGTCGTTATATCGTTAAAAATATTGAGTTTAAAAGAAGCCAATAGTTACCATAATAATACCATACTACTGCAAAGAACATTGTGTTGAATGTTGAAAGTATAGTAGTTCCACACTCATTTGTTAGTTAGATCACTTTCGGAAATGTCTGCGAGAATCTCTCACGTTCAAAGATAAAATAAAAATTAAAGGACCAGTGTGTAGGATTTCAGAGTATCAGATTGCAACCATCTGACTTCACCCTCCCCTTCCCAGCGTGTAGGAGAACCTACAGTGATCGTGAAACTCACAAAAAACACAAAAGGTCCTATGTAGAGCCAGTGTTTGGTACGACGACCCGTTCCCCCTGTATAAAGGATATAAAAGGAATTCTAAGAAAACAAAAACATAATGATTCTTGTTTTCAGGTGGTTACACACTAAAACATAGTTATGAATATTGTATTCCATTTCTGCAAATAGATACTTTTAAGTGTTACACATTGGACCTTTAAAGTGTATGAAAATGAAATGTCCATCATTAAAAAGGAAGCAAAGACAAACATTAATACTTCATTACAAACATTAATAATTCTTCTTCTCTTCTCTCTGTATGTGCATGAGTATGTGCATGAGTAGTTCATAGAAAGGTGAACAAGGTGCAGCTGACATTGAAGAAGTACAAATAAAGTTCTTTGGATTTGAATCACGCTTTGTTGCTCATGACCTGCAAGTGAGTCTATTAGAGCCCAACATTGGATCAAAGTATAAAGTGGGATGTAAAGGGGGCTGGCGTGTCCGTGCACATTTGATCCCAAGTCATTATGTTAACGTAGCCCGGTGACAATCACAGTAACAACCGACCACACATTTTACAAGGAGGAGGCTTTTGGCAGTCCCTGAATCCCAGACTGAGAAGCACTTTTTTTTAATTCAGTAGAGTACTACATTTGATGTAATTAAAAGTGGACAAATGTTAATGTTAATTAAAATGTTAATTAATTCAGTCTTTTTATTTGAGCTGCTTTTGTAGGATTTATTTCCATTAGCTATAAAATGGATACCTAAAGATTGGATGCTAAAAGGACTCACTCATGCCGCATTCTCAAGTAATCAGTGTTAAGTAACGGAACATCCAGATAACCACAACTAACTTTGACCAAACCACACAGACCTGTGATCAACAAAGACAACTGGCCTGTGTTCAAAAATCATGGTTAAGATTGTGAAACACCATTTTAAGAAAGACTGACAGAGAATAGTGAGTGGTGTTTGTCCTCAGTTTACCCTGATGTGTTTGGAAGAAATAAACCCCACAAAATTTATGGCCATATTTGACCACATCAGCGTGCCAGACGCACTGAGCTCAGACACCTGCCAGCCCAGAGCTGAGCTGAGCTGGGTCACCGGTCTCCAAGGCCTCGTGAAACTGAGAGAGAAGCCTGCTGAGGACAAAATCGAAGGCCGGAGGCGAGCCGAGCTGGTTCAGCAGTCTCAGGAAGTAGAGAGAGAGAGCAGCATCAAGGGAAAGCTGCTCTTTGCTCTACTTCTACACTATCAGAGGGATGCTGATGAACTTCACAGTCTGTTGTGTAATAACTACTCCCTGTCAGATCTGAGTACAACCAATCCTCTAGTTAAAGAATATGCGTCTCTCCTGTCAGTCTGTATATTTGCAAAATATGAAGTTGTACCATGAATGTCAAGTGCGTTGTTAAACTCCTCCTCCTCCTCCTAAACACCTTTGCACACAACTGCAAGACTCAATAATGCTAGGTAATGCTCAATGATATTGTATACTGGATGTTTTATTGATATTGACATTTTCTACCACTAGAGGGCAACATTGCTGAGGAGATTACTGTGATACTCTGGACTTCTGGTTCAACAGTATTGCAAAGAGCTGATTTCTGTATGTTGTACATGATTAAGACAAAACAGAAAAATCCAAGTGAAAGTTTGAAATATATTTGTCCTTCTGCAGGGTTTGACCTCGGGGGTCAAGTGGCCATCGGGTTCTCCCACTGGAAGAGTCCTTTCCCATCGACCAGCCAGAATCTCCCCAGTCCGGACTGCGTTCGCTCAGAGGCCTCTGCCGTGCCGCCCCTCAGCGAGCATCTCGAGCCACTGTCCTGCCCGGCCTCTCTGTCAATCACCCCGCTGCCCACCTTCAGTGCCAGTCAGGAGACGCTCTGCGACAGCAGCACAAGTACGTACACTGCAGTACTACAAACCCTCTGCTGACTGGAGCAGGAGATTGACATTTAAATAGTAAAATACTTTTCAGAAGAGCTCTGACTGGACGAAATGCTTATTTAATATACAGTATATAATATAATATAATATAATATAATACAAAGGTGTTTAAAACAAACAAAAAAAAGAGAAGAGAAATAACTGTTTCCTGTGGCTTTATTGAGTATATACTAGTGTAGTATATATATCAGTAGTATATAGTATATCAGTATATATATCTATAGTGTATATATATATATACATATATACTGTGTTTTTGCCACCAGAAACATGGTACTGATGTAACAACTCAAAAGAAGCAGTAAATTAAATTGATAATTATTGTAAATTACAAACACTCACATGCCCATAGACAGAGTTATTGGTCCTTTTGCATACATATAGAGGTGATCGGGGAGTTTACAGTCCTCTTTACATGCTAAATTCATTGTAATGTTTTACTGAAATCAATATGAAGCTTCGATTTCTTTCTGTGTTTTTTGTGCAATGTTCCCTCTTTGTGTTTGTGTTTGTGTCTATTCTTTTTCTGAGCTGCATGAGCTGCATAATCCCAAGAAATGGTTTTGTAACCAACAGACTGCTAAAGCCCGTATTCAGGAATACGTCACTTACAGAAAATGATTTATGAAAAGGGTTTTTTTTCAGGGCCAGTATGGACAGGAGATTACAGTTCAGATATTTTAGTATTAGACTTGAAAAAATGAACCTTGTGTGTGCTGTGCTGTGGTGTGTGTGTGTGTGTGTGTGTGTGTGTGTGTGTGTGTGTGTGTGTGTGTGTGTGTGTGTGTGTGTGTGTCCTTGAGTCTCCACACTGTCTTTGGTGCCAACTGTCATTGTTTTGGACTACAGCAACACTGACACAGCCAGCCCTTTTTTCTGATTGGCCACTGTCGGAGCAGCTTGACCTCTGATAGGCTGCCGGGGAAAGGCTGATTAAGAATGCCGATGAGCGGCACACACCTCCTCTTTCTCTCTCTCTCTCTCTCTCTCTCTCACACACACACACTGTAAACATCCTGCTCATGCTTGTGGTGTTTTTTTTTCTCCAGAGAAGATCTTTGACAGCTTTTGTGAGCGTCTCTGCTGCCTGGTCGTAGCATCTACGCTATGACAGACGTGTCTGTGTGAGTGTGTGTGTGTGTGTCAGTGTTTGCGTGTATAGATGTGTTGGATCGGCAGTCATGAGGAGTGAGGAGTAAAAAGTGGGGATGCTGGTTTCCCTCGTGGGGCATCGTGTTTGTTTGTTTTCCTCAGCGAGGTCATTTGCACGCCGGGGTTGGGGGGGAGGAGAAGGGGTGACCGCTGTGTGTATGCAGGTGTGTGTGTGTGTGTGTGTGTGTGTGTATGTATGCTGGGGGAAGAGTCTTCTGGCTGTTTTGGCGTCTGCTGCGTCTGCTGGAAAGCCCCCCCTCCCTTCTCCCTCTTCCCCTCTGAGGGGTGCAGCAGTCTCTCTACCTCTCTCCACCTTCGCACGGTGAGTGTTGTCAAGTTGTCTTGAAGCAAAGGCAGCTTGTTCTCCAGAGTGGATGTCTCTCTCTTTTTTTTTTTGCTGCAGTGCTCTTTCTCATGTGTTGCCGTGTCCTACTCACACTCCTCTTTACGCTGCTTCATCTCTTTTTCACGCAGTTCCCTGTGGCCATGCAAGCATTTGACCTTCACACACACAAACACACACTCATTTTCTCTCATGATTCTAAATGTCTATTTTTTTCCACACATCCTCCATGATGCATCAGTCGTATTACACAGAAATAGGTCATGCCTCTGTGAGGAGAGTGTGTGTGTAGCAGTAGCAGGTTGGCAGGCGCAAAAATCCCCACCGCTTGCCATCAGGCAGAACATGCAACCCCCTGTCCAACCTTAGGGCATGATGGGTGCATCCACATGGAACGAACGATTCCTCCTCACAAGTGACTGACACCCGATCCTCCTGGCAACACATCACACACACCTCCACCTCCACTGCCTCCCATTCTTCTCTTTCCCCCTGCAATCGTTCATTCTCTTCTCAGTGTGAGCTGTCATCTCCAGGTTTTTTTTTTTTTTTTTTTAACCTTTATTTATTCAGGTTGCGTTGTGTTATGCAAGGAGCCACGCTGTTATTGAGTGTTTTTCAGCTGAGAATGTTTTGTCTCACAAACTGAATGGGCAAATAAATGAATAAGGCTTTTATTTATCAAATGATACAGTTATGAAATAATGACTGAAACTTACAATCAAGTAGTTCCTAAAACCCTCTGGCAGTGGCACTACCTCTACTCTGAAATAATGTTCTGCTGCTTATATTGTGCTACTGCAGGCTGACAGCGTGCAAAATGAATTGACAATTTTAAAGGGACACTCCAGTGAGTGATTGATATCACAGTGGTCCTTGTGAGGAACAGATTTTAAAAATTCTTTAAAAAAAAACATATCCTACACATCCTTGCTGCCTACTGAGTCACTCACTTCTTTGAAACTAGAAGCTTTAATTACAAATTTTAAGTCTCCAAACAAAGCCAAGATAACCTTGATGACATCACCAGGGTTAATGTCTAAAGGTTTGTTCAGACAAAAAGAAAAGCAATGTTTCATTCCATGAAAATTTGCACAGATTTGACTGCTGGACCACTTGTGCAGTCCATGTTTATTCTCCCCAAGCAGCCCTTGTACCAAATGTAAAGATGTCAGCTGTAAGCTAGATAACAACATGTGTGCCTCTGACTGATGTCAGAACTTTCTGATTTTTTATTCTAGTCTCTTTCTTTTCTCCTCTCATCTTTGTACATATATAAAGCTGACTCATTAAAGCACATGATACACAAAAATGCTGCAGAAGACATAATACAACTGTTTCCATAGAAGCTTTTTAAATGATGAGTAAACTGATCTTAATGTTTAAAATCAGTGGAGTGTCCCTTTAAATCCAAATGGCATGAGACATACATGACAATTAGTTTGCTAATTATGAAACCAGCAATGCAGTCAAGGTTGTTTTATTTGGGGTCGTCATCTGCGCATTTAGAAGAGAACAAGATCTCTGAAACTAAATTAATTTATTACCCCTAATAACAATAACAATACATTTAGGATGATAATATTTTATCAAATTTGAATCCAGTGGGTCCACTTATTAAATCTAAATTATTCCCCAACATTTGTAACTAACTAGTTCCCTAACATTACCTAACTCCAGTCAATTATGTACTTGAGATCTGCAGTGGTGGACAGTAACGAAGTAAATTTACTTGAGTACTGTACTTAAGTACAGTTTTTGAGTATCTGTACTTTACTTGAGTATTATTTTTGGGGGATACTTTTACTTTCACTCCACTACATTTGAAGGACAAATATTGTACTTTTTACTCCACTACATTTCTATTGATGCTCTCGTTACTCGCTACTTTTGAGCTTACGTCAGCTGATGATTTTTTTTTTTTTTTCAAAATTCTGAGAAAATAAACTGTTTCTGCTGATTCGCGTATGGTTTGTCTTAGTCGTATTGCCGTACCTGTACTACGTCATGCCATACAATCCATACAATGGAGGAAGAAACTTGAGAAACACATGGAGAAACTCCCACCGAGCAACCGTGGCCTTATCTCAAACTCATGTTTGAGATTTTTGTCACAAAAGAGCTTGTAGTATGATAGTATTTCCTGAGATATTTTTTTAATACTTTTACTTAAGTAATTTTTTAAGCAAATACTTTAAGAAATATTTTGACTAAGCTACTTTTACTTGTATTGGAGTAATATTTGACAAGGAGTATCTGTACTTTTACTCAAGTAGTGAAGTTGTGTACTCTGTCCACCTCTGGAGATCTGTAATCACCTTTTGTTGACTGGGAATGCAGAAACATGAGCTGCAACCTGAAAATGAGATGAGCAGCACATGATATTCAATGTTGATTAAATATGTATCTGACACATTGAAATAACTTGCATAGCCTACTTCCTTCTGCACACGTTAATTTTCATGAGCTACTTGCTCCAAATACTGGATGTCCTGATTCCAAACTACTGAGTCGATGAGTTGAGAATCAGACTGCTGATACTGACAAAAGGGGATCAGCTAGATATACTGCAAAATCAGCAAAATCATTCAGAATTTCTACATCCAGCAAGCTAAGTTAAGCTAAGCTAAATAGTCTCAAATGTTCATGTAGATCTGATGTGTCAATATTTGACTTTAATTAATTCTATAGGAGATAGCCCATTGGTCCAATGGAACATTATTCTGAAAGGCCAATACAACTGGCCCGAAAGCTCATTTGTCCAACGGCCCGTTATCCTGAAAACAAAAGCCCACTGCTCAAGGCCAGTTTTCCCAAATATACACACTTTTGCCCCTAATATCTTAGTGTAGTTTTGGATGTGCAGGATAATATATTGTGAAAAAGCAGTTTAGGTACCAAAACTACTTGGTTAGGGTTAGGAAACGTCATAGTTTAGGTTAAAATAGCTACTTTAGTTACATCAGTTAAGTTACATATGTAGTTTGTTTTTGGAACAATGGGCTCCCAGACAATAGGGTTTCGTTCTAATGGGACATTTTATTGGACTTTTAAGGGGTTATTTGGGTTATGAAATATTGGGCCATTGAAACAATGACATGGCACCCTTAACTTATCCTCTACCACAAAGTAAAAGAATATGAATTTTTGTACATTTTGCCTTTTTGTTTTCAAGACAGGGAAATCCCCATGTATTACAGTCAGCAAATTTCCACTGTTAGCCAGTATGTAAGCATGCTGGATACATTTTAGATGCCAAGGGAGGGACTTCTTCTTACAAAAATGCTTAAAGTAAAATCATCCAGTATGCAATAATAATGCTTGAATGACCATAAAAGTTTGATAACATTATTGACATTATTAAGAATCTAAATGAATCACCATGTTTCTGAACTGGAGAGTTTTCTGTTAGCATACATTTCTGCAGCTATTCATTAGTCCCCATAATCATCTACAGCTTGTTCGTTTATTTCCTGGATATGTAGTGATTAGTCATCCTTTTCATTTTGTCTGAGTGCTGTAGGAAGGAGAGCATGGAAAAAAAGATCATGTCATATCAAATAGCGTAACACCTTAAATTGTATTTACTGTAACTGAGATCTGAAGACAACAGTCTGGTCTGTGTGCTGCCAAAAAACTTCAGTGCCATGTGACCTCAGTTGTGGCTTGGATTACAGACGCAACGCAGGTCTGTTAAAGTTTGATGGTTACATTGTTTGACTGGCTACTGTCTCAGCACAGCAGCATGATGTAGGCTAATATGTAGTGTGTCAGTCCTCTGAGAGCCAATATTTATAGTAAGCAATTCTCTCTCCCTTTAATGAGACCAGCGATGGTGTTAGTGGGTGCTGAGGAAAGGAGTCTGTGAGTGTGTTGAATACGGGGAGGTGACATTACAAGTTAGTGCTGTTGATCCCCATAGTTGTTACCTACATGTACTGTATGTGTAAGAAGTATTTTAATTACCAGGCTCTGTTTCATTAAAAAATTGGATATGTTGTCAACTTCAGCTTTGGATAAATTCAGATTCACGTGATTATTACCTCAGCCCACCCTCCTGACCACTGCAGCCTTTGTTTGGATAGCTAAGTGTGGTGAAATAAGTAAAGGAAGAGGACGCTGAGTGCTGATTTTTCTTCCGTATGAAATTTATCGCTTTCCTATTAGCTGCATCCATAGGCGCAAACGTTCCAAAGCATCAACGGCTGATTAAGAGCAGAGACGCTTCCCCAACCTCTACTGTATCTCTGTCCCCGGTAGTACGGCTCAGCAGAAAATTTCAGCTGAATCACCTTTCATGTCACAAATAAAAATTCAGCACGCAGACCTCTAAGACAGCCACCCACCTCTCCTGAAGTCTTCCCGCTCTCCAGAGAGCTGAAAGAAAAAGATACAGACTTATTTAGATAGAGTTGATTTAAGCTGTTTTGCTAAGCTTTGAATTATTTCCTCTACCCCGAAGGACACAGTCTGGTTGACAAATAGACCCAATTAGTGTGTGTTCCCATGGAGAGTCTTTTCAAGGTCTTTCAAGGTTAATCCATTTGAAGAAGATAAAAGTTACTGAACTGCCATTTTCTGTGGGTTTTTTTGTGTGGGCTTTCCTGTTTGACTTTTTGACACACGTCTTTCTTTTTCCTGTTATCTATCTTCTCTTACTGGTCCTGCTTTTTTTTTTCATTCCACCTTTTATACTTTTTATTTTACAGAATTTTGCGATAGTGTGAATGATTATGTAACCCAATTTTCTTTTCTTTTTCTTTTTGTGTTTGTTTTACTGCTTTTGCTTCTAAAATTTGAACCTGACTAGCAAAGAGTCCGACTTTCTGCTGTCATCTGTTGCACAAAGCTTTCTTGTTCCACCCTGACTTCAGTACGATTAATTATGTATTCTGGATTACCTGAGACATTTTCAAACTGAACACATAGCTACCCAAACTAAGATACCAACCTTCTGTCTTCTGTGGAGGAGAAAGTGAAGCAATAACTTCGAAATATTAGCTTATGAATATTTTTGTTAAAGCTGTTTTAATCAATATTTTTATATGAACAATGGATTAAACAGTACTAACAATGTGAACGGTGGCACTTGACGGTGACGGACTTACGGAGCATTTTAGCGCCTTTCAGTTCATTGTTTTGGTTTTTCAACGTTATTGTTTTGTTGTCTCTGACAGCTCTCATCAGGATTATTTCTAGAGACAGCAGGCAGCTGTTAAACCCTCAGTCTTATCCAGCAAGAAAGCTGAAGAATCAAATATTTCCCTCAGATGTTGGTGGAAACTAAAGGAGCTAAAAGAGAGTAAATACTGGACTTTGATAATAGTTAACAATTTGGATTTAGAATAATTGACAGTAACTTTGTGTGTGAAAGGGCTTTTAAAGTTCATCCACAATGCACACAATAAAATGACCACAATATATCAGTGGTGGTTGAGAGGTTGTCTGATTAAGTCTAAGACTCAGTCAATACTGTATCTCATCTCACTTTAGGCTTTTTCGTCCTTTTAACTAGTCCTAATTTCTATACTCTACTTTTTGTGTAATCACAGTGCAAGAAATTTTAAGAAATAGATCACAAAAGTGACAACAAGTAGTACCAGAGAGTTACCTATGTTATTAAGACTTCATAGCATAAAGAGACAAAGTGTAATAAAAAAGTACTCTGTGCCCTGTAGGTGTGAGTTTATCTCTACATGGGTCTGAGCCCAAACGGCGGAGCCCCCGTCGCAGAGTCCAGCTGCAGCCCTCGGTCTCAGGCTACCAGGCAGCGGACAGAATTCTCGCTTTCTCCTTCTGTGGGAGGGCCGACATCATGGAGGAATCCTCGGGTGAAGCCCTGGACTCCAGCACCCAAGATGATGTGCCTCCCCTCGGTGAGACTCTGTTTGAAATTTCTTCTTATACCTGCATTTGTTCAAATTTAACAATGATAAATTAGAGAGGTCAGTCCTGTTGTGACACTGGCCAGCTTCCAGTTATAAGTGTGTGTGACAGGGCAGGCGCTAATGTGAACACACAACCAGTACATTGAACCTCTAGGGTGGGCACAAAGTTTGGCTGAAGTATCTGAGTGGTTGAAATTAAGATTTCTAGAGAAGGTAATAAAAGGTTGTCCTTGTTCAAGCATGGACGCTGTTCAGTTTTTGACTGCAGTGTGGTTCTAAATGTGTTTGCAGGCTACATTGGCAGCTAAGATTACAAATACATACATTGGTTAAATATTTGTGTGTACATTACAGTACATTACTTTCACCTCAAGGAAGTGGCAGCAAAACGCATACTGTTTGAGATCAACCTTTTTGTAGATGCGCAACAGTAAACCCACTCTTGTGCAGTTTCCTGATGAACATAAGCAAAAGCCACTTGGCGGCTAATAACTTTTCATGCTATTAAACATAATATCAATAACATTTTTAGTGACTTAGGGCCAATACAAACCAAATTAGGACTGAATCAGGTTTCCCCATTCATTTGAATGGGGATAGACGCCCACATGGAAAGAACCTATATGAGGATATATGCGCATATATGAAACCTATATGCAGAATACCTGTGCATATATGCTGCATATATACATTATATATGCGCATATATGATAATATATATGCCACATATATATAGCATATATGCGTATATATGCCGCATATAGGCCAAATTCAGGTGCATATATGTGCATATGGGTACCTATATGTACCTATATGTACATGCCTGAGATCAGGTTTAGCTACAGAGCGGTACTCCCTCAGCTGAGAGGGATTAAGTGTCTACTCAAGGGCACATCAGCAGGGCAGAAGCTATAATCACAGAGCTCCACCTGAAGAATAGCTTTAATAATAATATATGAAAACGGCCAATTTTATGTATGTCGCATATATTCGAAACCTATATCAAAACCTATATTAAAACTTATATGTTTATATAGGTTCTTTCCGTGTGGGCGGTTTAGGCTCGGGTGGTGTAGGCTGCAGGTTGTAGAGGCAGATAAGCAAACAAACAGCAACAACTTTTAGAGAAACAAAGTTTAGCATCATGCCGTGGTGGCCAAACTGCTCCACAGTCAGCCTGAAATATCACTAAACCGTGACACCAGATTTGGTCTGAATGTAACGGGTAACAGATGGTGTAGATGGTCTATTTTTCAATTTCCCCCTCCTTGTTCTGACCAAATGGAGCTGGAGTCTAGCGTAGTGTCTGTGTGAAGTAGCATTCTCAGAAACCTGAATTGACTTTTAGATGCTAACGTTACCTGCGTGGCTAATGTAAAAAAATTTGATGGCTCCAAAAAAACAGACCCCAAAAGAAACGATTGTCATTTAGGGCTGAAATGGTTCCTCTCAGCACAAAACAAATTGTGTTACAATAAAATAGACTACCCTTTAGGATTAAAAATACCTCCTTAAAATTTAATATTTGAACGATGCATCACATTACATTACCTCGTTTAATGAGAAAGGTGTTGCTCATAGCGATGCACCCACAGAGACTCATCAAACGACTGTGCTGTTTCCACTTCAACTCGTAGAGAGAGAACATTAGTGACTTTCAGCTCATTATTTTGGTTTTTACTGCCTGCAGCTTTCACACTGTTTTGTTTCAGTTCCTAGCCAGCATTAGGCTGCAAAGGAGACAGGCAGAGGTTATCTGACACCAAAGTAAAGCAAATGGTAGATTAAATATTGGACATACATTCATCAGGTGGCCAGAAACATGAATAAATAACAATAAATGCTAATCATGTCTGTTACTGTAGGCGTAGCATTCACTGCACTTTACTGTAATATAACTTTTATACATTCTGCTCATCTTCCCTCCAGCTGTGAAGGATGTTAATGTGCTGCTTGACAGAGAAAGGTCAGACGGCATCAGCAGTCCGTCCAGAGACGACGACTCCACCCTGCTGAATCAGGGAACCCACAGCAGCATCCTTGACGACAACACAAAGTCAGATTCTGGCCTCCCAGAGGTCAGTAGTGGAACTAAATCGAATTGCACCCTTCACCCCAACTGATGATATAAGCCAGTTTGGTCAGGAGTAGTTTATAGAGTGGTATGTGTAAAGGTTACAGCTAGGTTAACACCCACATACTCTAATCATGATAAACGATGGATGAGGATTCGTTTAAGGTGATGGTGGACTCTGTGTGTTGTCAGGGGAGGGGTAAATCCAGCGGCCTTTGCTTCAGCGATGGAAAGAGCCGTATCGACTACATCCTGGTTTACAGGAAGTCCAGCTCACAGTCAGAGAAGAGGGAGATATTTGAGCGGAACATCCGTGCTGAGGGCTTACAGATGGAAAAGGAGGTAAAGAACCGTCACAATTGCTATTTATTTCATTGTATTAACAAAGGTGGAATTTTCTATCTTTAGGTTACACTGGGTCCGTGTGGGCCTTGAGGTCCTCGGCAGTAGTAGTTGTTTGGCTTTGTTTGAGGACAGCAGGTGCCAGCCTAGCTAAACACTACTTAGCATAGTTTTGGTCTCCACCAACTCCTGAGGAAATCTGGCTCTTTAGTGGTTAAATGCCCCGCTATATTCACCAGCTAGCCATTAACCTTGTTTAGCTGCTGTTTTGTTTCTTGGAAGGTAGCGTACATCAATTTTATCACAGCTTTTTTTAGCTGAAAACAGCCTCCTGCTTTGGCCGGAGACAACGTTGATAAAAGTGATAAGACCACTGAGCCAAAACAGTAAAGTTGTGAACCGTAAAACCAAAACAATGGACTCAAAGACACTAAAATGCAGAGGTCCACAGAGCTGCAAATTTGCTTTGGCTTCATCACTACAAATTATACATAGCCATTTGATCAGTTGTTTATATAAAAATATTGATTGGAGCAGTTTTAAATTATTTGTTTTGTCTGGCCACCGGCCTGAAAAACAATTTATTGTAATGTGGGAGAGCCAAAAATTATGAATTATTAATTGTTAATTGATTATATGTATTAATAATTATTTTTTGTTAATTAATTATTAATATTATATTATATTATATTATAATTTTATTATATAGCATTAGTATTGTTTTTCCTGCCTTCCACTAAAGAGAGACCTGAGATCAGGTTTAGCTACAGAGCGGTACTCCCTCAGCTGAGAGGGATTAAGTGTCTACTCAAGGGCACATCAGCAGGGCAGAAGCTATAATCACAGAGCTCCACCTGAAGAATAGCTTTAATAATAATATTCACAGTTATTTTTGTTCTCACTGCTCGGTAGAGAGATTTTTAACTCTCCGGCCAAGTTTCTAAGCAAAAATAGCCACATCTTTGAAAAGTGATGATTACAAATAAACAAGGCGCATGGTAAGTTCCTGTACTGACAGAGAATTAGCTATGCTGTGATTACCTTGGCAATCCTGCAGCTGCATTGATAGCGTGCAACATGAGCAACATCAATACCAATTTGTGTGAAGAAGCAATTTAATGCCCACTCCTATAATGCATGTAATCTCAATGGCCAGATTGCTGAATTTTAAAATGCTCTGAGCCTTTGTGCCCTGTCTCACAAGGTCTGACAGCTGAGTGCTGTTGTGGCATTCATCGGTGAGCCACCACTCATAGAGCCAAAACAAATGTGCTGATGGCAATTTTCTCCCCTGCTGCTTCTTATTTAGCAAAAAGTGGAAAATGTGGATGTGTGATTTGTGTGTATGTGTGTGTGTGTGTGTGTGTGTGTGTGTGTGTGTGTGTTAACTTCTGGACTATCTGCAGATGCAGTAGCATCAAGGTCATCAGTAACTAGAACATCCAGGAGAAGACAGTGATTCTTCTTGTCTCCTTCAACAGCAAACTTGTGTGTGTTTCTTGTGTGGAGTCATTTTGTTATTTTTAGGTTTCTCTCCAGTTAGCTCCTGATTCATACACCTTTAGACTGACTCCTTCTCTGTCAAGCAGTACATGTGAGAATAAGAGCTGAACCTAGCAACCGTATTGATGTTGAATATGTTGATGCAGCTGTCTGCACTGAGATGATATTTTGTAGTCTTCCCATTCTAACTTAAACTTATCTTCCTGTTGAAATTAAATTGTTGTGTGTGTTTCTTTACAGGCCTCTGTAACAAACAGTGACGTGATTTTCCTGAAGCTTCATGCACCATGGGATGTCCTCTGTCGCTACGCAGAGCTTATGAACATCCGCATGCCTTTTAGGTGAGACTAATGAGTTTTAGTAGTAGTGGTTAAAGAACTCCATTGGCTACAATTTGATGTTTTACTTGCAAAAGCAATAGTAATGGTAGTAGCTGTAGTAGTACCCTTCATTCATGTGATCATCCTCATTACTGAACTGTACTTAATACTTCCCAATGTCCTACATATTCCAGGAGGAAAATCTTTTACATGCATCGACGGCACAAGTTCATGAGCAGGTGAGTGTTCAGTCGAACGAGATTAGCTGAGAAAGCAAAACTCTACTCTGGCAACTTTAACAGAAACTTGACTTGCAGGATGGAGAAGCGCATCAACAAATTTCGTGGTTGGCTTCCCCGCAAGCCCATGAAGTTCGACAACGACACTCTGCCCGACCTGGAGGAGAACGAGAGCTTTACCGCCCCCTTCAGTCGATCAAGGATACATCAGTGAGTTTTTACGGAATTGCCCTTTAAAAACTCATTCTCCCAAGAAATGAACTTTATCTTGCACTTTTGTGCCTTTTTCATACAAATTCACGCACTACAAACAAATCAGACAGATTTGTAATAACTGGTTTGTTTCACTGCAGCTTCATCATCCACAACAAAGACACTTTTTTCAACAACGCCACCAGAAGTCGCATCGTCCACCACATCCTCCAGCGGGTCAAATATGAGGAGGGTAAAAATAAGATGGGTGAGTTTTGTTCTTTGGCATTATGACAAATTTGACTGTAGAAATAACTGAAATTGAAGGAAAATGGATGCTAAGAAATATAGATAGATAGATAGATAGATAGATAGATAGATAGATAGATAGATAGATAGATACTTTATTTATCCCGAAGGAAATTCAAGTGTATATAAGTATGTACGTATAAGAATAGTATGTCTTTGTACCATAACACCTTTAATTTTTGCAGTTTGTGTCTTTTTCTGATCTTTTCCTTTTGGATCAATAAACGGCCTCCTAAGAGTCTTTTTTCAAAAGTTTTTTTTCAAAAATCATAATCATTATCAATCAATTAAAACATGTCATTCTTTCAAGTGAATTCAAATCCAACCCATGTAGCCTGACCTCAAACTACACTGTCGAGTTAATGTTTTGTTCATTTCAGGTGCCTCCACTTTGACATTACTGCAAGGCATTAGGCAGTAACTTTACAAAGCAAACATCCCTTTGGCACCTTTATCCATGATTTTAATATCTATAGTGAATAATAAATTAAAGCTGCAATAAACATGTATAAGATTAATACTCATATGGTTTTGTGTCACGATTATCCCATTTAGCACGACTTGCTAGTTTCCTCCAGTTCTGTGAGCAAAGAGAACAACAGCAGCATAGATAATTGATAATGTAACTAGATACAGCGGGTCAGATGAACAGTGCTTTTACAAACACCCTCCAGAGCAGTACAAGGCAAAGCTGTCCTGTTCATCAGGCATCTGTTGCTCTTCTTTCATGATTCTCTGTTTTTGATTCCAGGGCTTAATCGTCTTTTGAGCAATAATTCATATGATGCAGCTTTCCCGCTTCATGAGGTAATTTATCTGATCTCCAGAAAGCCATTCATTAAATAATCTCTGTCACCTCCTATTAGGTCATAACTATGCAACTTTATTTGGCATGTATGTGGTTGTGGATTGCATGGACTGATAACACCAATACATACATGCATCATGTTTTTCCATGTCTGTGTACATGTGTGTGCCTTGACTTTAACAGGGGAGATATCATAGTAAAAACTCCATCAGAACACATGGAGCAGAGAACCACCGGCACCTGCTGTACGAATGCTGGGCTTGGTGGGGAGTTTGGTACAAGTACCAACCGCTGGACCTCATCAGGTAACTACATTTAGACACTTAAAGTGAAAATCAGAACATCATGGCAGGTAGTAGCAGGTTTACCAGATACAGTATATTTTTATAGGAAGGTTTATAGGAGTTTTTTTTAATATATATATTTTCAAGGACACTAACAGAATACCTCAAATTTGTTCCTCTTGTGCTCTGCTGTTGTTTCAGGAGGTATTTCGGGGAGAAGATCGGTCTGTACTTTGCCTGGCTTGGCTGGTACACAGGGATGCTGTTTCCTGCAGCTATGGTCGGCCTCTTGGTATTCCTGTATGGCATCTTCACTCTGGAGCACTGCCAGGTCAGGTAAACACACCTCCTCTTTTTATGATAAAAAATAAATATCCCTCAAGCTGGTATTTGTATTTTATTAGAAGCATTTTAAAAAACCCTTCTGAGTTCTACAGAAGAACAAGCCTAATCTGCTTCAAATTGTTGTTCCCATATGGTGCATTAACGTAATAAGTACAAATCAGACACTGTTATGTATTTATGGAATAATATAAAACTAATTTGGTATTGCAGTTAAAGCAGCAGACTGTAAAATTGTCCATTGTAACTTGCATGTTATGAAATTAAGGAAATTAAACTTATTCTGGTCTAAATAAATGCTTGGAAATGAAAATGTCCTCTGTCTTTATAAGAGGGTTTGAAACAGTGGCGCAGGATATTGAAGATAAGATCATAACTTTATCAACAACTTCCATAAAAAAACTGAACAGATACACACATGCAGTATTGCACTTGCTAGTGTTTTTTCAGAAAGTTCAAAATTGAGGCTTTTACTATGTTGCGCAAAGCTATTTTCACTCTTGCTGGACATTATAATATCAGTTTTACCAGAGTTTGATGGACTAACTGTTGTTCTCCAGTAAAGAAATCTGCCAGGCCACTGACATCATCATGTGCCCCATCTGTGACCGGTACTGCCCCTACCTGAGACTGTCAGACAGCTGCATCTATGCCAAGGTACTGTTCCAGACAGCTGTTGTGCACTGTTTTGTACCGGTGTGGAAAATATGCAGATTAACAGTCAATTTAGGCCAAATCCAGTGCCATAATGTGTTTGATTTAGATCAGGGATTGAAGCCAAACGTAATTTATTGTTATGCAGATAAATAGTAACTCTAATTTAGACTTCCCTTCTTCTTCTCAGGTCACCCATCTCTTCGACAATGGGGCAACTGTTTTTTTTGCTGTGTTCATGGCTGTTTGGGGTAAGTTGAACTTTTTACATTTCTGCATAAACTGTCCAGGTGTTTCTCCTACTAGAAACATACTTGGCTAACAGTATGTTTCTAGAAAAAAAAAAAAAAAAAAAGTTGTCTATTAACACACCAAGCGAACACGCCATAACAATTATTTCTGTCGAGCTAGTGTCCAATATTTACCCTCCATTAACTCTGTTTTGGTCTCCACCAGCTGAAAACAGCTGCCTTGTGCTGCTTAAAGTCACAGCTGTGAGACTGAACCAGAATAATAAAGTTGTGAGCTGTGAAACAAAAACAATGAGCTGAAAGGTGCTAAAACGCACTGTAGAACTGAGGGGATTTGCTTAATTGGGTGATAATTGTGGTCACTAGGTCAACACCTTTCATATAGTGAACCAACACATTCATATAAAAATGTAGTAGTGCAGCTTTATTTAATTTTTTTGTTACTGAAATGATGAAAAAGACATCATTGATCTCTAAAAACAAAACTATTATCGCTACATTTAAAAACTGACACATTATAACATTGCATATAGATTATACGCTGTTTTAAAAATGCTTTCCCTATATTTCTTTCTACACATTTTCATTTTGTTTGTTGTTTATATTAGCACCAGAAGGATCAAGAGTCTGTCAGCACTGCACCATGTCCCAGGGTATGGAAGGTCCAAACAGAGAGTTTGTGATGGGTTCATATTGTTCAACTGCTGCAGACACGGCGGGTGATGAAGCAGCACTGTCACATGGCAGATAGCTGGCCTGCTTATGAATGTCTAGGTGGACGGATGTGTGCGCTGAGGGATACAAAGGAGAGGAAAATTAACCTCAAATCACTCTGCTGGAGAAAAACAAAAGCAGAAAATTCTTTAAATAAAGACTCATATGATCTTTGGCACATTTCACTGACAAGGCAATTTTTAAACTGTGGTATGTGAGAAAGCTCTCGCCCAGGGAGGGACAACATTCACAGCTCATGCTGCTTCTCTCACTTTATTCCAGCAACTAAACATATTTAGTCTGAATTATATGGGTACAAAATCAGACCTGGAGGCATGAAATATGTGATTTGTATTTGTTACAAGTAGTTGCAGTCACAACAAGCTTTTGCATTTGAGTTTTCGGTATACTCGCCCCCATGGATCTTGTCATAGTGAGTTCATATTGATATTAAATATTTACTGCGTGCTGCTTCTTAATCTGTGAAATGTTTTACTAAAAGAAACAACTCCCACCATGAGTAAAGTTTCATTATTTGCAACAAAAAATTTTTTTTAAAAAGAACAAAAACTATTATCAGCAAACTAAATTCTCACCAGTAAGTTTTTTAACAGAATCTGGGTGTTTGAGAGCCTTTCGTACTCTGTTGTCGAATCTCCAGCATCTCAGCAGGAAGAACAGAGCCAAACACAGCTGAAGGGCAAAGGTCAACACGCCCAGCAAGACTATGGTGTTGGTAACTGTTGAGGGTAAAGAAGGGAGACAGATTGAATGTGGTTTTGTAGCTGACACACTGCTAGGACATTAGCATTTCAACTAACGGTGTGTGCAGTCATCATACTACAAAATAGTTTGAAGCACAGCATAAGAAAGTTACACCTTTAAACCTTTTACTGGAGTTTAAATGTAATGTAGCTAAATGCTTACTTAAATCTAACATACATAGATCAAAAGTGAGGACTTGTTAGAATTGTATAATTTACACACAGTAGGTAACATGGCTCTCAAACTACAGTATACCTACTAATGAAAGCAGTGCAGGCCCCGTTGCATCAGTGTGTTAATAATTCAGACACTCAGACATATTCAGACAATGTCCACATCACAGTTGAAACACTATCAGTTTCACATTTATAAATGTTTCATGGTGACTTGCAAATATAGTGGGACAAATAATGAGTCGAGGCAAAGTAAAGAAAAAAGGCTGTGTATGTAGAGAGAGAATGTAGAGCAAAAATGACTTATTAAACAGACTGTAAACCCTTTGATAGATTGAGATCATTTAAAGCTATAGAATCACAAACGTTTAGTAAGAGTGACTTGGAAATCTTACAGTACCAGCTGATGATAGGTGTGGTGTTGACTCCCAGTGGGTGACCTCTGGCTGAGAGAAACCCAGAGTCAGGTTTTGGTTCTGGAGAAATCCCATCTTTCAGATTCCTCACTGCTTCAGGAGCATCTCCTGCACAGACGGGCAAAGACATTTATTTGTAATTGACCAATAAATAAAATAAGCACAAAAAATGTTGTGAAACAAGGCCATGTGAAAAGAGGGAAAACTCTTCTTTTAATATTTTCTGTATTTCTTCAGCTCCTACTAATTTAAGTGTTCAAACCAAACTCTTTGTCATGTATTATTATATTATTATTTATGATTTCTTGTCTTGATCTAATTAACTTTTTAAAACTGTTCTATTGAAAAGAAATGTAACTTTTAAATGTTTAAAGCAACATTGTGTATTTTCCACCAATAAATTACGGATGAAGTATGCATGAAGTACATAACGCATTAGGTTTTAAGTCTTGGACGTGGCTGCATATCATGCATATCAATGGGGAGTGGAGCTGGTGTTGTGCTAGAACAGGAGCTGGGCAAGCGTTATTATAACGAGACTCAGCAGCATCTATGGACATAATGACAGAGGCGAAACGACAGAAGGTGAAGGTGAAGAGAAAACATGAGATTGACTGAGCAAGAGGTAATCAAATAAGACTAAATGTGGGGCTGACTTTTAGTCATTGGTGAGAGCTTTGTGAAATAAAAGGCTGAAAGACAGACGCCGAGCTGGGCTTCTTGCTGTTGGACTAGCAAGTAATATTAGCTGGCTGCTATGTCTTGTGTTATTGTGTTTGCTTGATGTTTGGCTGTTAACAAAGCTGTTGACTCGCTAGTTTTTGATCATTAGTAATATAATCATAACAAATGTATGTGTAATGTGTGTAACTGTCCACATTATCACAGGTATTACACTCTGGGGCACTAAATTATAAAAATACCAATTACTACACAATGTTGCTTTAAGTGATAAATAAAATGTTTGATGCCTGTAGTGAGAAAATATTCAAGTTACTGCAAGATTTTAAAGACCATCTCACTGTGACAGTGAATGTTTGTTATAGAGTGAAAAGGCCATTCTCCATCTTATCATGGCAATAAACTGTTATAAGTTACAGACTTCTAATCACAGTGCAAACGTACTGAACTTTAAGGTCAGGTAGCCTACTGAAATGTAAGGTTGAATGAGTTGAATTGGCATTGAAGAGCGTCATGTTAAGTTCACGTTGTCAGTCACTGTAAAGACTACAGAAACCAGCTGACATTAAAAAAAAGTATATATAAAAAAGGATATAACATCAGACACATAAAAACTATGGATGCTTAACCTGAAAGCAATAAAAAATCTGAGTTTTTTAAGTAAGTGCATTCAGCAGAGTAAAATATAAAACAAGCTATATGCATATTAAGACATTACACAGGTAGAGATTGCCACAAAAACTGATAAATCTGACTAAAACATGCCAGACTGATATTAAACTTTTGTGTCGAGAACCCTGTGAAGAATGTTACTCCATGTAGAGAAGTGTGGAAGATTTAGCTGTTTTTACAGCTGCACAGAGCTCAGTCTGATGTCCGCAAAAGCCAGGTTTTCTATCCAGTTTAAAGAAAAGTATAATAGAAATTACAACAATGTACTGACCTTACAGTCACTGCCTCTCGGTGTTGGAAGTTGCTGTCCAAATGAATATATTTTTGGGTTCAACTGCAGCTCAAATCCCTTCATTAAGGTTCCTCAGAAGTGTGCTCCCCTGCTGGCTTCACGTGGGAAGCGGTGCCCCATTCAGACAGCTGAACCTTAAGATTCAAAACATGTTCCTCTACGTTCAATACGGACACGATAGAGAAAATTAAAAGCATTTGTTTGAAATGCTCAATAGGTTCTGATCAGTTTGAGTGGAGCCTCTTCAGAAGTACTGTTTCAGTTTTCAGTGCAGAGCCTGGTAAACATGCAATAAGTAAGCTATCCATAGGACTTTGTTCTACCCTCCCTGTCTGTGTTCGAGAGTACCCTCTCCATTGGGTGATGACAGTGAATGTCATTATGCATGGTAAACACTGGAGTCAGAAACGTGCCACTTTGCCCTGGGACAATTTCAACACTACAGTTAGATTATCTTGGCGTCCAGTTTTACTAGTTATTCAGAATAGAGCCAATCACATGACCCCATGGCGGTGTGAAGGGTATTCATTTGATTCCAATCTGCAGCCTGTTTCCACACTTTTTTTGAAGTATAAAAAAGAAACTATGGTGCCTGCAAAACTCATGAAAAATTGATCAATGAAAAAATGTTATGACACCCAGCATTTGACATCATTAAGACAGCCAAAGAGAGGCTTATTATGAATACTGGATAGGAGAGGGACATATAAGTGTGTCATCTGCACAACAATAGTGAGAGACATCATGCTTTTGAATGATCTGGCTGAGGACAAGCATTGAAACTACATTGAAAATAACAGTGACCCATGAATGGACCCTTGAGGAACCTCACAGTTAAAATGAGCAACAGTGGAACAGGCATTCTCTAAACCAACAGATAAAGTTCTGATGAGGAGGTAAGAGTGTGGCAGGTGTAGAGCTGTAGAGCCAGGTTTATGTATCTAGATGGTGCAGGAGAAGACCACAGATCATACATAAGGACTGAGCAGTTACGTCTATCAATAAAGACTTTCACATGGCCTCTCTCTGTGCTGTGGCAAGCTCCAAAACTGTTAAAACTATTGAAAATATTGTTATTCATAAAATAGATTTATTGGTTGAAATGCCCTTCTTCAGAGCCTAAGATAAAAAGGGAAACATCATCATTTAGAAATTACTGAGTAATACAGGATCCAAATTAAGTTTTTCTCAGTAGTGGTTGAATAATTACATGTTTGGGAAGATGCTCAAAGTCAGAGAACTGTAAATATGCATTGAAATAAAGGACCAATAAAAGGTATAGGATTTCATTTGAGATATCAACAGCAGTGTTGAAATGTTAACAGATTGAAACTGGGTCATGGAAACAGGATTAATGTTGAAGGTTGGTAGATGTCGTGGATGTGGTGAAATGTGAGACAGAATGCTCTTCCCAATAAAATGAGCGGCACATTTCTCTGCCCGATCATCACCAGGTTCAAGATGTGTATTGGTTGGTCCACTGAGAAAAGACTTTGGGGTTATGGTTATTTTTGGATATTATGCCTGATGCTGATCTTGCCTCTTATACTGCTTCCTGGTAGTTTGTCATGTATTCTTAAAGGGTGTTGTAAATAACTGCACTGTCATTTCAGGGCTTGAGTGTGATCATTTAGCCAGGGGAGGGTGTTTGAAGTTTTATAGTTTTTTACTGAAGCAATGTCGAGAATGGAAAGACAGTGACTGTTGAAAGAGGCTAATAACTCATTGAGATTTTCCCTCAGTGTTCAGGGTTTCCTAACCCTAAATTAGAATTTGCCTTTAACTTTACTTTAATTTTATGGTGCATTTTAGTGTCTTTCAGCTCAGTGTTTTGGTTTTAAAGCCTGCAACTTTACAGTTTTGGTTCAGTCTTACCCATATGCTGCATAAAACATGGACATAGTCTCCATGACATCACCCATACGTTTCTGAAGAGCCTCCCAACTAATACAAGAATGAACAAAGGCGTGGAGCACAAGTGGAGCTGAGGTGGGGTGAAAAAGTCTGGTTGCTGAAACCAGCCACCTGTGAAGGCACTAATTAAAGTGGTCACAAGCTTAATTATGCATAACTTCAACCTTTAATATAATTTGAATTTGAGGTATATAAAAATTTGTCCTTTGCACAGTCATGATGAGTCATGAAGCAAAATATCTATTGTACCAGACTGTAAACACGTTTGTTTCTGCTGGGGTTTATAAAGACTGAGTCGCTTTTACTGCCAGCCATAAGTGGCCAGTCAAGGAACTGCAGTTTTTGGCACTTAAGTGTTGGCTTAATTTTTTAGCCCAGGAGGATGCTGCTTCATTTTATTAATCCCATGGTACACTACCAAATGACAGACAGACAGACGACTAACTAACTACCCAGATGGTGAACATCGGGGAGCATTCAGCTGGTAAAAAGCCAGATATTTCCCTCAGGCATTGGCGGAGATGAAAAACAGAGTGAATGAAGAAGAACTAAAGAAAAACTGCATTTATTTTCTATCCATCATCATCCAAGTCTGTTGGATGTGTAAATAGCTTTTTATTAACATGTTCTGCATAACTTTATAAAGTGATAAATGTCAATCATGTGTTGTTTACAGCTTGTTCTACTACCCCTAATTGGCCCAAAGAAATAATTTACAGCTTTTAAGAAAATGCAGACACAACAGCAAATATAAACAACAAGAGGAAGAAAGCATAAATGTGAAAAAAGTGTTTCAATCATGTCTTCCAGCGACAGTCTTCCTGGAGTTCTGGAAAAGGCGCAGAGCTGTCCTCGCGTACGACTGGGACCTCCTTGACTGGGAGGAAGAGGAGGTGAAGTATTTACACCATGTGGTCATTCCAGTTATAGAATTTCTGTATTTGTAGCTAATTTTTTTGAAATAATAATAATACGTTTTCTTTCAGAAATAATGATTGCTATTAGAGTTCTTTCAACTCAAAACGATGATGTTTCAGCCTCCACAGCAACTCTGCCCTTGAGAAATGTTTGCCCACTTGTGCCTTTTTTCAGTCTGTGCCAATCTGTAGACATATATTTAAAATCAGTTTATGACTCACAGAAAATGTACAATTTGAACACTTGTATAATAGAAGCTCTTACAAGCTCAGACCCCTACAGAGTTGTCATATTGCTGCTGGGCTTTGGCAGAAATTTTGATAGGTTTATAACGTTCTCGCCTGTCTTACATATCAACCTCCAAACCTCTCCTGTCAATCAAGCTGGTAAACACGTGTTCTTTGAAAGACTGCTGTTTGTGGGTGTGAAAGTGACTCAGAGTCTCAGTCTGCTTTGTACAGAACGAAGATAAGACAGAGATAATAAACTCCATGACAAACTGCACAATGCAGCTGGAGCTTAGTTATAAGGTAGTGGCGCCAACGGCAACATTGTCATATATGCTAATCTGGATGGTCTAGCATCCTGATTAGCACAGGTCCTGAGGCACAGGTGTGTTTTATAACATAATGATGATAAAAACAACTAAAGAGTAGCACCTAAAGCAGTTTGCTTATTTGATGACTTTAATTTACTCACATGATTCTTGTATTTTTGGGTTGTATGTTCATGGTTGAGTTCACTTATTGTTAAGTTGTTTTGGACAAATAGATGCAACCATTTTCTAAGCATAAGCAGGAAGAATGATGAGAAACCAACCAGCTAGTAAGCTGGTGGTTAGTTAGTTGGTGAGCCTGTTGGATGGCGAGCAGTAAGAACTGGAATTCAATTCAGTTCAGTTTAATAATATTATTTACAGAGACTTAACAATTCCCACCATGAGCAAGCACTTGGTGGCAAGGAAAAAACCCAGTTTAAGGCAGAAACCTTGAGCAGAACCCAGCTCATTGGTGGGACTGGGGCTCTGAATGAATGAGCTCACAACATTAAATTATACCAGCTCATTGGACAGAAAAAGATTATGTCTGTGGAATACATAATTTCTTCTGCATTGTCTGTACGCATAGAAGTACCTGTCAGCATAATCAGAGTTTTGAATATCCCTTTACAAATACTGCTAGATTTAGCTTATGTGTCTTCTCCTTTGTCTTTCAGGATGAAATACGCCCACAGTTTGAGGCCAAATACTCCAAGAAAGAGAGGATGAACCCCATATCTGGAAAGCCAGAGCCTTATCAGGCCTTCACTGACAAATACAGTCGCCTCATCGTCTCAGCATCTGGGATCTTCTTCATGGTAGACAAATGTCAACTAGCATGTGTGCCACTCTCATCTGTGTATTTACCTTTATCTTAGAGTCTTGTTTATTTTAAAGGATCACATTTCTTATATGTAGATATTAATATCCTAAGGCAGATGCCTTTTATTAGCAAAGCATTATGTGGTTTGTATTGTTTGCATAGGTCTTAGAATTTCTGTTTAAACTGTTTTATGACTTTCCATCTAATGATATTTGAATTTGTTTGTACAATAAGGTGCTATTTGCAGTCTTCATGCATATGGTAAAACACATGTTTACAGTGTAAATGTGTAGGGTTGATATTTCTAGTATTTAATAGTATTTTTGCATGTCACTATGATGTCACAGATCCTGGTGGTGATCGCCGCCGTGTTTGGCATCGTCATTTACCGTGTGATCACCGTCAGCACCTTCGCCGCCTTCGGCTGGGCCCTCATCAGGAACAACTCTCAGGTGGCGACCACGGGAACGGCAGTCTGCATCAACTTCTGCATGATCATGCTCCTCAACGTGGTGAGTGTCAAAGACGAGGTGATGCATAAAAAGTTCAGACACTACATGTATGCTTCTTTACAGGCTGTTGATCAGTAATACATTTACAATCAATTAATCTTTGTCCCCCACTGATGGCCAAATTTGTATTTTTTTTCTAGCTCTATGAAAAAGTTGCTCTTCTTCTCACTAATTTAGGTAAGTTGACTGCACCAGCAGATCTAATGTTAATATAGTGTGTATTGAAAACTTGTAGATTGGGGTTGATTCAGTGCAGAGCAAACAGTATTCCAGGCAGATGACTGTGATCTAACTCTTTGTCATCCCTAAGGCTGTTGTCAGAATTTAGTGGTTCAGTCACTTTCACTTTTATCAGTTCATCTCAGTTTATCTCAGCGTTCCTCCTTTTCTCTCTGTGCCACCACAGAACAGCCAAGGACAGAGTCAGAGTGGGAGAACAGCTTTACACTCAAGATGTTCCTCTTTCAGTTTGTCAACCTCAACAGTTCAACTTTCTACATCGCCTTCTTTTTGGGGAGGTGAGAAAGTCATGCAGAACTCACAAACACAGTACAGCATGTGCAACTGAATAAACAAAAGAAGAAAAAGAAGAGCCTAAGTAAAATGCACCCAGTTGCACCATAGACAAAGACAAAAATGTCTTTTTTAGAGAGAACGGGATCTTTAGGGGGAGATAGCAGGTCAACAGTACATGTCTTATAGAAGTGGAATACTGAAAGCTGGTAACCTAATAATTTATTTATTAATTTGAAGCAGCTAGTTATGTGAGTGTACAGTCTAAGGACCTAAAAAATCATGATAGAAGTGTAGGATGACCATTCCTCACTGGTCAGTGTCTCATACATTGTTGCTGCAGTTTTTGGGTTGATATCATTCGTACCAGAGGTCACAGGTCCATTTATACGATGAGGTTAAGTTTCAAAAAATGGTCTCACTACATGAAATGGATACTATGAGGATAGAACGTGGCTCATTGAATCCACAAGAGTCTCAGCTTTCCAATAAGACCCAATTTATTCAGTTCCAATACTGTTTAGGGACCTGAGTATGAAGAAATATTCAAATACACCAGGAAAAAGTAACACATTTATACTGTATGCAGAAAACTGCGTGGTTTGTCCAAACCTACAAGTGAACAAGTCTGTCAAGAGAAGACTTTTTGGTACCCATAGACCCATTTTCATTTAGATATCATAAGGTCAGAGGTCGAGGGACACTTTTTACAATGACCACAACATTGTCAAAGTTTAGCCTAAAGGTGGAGCATTATTTAGCCGCCTTCCCAACAAGCTAGCATGACACGGCATCTTCACTCCAGCTTTAAAATTGAACGTGCTACAGCCTTCTAAGGACAGTAATGTTGTCATAAGACATCCCTGAGGAGTGGAAGAGATTAAAAGTTGACAGGAGGTGCAAAATCTCTCCTCACTGTAAGCTTATGGGCATTCAGACAGAAAACGCAAACGGGTGTGTTGGTTAGTAACAGCAGAAATATGGTGTCGATATTACAATTCATTCCACACGTTAGAAACAGCCAATGTGGAGGATTTAGTATAGAGGTGATCATCAAGGTGGTCATCAAGAGAGAGAAACGATGTGACCTTGACTCTTTAAGGTTACTCCAGACATTCAGTAACAAAACTATACTGCTGTCATTGAATGAAACATACATGTAAATGTGTGTTTCTTCTGAGTAACAACAGAGACAGACACCATATTTTTAAACAGGTACACCACAAGAAATACTGACTCTCTACTCACAGAACTCCCCAAGGGACACACAGTGTTCTCAACTTTTATAGTAGTTAAACCAGTCAAGTGTAACCTCTCAATCTGGAGATTTTAAAATCTAGAATATAGTTTTATGGCATCCAAGTCCAAGACATTTACAGCTTTGAGCCTTTTCTGACACGTTCACAACTTTGGGCAGAGCTGATTTTTCAACCGGGCTTTTGGTTTGTCAGAGTAATAAATACTGAAACTCAGAAAACATCAGTACGTTAGATTTTAAACACCATTGCAACGTCTGCTGATGTCCACCTGACGTACGGAAAATGTATTTTTAAAATTATTGTTTTTTTCCTTGGCTGACAGATTTACAGGCCGGCCCGGTGCATATCTACGCCTCATCAATCGCTGGAAATTAGAAGAAGTGAGTCATTACTTTGCTATCCCATGGGGGTATAACAGCAAAGCATTATGGGTCTAAGTATTTCTAAATTGGACATTAAGCTATTACTGTATGCCCGACCACCTACCAGGCATTTAACCCCCACCGGCAGTAAGCGTTGTTGGCAGCTGCACTTATGGGAACATGCGGGGAAATAACACTGAAGTGATCTGAGGGGATAAAAGACCTGAGCTGGCGTTTTTAAGTGCTGAGCTCGTGTGCTCCCACGGCTGCTGAAATGGAAATGGGGAAAAATTTTCAGTGATGTGACATGTACAGTACAAGTGTAGCCTCAGTCAGTCTTTTGTGGCCATGTAACGTACCTCTGTACCTCAGTGTGAGGCTCTAGAATGAGATTGGAAAGAAGAAATTACAACAACAAGTAAAATAATAAAAACAAAAACATTTTTTTGTTGCTGATTAAAATTCAAAATGATAAAGCAAAAATCTTTTTTTTCCAAAAATCTCACAGCTTTTGTTTTGATCTTTTTGGAGTTGTTTCACCGTCACTTGCAATTTACTCTCACATTTGGCAGCGGTGAGTAGCACTTGTGCAATGATGCATAATTGTCAGATTTTGTAAGCATCACTCATTCATAGAGAGAAAGTGAATCCAGTGTTTGCCCACATGTTGATAGTGCCGTTATTAGCCAGGGCTACAGTTTGATTTGATCCTCTTTCTCCCTCTGTATCCCCCCGTCTCCCCCCTGTGTCCCCCCGTGTCTCCCTGTCGCTGCAGTGCCACCCCAGTGGCTGTCTCATTGACCTCTGTATGCAGATGGGGATCATCATGGTGCTAAAACAGACCTGGAACAATTTCATGGAGCTTGGCTACCCGTAAGCATGTTTTCATAATGTTCTAATGTCAAACATACCAAGATGTTTCTGACCAAACTGCAAATAATTAACAATTTTTTAAAAATATCTGTTTCAAAAATTAAAAAATATCCCCAGTCAGACATTGAGTAATAGCAGATGAAATGGTATCCTTATTGTTTCTCTTCTCTTGTTGTTTTTCTAGGCTGATCCAGAACTGGTGGACACGGCGGAAGCTGAGGAGAGAGCACGGACAGATAGCCAAGGCCAGCTTCCCACAGTGGGAGAGGGATTACAACCTACAGCCAATGAATGCCTATGGACTCTTTGATGAATACTTAGAAATGAGTATGTTTATGATGTTTAGCACACATACTGTAGCTCTAGTGGTAGTAAAAACCTCACTCATATTAGTGCAACAACCTTAAATATCAGGTTTGAGGTTATCCAAAATGCACTGCACCGATTAATCTTTTATAATCCAATATTTTGAACAATAAAACATTTTCTTTTTTTCTCATTTGGTGACCCAGCAGCTGCAGTGCATGTTATGTAACTGTGACACTGATTTGCTGTGGATTGAATTTGGGCTGGGAGCTCCACATGCTCACATCTTTACTGTTGCCCTCCACTGTCTCATCACATAAATCAAACATTTCAATATGAAAAGGACATACAGTAAAATGTACGAATAGTTCTGTATTCACGTTAGTGGCTGACTGAGTTGTACTAAACAGTACAGTTTATTGGTTGAGATTCAACAATTCAACTATGTAAAACCAAAAATAAAACCATTTTCTGATATTACCCCACTGTGGTCTAGGTTGGGTTAGGTGTTGGGTATGTTGATGGATTGTCACATAAGCTCTTTATATAATCTGTTAAACATTTACAGACAAAGCCAAACAGTTGAAAAATTGCTAATCATAATTGCAAATCATTAGGTGGACTATCCAAATAAAGTGTAACCCAATATTTTTATGCTAACAATGGAAAAAAAACTTTGCCATTTTGGTTCACTCTCACTGCTCATGAGAGGTGTTTTCAGCAAAAAAAGACAGATAAATCTACTGTATACTACCTCCCCAGCACCAAATGGCAGAAAGACAAAGTTAGTGACAAATGGAGCAGATATTTCCCTCAGGGATTAGTGGGAGATTAAAAAGGTGACTGAATATTAGACTTACATTCATGTAGTGTACAGAAACATGACTAAATGAATGATAATGTTGCTCCATATCTGTTGAATGTGTATAAATATGCAACAGTAAAATGTTAGTTATGAATATCTACAGAAACTAATGGGATCTGAAGGCTTGTGGTTTTTGTGTTTCAGTTTTACAGTTTGGCTTCACCACCATCTTCGTGGCAGCTTTCCCTCTGGCTCCTCTCTTAGCGCTGCTCAACAACATCATTGAGATCCGTTTAGACGCCTACAAGTTTGTCACACAGTGGCGACGACCTCTGCCTTCACAAGCCAAAGACATAGGTACATTAAAGATGTTACATTTACGTTTTTAAGACACACGAAATATTTTGAAAGTTTATGTGTTTTTAGGTATGATTTAATGTTTAATTTGTATTTAGGGATCTGGTATGGCATTCTGGAGGGCATCGGCATCTTGTCTGTCATCACCAACGCCTTTGTCATCGCTGTTACCTCAGACTTCATCCCTCGCCTTGTTTACGCCTACAAGTATGGACCTTGTGCTGGTCAAGGCCGAGCAGGGGAGGGGTGAGTGATGATTTAACACTTTTAGTTCATAAAAAGCAGAGCTCCTGATCCTGATAGTTCCTTTGTTGCTTGTAATAAAAGCAGCTGTAAGGGACTTTGAGTGTGTGTTGATTCTGGTGGCCCCTGTGGACAAAAGCAGTAGTGTTTCCTCCAACTTGTTCTGTTCATTTCTAAGGGAATGTGTAGCAGACTTTAAAAATAACTACATAGAGATAGCCAGTCTTCTAGCTGATGGTCTTGTTTGTTTATGTAGGTCACATAGAGGCATCAGTATTACATTTTTTTCATACCAGTTAAAAACTCCTTGTGTTTAAATCATTTGTGTAGTGGTGATTTATTTTGTTCCTATTTCAGATACTCTAAATGATTTTTCATGTGTTCCTCAGGTGCATGATGGGTTATGTCAACGCTAGTCTCTCAGTATTCCGGGTGTCTGACTTTGAGAAGAGATCACAGCCCAGGACGACTGGCTCCGAGCTGTTGGGAGAAGCTGTGAAGTATTGCAGGTAGCGCATGTGTGTCCACACAAACAGCTTTCAGTGCTCAGCATATGGTTTCTCTGTGACCAAGCCACGATTAAGGGTTTCCCAAGGTATCTGTTGAACTAAAAACAGAAACACCTGTCAAAAGTATATTAATTCTTCATGGGATTTGGCTGCAAGCATTGGTGCAACCCCAGGATAGATAGCATAACCTATTTTGTGTGTGTTAATTCATCACATTATTAATTATCCCTGTTACCCAAAACACAGGCTCTTACTGAGCTCCACATAAATATAAGTTACAAAATGTAGAATTTAAACTGGAATATAAGAAACCAGCTAAAAATAAATAAACACACAAAGATCATTTAAAGCAAAGGATTTCTCACTATACAAAAAAGCAGTGCAAGATTTGACACAGTAAGATATAAAGCTAAAAACATGTTTAGTATACAAGTCAGTATTACATGAAAGGGTGTGCTTTACTGTCATTATTGACATGACAGTATTGCGGTCAGGGCCGGAAGCATCACTGAAATGCCAATAATAAGGTAAAGCACACCCTCAAATGCTGTGATTATACAACAGTTTCCTAATCAAAATGTATTGATATTGTTGGGCCGTTTGCTCTCAAAATAAACATTTTTTGCTGGTGATCTCCATTTTCATGATGAGATACATAGGGCTGATGAAGAAAATCAGTCAGGTCAGGTTAGTAGACTCTTGTATGTAATGGAACCCAGTTCATACTACTCCGGCAAGTAGTCCGACCCTTAGCAACGACCGGCAAACAGAGACGATACGTAGTCCCAGCTAACACATGTTAACGTTTTCTAGAAATCGTGGAGGTTCCCCAATCTGAATAATTACCACACATACTGTATAAACATTAAACTGTCTTGTTAGTTCAGTCTTGTTAGTCCTGTCTTGATATCTGATGAAAAAGATTTTTTAAGCTATCAGAGACTCACAGACACAGCTGATGGAGGATGTGATCCAAACATTTCAAAAAATTCTGCAGCATTGTAAAGTCCAAAATTCAAAATGTATGTACTATGTATCGAACAAAATATTCTGCTTCAATCTATATTAGTCAGCTTTTAGCTTTTCAAAAACATTTTCTCTGCACTCACTAACCTGTTTGCTCCCCGACGTGCTACATAAAAGGGAGGTACACACCTGTAATAACAGGGCCGTCTAACAGTACCATAAAATCAAAGGAAATAGATTTAAATATCATAACAGGGGGCATAGTGGCCCACAAGGGTTCATGATTTATTTTATGAATAAAAATGCTTCAAAAACACCCCCCTCTGATTTCACAGTCTGTGTATAACAATATATGTTATTATATTTTTAAGAGAATTTCTTGGATAAATAACAAACAAAAGAACAAAACATGTTTCAGATTTATTCATTTATTGCAGCCGGCAATCATTTTTTGCATCAGCCCACATTAACACCCCAGTGATAATGTTACCATGGAAATGGCGGAGTGATATGTTTAGTGATGAGCACAGTGAGCTGTCATGCTGATTTGAGCACGTTCTAAATGTCTAGTTGATCAATCAGAATGCTTGGTCAGAACTACTTGTTGAATCACTGACATGAGTAGATAACATACCATGTGGTGACTTCTGTACTCATCTGTTTGACCCACCAGGTATCGAGACTACAGGGAGCCTCCAGACTCTGCTGAGCCATACTCATACACTCTGCAGTTCTGGCACGTCCTGGCAGCCCGGCTTGCATTCATCATTGTATTTGAGGTCAGTGTTTCTAATCTTTGACAAATGACACCAGACGGCAGGCTGCATTTTGAATGGAATCCTTCATATTGTTTCGTCAATGCTTTTTAACTCTCCATCTCCACCCATCTCCTTCAGTCTTCATTTACTCACAGCAAATAAAGAGGTCCGATGATGGTTTGATTTTATTTTTCCTGCCAATACTTCTATAACCCAAATCTATTTTACTTGATTGCTTGATTTAATGTTTTGCTGTTATCTATCCTCCCTGATCTGTCTGATTATATCCCCACTGTGTGGAATTTAAAAAAAAGAAAGAAAATGAGCATTAATTTTGTACTTAATCTTTTTTAAACTTGATGAAGTCAAAGAGAAAAATGTTTAGAAATGCATCAGATTCATTTTCGTTGAGAAGATGACCTGGACTGATTTCGTCCTGGAATATTAAAGTTACACCAGAAAGAACTGCTGGCTTACATCGAACCAACGTTGTCTGTCAGCAGTAACCGTCAGTGGTTTCTCAGGTCTTCATGTCTATAGATATTTTTGAATGGATATTTTTGCCTTCCGTTTAAAAAAATTTGTCTACAGGACCTTCATTTTACATACACACAAGAACAGATGAAAGAACAACTTCAAACAAGCATGCCAGTCGGCCCGTTGGCGGTGATAACGTCTACATCAACGATACGTCAGATACCAAAGAGAACCTTTCTGAGCATGCGTAATGAGCAGCTGGTAGTCTACCTCTTGTATGCAACAACGCGCATGTGTGAATTATGGTAATCATTACTCATGCTACATTTTATTTCCACACAGATCCACAGAAAGTGGAGTTTGGAAAAATCTGTATCTGCGAAAGCAATTTTAATCTTTATTTTAGACTTAAAACTCACATGAATGCACATGGATGAGAGGGCAAAATTTGTGTTCAAAAATATCCATGTATAGAATTCAGAGACTTGAGACTGCAAAGCTTTACAATGGAAATGTGTCAGACCTCATTTCACAGCCGGAGTCCAGACTTTTGTTGTCACAAATGCTGATCACGTCGTTCATAATGATAAAACCCACAGAAAATCACCATACTCTGCAGTTGCAGTGTCTTAACATGTGTCAGCTCATTGTTTTGGCCTGCAACCTTCAGTCTTTCGGTTCAGTCTCCTCAGCCTCAAACCCAGCTGTAGTTTTCAGTGAAAAGCTTATTTTCCCACAAGAGTTGGTAGAAATCAGAAACAGAGCTAAAAGGAGAGTGAATGTTGAGCTTCTGGGAAGAAACACAACTCCAAATCAATGATAATGTTGACCCATGTGATCATAATATCATCTGATGTACTTTTTAAATAAATCAGACTCCCTTTTATAACCAAGTTTATATGAATCGACTGTCTCCATTTCACTGGGAGTGATATATTTGGGGTTTCCCAACTTATCACTTTAAAGATACAGCTTAAAATATTTTAGATATTTGTTTTTGTTGGGGGGTTTCTGATTGCACAGATACAGCTCTGGTATTTGTGATAACCTACTCTGTTTTTGCAGCATATGGTCTTTGCCATCAAGACCCTGATCGCATACCTGATCCCTGACCTTCCCAAGGATCTGCGAGACAGAATGCGCAGAGAGAAATACCTGATCCAGGAAATGATGTATGAGGCAGAGTTGGAGAGACTGCAGAAGGAGAAGAACGAGAAAAAGAAGAAAGACAGGGCCCATCACAAGGAATGGCCCTGAATGCACCAAGTGGTACAGCCAGAGATTCAGAAACAGTTTGTACAAGAGATTATTCAGCTCTTTGATTATGACTTGTGCAGATTTAAATCATGTTACACCAAAAGAATTTACTGTTTGCTAAACCCCTTCCTCTGAACATGGATTGTTCAGTCATAGCTGACATTGAGCTGCAGTAAGAGTGATGCATGACATTTAAAGAGGTTGGACAGTGGTGCATTTTTTTTTTCTTTCTGGCCTTTCCAAAACAAAAAATCAGACGTCTTAAGGAATTAATTCACCCATGTGAGTATCTGCTCTAATGTTAGGTGCAATAAATAGCATGTCAGCTGTTATGCAGTTAATGGAAGACCTACACTTTATGAAGCTAATTAGCCTCACAAAGTGTAGGTCTATCATTAACTGCATTGGTATGTGGAGTTATAGGTTATGTTAAAAAAAAAACAAAAAAACATATCTACAACTAGCATCTGGGAATGTCCAGAAACTCCAGCCATTGTTACCAACACATAATCATTGGCTAGAAATGAGAAGCCTGCTCTTGTATACCTCAGTTTCAGTCATTGTTACCATATTGCGACAATGGACAACAGGTGTTGCAACAATAACCAAGCGTTGACATCAGAATTGCTTTTGTATGTTTTAAGTTGTACGTGTTAACAGGCCTTATCATACAGTTTCTCTTATTCCCAGGTTATCAGCTGGTGTTTGGTTTTCACTGCACAGTGGAGGAAGGAGAGGAGCGCTGGGTTTCCTGCATGATACTGGACCCTCATGCCTTCCTCTTGCCATGACAGACCAGCACCTCCTAGTGGACAGTTGATGAACTGCATCCAGCAGGGCCACACAGTGACCACAGAGCCCATGTGTCTGCATACATAACGGATGACCTCTTGAACATTTGACAGCAGGTTTTGCTACTTTTTTTTTTTTTTTTCCTCCAGATAGTTTCTACCACTTTGGACTCTCAACAGCGTATGTCTTCAGAATCCTGAATGTAGTAATTTCAAGCAAGACTAAACTTTTACAGATTTCTTGTTTTAGACGAGAGAAATAACTCTTCCGAGCTTACTGAATGACAAACCCTGTTTACATTTCTCCTTGTTTGAGGAGTTCACATTTTTTTGCTTTATTGTAAATAAAGATATTTAAATGAATGTCAGGCCATCTGCTCTGCTAAAAATGTAGTGCAATAAAAACTAGAGAATGCAATTTTTTTCAGAAATTGCGGTGGGATTGCTGGCTGCTGGACGCTGAGCTGTGTTGCTTCATGTATAGCTGGGCGCTAAACTGTAGGGAGGCACGAAACGAATGATGATATTTTCAAACTCATTTTGTCCAATTGCCAGTGCCAAGAACATCAAGTCTCTCCTGAATTAGAATGAACATATGATATTCCTGCTAATTAAAATACAATGCTTTTCAAAGTGTGCATACTGAATGGGCAAAATAAGAAACTACTGCTGACAGGCTTTCTTCGTTGGTGCCTGTTTATCTTTGTTCTCCACAAATTTGGTGTAATGATTGGGATGGCGGCTCTTAAGATGGGCAGTTAAGTTTGTAGTGTTGAAGGAATTTGATTTGGCTCCTCCTTGCATTACCAATGCTGAGCAATCATTGAAAGCAACTTTTCTATCCTCTGCGGACACTCCAGACATACCTGTTGCACCCACTTCGAATACTGTGTGCACAATGCAACGAAATTTCTCTCAAATGTACATTGTGAATGTACAGCTGAATGACAATAAAGTCTGTCTAAGTCAAAGTCTAAGTCTAAGTCTAAGTCTTGTTGCACCAATAGTGTGTGCACAATGTTGACTGCAAATGTTCACTTCAGCCCCATACTTAATTTTAAAGTCTTATGATACCGAGGACATGACAATATTATCGTGCGTCCCTGCTAGACTGTATTGCTTATAAAGCTGGAAGCTGAACTGTATTGCTTCATGTGCAGACAGGAGCTGAACAACATTGCTTGATGGATGGCCAGGAGCTAAACTGCATCACTCTCTTAACTTCATATGAAGGAGCAGTTGAAGGAGTATTGAGAGCAAAATGTTGATAGGCATTAAAATGAGAGTTATAGTTTAAGGACTGAGTTTAGGAGTTTAGGTATTGGTTGGAATAAGATTAAAGCTGAGGCCCTATGAGCACTGCTATGAACTGTACTAGAAGTAGATGAGTTGCTTGCGAGTGTGTGTGTAGGTCTGTGTGTGTCTATGACCATCTTACCGTGTTATTGTTCTCACTAACACTTGTGTTGCTGCCTTAAAGCCTTCTGTGAGATACAGTATGAGGTAGCAGTTTACCTGTTTTTTATACCGTTAAACATGTATGCATGCAAATGTTTCTCCTATAGTCTGAACGTACAGCATATGTATACATTTCTATAATGAGTTCCTTCTTTGACTTGTTATGTGTGCATGTGTGTGTGTGTGTGTGTGTGTGTGTCACGTCAGTTAAGAACCAACTGCCGAGGGGCTCAGACTTGAGATCCACCTGCAATTAAAGGTTGCCAGATTTTAATGCTGAGTGACTCCAGGTTCATTTACTAGAGATTAAGGAGAGAGAAGAACCATTCAAATTCTGTCTTATTACTCACATATATTTTTACATCTTGGAAGAAAGTGGACTCCGCTCAACACGTTGTTGTGAAATATGTGTCTGTGGTGTTAAAAATGTGTTAAAAAAAAGTCCTTTGCTTTGCTCCTGAAATCTATCAGTGTCAGTTAACGTTGGAGTCACTGGGAGAACTGGACGGTACAACTCGCTATGAGGCTCATAGCACAAAATGTGTAGGATAGCTACATTGTTTGAAAGGAGATGAAAAACGATGTAAACTGAGATACATTTTTGGAGATAAATTGAAAAATTTATAAAGAGTTGAACTGCTTAACCCCACTTATGAATTCTGAACATCCTGCCCATTCATTTCAATGGGGGAAAAATACAGAAAAGCATTCAATATTTTGGAAAGTATTAAAGATACAAACACTTAATTCCAAGAATGTCTACAATGAGCTGAACATTTTGAAGTGGAACAGTGTGAACAAGGTAGAATCAGGACAATAAGAGAAAGAAACCACAGACTGGATTGCAGCTGTTGCCCAGCAATCCCACCAATAAAGAGATACCAAGAATAAGTTACTTAGAGATCTATTCTATCCGAGCCGTGGCAGTGTCCACAAGTTGGCTTCAGTTGAAAATGCTTTCCATTGGAATTTAGATGAATAACTGCAGTAATAAACATTATTTATTGTAAAGAAATTTCACTTGACTATGTGTGTCTTTCTTCAGCATTGTGAACAAGTTTATGGAGTCACGTGGAGTAGGTATTTAGGAAACAAAAAAAACAACCAACAAAGCACAAAGAAAGTAAAGAAAGAAGAAAACTTCAAAGAAGTTTCCTCAAAAAAAATATACAACTTCATGGTAACTATAAGGAAAAAGAGACAGTGTTCAAATGGTTCACTATCAATTTCTTTATTCCAGCACAGATAGCAGAGCATCAAACAAAACTGTTAAATCTGTCTTCACGCAAGCACACAACTCAACCAGTATGGTGACAAAAGATACCAATACTACATGATTAATAGGGTCCGAGCAGTCACCCACAATTGCAAAAGCAATTGATAGTGTCATTTGATAGGGTTTATTAAAAATGACTGTTTTCTTTATAATTAGTATGAGATTCTAAAGCTCTTTCTTGGAAACTTGTGTTACCAGTAAAATGATATGGTGGTTTTACAGTCGATGATGTAACACAGTGCCAAAACAATGGCACTGATAATATAAATTGTTAATATACTTTATGAAAAAACAAATCAAGGTAACATTATTATCATCTGTACAGCTTTCTATTTTGCAGGACGAGATGTTTTGGGAGAAACCTAACATGTTTATTGTGAGAAAATTACAAACAGAAACCAAACAATAAAAAATATACATTTAGTTTCTCAGTTAACTTGTTCATGTATACTTTCTATTTCCCAACAAAAAGTCCTACATGATGATTTCAAGCCGCCTCCACTTTGCCAGGTGAAATACTTGTGGGGAGAAAATGATGAAGCTTTTATTTATTTAATATTTTGTCTTCAGCCTTCACACATTTTGTTGACACAAACATAATATGAGGTCTAAGAATACGGAAATGAGCTTATACTCACCAAGTGGAAGTTTGCATTTCTTGACTGTAAACTCCTCCCTGGTTGCCAAAACCCCCAAATTTACAAAAGAAACGAGAGTGAGATCATGACCTCAGTGTCCTCATTGGTAGTTAAAGCATAGGGAAAAGAGTAGTTTGATGAGTCTTGAAGTGCTTGCTCATGGTGGGAATTGTTGTTGAGATCACATCTGTTATGATATTGGCACTATAAAAAATACATTTGAATTGAGTCCAGTAATTCTCTTTCATAGCAGCAGAGGGGGTCAGAGTGCTTAGTTACAGCAGCAGATGCTTGTATATAGTATATTTATTGTCATAGTTCTCATAATAATATCATTTAAAAATAATAAAACTAGTTTGATGTTCAAATTAACAGTTTCTTGTACACCACTGATGAGATGAAATGTCTTCAACCTTCACACATCTCTGTCTGACCATAAACTAAGATTTGATCACACACTTGCACTATGCACTGTGAAGCAGCTCTCAAGGAGTCTGTATTTAATATTTCATTGCATGAATGAGTTTGCATCACCTTCTACACGTCAGAGCCATTCGATTTTGTCTGACAGCACAATGCCACTGGCACTGGCATAGGACTGGTGTTGGACATCCCTGCAGATGCCTTTTAATAGCCAAACACATCTGTTTATCCAATGTTGCTCACTATCTGGTCGTTCTGAACATACAAATAATCATAGATTAGAGCGCAGAGGCTTGTCCTCCAGAGTGGATTACTCTGATGTGGTGACAAACTCCATTTTGATTATTAAAAGCAGGGGACAGAGGAGGCAAACTGTGTTTTGTTTCCTATTAAGGCAACTCTTGCCCTCTCTAAGAGGATTAGCGCTGACACACGCTCAGGAGTTACATAAGGCTGTCAGAGGATAATATCTGACATTTCCTCATATCCCGCATTTTGGCAGTTCGGCACTCTGGGAAATTGGTGTAGTGAGGTGAGGTGCGGTGGAACACTGAGTACCTGTTTTATAAGAAAGATGGGGGTATGTCGACTCACTTTGCCACCACTGAAAACTGATGTTCCTTTTAGATGTAGAGTTTCTGTATATGTAGTTGAGTAAAATGATTCTTTTGGCCTGCTGAAGTGTAGAAACAAAGGGTTAGATGTATGTTATCATCCAAAAGTTATCCTCCTAAAAACAGACCATTAGTTTTATGACATTAGATTGGTTTCTTTTTGCTGGAAATCTTCCACCAGTGGAGAAATGGTTGAATTAGTGGGGATGGAACACTCTGCCATGTCAATCATGTATACTAATGAGACAAATCTTAGCAGCCTTACCTGCAGTATACATGTTTTGTGCTAACCAATGAATAACCTATTGAATAACCTAATGAATAAGCTAATTGAAGTTCTTTCTCTCATAGAAAGAGAAAAATGAATCAGGTTTAGCTCCATGCAAAAATTGTCAAGCATCAATGTCAAAGAATTTATGAGAGAACAGTATTTCTGGGTATTGAAGTTAAAAAATGTTCAGGTAGCTCGAAATTCAGCCTCTTTATCTAGCTGCCACATAGCAACAGGCTAGATGATTTTATTTAGATTTCACCACGTGTGTGTATTTAATTTTGACTGCAAAGCTGCACCAATCAATATTTTTGGATTAACAATGGATCATATTACTTTGTGTAATGTGAAAGTTGTTGCTCATTGTTTTAGCATCTTTCAGCTTATTGTTTTGGTTTTTACAAGCACAGCTTTATTGCTTTATTTGGTTCACTCTCGCTGCTCTCATCAGTCTCATTTCCAGACACAGCAGGAAGCTGTATTAAGCTGATAAACCCACACTGTGCGACTCAATTAATCTGCATTGTTCTAACGTTGGAATCCCTTTTATGGACTATTTCATTTTACTTCAGACTTGCACAAACGCTTCAAAGATTTAAGAGGAGAGGTTGTTGTAATTGCTTCTACAGTCTTAAATTTAAATAAATCTAACCCTAAATTTTGCAACTTTAATTAAAGTACTTAATTTGTGTCCAGTGAGCTTTTAAATCTCACACACTGTAATACTGTATTTGTATACTGTTTACGATAACAAAGCACAATTTACATTGCAAATCCCACTTAATATGGAATAACTGCATCCGTCAGAGGCAGATCCACCACGTGTTTTCTTCCTCTCGTAACCACGGCGTACAGATGAATCACCCATATGCCAGAAACAGCCTCCTTTAAATATCAAGGCTCCAGCTGCCTGGCTCCAAATTTCAGATAACAAGTGCTGCTTGTAAACTGCCTGGCAGATTGTTTGCTCTCACAGACATTAGACAGCTAGGCCCTGATGTCACATCCTGGATCATCGCTGTAAAGCCAGAAAAACAAAGAAAAAACATGAAAATAAAACACTCCTGCTGTTTCCTGGCTGCAGTTGCCAGGACGACACATCTGACAACTCTATCTCTATTTCCCTCTTTTTTTCCCTCTTTCTCTCTCTCTCTTTGTCCCCGTGTTTTTATTTCTCAGTCCGACTGTCTGTTTCTCTTTCTCACTTATTTCAGTCGTTTCTCCTTCTCTGCTATTCTTTTACATACACATAAAAAGTTAACATCATCATATATATACACACACACATACTTTTTACGTTATAGTCATTTGGTGACTATTAAATCTGAAATCTGACTGAAAACGTATAAAGTATATGGATAAAAAATCATAATATGGGACATGTTTCGGTAGATTACTAAGAAAAACGCCTAAAAAGACTACCTGAAAGGATTTGTAGGATATAGTGACACCTAGTGGTGTGATTGCAGATTGAAACTACGGTGGCCGCGAAATGTGAAAAATCTTGGCTACTGTAGAAACATGGCGGTTCAACATTTTTGTGTAACATACCGAGTGCTGAGATCATAGGACTACTTACTTTGAGTCATTTGTCATTACTGGATCAATAAAAGAAAGTCAGCTAACACTAGGTAGACTTCATCCTTTGTATAATGCAGAATGAACACAACACTGTGTGTGTGAGAGCTGCCGATGACTCAACAGGTATTGAAGTAACATGAGCAAAAGGTAACTTCTAATGGGAATCAGTGCTAGGCTAGCTTCCACTTTCTGAGTGGAATACAAACATAACCGCACGACAGGTACTCTAAAATGTTCTATGTTAACTCCTACCTACAACTGCTATGTGAAAAAAATGAGAAAATGTCTTGTGTCAGCATTTAGTAGCATAAGCAATATGATGTGTGCCAGTGTGCCAGACAGAAAACAACGCTCACAAAAGGAGCCAGGCAGCTGACTACGACACTATGAGAGCAATGAGACTAAACCATAACAGTAAATTCACTCTCATACAGACTTATACAGAGTCAGGGGATAATTCTCTGTAGGTTATTCACTTAACATGCAAATAGTGATGTGATCCAAAGAAAAAAATATATTGTTTATAGCAGCTTTAAGATACCAAAACCTGGACTTTGTCTTTAATCCAAATCCTGACTTTAAACTGTCCTTGATCTTAATCCTAAACTAAAATCTAAAGTCCTCACTTTGGATAGAAACAGTGAGAAAGTCGTTCAAACTAAATGGTTCACTCAAGGTCATTTGGCTGTCATATTACATACATATATTACGGTCATACAGGCACACACACACATATTCCCAGTGTGGAACAGTGGACAGATAATAAGGCCTAATAACACGGTGAAGATATGTGTAGCAGCTCACATCCTGCCCAGACTGTGACCCTCCATCCATGCTGAAATATTTGATCAGACAATTTTAAGGGCAAAGCTGTCATCGCCAGCCTCAGACACAAAGGAAATTACTTTGCAGATAAGACTTTCACCTTCTCTCCCAAGGAATCTGGGTCAGCCTGCATCTATGGCCGGCACTTCTTCCATCTGTCCCTCCAGTATTAAGGCTTTTCATCTCCTACTGTCTTATAACAGTGACGGAGGAGGGGGTGCTGCACTTCACACCTGGCTGTCTTGGAGTAGCTATTATTGTCTGTTCAAGGGCAATGTTGTGTTTTTTTTTTTTTTTTTAACATGCAGCACTACACGAGAATAAATGGGTCAGAACCATTACTGAGTATCAATGCAGAATCTGTAGAAATCAAAATAATTTGTTGGGTCTTAAAATCTGCATAGCAAGTGGTGCATTTAACATTTCTAGTTTGGAAAAACAAGTTTAAATGAGCAGTCACTGTGATTAAACAGATACTGAAAAGATTAATAAAAGTCAAACTGCATCAATAGAAAGCCTCCAGTGAACTGTCACCCAAACTGTTTGATTGATGGGCACTTTGGAGATTGCAGTGTACACAGCAGTGAGCACTTGCTGTAGCATAAAAGACTGAGTCACAATAATGGTTACATAGAAGATAAATGCTGGTGGCCTACAGTATGTGGTCCATTAAAACTATAATTTGATGCCACTTAAAGTGACACAAATGTGTCATCTTTTGTCCCACATGCACATTTAATAATAAAACTCAAGGCCTCAGAGCAACCCTGAATGAGGATGGGTGTGATTACCTGGCTATTAGCATACATGTGTAACCCAGTATAATGCATGCAAATGCGATGCAAACACATCAGAATCAGGTTTATTCCCAGTAGGTTTTCATGAATTTGCCTTGGTCTTTTGTTGCATAACAAATATACACTTTTTGTGTGATTGGGAATGAACATCCTCATATTAGCAAGCCCGCTAGCAAGCTACTTCAGTTATAACCACAGTTAATTATTGTTTATCACTTGCTATATCTGAGGTGACAGAAACACTTATTATGCATCATGTGTTTTATGGTCTTCATTTGGTTCGGAGCGGCTGTAAATCAGCTGCAATCTGATTGGACTAAACGCTGTTTGAAGGAGTCCTTCCTTCTTTAATTATCTTAAATTCTGTTCATTTAAAACAAATCTATGTTCAACGACAACTCCCTGGTCTGGCCTGACTGTGCAGCTCTGCTAAGTTCACTACTATGTTCACTTGCTAGTTGCTAACTTTGTCTGCTGTTTGGTGTAATGCAGGTAGTGTATAGTGAGTTTATTAGAACCTGTTCATTGAAAACAGCTGCCTGCAGCTGAAATTAGGCTAATGAGAGCAGTAAGACGGAACCAAAACAGTAAAGTTGCTGGCTAAAATGCCCTGTCATGATCCATTGTTGACTATTGAGTATTGATAATATTGATAAGTGCAGCTTTAAAGGAACAGTGTGTAGGATTTAGTGACATTGCCAAAAAATTGCGAGGCCCTTCCCTCACCCCCCTATTCCAAACGTGAAGCAGAAACTATGGCGCCAAAAGCCCTATTTAGAGCCAGTGTTTGGTTTGTCTGTTCTGGGCTACTGTAGAAGAAACATGGTGGACTCCATGGAAGAGGACCAGTGACGTCTGTAGACATTCTGAGGTAACAAAATCATAGCGATTTATATTTTCAGGTGATTACAGACTATTGATAATCTAGATATGCATACTCCATTTAACTTCTTAACTAAATCTGACACACTGAACCTTTTAACGCATTATTAATTGGCTCTGAACCAGAATTGATACTGAGCACCCTTGATAACAATACATATTCTGTAAAGGGCGTGATTTAAGTAAAAAAACAAAACAAAAAAAAATATTTTATATATGTATTTTAAAGTTTATCACAATAAGTCTAAATGTGATGTTACTTCAGCCCTTAAACATCAGCTCCTTTGAATTTGATACAAGTTGTTGAAGTAAATAAAAGAAGAGTGATGTGATGCTTTCTATTCAGTGTCTTAGTCAAGGACGAGACATGTTAGCTATCAAACACGTGCTCAGTCTGCATGGAGATGGGAGCTGTGTTTAAAGGTTAATAAAAGCTCACTAAATTTCAAGAACCAAAAGGTTTGGATGGTGACGAGCAGCCACAGGTTGTATCTTTGCTTTTTGCACATTGGTTGGTGTTACGAATTTTCTTTTTTTTCCTTTCTTTTCAGAGATTCTTAGCAACCATACACTCTCATCCATACACTGCTGCTTGGCCTACATAGTGTTTTGTAAAAACCTTGACATTTACACCATTTGTCACTTTACAGACCTCACCATGCAATCTCTTGCAATAATCCTGCGCCTTCCTAGACGGGGTAAAACCATTAACTGCGATGGTTATAACAAGGAAGCCTGAGGTGGATGGAACTTAAATTAATTGAGTCCTTGCAAGCTTCCTACAGTATACTTAAAATTCAGTTGAGTTCCTTCATACTCCATTATGCTGCCATCATTAGCGTTTGATTGCAAATTATCTCGCTTTATTCATGGCAGTCATCAGCCGCAGGGCTTGACCTTCTCTCTTTTTATCTTATAGGAAATTTTCTGGTAGAGTGTTATTACCTTGATTATTGGAAAACACACATGCCTCATAGAGCCGGGCTTAAGAGCTGGGCAAGATCCTCAAATTGTCAATGAAATGTCTGCTTTAAAAATCGATTCACAGTCCTTCTTTTTCGGTGGAAGGAGACAGAAAAGCCACACATAAACGGCATTATTTTTACCATCAAGTCTTCTGAACATGGCAGTCTGAGCCTTTTTCTCCACTTAAGCTGCACAAACGTTTGTTCCTCCAAGTCATTTTTCAGAGAGATTTCACTGGTAATTTCATAGGTAATGTGATCCTGTGCATCCTAGTGAATTATCTAACAGTGCCTGCAGCACAAAGCTCCAAAATGAGACCAAATACAAGGTGTAACATTTTGCATTTCCTATTCCACGTTTTAATGAAGTGCAATATAAACTTGTAATCATGCCTCCTAGTTCCAGTTCCTTTCTTTTGTGGCTTTGGATAGCTTGTCCTTGTCTAGCTCTAATCAACAGTCATAACATTACAATTCCTCCCTACCTTATTGTGGGCTGAACACTAATCCCTTCAACAAAAAGCTCACATCACTCTCTCAGCACTGAATCACATTCCCTCCTCTGTCTGCCTCCTCCACATTCTCTGGTATGCTCCTTAAACTAAAACATATTAGTAGATAAAACACTTTTTTTTTATTAGTCTGAGCTTGCAAAATTATATTAAACAGTTTTTATTCTGATCCACCCACTCAAAGATGGCTAATGTAATTTTTTTACAGACAGGATGCCATTAATAAATACATTCATTAAAGGTATATCTGTCATCAAATAATTAAACTAGCAAATATTACAGAGCCTATATTCTACTTTGTACAGAGCCCATCTGGTGACATTACGTGGCCACAACTTGCTTAATACATGGAAACGAGATTAATAAGGCTTGGGAAATTTGCGTGGCCACGAGAAATGTTAGTCGTTTCATCAGACTGTTAGTTGACTAGCTTTATCGTCAGTAGCTTCAGCTGCTTGCAAACATGGACAATTTTGACATGATCTCGTTTTATTTGAATCTATCCTGCAACAGTTAAAGGTGAAATGACCTTGAGATAAAAATACTGTAATACTGTTGAATATGAATATAAAAAGTCATATACTTAGCTACTAGCCACTGCACCTAGTGGTGAAGGAAGAGGTCTCCCGGTCCCCCGGTCTCTCACCAATGCCATCTTATTTCAACTGCAGTCTACACATAGACGAAGACTGCATTTTCATTGCATCATACAATAACGTCCTACAATTATCATCTTAAGTGAAGGATAACTTTAGTGCACATCAGAGTCACAGCCACTGCCATTATCAGGTCAACAGAGAAGAGTGTTTTAATGTACGGCCCCGATCCTGGTTGAGTGGCCATGGAATATTTTTTTTCTAACAAATGTCAACATGGGCTTGATCTCGTTCCCACCCATTAAGCAAGTCGTGGCGTTGTGGCATTATTAATTCATGGCCACGAAATCTTTTTTTTTTCCACAAATGTCACCAGACGGACTTCGTAACTTTGTTACTAGGCTGGGTTATCTGAGAAAAAGATGTACAACATCACACGTCATGTGATCTCATCAGAAATTGGATGTGTTAAAAATTGTTCTGAACAGACATACTCGAAACGGCGTGAAAAGATGGCCGTCATGTTTGTTTCAATATGACAGTTTCTCTTGCAATACATTCACAGTGTTTCAGTTTCTCTTGCAATACATTCACAGTGTCCACAAAGAAGGATCACACATCAAACAGAAATTCTAAAACCACAGCAGCTTCCTCTCATCTAGAAAGGTGTGTGGGGAGGTGGCTCTGAAGCTGTATGAGCATCCAAAAAGTACTTCTGATGGAAGGCATAGGCAGGCATGGTAGGCATACATTTTACCTCTCATAAAATTGCTTGTTTCAATTATTTATCTAATACATTTTTAATAGTGTTAATAATATTTCATCATTCTGGATTTATTTGTTATGAAACATTAAAACAAATGAAATAGAAATAATGCATTTTTTATAGGTATTTTTTCACCCTCTGGAGATGCAAGCACATTATAGGATCAAATCCCACTGGGGTTGCACATGCTCCAAATATCTACACTTATCGTACTGTAATGTGCTGTGAATAGAGGAGGTCTCCATCAAATGGTATTAATTTTTCATGCATGTTGTAAGAATATTTGACAAGATTTTACATCATTTTTACAGTATGTGCTGTTATGTGACTTTTGGTTTAAAAAGAGAACTAATGCATTCAGAAAATTACACCAGTATTAATCAATTAATTAAATTATTGCAGACTTAAGAACAAAATTCTCAAAGGAGAATGATTGAAGGTATTAGTTATGTTAAGTAACCTTTGCTTATGAAACAGTACTGTAGGTCTGCAGGGGGCACGAGCCGCGGCATTTTGGAAAGATCACAGTAAAGCACTGTATGTCTTCTCAGATTACATAACTTTAGGTCTAACTGTCACAACACTGTGAATCAGTTAAGAGACCAACATTCATAAAATCATGTTAATTAAACAATTTGCTAAATGGTCCCATTGTCTTGAATGCATTCACATTAAGGTTCCTATTTCAGCGGCAACCCACACATCCATTACACTCCCCCAGCATTTGAATTATGGATAGTCAGGAAATGACTACATTTATATTGGGCACAGAGGAGATTAAACGGCTGTGTGGTGTCCGACTATAATTGTCTATCAAATTGTTGCAGGTTTTCAGGTGCACAGATGATATCTGCATGTGTGGTTCCCACCATGAAACATGGAGAAGTAGGTGTGATGATGTGGGAGTGCTTTGCTGATGACACTGTTGGCAATTCATTCAAAATTCAAGGCCAGCACGGCTACCATAGCATTATTCAACAACATGCTTAGCTGATTTCTTAGTAGGACTGTCATTTGTTTTTTAACACGACAGTGACCGAAAACACACCTGGGATGAGTGGAGGAGAAGTGCTCAGCATATATGAGAAAACTTTCAAGACTGTTGGAAAACCATTCCAGGTGATGACCTCATGAAGCTGATTGAGAGAATGCCAAGAGTGTGCGAAGCTGTCATCAAAGCAAAAGGTGGCTACTTTAAAAAATATTTAAAGTAGCCACCTTTTTAACCACCATTTTGCTCTGTTTACACTGTTTTTGTTTACCACATAATTCCAGTGCGTTACTTAATAGTTTTGACATCATCTGTGTTAATCTACAAATAGAAAGTAATAAAAATAATGAAAAAACATTAAATGAGAAGGTATACAAACTCTTTCCTGGTACAGTACATACATACATACATAGACTATATACATACTGTGCGGTAGATATAAATATAGATGTGTAAAAGAATATTTGATGAATTTTATATTTCAACATCCATCAAGTTGGTGGACTCACAAGGCAAGCAGTCCTGACTTTTAGTCCCTAATATGGGTCAAGCTCCAAAAATACTGGATCCTACAATTCTCATAACACAACTGGTGTCTTTCATTCAGTTACCAGTACTCATACAGAAAAACCACATGAAGCTTACATCTGCATGTTACCACATGAACTGACATTGGTTTCACAAATTATACCATTGAAATGTTAAAAAAAAACACATTTCCCATGTTCAATTGTGATTTTACACATGAAATTCATGTGTTTTTTCTGTAAGCGTATACTCAGAAGTGCTTGTTCGATGGTTCAACAAAATGAACAGGTCTGCATCCAACAATTTCTGTAACATTACCATTCTGTGACATTCCTGCCCACTTCATGCAGTGATTGGTCATTTGAGTGGAGGTGACAAGTGAGCAGGGTTTGAACTTTTCTCTTTAGCCTGTTTGTTCATTTTCAAGTCTAAAAAAGTGTCACATCTACTCCCTTTCTATGTCTGCTGGCATCCACCAATACATTTGAAATTTTGAAGTTGTACAAACTAGTTACCCTTAGATTCTTCCTGCTACCATGACCTCATATCGGAATGTCCAGTTCAATTCAGTTCACTACAGTTTCTAGCACAGGTTTACTGTAATAAATGTGTTATATTCAAGCCCAACCTGAAATCATCAGAGTAATTTGTGTAATATCAGGTGTCCCTTTAAAATCAATAAATAAGGGCAATAAATTAATTGATGCTGAAATTGGAATGATGTGCTATTTCTACTACAAGTACTAAAATTAGGTTCATGACCATCATTAAAATCATATTAGTCAGTAAAATGACTAGCTGCTAATTGGAATGGGGTTAGTTTTCTCTACTGGACTGACAACACCTGCAATACTCCAAATGCCACTGTCTTGACCTGTTAAAAGCACCTTGTCACGGTGAATGGTGAGGGATGCTTAAATTAGTCCCAATGGGATCCATCACTACCTGAAGCCTATTCAACACCTGCCATCGGCCTGTTGCCGCTGTTGTAAAAGCCTTCTCGTGTCCTAAATGCCATTACGACACTCTTCATATCAAATGTCTTTCCACTTGGAAAAGTACTGACCGACAAGTGCACAAGGAAAAGGTTTTATGGTTTTGCTTTTGTTTTGTTTTCCCCCCCCCCGGCCATTGAAAATGCTCATAAGAGGATTTTTCCGAAAATGCAATTTGTTGACTCACTAAGAGGTTATTTGCCATCCTTAAATCCTTCTGATGTAACAGTACTTATCTTTTTTTCACCCAAACTGCCTTTTTCCATTTTATATCCAAAAAAGATTTGACCAGATCTAAAGAGAGCAGCTAAACATGATGAAAATACACCCTAAAACAAGTATTACTGTTATATTCAAATGTAGGGACAAAAGAACACACTCATCCTCCCAAATTGAAACATTTTATTTCATTCGTACAAGTCCTTGGAGTCATCACAAAGTGTTACCTTCACTGCTCTACTTAAAAATTATCCTGTGTCTAATAAGAGAAATAAAAATATAAAAAGCCAGTGATAGCATGGACATGTACGGCCCAGGAAACCTTAACAAGCCCCTTGGCACCTTGGGAAATTATTCCACACACCTATAAAAATCGAACAAAGGGAGGACAGAGGAATGTGGGTCACGGTGGGCTTCAGGCAAGCTGGCAAACCTCCTTTTGATTTCTGTGACACTAATCTGGGCTGACTGGGGCTTCATCGCCAAGCCCAAATTCCCCTCTTGTCTGAACCGATAACGATCAATTCCTCTGTGAATCTGCTGTTTGTAAAGCTGTCGGTTGGTGTAACAAGGTGGAGGGTGAGCAGGGATGTCCATTTTTAACAGGGTGAACAGGGATCAGGTTGACATGTGTCCAGTTTGCTGAAGTGTCATTCCAAACCAGCTCCAGGTGGGCTGGTCTAGACCTGAACTCTGACACCACTTTGGAGAACTCGGAATCAATTTCATAGGGTGTCAACAAAGTACTACTTTTTTTATATATAGTTCTCAAGTTATGGCAGTTAGTAGCTGAGTATGTAGCTGCTGCCAGGTGAATCCCTCATACCTGAATTTTTTAATTATTGATCATTTTCACAACATTCAGTGCTCATCCATCAGATTAAAAGGGTCAGTCCAGTCCGAGCCATGCAGATAGTTTTTATTCGCCTCCACCCCAATACAATGAATGTCAATGGAATTTTGTATGTGGTCTCACAGTATTGAAAAATAGCATTTATAAAAATCACCAGGGTGTCTAACTCTAACTGAAGGGACCATCTTAAGCAGAGGCAAAGCCAGTCCTTTCCTACTGAGGTGACCAGGTGATAAAAAAAAATAGAAAAAAATGACTTGAAATGTACAGAAAATGAAAAAAATAATTCACTACCGCTGTAGAATCCCCTCACAGACCTAAGGTATCTAAAGGTACACGTTTATGGACATGGGCCAGTAGACTATAGGCTATTAAGAGAAAATCTAAATCATCGCATGGGCCTTGAGTTTGACACATGTGCTCTAGATATTCCACAAGACACACTTCCCTCAGTGTTTTGATCCTCAAGACACACTTTTGACAGCATTTTACTTCAATAGAAAGAAGTTTCAAAGAAAATGCTCACATAGAGGTCTGTGGATTACACGTTTTAGTGAAACAAGCTGCAAACCAGGACTGAAATAAAACGGTAAAGCTGCGGGTTGTAGAGGTAAAACTTTCTGCATGGTTAGATACTGTGGGTAAGGTATCATTTAAGGGAATTCCACCATATTTAAGCTCATCAATGCATTTTCTCCACAAGTCTGAACACAAGTCTGTTCTTCTCACCGAATAGTGAACATTTTACAGGTTTCCACCAGACAGCGACACAATATGCTACTCTATATCTCATATTATCTTTGGTTTTTATACAGCATCTTTCACGTGGCGATATTTGATTAACATAATTTGATCTGGCAAAACATCAAAGTTCAGATCATTTCACACACATGACTGACATGTTTTGAAAATGATAACACTCCACAGTACAGAGACAGATATTGAAAATGACAAGGTTCAATGTTATGGCAATATTCACAATGCATATACTGTATAATAACCATCAATCTCTCTAGAAGCTTCTCAAATCATGTGTGAATATTTCTCTCAGACCAATTTAAAACACCACACATTTAAATAAGCTTTGTGAGCTTTGCGATAACGATTTCCCACGTCAACAGTGAAATTTCCATATGAAGTCTTAATATAAAAACAGACACCACTTACAGTCGAGACATAATTGAAATTCTGCCCACAAAAGGACTACATTTTCTACTTCAGACCAAACGCCCAAACCCTACAGTGTATTACTACTCCACAAGAATCACAATACACTACTTCACATCAAATGGATTTTTTCATGTACTGAAACAAGACAATGAAAGAAAAAACACTTGGGTTGGATATAAATACAGGAATGCACAAAATGTAGTTTTCTTGCTATGCCACGTGAGAAGTGTCTGTGAGGGTCTGTCCCACTGTCCTACTTCCATTCTTGAGAATTCCCTCAGTGGTAATATGACCCAAGTTCACCACTGGTGTTTTTGGGACACCAGTATCAGAGTCCTCTGCCTGAGGCTCTAAGAAAGCCACTCTCTTTCCGTTTGACCGTCGCTGTCCTGACTCTACCTCTCTGGGGTCTGAGCAGAGGATGAAGGCTCTTCTGCCCCACCCTCTCGAAACCCCACCCCGGCTTTCCCGGCATCGACAGGGAGTGAGGTAGAGGTAGAGTAGGACCAGTATGATGCTGATCACGCAGGAAGCCAGGGTGGTGAACGCTGTGTTGAAATGCTCAGTACCGCGGTGTGCTGAGCCACTGGTGGAGGTACTGCTTAGGTTTCCAACCACCACACTGACCTCAAGAGACTCAATGGGGTCATAGTGGTGTCTGCGGGCTATCACACACCCATACATCCCAGAATCCTCCATCAGGGCTGATCGAATTTCCAGGGTGCCATTGGGGAAAACTGTAAGGTGGGCATTGGGATCATTGGTTGATGAATTCACCACAGTCCTGGGAGTAACCCAGAACACCACTAGCCCCTCCTGAACTGGAGAAGCCAACCCGGGACATGGCACTCTTAGCCACTTACCAGGCTCTACTTGGTAAATTTGTGTCTCAAGGGGCATATCTAATGCTACCTGCTGGCTACATTCAGTCCCTGGTTCTGAGACATCTCTACATGGGTATTCACCTCTGAAGTCTACCAGGGGGCGATACTGTTTCCACATCCAGTACTCCAGCAAGGCGAGTAAAGCACAGTCACAGATCAAAGGGTTTTCCTGCAAATAAATTCCACTTTGCTGAGTGAGAGACAGCAAGCTCTGGACGGGCACCTTGGAGAGCCTGTTGTATGATAGATCAAGAAATGTCAGATTATGAGGCCCTCCAGGTTCCCAATAAAGCCCCAGGGGGAACGCCATCAGTCTGTTCCCAGAGAGGTAGAGCTTCTGCAGGCTGTGAAGATCACTGAAGGCCCCTGGGTTAATCTGGATGATCTGGTTGCCAAACAGCAGCAGCTCTTTCAGTTCCTTCAACCCAGTGAAGATGGACGAATTCAGGACTGTCAGTCTGTTGGACGAGAGGTCCAGGTGGAGGACATGCGGCGCCACAGCGAAGGCATTCACCTCAATTTGGCTTATGGAGTTTCGACTGATAACCAGTGTAGCAAGCCGGTCAAACGGTCTGGAAATCCAGTCCACAGCCAGGACAGTGAGGGCATTATGGCTCAGGTCCAACCGTGTGGCATAGTTTGGGAGATCAAAGGGCAACACAGACAGATTGCAGCCGCTGCAGGAAATTATATCACTGGCACAAAGGCAGTAGGATGGGCAAGTGGCCACAGAGGGAGGGAAGCCAAGACACACAGAGAGCAGCAAGGCTGCAGCAACAGGGTTGCAACAGCTGCCTCCAATTTTGGTCTTGCCAAAAAGCTGTGACGCAGTGGGACGCATCCTGGTGTTCCCTCAGGATGGGGTCTCACGTTACTTTCTCATTGGGTGTACGCATGTCAGGTTTACAAGTCTCTGATGGTGGATGGCTATGATGAACGGAGGAGAGAGACAGAAAGAGAGGAAACAAGGAAGAGAGAACATGGACATGAATCTCCTCATGTTTTTACACTTTATCATGAACAAAAAAAGCAGCTACAGCAAAGGCATGCAGTAAGACCATCTGAGCACATCTAATACAGGTAAATAAAGCATTACACACGTGTAACTCTAAAAATAAATTCTAATCCACATTTAAATACAACAGTGGTGGCTGCTGGCATCATCTGCACACGACAACTGTTAGTAACTGCTGGAACGAGTGTAACTTAATCCATACTCCTCCCCCATAATTCCCACCAATACAATACAAGGTGATTACTTCTTGCTTCAGTTCACAACAACTTTTTTTATTGGTTAACTTCTTTTTTTTCTATTTGTGTGAGCCTTCTTGTCACGCCTAACATTTGCTGCATGCTTTTAGGGTTAGGGTTATCTATCACTTGTGTTGCACTGCCTTTCTAAAATTATAGCACTGCAGTCTATTACAGTCCTCAATATATTACAGCAGGAATATGACACAAAAAATTAAGACTCCTGCAATATTTATAGTAGAATTAAATCACACAACTCTATCATTCATCTCCATTAGCTGTGTTCCCCATTAAGACTGTTCTCCTAGTAATCACATAAAAAGCAGAGTAGATCAAAATAGTAAACAAGCACAGGAAAGAAAAGCAGTGGAGCAAAGATGAAGTTTAGAGCTGCGATGCTCAGCAGATTAATCAATAAGGTGATCAACAGAATATTGATCAGCAGCTGTTTAAGTGTCAAAGTAATTTCTTGAGCAAAAATACCAATTATTTTGTGGTTGCTGCCTCTGTAATGTGAGGACTGGCTGTTTTGCTTTGTTTTATATCATTGTAAACTGGATGTACTGCTTTCAGAGAGGCTTAAAATGGGCATTTTTCACTATTTTCTGACTCTTCATTGACCAAACAATTCATAGATTGATTAAGAAGACAGTTCACATCTTGAGAAGATGTGTTAGTTACAACCCAATTGAAGTTTACAGCTGTGAGAACATTAGAACAGCAGCTAGAAGTCATAGACTGAACAGTGTGAAATGTAGAAAAGTGGTAGTGGATGAAAGATGAACTATTCCATGTTGTAAGTGATCTCCTGTTCCATCCAAACATGTTATCCGCCTCTATAAAGAAAGAGCAACCAGGATTTGACCACTTTTGCGGAAGCCAAAACAAAACAAACAGAATAAACCCAGCCGACAGCTCACCTTTACGCCCACGCTGCTACCTATTCAGACCATCATCTCGTCTGCCTTCATATCCAGACGCGCTCTCCGGACGAGATGCAGGACCGCGTCCCGTACGTAAACCCTAACAGGAAAAAAAAAAAAAAAGGTTCGCCTCACCTCCGCAAACAATCCGAGCCGTGAGGAGTGTGTGAGGAGGAAGCAGGGAAGCTGCAGCTTAACTGTTCACCTGCAGGTCGGGTTGCATGTTGCTGTGGGAGGGGTCGCCCTGAGAGTAAATACGGAATACAACAGCAGCAAATACACCAATAATATGAGAGTGGGTGCTGCCAAAAGGAGGAGACAGGGGTGTGAGGAGGAGGAGGAGAGGGGGAAGGCGCGGTAAGAGAGGGTGCAGCATCAGCACTACAAACTCTGATGTTTCTGGATGTTTTGTGAAACCAAGACTAGATATGTTTCTGTATTTAGTTTTTCTTCCTGTCTGAGGTTTTTGTTCAAATAAATGATTGTATAACTAACTGAAGATAGCTGAATTATGAAATCTCACCTGTCTGACAGATGGTCATAAAAAAAAGTGTCCATCACAATATATAAACATACTCTGTATCCATAAGATTTTTTTTTTCCTTCCAAATGAACCAGAATTTCTCACCAGATAGCAGATTAAAGCTGCTAGTCAATATATCAATATCAACAATAGATCAAATGACAACATTTAAAGGGAAAGCGCTTGCTTGTTGTGAAAAAGCCACAAAAAAATGACAACCTGACTCTACAACCATAGCTTTACTGTCTCCATTTTCACCATTTACAGCAGCAGTTGTAGCTGTTTTCAAAGAAAATGATCTTTAAAAAACACATAGTCCCAGTTAGCATCTAGCTGGTGAATATAATGGATAATTTAGCTGATAAAGAGTCAGATATTAAGAAGTTGGCGAAGAACAAAAACAGAGCTAAAGGGAAAATGAATATTGGAAATACATTTGTCAAGTGTCCAGAAATGTGGCTCAAAAATATATATTGCTTCGTGTCTGCTAATCAGGCAACTGTTGGCTAACATATCCATGGTAACACCTTGATGATAATTACTCATTGTTGTGTTTACAGGTGATTCTGCTCTCATAAGATATGAGATGGTGATGTCTGACTGGTCATTTTGAAGCCAGGAAATATGACAAAACAACCCAATGGGACTATCTCTGTGCTAAGAGTTATAGCGGTAACAACTAGAAAATTCAATTCACTTCAATTACCTGTTTAGCTTTTCAGCCTGCACATCAGTAAGCCATGTTTCTCTGAATAAAGCAGTGATTCTTAAAGTTGTGTGACACATTAAAGGGCCAATCCAGTGATTTTACACACGGATGTATCTGCTTCTGGTGTTTCAATCTTGATCACTTTGTTTCCCCTCAATCACCAGACACACAGAGAGAAATGAACGTCTAAACAGGGAATCATTTCTCAAATCTCTCCCCCTAAATTCAGAACATATTAGCTTAAAATCCAGAAGATCCCAAATGAATCAGTATTCCCTTCAGGTGTTCGTTTGGCTCCTTCAAACCCCTGTAATTAGTCCTGTCTTACGTCTTAAAATCTGACAGAAGCATCTGTGTGTATATATGGTTCATATCGAGTTAAGAGGAAGAGTTTGTTTGAAAAAGCAGATAAAAGCCATTCTTAGAAATAAGGAATAAACCAACACCAGTTTGATTGATCTTTAATGGGGTGCAAAAAAAAAAAAAAACACGATTTAGTAAATGAAAACATGAAGACATATATGTTTTTGCAAATGAACCTAAAGGTTTAGATGTTATTCTTACAAATTGCAGACTCAAAAAGCCTGCAGTGATTGCCAAGCTATAACAGCACAATTAACAGCATAATGGCTTGGCAAGGACAGGCTGGTTTAATTAGAGATAACATCATTGCAATTAAACATCTGTGACCTTGAACATGTCTTTTTCATTTTCTCAGCAAAGCCGCAGCTTTATTGCTTTTGGGTTGCACTATGTTGGTAAAGGTCTACACATGACTGGAAATACATGAACAAACTAAACAAAAATTTCGATTTACTGTAAAAGAAGAGCAGCATTTTAGGATTTGCTTGGTGAGGCAGAATATTTCAGACGGCGTTAAGCTGTGCAAAGGGTTTACATAATCCCCCTCATTTTTCAAAATACTGTTCATCTGTGTAGTGTTTGAATACAAAATTTAGTCAGCTGCTGTATTTATTAACTTAACGTGGCCACGTGTTTCCCATTACAGTCACATGAAACTTTATGTTCTAAAATGATTTGTGCTTCAGAAGCTGTTTATTACTGTGTGTCAGTTTGCAACTAGCAGATGGTGTCTTTCATATCACATGAAAGTGTTTTTCTGCCTAATCAGTTCGTCAAGGTTGTAAGATATGAGCTTGAAGCTCTCTCAGCTTTTTTTTTTTTTTTTTTTGCACCTTTTGCTTTCTTGTTCGATCTTGTAGATCCTCACAGGCCACGAGGCCAGTTCAATACCTGACAAAAAGAAAGGGAAAAAAATCAATTGAATTCTCATTTTGGAAGATGAGTCAGTTCCATTAGCTGAAAGAGAGGTGAGAATGTGGCCCGTTGTCTTATAATCCCGACTTCAGTGTAATCACAATGCACTCGTAATTATGAGCTTTCCACCCGGGACACCGTGACGGACAAATCGTTGTATGTTTCCATGGTGCCGATCATCAAAGGGGATGGCCTCCGGGGACTTTGCCAGGGTGTCCATCTTCGCTCCAGGACCACACAGTCATGTGGTTGATATGCAAGGGGTGGATGGATCAACATGTTTCTAATTCCTTCTTCATTTATGGAAACGTTCTATTCTTGATCACAGGAATGTGGCAGAATTAATGAACTACATGGCAGGAGAGTGCTGCCTCTGAATAGAATATGAAGCACACTCTATATAAATACACTTCAGTCCTTCACCTTGCTGGAATCAGATGCCTTGTGACTTTCCCTCCTGCAATCCAGCATCCACTGGTGCCTGCTGGTCTTACCTGGCAGTTAAATGCATGTAATTGCATGTGTTTTGGATCCCAGGTGTAAAATAGTCACTGATTACATGGATAGAAAGAAAACCAGCAGGGTTCTGAGTGCTGGCTGAGAATATGGGTTGAAGAGCACTGGTTGGGATGGTTTTTCAGTTTAGCTCAGTTCAACAACCCATCTATCCGTCCATGTGCTGGTAACCAATCAGGGTGATGAGGAGACCATCCTATCATCCCAGTACGCATTGAGCAAAATCACAGAAGCATTCTGAACTGCACAGAGTAGGTTAACAGTTTCACAAGTTTTGGAAGTTCTAAATCCTAGATAAAAACTGAATTTGCTGTTCTTCCATTTCAAGAACAGATATTGTATGTTTATCAAATACAGTATGTTTCAAGATACAAGTATTTTGCTATTAAAATGAATGCTATTTGGTTTTTGCTGAGACTTAGATGAGAAGACAAATAGTTAAATATGACAGTCAAGCGATTATTAGCTTAGCTTAGCACACAGAATTGAAGTATTTGAAAACAACTAGTTTGTTTCTTTCCAAAGATTTTGTTACCTGTAGCTACAGCTAGACTATTCTCTATGCTAATGCTAGTAAACCATTGATTTGTGTTGTTTGTTTTGAAGTCTTGAGTTTGGCATTATGGAAGTTGACATCTTTTTTTATTTTTTTGGAGTCAGAAGTGACCATATTTGGCCAAAAGTTGGGCTGCACTTGTATTTGACTCTGCTTCCAAGCAGGAAAAACAGAATCTTGATTCATATTTGATCAGCACCGCCTAGTTTTACAGTATGATCAGAGTTTTGTGAGCCCACAAAGCAGCCACACCCTAAAGCATACCCTACTCTATCATCTAGTTTACACTAAATCGGACCATAATTTACAATATGAATGTCATGATGTATGGAAGAAGACTTGAAACTAGTGTTTAAGACCAGACATAAGACTATAATCTGACCTAATTGTTGGAGCCAACAGAGCTGCTCACAGCCGCCATTAGAAGAAAATGCAGGTTTAGAACAATTCCATGTTGGCTTTACTTCACAGACCCAGAACCTCTGTCCACAAATTATACTGTATACTGTTAACAATGTTTTCATAAATGTAGAACTACTTCCTTAATATAGAAAATTAAATGTATTAATATCTTTATCATACATGTTTTAAGACACCAATACTTGCTATTTAAGCGAGCCAAGCTTTCATTCATTTTTGTTTCTGCCGCACACAGACAAACACACACGCATCATTTGACACCAAATTGGACGGAAATTAGAGCCCCACTTGACCTTTATATACAAAGCAGCAAACAATTTGCAGAGTTCACTGCAGAGGTCACACTGGAGGCAGAAGGAAGCAGTAACCTTTGAGGGCGACACAATTAATTGTAGAATGGTGAAATTTTATTTTCTATATTCATCAACAAACACAGTACTTGAGAATATGTAAATATTGAATTTAGAGCAGCAGCTGCTCTATAATACCACTTTTGTCATTAATGTTCCTCTACAAATCACTGCGGCAGATCACAGCCATCGAGAGCACATCTCCCAGCATTAACTGTCCCCATTTGCACCACTTGAACTTTAAGGACTGAGTGTCTGAAACTGGACTGTGGTTTTAAACACCAGATGAGAATGAATAAACCCAGTGCTGGAGAGGAAATCCATCCATCCACCCATCTATCCATCCTCTGAGTGCAAACACTCACAGCAAACAATTGAGCAGATCATCTCGTACCCTTTGACAATATTTCCCTTTGAAAGCAGACATGGAATTATGCAAATGGTGCGTAGATGTTGCCAAACATTAATGGGACAATAACCTTAAACTTTAAACATTAATTAATTATTATATTATTAAATGAATATTGTCTTCAATCCACCTTCCATTTTGTTTCCATGATCTTGACCCAAAGTCTTCAGTGCTGACCCTGATCGAAACTGGAAGATGAAAATAGGAACTGGGGAGAAAAAGGTGCACTGCATACTATCTTGTAAGTGGCAACTCCCGTCTGCACGGCACTTCATCTGCTGTGTGTGCTGCTGTTAATGATGATCCTTCAAACACTAGAAGCTGTGACAGGGCTGAGGAGCTGCGAGAGTGGTTTTAATGGAAGAAATGAAATCCTACACTTCCCATTATGCAGTGGAACAGCGCTTTTCATTAAATCTTCCCTTCCTGTCTGTGCCTTTCAAACACCATGTTACCAATTTAAAACATAGGCTACTTTATTATTTAGTCTTGTAACCCAAGCCACAATTTCAGCATTTTCTCCTGAATAAGCTTCTGCAGAGCTACCAATTATACAACTGCTTTCAAAAGCTTGCTAATACTCTCCGTGACTTGGAAATTCACATTGACATATAAAATCGATGGAGTGCCCCTTCAAAGGATAAATCTGGCAATCTTGTATATTTGTCTTGTACTCACAAATCAGATGAAAACGCCAAAACCAATAATTAGCTGATCGTGCTTACAAGTATCGTCTGTGTAGCCAAAGCTTGTGTCATGGTCACAGATTGTCATTTGTCATTCAATCGTCTAACATCATTGTCTAAAATTAGCAGGTCAGATGGAAGATGCCAGAGAGAGAGATAGAGAGAGAGAGAAAAGGAAGAAAAGAGGAGAGTGGTGTGCTGCTAATAGTCGAACTCTTGTGTTGAGGTCAATATGGACAATGAGCAATAACAGCAATCCTTGAAGTATTTTGGTGTAGTTTCTCTCTGTCTATTTGATAAAACTAAAGTAAACTGTAACCAACCATGCTCTGTGTGTAGTTGTTGACATGAGAAGAGGATAACTGTTTGCTGGACTGGCTAGTGTGAGCAATGCTGCAGGAAGCTAGTCCAATTCACCGGGGTTCAGGTAAGGTCTGCATCCTTTTCTTGTTGTTGGTAACCAAAGACAGTCAGCGAATGTTGTGGCCTTTTAGCAGCCTTAAGGCTTAGTGCTAATTAAGTCCCCTAGGATAAACAACAAAAAGAATTTTACCTGGATGCTACCTGTGGCTGTGTCTTCATTCCTCTGGGCCATACAGCCCTATTGCGCTGTTCAAAGTGCATCAGTGAGCCATACTGTTGTACTGACTGGCATGTTCCTTCATTGTAATGCTGCTGGAAATACGCACTTACACATTAAATGTGTATTAATCTGCACCTAAAAATAGACCAGTCGCCCAGTTTTTTGGGTAAACCACCACGCATTTTGTTTAAAATGAAACCCACAATGCAACTAGATGACTTACAGTGGAGAGTTGGGTGTTTTGTGCTACTAGAAGCTAATGTAGCTTCAAAGATACTCGGTCCTACAGAGGTCAGATAAGCTCAGGTCTTTCTAAATCTTCTAACTTTTTAGTTTTTTGCTGCTCTCAAGTGACTTGGGGCAATTTGTCAGATGCCACACAGCTCCCTCCGGAGCCACAAAAGGCTTTCTATAACTTTTTTTCACATATGCAAAAGTACTCCCAGACTTTGATGTGTAAGAGCTTTGAGGAGCAATCATGCTATGGTTAATACAGGTTACCAGCTCAGCAGGGACAGGTACCAGATGCTTGGCGCATCCTTAATTCACGCTAATCACGTATTAGTAGTTAACAAAAAATGGCCTTAAAAAATGTGCCTACTGGAATAAATGAACAGCCAACTCCTTACAGCTATGGCTCATGGCTGTATCCATTTCTTTTATACATGCTCATACTTACCAATCTTTATTTGGAGGGGTTGTTAATTAGTGGTTATTGGTCAGGCAAGTGGAACCAGTTGGACAACTGAGCAGGCCGCTGACCAGTAATTGTAGTTTAGCCTATGCAGATAAACTGTAGATGTAAGAGTTAAAGGCAGCTCGATCCCCACTGCAGGACCCGATGATAAGTTACAACATCATTTAGTATTAATACTGGGCTTCCATAAAAATGCTCACCCAACTTCTGGCACATTTTACTCTGTCTTGATAACCAAATGGCCAGAGAGGTGCCACAGTTAGAAAGATTAGATAGGTCCAATGTGTAAGATCTAGACTAGAGGGATATCTTAAACGAATATGGCAAAAATTTTATCTAATATTCTTCATCAAATTCTTCAACAAACCAAACATTGACTCTTTTCACGAGTTTCATGGCCATCATACGTTCTTCTACACACTTGGAGGGGGAGGGGGAGGTGACTCAGTTGGTTGAAATATGCAGCTTCAAGGCTAGATCCTACTAAATCCTACACACCAAATAAATGCTAAAAACATTACACTCTGTGGATCGTAAGCAAATATACATGTATGAAAATGAAGAGCTTGAACATCAAATCAGGAAAAGGTTGCAGAGAGTGTACATTCCTCTTCATAGATTTTCACCTGTTAGCCTGCTAACACCCATCATGCACCAGCACGGATGATGTAACAACCCTTGCATGTTTCCACTCCTAGCACTCACAGCTGCAGCACCTATAGATCCTTCATGTTATGTCTGTGTTCATACACCAAACACTCCTGTTTTGCACTAGAAACACTGGTGTTATGACCTCCACACATTCCTCCTCAGTTCAAAAGCTGCCTACCACCTCCTCTTTGTGAGTGTGGTAATGTGTGGGTTTAAATAATGCATGTAGCACATTGCAGGACCCTTGTGACATTAAAAACTGCTTTGTAGTATTGAAGTGTCCAAATTCCCATTTTCTCTGTGAATGGTAAAGAATAACAATTTCGCTGCGGCACTGGATATGATTTAGTAATCTAAATTAATTGTAACATTTAAAAACACTGTACAATGAATAACCACAAAACTGCAGTAGCATGGCAACCACCAGCAAACTGGTTTTCACGTGACCTTTGATTCTTTTTAGGTTCAAGGGGACGCATCATTCAAACGTAACCTAAAACCAGGGTGTTAAAAATTCAACCCAACACCCACCCATGGTGTTATTTACGTATGAGCCTGCGTTGACAGATGTCACGTGAAACCTCTGATCGACATATTGTTGTAGATATTAATTCATTCGTATGAGCTAACTTTTATCTTTCATTTTGAAGCGTAGCCAGATTTCATTGACTAAATGTTAACAATAGAGGTCAGGTAATGGCAGCATATTGAATAGTAGGAACTCTCAGCTCATATGGAAATGTTGACAGCTAAGAATGTCAGCTAGCTGCATTGTATAATAGATATAATTATCAAATGCTTTCAGTTCTAATCATGTCATGTGTAAATCAATGCCATACTACTGAATATATGAATATATATGTACACTGTGTACAGCCGGGCTATTCAATTGGCGGCCCCCGGGCCAGGTGCAACCCCTGGGGAATTTTGTACCAGCCCTTAGAGTGTACTGTAATTATTATAGTCTCATATAGTGCATGACTATGACTAATTGTACATTCTCTCATGCAGTAGGAGGCGGTATGCACACGTTTAAGTCATGGTGGAAAAACAGGCAGAATATACCTATTTTAGCCGGACATATATTTTGGGGGACCGCACATGACCAATTAAAAATCGCCATTCGCAGCACGCTCTAGTGCAACGCTCTGACTTGTTTCTTTCAAAAGTGGCGGTCAAGGAAACTGCTGGAGCTGAAGCTGTTGCGGTGAATCCATCAATCAATCAATCAAACTTTATTTGTATAGCACTTTTCATACAAAACAAAATGTAGCACAAAGTGCTTCACATAAAAAAAAAATTAAAAAAAAACATAAAACATAAAAACAAGCAAACACCCTCCGCCCATCCCCAACCCTCCACCCCAACACCCACAGCCCAACCCCAATTCTCCACCCCTGACCCTCCATCCTACCCATCCCATTATGAACAGAGCACAAACTGAGGAAGCACCATCTCATCGTCAAGCAGTGAGGAAACACTGGAGGCAGGTTAGAAATGAATTAGGCAAAAATAAATAAAATAGAATAATATAAAACAAAAATAATATCAGTAGTAATAAATAATAATAATAAGTAATAAAGCTAGATAAAAAGATTTAAAAGAAAAATAAATAAAATAAATTAATTAATAACAACATGTAACATTGCATGCATGAGTAGAAAAATATTTAAAAATGGTTCAAGTAAAAGCCAAATTAAAAAGATAGGTCTTAAGTTTGCTCTTAAAAATATGAACATTCTCTGATGCCCTCAGGTCTATAGGAAGGCTGTTCCACTTACGTGGACCACAGTGAGAAAATGACGCCTCACCGTGGGTCTTTGTTCTGACTTTTGGTATTATTAAAAGGCCACTCCCAGAAGACCTGAAGGTCCTCGAGGGTTCATAGGGTAAAAGTAAATCAGATAAATAGGCTGGACTAAGATCATTAAGAGATCCATAAACCAGTAAAAGAATCTTAAAATACAAATACACACGATACACAATATACAAATGTACGTTGTACAAATGTTTTATGTTTATATTTTGACAGTCAAATGTTGGCACTAATACTCTACCCAGTTGTAATTCAGCGAAGAAGAAAAAGAGGTAAAATGCTGCAACCATCATTTCACACAACGGCCGTATTTGAATTGAAACCTTGTACTACATAGAAGTGTAATGACGGAAGTATCCGAATTGAGATGCAGCATTAGTCTTGTTAGTAGACAAGTAGCTAGCAACGAAAATGCATAATTTTAGACTGAATATTACTTTAAAGTTAGGTGAGGTAATGCATGTCAGAAGCATTTTTATTGAAATTCTCATCTCTGTGACAATAAATCAAATGCTCTGCTGTCAGCTAGCCTAAATAGAGTGGGTGTTCTGTTCAAACAGACTGTTAATCGTATCATTGCATATGACCATATTGAATCAAAAGAATATGTTTCACATGTTTGCCACTCAGTTTACATTCTTATTCTTTACTGGAATAACACATTTTCCACATCACCACTATTCTGCAAAGAAAAAAAAGAAAAGAAAATCTGATCATTGAGGCTAATGATGTCTCAGAAAAGCAGATGGAAGAACTATAAATGATTAGAAATGAAATGTCTTCCCATTAGCACTGCTCATTTCTTTGGATGAAAGTATCTGCCTACTGCTGCTGCTGCTGCTTTATGTTAATATATTAGACAGATTTAGGTCTTTGTGATGGCAGCTAACAGTGACAGGGTCCTCTATTTGATGTGTACAGTATTTCCCATGGAAAAAAAAACAAAAAATGCACAGCTCGTATCCTCCAGCACCAATTAAAAAACCACAACAATAAGGAAAATCATATTTTATCCTGAGTCATTTGCCTCATGTAGAAAAGCTACTTTAATTCAGCAGCTAGAAAATCCAGGAGCTGAGAAGAGCTTTTGTTTTCTATGATAACAATGCATTTTGGCTTTATGCAGGAGGATTGTAAAGGATTCCAAATCCTGTCTAATCTGAGTGGATTCTGAAAGCTCCCAAACAGATTTCATGCAGCAACATACTCTTAAATACTCTTCATGCTTAAAATATCTTAAATAGTGTGAAAGAATTTATTTAGTACTGATCAGATCACAATTAGATGTCTTCAAAGACACGACCTGTGGGACTGGTAAGTGGTCAATATCTACTCTGAACTCTGCCACTGCTGTTTTTATTGTAGAGAAGCAGCGCTCTCAGGTGGACACATGAGGTACTTTTACTCACTCACTGCTTATTTCAGTATGTGCACGCATAGGGCAATCTCCTACTTGTAAGTAAGTTGTAAGTGTAAAATGAACAATATTTGCAACAGTGTCGGCCAGGCTGGCTAATAGAGGGCGGTAGGGCGCTGCCACTGCCCATGTCTTAGCTGACAAACTACGTGTGAAAGAGCTGGGCCCAGATCAACCTGACCATGATATCAGATTGCAAGCTAGCGAAAAAGGGAAGCTAATATTACTGTATATGTAAGGTTTGAGTTCAACCACGTGATATACATTTCTATATTATACATCCTTTATACATTGTAAGAGCTCATATAAACACTTATTAATCTATATAATTTGATGTTATTGTATATTGTTCTGACGGTACGCCTCTTGTGTTGCCTATTAACTATTAACGGCACCGTTTCATGCACTCAACAGCGCAGCTGATCACCTCTGTCACAGCCTGTGACAGGTGATCACCTGTCACAGGCTGTGTCTGTCACAGCTGATCACCTGTCACAGGTGATCACCTGTCACAGGGGGCACAGGTGTAAAAGTCAACAGCCTTTCCAACATGTTCTGCTTTGTTAGAAATTGATACGTCAATTGTTTACAAGTTCTGTTTTACATGTAAAGCTTGTGATTGTGCAGTGTTTGTTTTTGTAGAAGTTTGTTTTTTGCATTAAATAATTACTTATAAAGTTTGGTCAACATGTGAGAACTCGTCTGACACAGAGAGTCTCCTGTTGTTGCTTCATGTGTGAAACAACGACTCTACTCTGGAAACACGTTCATTCAGCGTCTCTCCCTCTCCTCCGGCACTGTAAGTTACCATGGTTACGGGAACGCCCTGAAACGTTTTAATGATTCTCAAGAAGTTTGTGGTTAGTATGACTGTACAAAATCACTGAATACTTAAAAGTTATGTGCATGGTTGATTGCTGGAGTAAAACTTGAAACAAGCTTGAAACAAAAAGTTTGATTTCATAGACTGAAAATTACATTGAAAAGACAAAAAAGAAAAGTGTGATTAGAACAGCTGTTCACAAGCATCCTGCTGTAAAACACTGCTGGTCAAGTATACTTGATGTCTTCATTAGACAACATGGTTATGTGTGGAGTGGTACTGAACTCTTAGGCATTGTGTCATTTCTTTAGCAGATATCAAGTAGCGTAACTCAAATTATGTAGATCAGGGATGTCCAAAGTACAGCTCAGGGGCCAATCACGGCCCGCGGTCAGATTCCATGCGGCCCGGAGCTTCATTTTTAGAATATATTATTTATGGCCTGCTAGGATTGTCAGATACTGTATGTCTGGAAGATTTGGCTTTTTTAGTTGACATAACGAAGCATTTGAACCTTTAAGGACATAACTGCTGGTGTTATGTATCTGTAGATGTGACCCAAAATATTACTTTCTGAATGATCTTGTGAAAAACAAGAGCAAGAGTGATATGTTTTAAACCTAAATGTGAACAGACTTTGCATTACTCATAATAAGTCTTTTATTACTTTTATTGGTAATTTTTTCATTTTTAAAATGTTAGTATTGGCCCCCGGGCATCTTCACATTGTCAAATCTGGTCCTCTTTAAAAAAAGTTTGGACACTGCTGATGTAGTTGGATCTATCTACAGTGTTCAGTTGACTGACAACTTGATGGGAGAGCATCATAATATCAAATTTCTGTGCTGTTAGTATGCCCAGTACACCCTCCAACCGAGTCCCACCACCAGTGTTGGGAGTAACGGCGTTTAAGTATAACGGCGTTACTAACGGCGTTATTTTTTCAGTAACGGAGTAATCTAATTAATTACTTTTCCCTTCGTTGCAACGCCGTTATCGTTACTGAGAATGTAAAGTGGCGCGTTACTACAATTTGGTTGAATGAAGCGCGAGGTGTCAAGCTTTGGCTACATCAGCTGCCTGGAGAGAGCAGGCGTGGGCATGATGATGACGCCGTTGCAAATGCGATGATGATTGGCTGGGTGGGCGGATGCCCTGCTCACGCTGTCTCACTGCACGCTCTGACTTCCACCTATGACTACCTCTGAACACACAGGACAGCGACAATGGCAACAAGCCAGGGAAATTAAAAGGTAGCGTTCTCCAACTGGAAGTACCGGCACTACTTCTCCCTCGTTGAAATTAAAGTCAAGAATGTATTATATATCATGCACGCTATGCCCAGGAAAAAAGATTTTATCCACGTCTGCTGCAAGCAACTCTAACCTTATGAAGCACGATATGGCAGGCTGCAATCTAAGTTCAAATAAATACCAAACGTTCTAAAACAGGAGTCTTCAACCGTTTTCAGCCCAAGGCCCCCTTCTATGAGTCACAAACAGAACAGGGACCCCCACATTTTAAGCTTGGCCTAAAATAACTTTTCTTTATTCAACTTTTATTTCACCTTATTAACCTATTTATATACTGTGTTATTAGCCTATAAGTGTTTATGATTGATAAAAAAAAGTTATAAGTCATAATTATTGTTGGTTATTAAATGCCAAGAGTTGTGCGTCTTTGGACATGTCCACTGATTCATCCAATTGGCGTGCAAATGCCTCATCTGTTTGTAGTTTCTCAAATATCTGCACCCTCACATTCTCCATTATTTTGGTAAAAATGGTCAATTATTATGACAAAAATTGGCGGACCCCCTGCAGTACCTCTGAGGACCCCCTAGGGGTCACGGACCCCTGGTTGAAGACCCCTGTTCTAAAATACTGTATGTAGTGTTTTTATTCTTCAATCAGTTAATATAAACATCTTTGACGTTAAAGATGTTATAGAACGTAATAGCGTTATAGAACATAAAAAATAACGTCACAGTTACTTTGCTGAGTAACTAATTACTTTTACAGTGTGGTAACTGAGTTACTAACTCAATTACTTTTTGGCAGAAGTAATTTGTAACTGTAACTAATTACTTTTTTAAAGTAAGATGACCAACACTGCCCACCACCAGTCAAACTTCAACTGCAGCCATCGCATCTTCTCTGAAAGTCGCTTTGGATAAAAGCGTCAGCTAAATGACTAAATGTAAATAACTAAGGGATCGACAGTAACAGTGCGTGTGCCCTCCCATTTATCAATCCTGTTTTTGCTATATGACTAGAGGCAAGTTACGTTGAGGTTTTGAAAAATATTTAGAAGGTATTAAAAAGGTATTAAATGGTATTAAATTTAACCTCAGGATTCCTGAATAAACCCTGTTATTATTTCACAGAGCACTGGTATCCTGCAGTTTGTGTTAAATTGTATCGGGATGGGATGGTTTCTGAAACTGCACAGCCCCACCTAGAATATTTTTCACCAGCAATATAATTTTTAAATGTTGATAGTGGTGGAATTGTGACAATTTACTCAAGTGCTGTAATTAAGTACAAATTTGAAGTACCTTATTTGCGTATTTCCATTTTATTCAACTTTATACTTCCACTCCAATATTGATGGACAAATACTGTTTGTTTGTTTTTTTTTGCTCCACTTGTCTGACAAAAGTAGAGAAGATATAGTTAATAGTTACTTTTAAGATTACACTTTTCATACCCTTCCTATCCAGTGTATTATGCATCTGCAAAGCCTGGTGATTTTGAATATGATTTTTTTTTTCTGATAATCTGAATAATGAACTGTTATGTACCTTTATGGGTTGACAAAATTCTCCTTGTTTTCAAGCTAAATCAACTCTTTAAAAACTGTCTTGGATTAGTTGCCACAAAGCTGAAAACAGGCTGTTTTTTTCTCACAGAACAGAACTACTACAAACATATGGTCACCTTAAAGACCATGATGCATTGCTGTAGAATAAACTAACCAACAGTAGTTAAAATGAGCTCAACCATAAACATCTACAGCAGAAAATGCAACATTCACATTAATACAGCAGGAACATGAATCCAAAAACATCAGATGCTGTAAAAATAAAACTGACAGACACTTTACTGCACAATGAGTACATTTACACTACATGTACTTCTCATACTTTAAGTAATCTTTGCTGATAATACTTACATACTTTTGCTTATGCAGGATTTCTTGTAGTAAAAGAGTTTAACAGGCTGACATTTCTACTTTTACTTACGTAAAGGACCTGAATACTTCTTACATCATCAAATGTTGATTCTTTAAGTGATAGTAAATGGCAGATTGGGGTTTGAACGCACTTTCACAAAGACTTTTCAGGCTTTCCATTGTCATGTGTATTTTTTCACGAGGTGAACCGAAGAAAATCCAAACACAGTGCGTCCTTGCTGAACTAGCCGTCAGTGACAATCAGTGACAGAGAGAGAATAAAGATTAGAACTGTAGGTGTCATCGTAACTCTGCTCTTTTGGATTACATAACAGTGTACAAGTTCCAAATGGCAGCAAATGTTTAAAATCAATTGAGGCTCCAATACTTGGAAACGCTGCAATACACACACGGCATGTTTACCAAGAACTAACTGACAACATGTTTTCTGACAGCGTGTCCTCGTATTCTGTGATTGTTTCACCGTCAACATGTGTGATCTTCAGCTTGATTAGAAATGCCGTCTTGACATATAGACAGAAGAATATTTATCTGATAGCACGAAGGCGCAGTACATCATATCATACCAGTGATGCATAGAAGAGAACATGCAAAGTAAAGGGTGGGATCACATGACATACCATTGACGACACTATCTGACATGGTGACAGACATAATTCAGAGATGAGCTCTTTAAAAGATGCAACCATAATAGTCATTACTCAGCTGTGTCATACTGTATCATATCGATCCATGTGGAAATAAATGAAATCCACAACTTGGAGTCTCCATTTTTCAGAAGTTTACACACACCATGCTTCTATCTCTTCTCCTCTAAACTCACCCACTCACTCACTGTGCCAGCCTCCACCTGTCAGTGGATCACAAACTTCCTGACAGACAGGAGGCAGCAGGTGAAGCTGGGGAAAATCACATCCAGCACCCAAACAATCCCACCATGGACACGTGCGCCAACGACCGCACCTCAGGTGACTCGTTTGGCATTTGCAGACACAACAGTCATCGGCCTGATCTGGAATGATGACCAGTCTGCATACAGTCGGGAGGTCTGGCTCTCTGGTGCAGTCGGAACAACCAGAAGCTGAACATGCTTCAGTGTGGAGATAAATGTCAGTGGATTCTCCTAACACTGCCTCCCCCATCTACACACTCAGCAGCTCGGCGTCTGCTCTAAGAACCTACATGTTTTTGGGATCCACAATCTCCAAGGACATCCAACATCATCATCAGAAAGGCCCAGCAGAGGATGTGCGCCCCACTCTGGAAGTTCACTGTCACCAAACAAGACAGGAACAGACCAAAACAGACAGTCAGGACTGCAGAAAATCATCATCACCATCACAACCTGGTACAACTTCCTCCCTGTGCTAGGCGCGACAGAGTGACGTGTGTGGTGTTTTTGCTGTCATTACAGAGTTCCTCACCACAAATGACACATTCTGAGGGGGAGGCATGCCCTGTGTAAATTAAATTTAAAGAGATATAGCTGTAGTTTCTCTTTTGGTGCTGCCGAGTCACTGTTACATTCACGTTTCTAAAACAGAAATCATGATGCAGGAAAAACGAGGATGAGCTAGTGTTCACAGAGGTGTGGCCTTCAAAGTAACCTACTATTTATAAGAGTAACACCAAAAGAAAATACATTTTTAAATAGTTTCATAAACAGACTTTTGTATAAGTTATTCAGAAATGTGTGTTAGTATATTAACATGATTTACAAATCTAACTTGGATAAAATCTCTGGCACTTTGGCACCGGCCCCAAAGGGGGCCTGGACCCCAGGTTGGAAGCCACGACTCCAGATTGCCCCACTAATGTTACACAAACACACACAGCTTCCCTGGACATGTTCATCTATCCATACATCCATTTCTGTAACCGCTTATCCTCATCAGGGTCACGGGAGGCTGGAGCCTATCCCAGGTGACTTTGGGCGAGAGGTGGAGTACATCCTGGACAAGTTGCCAGTTCATCACAGGGCACAGAGAGACAAACACAAACAAACTATCACATTCACAATCAACCTATTCACTGTGGGAGGAAGCACCCGGAGAAAACCCACAGAAAGGCCCCAGGTTGAACCAGGAACCTTTGTGCTGTGAGGTGACAGTGCTAACCACTGCACCACCATGCCGCCCTTATTTTAAGAAAAATATTAAAATTTTAATTTATTGTATCAATTAAAAAGAAACATAATACAAAAATATATAAACATAACACATTATATTAATTATTTAAAGTAACTGCATTATTTATCCATGTAATCTTTTAGTGGGCTTTATTTGAACAGTTTCAGAGCTCCGCTGTTATATTTCTAAACAGCATGGCTATGAAAATGAAAAGAGGAAACCACTTTACATTGCAAAGAGTAGAATATGAATTCAAGTTTTAACTTCCCAGAAGATTATCAGAGAAGAAAAAACATTTTGTGAAGTTCCCACACAGCAAAATTAAATCTGTTGTTGTTATAATCTCATTTCCAGTCACAGAATCATATTACGGCAGCTCTGCTACATGAAGAGAGAAACACTTAAAAGCCATGTGTGAGTAATTCAGTAGAAAACACAATCACGCTTTCCAGACACGTCACAATCGTATAACTCCATTTCCAATTCAAGAATTCTATAAATGTCTCAATCTGCAGATAAAATTTGTTTTTCCTGTGAGACACGTTCTGCTTGTCAGCGCACCCGTATGTGTGTTTGTGTAGCTGTGTGTTCTGTATGTATAGGTGTGTGTTTTGAGTGTGTTTGTCGAGATATGCGTGTGGCCCTTCCTGTCAGGGATCTTTTTCTTTTTTCGCCACCATGTTGACACACGTGTGCTTTGCAGTGACAACTGTGGGAGGTGAAAAGGGCTGTGCACGTCATCAGTCATGCTATCATCACTTTATGAATGTAAGGACAACCCCCCCTGAAAAGCAACCACTGAGGAAAGGTGTAGCTCAGTGGAGGTTAGAGAGTTCACATTCCAGGTAGAGAACATGAGGCCTGTCCTTGAGTGAAACGGCAAGCTTTTTTTCAGTTTCAGTTGTTTCGCCAGCCTTATATTGTTTTAGTTTAACTGATTTCTGTGTGAAACATGCCATTTAAAAAAAAAAATGTAACCTCCATTTGTGGTCAGTTTTAAGGTCAAAGCCTCAAATCCAAAAATATAATGTTGACAGGAAGTTGGCGGGGCCCATGCAGGTGGCAGGCGTTCATACAAAGCGTTGGCCTCACACTCAGCAAATCCTCTCTCGGTCGCTAAGAAGCGTGTCATCGGCAGCTCTGGAAACAATAACATTCTTGCTCAGGGACTTCTTTTGCCCCCCCCCCCCCTTTAAGCGTCCGTGCAAAAGCCCACGGACAAGGAGGAGGGAAAAAAAAAAAAAAAGATTCCCCCTGATAAGGCACGGCCACTTATAAACTTGCAGAGGCCCTTTCCATTTGTTCAGCTGCCTGATGGAAAAGTACAGGGCTTTGGCCTGCCAAACCACCCACTCACTTGTATGGTAGCATCTCATCCTCCTGAAATGCAACTCTGTGTGTAGAATTAGCGCAACTCAATTTGTGAAAACAAATGGCGCATGACGCTCTGTCAGACAAATCCCTGTTTGTGCAAACGCTCTCACGAGGAGAACTTCTCATCATGAGTGGTGACAAGAAAAAAAACAAGACTGGGAAAGATACTGAAATGTCACAGCAAATAAACTGTGTAGCTAAGTACTCTGAGAAGTTAAAGGCTCTTTTTTCTGCACGGTCAAACTGGTATGGAAACAAAAATCAACCAGGGCTGGGTTTGACTCGGTGCAGCCAATGGAAAAATAGAAAACTAGAAGGACGCTCGGAGATCGAAATCGTCCGCACAGGAATTTTGTTCACTGATGTTTGAGGTGGCTGTTTTATTGAACTTTATAGCATCTTTCAACTCATGGTTGTGGTTTTTTGGTGCTAAACTTGGTGTTTTGGTTCAGTCTCTCAGCTTCTTTGCATCATTTTGGGCCTAAAAATCCCAGTGCAAGCTACCAGACAGACAAAATGAATGACTAGTAAGTGAACAGGGTTCATTTAGCAGCTAAAGAGAGAAATGTTTCCATCAAGACCAAAGCAAAGCAAAAAACAAAGTGAAAATTGAAAACGCTACCCCATATCTGCTGGATGTGTCAATAAGCAATTGTTTGCCATCATGTCAAGTCTAGTCATTCTCAGATCAGGTGACAGCTAACAGCTTTATTTGCTTTGGCAGTTCTCCACAGTTTCTCCTCACTGACTGATCTCTGATGGACGGGACATGTTGGCTGTTTAGTGATAGCATATCTAGAGCCAGAATGGCCTTGAATGTTCACTCCCACAAGGGACGCATTTCTGTGTCTCCTTTATGAGCATATGTCATTTTTTTCGTTTATGTGTCTTTGAGTGATACGATTAGCTCATGTGACCAGTGATTGAGGCTACCTTTGTCGGTCAAACGGGGACAAAGATAGCTGATGGCTATTTTTGGTTTGAAAGAGAGCGGCCTGCTTGTTGGGTGTTGTCAAAGGCTTATATTCCACGTTTCAGTTTCCACCAGATAATATTTCTTTTTGTATAGGAAGGGTTATATTTATAGATGTTATATCGCCAACAGGGAATTCTAATGGTTATGATATTGCAGATGGCTATTCTTAGGTATAGAAATTCAGAGAATTAGGGTTATGTGTAGGTATTTGAGACTGGAAATATCAGTATCAGGTCAGAACTAAGGATGATTTGTATTTTAAGTTTGTATATTTAGTTCTAGTAAAGGGTATAGACAGGAGGTCAGCCACTGAGATTTCAGCTACATGACACTGATTACTTCTCAGGCTCCTCTCCAGCTGCACTCACCTCTAAAGGAAAGGGAAAAAATAAAACAAGTATCACATTATTATCACAGGTCGGAAAAGCAGGCTAAAGTTCACTGCCAGAACTGACTCCAGGATCAGTGTTAGGAAAACATGTAAACACCTTCACTTGGTTACTTATTTAATGTAATTATTTAATGTCATTTCTATATTAGCAATTGTAGTGTAATATTTTATAGGCTTTGTTATAGGTTTGTGCTAGTATGTAGATTAAATCCTTTTCATTCCTGTCATGATATTAAATATATAATTGCATGTTTTTTTTTTTAGTAGCATTTTAGGTTGGGATTATTATCCTCTTAGTAGTAGATTATTGGTTTGAAGTGAAAATGTAAGTAATACACTCGTAGCCAAGAACCTCGAGGGTGGATTCTAATCTCACAGCCAAGAGCCTCGAGAGCATGAATCCACAAGGGTGAACTCAATCGTCACTGTAAGCCTTAACTAGTGTGAATCCACAAGTGTGAAAGTATGTACCAATGTTGCGATAATACCATTATAAAAGAGGATGTTTTGTGCTAAAAAAAACGCTTTTCTTCATGAACAAAAGCCAGTTGTGTTTTCTGTGAAGGGAATAAAACCTATTCTGCACTCAACTCTGATGGGCTCCGGAGTCGTCCTTGGAGATAAGAATGGATTTATGAATGAAATGTTGCAGGAGTCTGGACTTAGTCTCTAACTCACGATCCAGGCTTCTCACTCGCAACACAATGGAAAAAGGACTATAATGTGAAAGGTGTCACATTAAGTGAAAAACACACACAGAATTATTACCCTTCAACTTTCAGCAACTCATTGTTTTGGGTTTACAGCACGTAACTTTCTGTTTTTTTCTGATTCACCAGATTTCTCAATACCAGTGCTCCCACACTTTTATTCACTGTCTTTATAGCTTGACCACAGCTCCCTCTTTATCAAATCATTCAACACAAACCAAAGGAAACTCCTTCATGTCACTATTTTGCAGCACAGACTGCGTGCCACACAGAGAAGCTGGGTACATGAAAGAAAAAACCAAGCTAGACCACAACTGGTATATCAGTTGTACAACTGTAGTATCATGAGTTTAGTTCATGAACTCTAATTGGATAGTGCTTACTTTGAGTGACATTTCCTGCTGACTGTGGAGGGGTTTGACCAGTTTGATCATCTGACTGGCCACTGCAGGGTGACCTCAGGTTGTGTTTCACCAAAAGTTGAATCTGGCTTAACTCTGCACCACAGGTTGCTGCTTTTTTTCTGTTCCGTTGTTACACGCCACCTGCCCAGACAACAGACAGTTAGCAACTCACTAGCGAACTCAAAACCAGATATTTCCCTCATGTGTTGATGAAGAGAAAATCCAAGCTAATTGTTACTTTGGTAATACTTTGGTTATATATCTCATAAATTTCATTTAATCTCATTTTCAGCAGCTGCAGGAAGCTGCTTTCGGCCAAAACGTGAGCACCAAAACATCTTACAGATTAATGTTAGCTAGCAAAGAAGCTTGAACATCTAGCTAATATTAGCTAAAGACCAAGATATTTTCTCAGGAATTGTTGGAAACCAAACAGAGCTAAAAGCAGAATAAATATTGGACTCAGTCAGGTCACTAGAAACACGACAATAAACATGAAATATGTCTTTCCAGTTTAGTTCTGGGTTACTGTGACACCAACTAGATGTTTGCCTCAAACAGCAGGCCAAAATAGAAAGTGTGAATCAGATTTGAAATATGTCACACCAGATGGCTTGTAAATAATTATTTTCTTTCCTGCGTCCCCCCCCCCCAAAACTAATAACAAAGCCGATAATATTTACAGTCAGGAAGACCCAAGCTGTGCAGTAACTGACAAACTGCACGTGTCCCCCCTGTTTTCGCCAAACTTTTCAGGACACGTGCTTGTCGTGATGGTGGTCCCTCTAATTCAGCCGACCGTTGGACTGTTTGGGTTTTTGATGCGGCCCGACCCCGACAGCAGGAGAGGAGCGGGGGGCTCCTTTCATGCGCATGTGAATGTCAACAGCAGCCTCAGCCACCAAAAACGTGTCCCCCAGACCCATTAGTGAGCAGGGGCCAGAAAAACAGACGCCGGAAAAACACATTGCATAATACCTTATGTAACAGGCGTCCGAAATTAATAACTGGAGCACAGGAGCAGAAGAATCGGGAAATTATGTCAAGGCCTTTCAGTATTGTGTTGTTCTGGGATGAGGGGCACGCAGGAGGGCTCAGAGGCTTCATGAACTGGAATGTTGTCATGGCTAGACACTCTGACTATAGTTTAAAAACCTGACAATGTGCATTTATTTCAAACTTTCTGTAACTTTGTTGGCGATAAAGGGATGAAAATAGTTTTTTTTTCTTTGTGTCATAAGGTGTTACATATAGGGACACAGAACAAATACAGAGACAAATACAGTGATACAAAGTGATGACAGAGGCAAGTTGCATGAAGAATGAGTACATGACATGAGATGAAGTAGGTGGGTGGGTATCTAGTAAATAAGAGATCAGAGATGGAAAGAGAGGGAGAAGGAGTGGAGAGAGAAGAGAGGCACTGTAAGAAAGAGGAGTAGAAAAAAAAGAATATAGCACTAATAGTAATAATGAAAACAATAAACAAATAATAACAATAATAATAATAAAAAAGATAGTAATGATAATATTAATAACAACAATCTAGTTATTTAAATATATATATATATATATATATACATACGAATACACATTGGAATTTATTATTGCATTGATGCATACGCTATTAATAGATAATAATAATAATAATAATAATCACATCAACAATAGCAAGAAATGGGACCTAGTGTGTGTGTGTCTCTGCGTGAGTAATTGCGTAAGTAATTGAGTAATATGTATATATATATATATATATACACATATCATGGCATGCCGTTCAGGAAATTAATCTTTGAATATATGGAATGAAACTTGACTGACGTCAGACTTCACGGCAGTGCCTGCGGCCATCTTGTGTAACGTGTGGATGCTGCAGCAAAAAGTGAGTGACAATGAGTCAGTCCGCTCGGAATCTCGTAGTAGCAATATTAAACAATGAGGACATCATTAACACACTGGCGATGGCAGTGGCAATCCTCCCGATATCCCTGCCCAATACCGTTCTTCTGACGAAGAAGTTCGCTCCCTTTTTAATCGTGGCAGGGCAGGCAGCTGTTTATCAGGCCAACCTCAGCATGCCTTCAACCTCACAGGAGTGCCCTACAACAGCCCGTGTACAATCTCCGCCCGTACACAAGAAAGGGCCCAAGACACAAGATGTAAGAATAGCTGGGCTTTATTTAAAACTAGATGAGGGCTCTCAGTAGAGTGCATATAAAGATAAAGATCATATTCTATATCTCAGTGCAGCTATGATGAGCCGTGGTAACAGGGCGTCTCCTTCATAAAAAGCAGAACTATTAACGGAACACTCTGCTGTGTGTAGAGGTCTGTATGTAGGTCTGTATGGTTAGCTTAATATAGTTTTCAGGTGATTTAATGAAGGTAAAACAGTGAATGGCCGTGCGTAATGTCACTGCGCTCTGATGCGGCACTTCTCCGGGACTGGAGAAGCTGCTGTGGCTACAGGGATTTCGTGAAAGAGAAGCTCTTCATATATTGTTTAGATACAATAAGAATCACCCACATTCATAGACCAATGCAGGCTGAATATTTAGTTTAGTATTGAACGTATTTGATGATCGGCAACACATTGTCAGCTTTGGGCACATTACTCACACAGCAGACTGTGGACAGACAGACAAATGCATAATGAGATTATGCCTTACGGAGATAATTAGTGCGCATTCAGACAGGATCAGGGAAACCGGCAACCGGTGGTGGGGGAGTGCGCTAGGGGGGCAGTGTCGCAATTTGGCACGGCGCATGACGTCATTTTGGTGGCATTACCGCCCCAAAACAGAAGGTGGCAGTAGTGAGCCCAAATCTGTTTTCCTGAAGAAGAAGAAGAAGAAGAAGAGAAGAAGACGCCCATAATAACTTTGACCCAGAGCTTTTCCTTCATTTCCTATCCTCGAACCAAAACAGATGGATGGATACCAACGTAAAGAAGCTTCTAGCGATTGCTACTCAAATGCTAAATGTTTACCCTCCATGGTAAACAAGGTTTTTCTTCCCATCTTCCCGTGGGCGTCTTCCGGTGGGCGTCTTCCGGTTTGACTGCCGTTTTTTAATTGGTTTGCGGAACGTGACGTGGGGCTCCGGTTTTCCAAAATTTGAATCTGGCTCAACTTCTCTCCCGGACACCAGTGCGGTTTTTTGCGGCAACCTCTGCATTGCGGACTGCCGGTGCCAAAACCCACGACCCCCACTGAAATGAATTGAAAGACCTCCGATTTTGCCGGTTTCCCTGATCCTGTCTGAATGCCCACTTACTATGGAATTAAAAAATTGTAAAATAAATTCCTGAATTTATTTTACACTGTATTCATTTATGCTGTATTCATTATGATAAACAGCTGCCTGGCCTGTTGTAGTAGGTCTGCCACGATTAAAAAGGGAGCGAACTTCTTCGTCAGAAGAACGTTATTGGGCAGGGGTATCGGGAGGTTTTTGGCCCATACATGCATTCGCCAGTGTGTTAATGACGTCCTCATTGTTTCATATTGCTGATTCCGAGCGGACTGACTCATTGTCACTCACTTTTTGCTGCAGCATCCACACGTTACACAAGATGGCCACAGGCACTGCCGTGAAGTCTGACGTCAGTCAAGTTTCATTCCATATATTCAAAGGTTCATTTAATATATTCAAAGTTTCATTCAATATATTAAAAGTTTCATTTAATATATTCAAAGTTTCATTCAATATATTCAAAGTTTCATTCCATATATTCAAAGTTTCATTTAATCTATTCAAAGTTTCATTCAAAATATTCAAGTTTCATTCCATATATTCAGAGTTTCATTCCATATATTCAAAGTTAATTCCATATATTCAAAGTTTCATTCAATATATTCAAAGTTCATTCAATATATTCAAAGGTTTAATTTCTTGAATGTCATGCCATAATATATATATACAGTAAGTAAATAAATAAGTTTATTTATGTGTTTACCTGTTGTGCTGGTGGGCAGCCTCCAGACAATTGTGTGGAAGCCAGCTCATCCTGCAGCTGTCAACTTTTAGGTTTTGGTGTGTGGGTTACAGGTATTAATGTTGTGGATGTGTTGTTTACCACCTCTACACCTCAGAGCACTCAAGTCCCATGCTCACGTTCATTCATTGTCTAAATAGCATGGACTTAACACCATTATTCTGTACCTCCCTGTTGTGAGGTGAAGTCTAAATAACATAAAAAAATATTCTATTATTATTTTATAAGGAATTTTCCTTTGTGAAGGTGTTATTCATTCATTTCAGTTAAGCAGCCCAAATATCGTTTTATAAAGCGCCATATAAATTCAGATTTTATGATTGCGTTTGTTTGAAATGTGGGAGGAAACAGAAGCTCCTGGAGAAAACCCACGGAGACATGGAGAGAATATACAAACTCCACACAGAAAGGCCAGGGACCTTCTTGCTGTGAGGTGACAGTGCTTACCACTGCACCACCGTGCTGCCGAAGATGGAAACAAACAGACAGACAGACAACGGATGGACAGACAGACAACACAGAAAGAAAGAGTCTTGGAGAAAAGATTTCAACCTCAGTGCTTTTATGGCTGACACTGGAGGTGAAATGCTTCTTCACAAGAAAGAAAGAAAGAATTTTGAGGAAAGCTAGTCAGCCTCTGTGCATCCATCGCTAACGCTGGAGGTGAAAAGCTTCTTAAAACACTAGACCAGTGTTAGAATATTTTGACGATGGTGGGGCGTGTTGATCCATTTTTTTCTATGTAGACAACGTGTCTTTGCCAGTTTTGCCAAATGTAAGGAAATTCCACTGCCTTGAATAAAAGATTATTGAACAAAGCAAACATTAAGCACCATAAAAATAGATATGTATGTATTTATAAATCATTTCTGCAGCAGGTTTACTTGATAAATTTGAACTCACTCTATTGATATTTGGCTCACATGTTCTTAAACCAAGTTGATGAAAGTCTCTGATGTGAACAGAGGCATCTTAAAGTCACTGCATCGTGGCTGTACCGGTTCATCAACTGAAACCTGACAAGAAGAAAAATAACCAGCCATTGTTTACACATCAAGAAAACACTATGGGATGGGAATGTAAAAAAAATCTCTGAAATCTGCAAGCTGTATGCATTCTGAGAGATTATATAAAAGTCTGTGCTTTTCAAGAGCTCATGGAAATCCAATTGCAAATCTACTTGAACCTGGTTTAACTTGTTTGAGAAGAAGAGAAGAAGAACCAGTTTCTCACAAGCCACTGCATTTCTGCACAGTAAGAGGCGTTAGTGATTATCCCTGATAACGAAGCCTCAGATTCAATCCCATGGAGAGCAGCACATGCATGTTCATGTATGATAAAATCAATTTTTACTATTATAATTATAAACACTCCTTATGTCAATCGACTAGCCAAATAGTCAGTCAAACCTGCTCGTAACAAATGTTGAAATTAGAGACATTTTTATAAATTTGAACTTTGTAATATAACATAAGTCTAAATAACATAAAAAAATATTCTGTTATTATCTTATAAGGAATTCTCCTTTGTGAAGGTGTTATTCATTCATTTCTGTTAAGCAGCCCAAATATCATTTTATAAAGCGCCATATAAATTCAGATTTTATGATTGTGTTTATTTGAAATGTGGGAGGAAACCAGAGTTCCTGGAGAAAACCCACGCAGACACAGGGAAAATATACAAACTCCACATAGAAAGGCCAGGGACCTTCTTGCTCTTCCATTTTTTTCTATGTGGACAACGTGTCTTTGGGACAACAATGTGTCATTCTCACAAGCTGGTACAACTTTGTTGCTTGTTCTTCTGAAAAAACTTCCCACTTTTGTAAAAAAGCTGGGGGGGGGGGGTTCCGTGACGTCTTCTCCAGCTGTGATTTGCTGCTCCCTTCTGCAAATTCTATATCATCATATATGATGGCAGTCTGCACCAGTCTTGCAGATCCAAATTCCTGACAAAGATTCTTAAAGATATCCTGAGGGAGGTTTCCACAAGTTGGTGGTAAACTTGTTTCTCCCATAATCTTCATCAGGAGTTTTGAAATTCTGTCATAGTCAAAGGCCAAAATTGCTACCTTCGTGGACTGGGTGATCTTGTCCAGAAACTTAGTGAAGAGCACAGAAAGAAAGTTCTTCTCTTCTTGCGATAACTCCTCTTCGGTACTGCTTGGAAGACTTGCAATTATAGAACTGTCTGAACATTGAGAGTCTTCAGTGCTCATCTCGTCTTGATTGGATGCCTGAGACAAACCACTGTTAATAGTCTCGGAACAGTTCCTCCCGAGCATGTTTTGAGTCAATATCTGCGGAATTCAAAAATTCCACTTATGCCCATATTTGGTATACTATTTACAAACAATAATGTGGATCAACCCAATTATATTTTTATTGGCAAAAATGTTTTTATATATTTATTTGTGCTTCAAAAACACGGCACAGTTTTCCACATCGCCTCAGTCCATCTAACATGAGCTCAGGTCCACAGAAGGAGGCGGCATTTCTGGATCTGGTTTATATACGGTTTCCTCTTTGCATGGTCATGGTCTGTGTTCACAGGCAATGATTTTTGGATTTTGGTTTTCCATGCAGTGATGTCACAGAATGTTTTTGATGCAGTGTCGTCTCCTGGCCATCCAATATGGGTTTTCAGCCTTGTGTCTTGCATATAGAGATTTATTCTGATTGTCTGAATCATTCCTATTTGATCAGCTCTGCGTGGTCTAACAGTTTGATCCGAGCTTTGTGAGCCTGGTCCGTTGAGCTGGGCGAACTCCCTAAGAATGACTTGTAAATCACAAGGTAGCCACGCGCTAAAGCACACCCTGCTTTATTGTCTATTCTAATCTAAATGGGATTATAATTTACAAAATGAACGTCATGCTGTATGGAAGAAGACTTGAAATTAGCGATTGAGACCAGAAGCTCATGAGGAAACTGTTTACTGAGGTAATAAATCAATGAGGGAAGTAGACTTATTTCTCCATAAAAAAAAGCATGCTTGTAATTATTACATATGGAAATAAATCTGCCTTATCATGTTTCACTGAATATGAATGAATTGTTCAACATCTATATATATATTATATACATATTATTGATGACAAGTAAATTACAAGTCACCTCTTGGTAGTGGTTACATGTTGGTTTCATTTTTTATTGAAAAGTTTCAACTTCATTTATTTTGAGATCAGTTTCTAGTTGAGTTATTATTCAAAGACTTGAGGCTATTCTTAGACTGGGTTTGCTCTCATGGTCAAAATAACACCCATCTGGATAAACATCCATTTGTAAGAGGTGAAGGGTCTTCATCAGGGTCTGTGCTCTGCAGACAGATGTTGAACTGAACAAAAACACATCCTCTGAGTTTCAGCATTCCCCATCCAGAGCTGTTTACCCTTCAAACAACAGCATGACACAGACGTGATTATTATCAAAGAAACAGTGGGTGATTGACCATGAGCAAGGAATTGTCAGGTTTATCTGTGTAAATTCCATTCTCAGTTCATGTGCAGTAAAGTCAAGTTTTCCCAGAGTGATCATTCAAACAAGAAGAGAAATTTGCTCAGTACAACTTTCATTTCTGTGCCAGTTACATAACAAGAGCTTTTGTTTGACCGGTTTGCTCAATGGGAGTGATTCCCCAGTAACAGGTACGATCCAGTCTGAAGTTTATGTAAGCTCTATTTGTCAGTATCGTGCTCAAGTTCAGGCTATCAAGTTCAACAGTGTTTGACGAGAGTGGGCAAGAAGGCTGCTACTGCTGCTGGTTCGGTTTCATGTCGCCATGCAAATTTAACTCTCAAGTTAGATCGCTTGCTGGATGTTGAAGACGTTTTACCTTTTATTGCTTAATTGTTAACGTGCTCATGTTTAAAAACTGTGTGACTGTGTGTGTCTTTAATCCGATTTGGGAACCAATGACTAAATGAAGTCCAAGATGAGGAGACTTTATATGCCTAGTGAAGACCATCTATAACAATCAGATACACAACTATGGATTAAATCAAATGAACCGGTGCAACAGAGAGTTTGTAACACAAATGCAAAAAAATATAATCCATGTCAGGAAGCACCTCCGACGCTTCTTTCATCATGTAGGTCAAATGTAATTTCAGTAAAGAGATAATGTGAGCTCACTGATTCCATTATCTTTATTGTGAGAGGTTAAAGGGCTAAAGTGAAGCGAGTGACTCGCGAAGGAGCTCACGTTCATGCACGTGAGGTGTTTTCAGGTTACTACTGTCATGTTTTAACAACCTTAAGGTTTGCCTGAGGTCTCAGGACTCTTTCATGTTTTCAGGTGAAGTGGTTCGTTATGGACACTACAACTTTAAATGATATTATTTAAATGACTAAAAATGTCTAAAATCATGCATCTGCTTCAATATTTTTAAAACTGCATACATATTTTGCAACTTGCTGCATACTTGAATAATTGACTGAAACACTATTTATATATAAAAAGTGCAACTTGTGATTTCTTTGAAAATGGCAGCTGTTTCACACTTACAAAATAAATAAATAAAAACAAATATGAAAAGCTGGTTTCTAATTGATCATTGTCTTCTTTTTTGGTAAACCATGTCAAATGGTAATAAAATAAATATACAGCAAAACTGTGTCTTTACTGAATAATGTCTTTATTGAGTGGCTGTGTAACCCAGCAAACACAGAGCAACACAAGCTTTCATTTGGAGTTCACCTGATGAATTTATGTCCTGTATTCACTCTTGTTTGCAGAGGGCCACTGGGCTCTAACTCCTGTGTGGATCCAAGTTTCATTCCCGTTTGGTGCTGGGCACGTAGCAGATACAATCAAGTTATTAGAGCTTCTTCACAGAGAGAAATGAGGTTGATAAGAGCCGTAAGAATAAATAAAGTAAATATCTTGCCTAAAATCAAAACAATAAGCTAAAAGGCTGAAAGGCTATGTAGGTTCACTGTGAGTAACTTCTTTAACTTATATATAATATAAATTGATTTATTGTTAATTAAAAAATACTGATTAGTATAGCTTTAAAGGTTTAATTTCCTCAATTTCTATACATTAAAAACAACACTGAATCCCAGCGTTGTCATCATCATCCATAACTTTACACCCAAATTTAGTCTTAAAATTCAACTGATGCACTTCCCCTTTTTTACTTACAAAACATTGTTATTTGAACATTTATTCACATTTACCCTCCCGAAAAATAGTATACTGAATCTGAAAATAAAATCAATAAAGACAAGCGACACATTGTGCGGCAGCAGCATGTCATGTACAGCTTCAAGCCTGTCACCTCTCACAAGTGAAAGGCATTTTCTATTTCAGCTAACTGGGTCACCCGGCATTGTGAGCCAGGTTTTGCACAGTTTGGACATGCAGTTCAGTTTCTCTGCCTCAGATATGTAGCTGCTGGATCATCAGCTATCATGTAATAATAGTCCACAATATTCATTTGGTGCTAAACAGAACCTCAAAGCGGAGCCACATGGTGAAGGTAACATAACAGAAAATATAAAAGAGAAGAAGGTGCCATGTTCTGGATCAAAACACGTGAACAGCTTACGTGGCTATATAGAGCATATAGAGATAGATGACCATTCATAATTAGTGATTGATAATCTTTCTGGTGACCTGGCGACTGAAACTAAACCAGATGACTCACGCACAGTGTTGAAGTATTTAATCCTTGTCAGCTGAAGGAGGCCTTCTCTCATGTGAGATGATTTACTGAGTTTCTGTGATGTGATTCAGAAGAGACAACGCTGTCCAACATCCAACACGGGTATTTGTGTATTGTGGAAAATCACCAAAAGGGTGTGGTAACGGGGCATCCTGGTGCTGCAACTCAGTGGTAGCTTTAACTGGTTCAGGCCTATTCATCTTTTGCCTTTTGATGATGACTTTCCTTGCATCCCAGCATGCTTGTAGTCTTCTGAAAAACTACAACAAAAGTTTTTTTTAGAACATTTTATACTGTGTTTATCTGCTCTAGTGTAAGTAGCAAATGTTAACATGTCCGGCTAACTACCTACTGTTATCACAATAGGTAGTTAGGCTAGAGTTATTTAGGATAGTTGTATTCTTTATTGGGGTTGTCTGTTACTTTAGAGCCAATTTCAGTCTCCTAGGGCACCGGCAAAGGGTTGGGAATTTTTTGTGGACTGACAGACCGCTGTTGCCAAATCCCTTTCTCTTGTAAAAGTGAAGTGAATATTACAAATGTAATGTGTTGTATGTGTTGTAGAGTACAACTGTGAATCTGAAAAAAAAGTTGTATAAAGCCTTTTATGGCTCCTCAAAGAGCTGTCTAATAAATGGCCTTAAGTGATGTCACTTGAGTCAGCACACAATTTTATATAAATCTGTGGGTGTAGTGCTAGAAACAAGAGCCCACTCCTTATCTCTGCTAGCAACTCCAGGCAACATCATCCACTGCTAGAATAACACACCTGAACCTCCGACCAAGTTTTATGTACTGTAGGTGCCAGGTTTCAACAAAGAAGAAATATGCATGGAATAATCCATGTCTTCTGGATTTTTTTTTTTTTTTACCTGGGACATTTGCATTGTATGTAGCCATCATGTGCATATTTAAGACACATTTGCAGGGCTCTGGTTTAAGAGCAAATTGGCTGGAAAATTGGAAAAATTGGAAAAATCACCCAAAGAGAGTTTTCTCCCAACATAAGCAGGTTTCTCAAGCATAAGCTCATGCTGACGCTAGCTAGCTAGAGCTTGAGAAACCTGCTTTTGTTTAAGTCTTTGAAAAAGTCAATGTTTGCAAAAGTCCAGCAAATTTTCAGGTGGTAAATCTGCTTCTGTTGTGACTGTAAACTGGATTTGTGCTGGGCAAGAATGGAAAGCTTGACAGATGTAGCAACAGTGACTAGGGGGCGCAGGAATTAGCTAATTTTTGTGCTAAATATTTTTAGACACTTAGACACAGAGACTGTACAATTATTATTAGGAAAATGAGACATGATTTAATGATTTTTGCTTTTGCATATGCAGGGAAGAAATCTCTTTTTACAGTGTATTTTTTATTTTAGGACAGCTTTCATTTGATCCATGGATCTTAAAGGTGCATTTTTATATTCAGAGGATTAATCCTGTCTCTGTATCAGGGCTTTATGTTCGTCTTCATCATCAAACGGATAGCTAATTTCATTTCCAAAAATGTAAAATATGTCAGAATGTAACAACAATTACTAACTGGACGTCTCCAGTAAAAAGAGCATCATTTTCCCACCATCCTCTACAGTTGCTCCTTTATTCTGCATCATAACAGCAAGCTGGACCAAAGTCAAATGTGTTGTATAATAGTATAATAGTGTAATATGATGCACGTTCAGTATACACAGCTGTCTCCTTCACTGACATTGACAGACTTGTGTTTGATGTCTGTTTGGATCAGCAGGAAGAAGTTCCCCCTGAGTCTCCAGCTGCTGCTCCAAAACACACCTGGTATCTGCTCATGTGACTCAATTCACGCAGCCTAATTGGTTTAATTTTGACAAACAATCACACACCTAATCTTAAGCAACACTGTCAATTCATCTCACCAATAAATAAAAATATATTCTTCTCAGTCCCAGCAGAAGCTGCAGCTGGTAACAGATTTACTCCCCACATGTGCAGGGGGCCCGGATTACTGGGATTTGTCACAAAATAAACAGACTGGAGGAATCTTTAGCCGGATGTTGTTTCGTCTCCAAGACGGAAATTACAAGGAAAAACAGCAAAATCAATGATAAATTGGTCCCAATCGATGTTGAAATGCTGCACTGTCACATGTGCTAATCCCTAGAATGAACACTTCTATTGAATGTGGGATTTAAAGGCTAATTCAATGATAAATGTATTTTCCTGACTGCAGTAAACAAACACATTGATATTTAACCAGCATGAAGGTCAGACACTCCTCTGTTGGAGCTGTAGGGTATGTCTTACACCAGTTCACCTCTGTAATTACTCAAATCCTATGTCCTTTGGAAGAATCTCTCAGCAGGAAGAGATGATTTTAAACATTTCTGTTTGTTTCAAGAACTTAACATGTGCGTTTGTCAAGATTCTGATATGAATTTCAAGAAAATTCCTAAAGAGAGGCCGGGGAACAATTACCACAAACTGTCTGCTTTAAAAACAATCACATCATTCTGACCCTGTTGAGTTTGGCTTTACTCTTACACATTTATATGACCTTTAAGATAACTGATGATGGCTCCATGACCCTACACACAATATAGGATCAACAGGTGTAGGCTGTTGAAGTCTACTGAGTCTAGTGAGCACACCATGTTGCAATATGTACATAGGAAGGCAAGGGAACTGTCAATCATCCTTTTGTACATCCTACAGGAAATGATGTCTGCCATGGCCAAATGCCTGTAGGCATTGAGACTGTTGAAGACTGTGGGCGGATGCTGTTAAGCTAAAACCTGCTTCCTCTTTCCATTTGTTTTGTATTTTCTGTAAATACAAAAGGAGGAAGTAGAGAACATTAAATACAAAGTAAAGATCCAACAAGGAAGGAGAAATGTGTGCCATCAATGTGCCATCCTAATGATAAAGAACATTTTCACTGTGTTTTTATGTTCTCTTCACTTTCCACAAACACTTAACACTTTGTTTAGTGGGATGGTAGCAAAAGTTAACCTGAGAGATGAGGAGCAGAGAGCTTTACCCAGATCAACTTAAAGCTTGTAGCATTTATTTTCTTTCTTCTTGACGTTCAAAAGAACAAAGAATGATTTACTGATGTTTTCATCTTGGTATTGTATTTGTATTGTTGGCGAATGTATTTGGGATGTTTAACGTGCACTGACTGTATGCTAATGTGGGATGGGCCAAATATTTGGCATGACACAGAAATGACAAACTATAAATGCCATGTTTGGTACTTTGTGTGGTCTTTCTTTGGGAAGGGTTTGTGTTTTATATTTGTTTGTCTGGAGTAAACAAGAGAAGAACTGGATTTATGAAGAACAAATACCTGTTGACTGAACAGGCAAAGACGAAGAAGAAGTATGACACACCGTTTGATTGACAGGTGAACCCTGTGGAGTTCATTGTCAAGAAAAATGGCACAAAAGAGCAACAGAGAAGAAACACAGCTTACAGATTATTAGTTTCAGGGCATAACTGCCAGCAATACAACTATTTTATTTTAAAGCAGCTGTGCCATCCTGTAGAAATACTCCGTTCCAAGTTAAACTCTTTCATTCAAAAATATACTCAAGTAAAAACACAATAGTACTTGAGAAAAACTACAAATTGTCAAAAGTAAAAGCACTCACTAGGCAGCAGAATGGTGTTACCGTAATATGTATTATATTTTCAGATTATTATTACTTAAAACTACAGCTAATGATTCTCTTCATTATTAGTTCAACTGGTGATTATTTTCTTGATTTATTGATTGGTTGTTTTGCTGCACTAACAGACTGATTAAAAGATTTTACATCTAGGCACCTGTAATAGTTTAGTCTTATTTACGTATGTGTTTTGTTTGCATGGTTAGTGGTGAAGGGTCCTTTGAATATGGCCCCACTGGAGTGCATGCACACTTTATATCTCATAATTTTGACTTTTTATCTCATGAGATATGAGAGAAATTATGAGATTTAAAGTGTTATGACCCTTTATCTCACAATTATGACTTTTTAATTTTTTGAATCTCGAAACTTCGACTTTTTATGTCAATTATGACTTACCATGTGGATATTTTTTATTTTAAGTTTTCATCTTTTTTTCATTTATTGGCAGAAACGGGTTTCCAGAGTTTCCAGTGATATGAAACAAAGAAAAGCAGAAAATGCTCACATTGGAGAAGCTGCAGTTGGAGAACAATAAAAGTTTTTGCCTAAAACACTAAAAATAATATCAGATTTATTTTTCCACAGTCGATTAATTGATTATGATTTGACTAATTGCTGCTGTAAGAACTGATAATATGTGAGCAGCATTTCAAAGCTCTGATTCAAGTGATTTCAAGTGATCAAGTGACTTTATTCACTGTTGGGAGGTTTGAGTAAGTTTTTTTTTTTTTCAAACTTTAAAATCCCATTCTGATAGCTGCTAGATAAATACAGTAAAAATGTGTATGTGGGACAATATTAACCTGTGAAACGCAGTGTTTAGAGGTTTAAAGTTGCATGAAATCGACACAAAGCTCCTCACATTTGCACTGAAGCACCATACTTGAGCATTGGCCGCCACATGACACATGCAGAACACCTTAATTATACAGTTTACAAGACAAATTCCACCTCTTTAAACGCTCCTGTTTTTACTCCCTGCTTCCCCTTTAAAACATAATTGCAGTGGCTCTCGGGAGTGTGGGGCTGCTTTTTTTCTCTACAACGTGGCCAGGCGGAATGTAAACAAAGGATCCCAGTCAGCACACAGACACAATCATTAAATAAACGTTTAGCTTTTATCTGAAATGTTGCACAAACACATAAATGCGCAAAGTGGTTATTATATCTTCAGATGATGTGTTGATATTGTTTGATAATGGAGACAATCAGACGGAATGAATCAACTTTAAGGTAGTGAGATGTTTAAGTGAAGGGGGGGGGGCTGAGAGAATAAGGACCCCCCCGCACACAGCAGCGGTGTAACACGACGCTTCAGGAGTTGCCATCATCACATGGCAGATGGAAATTTCCACTCAGACTCCTTGCATGTTAAATGGGAAGGGTCTCCAACTCTTGTCTCCACTAGTCCGCCTCCTCCTCCGCCTGCTACAGCTGTCCTCCACGCTGAACCCTTAGGTAAGAGCCCGACATATATTCACACATCTAGTCCTCACTTTATAACCTGCATGTGATTTGCTGGTTAATTGTAGACCACCTCAGAGCCCGGTGGTTTAATCCTCATGATTTATTAGGTCTGAAGAAGCGGAGCTTTTATTGGCTAATTAGAAATAAATGTAAGAAAATTTAAAGAAAGACTTATACGTGGGTTTGCTGCTTTTTGAAGGTTTGTTTCTTATTATTATTATTGTTTGCATTGATTCTTTTTTTCATTTTTTTTTCACAAACTAACACGCTGGAGCAACAGTAGCCGTGCGTGGAGCGCTGCTTCCTGCAGGGTGTTGCCTGGAATCAATATAAACCAGCGCCAAACACATGTCTTTATTTATGCAAGAATATTATACCGTAGTCTGGTGCACGGTGAGAATCTAGTGTCAGAATTTGGTTCATGAATACATTTTTGTCCTACTGAAGTCAACGGTTGATGATCTGGACTGAACACACTCTTCACATGTTTGTGTGTGTGTGTTTTTTTTTGTGGGTTTTTTTGCATGTCTTCTTTTCCGCGTTTACTGGGAGAAAACACAAAGGGGACTGTTATTTTTAACAGTTTGCATCGTTCAGGCTTTGCATCTGTTTCCAGTGTGTGTGTGTGTGTGTGTGTGTGTGTATGTGCAACTCACAAACTGTAAGAAATAAGCCTTTATTTTGAAGGGTTTATTTTGAAATGAGACTAAAGGTACAATATGAATCATGGGTTTATGTAACAGTAACATACTCGTTGTGGCCTGCAGGGGCTCACTGAGGGTTAATAAATATGTTATGACTGCAGCCACAGGCTCAAACTGTTGTCATGCTTTGTCTGGAAATATCACAAATTTGCTTTAGCTTGATTTAACTAAGAAGTGAAGCTCCTTAATAGCTCTGCTCCTCAGCTTCCCCACAGAAACAAGTTATTTGTTCTTATCTCAGTTACTGTTGTTTAATTTAACTCTTCCTCTCTTTAACTCTCTAAATACTTATCTGAATCACATGGATTTGACAGTAAGTCAGAGTTGTTTAAGTCGTAAAGGGGATTTCCCAAAATGTGCCTTTGCTTTGATGCTTTTCACAGATGTGCTCAGTTGTTGTCACTTTCTTTAACACTTCACCTTCATCCTCGTCTTTAAGTTAAGCATTTAAAAACAGCACGCCCTGATCCCGGCCCAATGCAGCAGAGCCGCCGCTCATGACCGAAAACAAAGACTAGATTCAGCCAGGAGAATATAGGCTTAGGCATATTTAAGTGGTGAGTTCAGTTTCTATCATCGCTCTTCTGACTGCTAAAAATACCCAGTTGCCACACAGTGACTGTGCATATACTTTCAAAGCTGCTGTGTTCTCTCTGCACCTTACTTACATAAGAGTGAGAGCTGATCTAGTAACATCTACTCTAGTCAAAGAAGCTCCACCGTCGTCTTTGTCAGATGGCTCTTTAAATATGAGTTGTGTGTAAGTGTTTTGCGGTGTTTGTGGTGATGTTAAAGCACCTTTTCTAAAAGCTGCATGCACGCAAGAGTTTTCTGAAACTTTCCTGAATAAATTGGCCTGGATAGAAGTGGAAAAAAACAGAAAGCAATAAAGATGACAAATGTGACTTATCGATGATTTTGGCACAGACAGCTCATGGTCAGATCGCTTGGCTGCATCGAGCCATTTTGAGAATGATTCCAAAGTAACTTTGGTGTAATTGAATTGACCAAAGTTGTAATAGTTATCTGTAAGATTTCATTTGAAATCCTTCCAGTTTACTGGGTTACTCAATATGTGCAGCATTGCACAGCCATAAAGTTTCAGGACTTGCAAGGGACAAATATTCTTAAAAGAATAGTCAAAATTGAAGCAGCAGCGGCCGGGATTGTATAACTTTTTGTCCCTAGTATTGATCAAATGCTGGAGCCTGCATTTCCCATTACGCAACTCAATAGCTTCTTTCAGATTCCTACGGATAAATGCCTACATCTTTCACCCCCATTTTGTAATGCAGGATATCTGTTAAGAATGTGGAGTCTCCAAGCTGAGATAACCCAGATGAAATCACTATTACATCATGGTTATTTTAAAGTTCCCTCTGGAGCCACTGAAGATATTATACAACTGTTGTTGTCTCAGGCTGAGTAGTACTCCCCATGATGAGTAAACTGATCTCCATGCGTAAAGTCGGTGGAGTGTCCCTTTAATGTCACACCTGTATGTTTTATTAAAAATGCCAAACAAAAGACTCCTCAGTAACTCGTCAAGGCTGCAGGTGAGGTGAGGTACCAGCACAGGTTTGAACACCTGTCAGCAGGGCAGAGCTTGGCTGGGGATTCGTGCTCCTCATTGCCTCTTGTGAGACCTGAATGACACATGTAGGTCAGAGTCTGCTGGGAAGCCAGGGGGTTGGAGCGCTGCTCGTGCTGGCTGATGTAACTTTGAGCGCGATTGAGCAAATGAGCCAGATGCAGAGTCAAAGGAGTGGATAACATAAAGACACAGTGAGGTAGAGACACAAAGGGGAGAAGAATCTGGCAGTTTTCCTAAACTATGTCAGCACAGTGAAATATGTGAACGTGGTAAACAGTACAATGTAAGAAGGTGCATTGCATAATTCAGTAACTTGCGATGTGCATTGACGACTCTTGTAATGTCCGCAAAGCAACCATGTGCATCTAAGCATTTTGTCAAAGTGAAAAGTTGTTGTTCCTCGCAGGGAAATTCCCTTTTTTTTCCCGCCCTCCACATGGTGGTCAGAGGTCAGAGGTCAGCTGCAGGGGCTCAGCGTCTTGCTGATGATCCTACAAACATGGAGGGATGCATGTTTGCCGACACGGCTGTTTGAGCACTTGGTTCATCATACAAAACTTCACAACTCGTGATTGCTCTGACAAGAGAGTTTAATAGAGTTTATAATTGCTTCATTCATCAAAATCATATTATTTCAAAAGAACATAAGTAATAAAATAAGCCACATGATCCATGATAAGTAGGTGTTAAATATCACATCAGTAAAATCCGAGGCATTTTATTTAAAGGTCCAGTAAACATTCAGCAGTTTCACTTGTTAATTCAGGTGCAAGAGTTGTTAAAGCGTTCACATTTCATCCATATGAGCTGCTCTGTATTAAAAGTTAACCCTGTATTCTTTTTTAAAATTCCCCTGAAAGTTCCTATGAGATGGATGGACAATCATGTGCGTAAGTTTAATCACTGTATGAAAATAATGTAGAGTAATCCACTAAGTCTACCTAACATGACAAAGCATTTCCTGCAGCATGATTTCAAGCAAGAGTTTAAAATTTGGGACATTTTCTTGTTCACCTTCTTGCAGAGTTACATGAGAAGATTGATAGCACTCATAACTACTGCCAGTTGCCAGTTAGCCTAGCTTAGCATTAAAGCTTGAAACAGTAGGGAACAGCTTTATACTTGGGTTTTTGTAATATATTATGATATATAATATCATATAACATGTTAATTAGTGAACTTTAGAGGTGGTCGGCAACCTTTGTTAGCTTGAAAAAGGTCCAGGCTAGCTGCTCCTGCTATTTCAAGTCTTTCTGCAGAGCTAAGCTAGCCAGCTGCTTAATGTAGCTTTATTTATCAATATAACATTGTGGTATGTAGCTCTTGATCTAACGCTCAGCAAGAAAGGAAAGAGTATTTTCCATAATGCCAAACTTTTCCTTTCTAATTGCAGTGTTTGGCCAGTGTTTGAGAAGCTAATGCTAGTGCTAGTGCATCTGGTAAAGGTAAAAAGCTGTCACGCACAACAAACAGTTAATTTGTGCTTTATTTGTTTGAATTTATAGATGTACCTTTTGTTTACCTTTTAACCAGGGTTGCAACTTTATGATTATCTTTATTATCGTTTAATCTCTTGATCATTTTCTTAATGAATCGATGAGTTGTTTGGTCCATAAAATATCAAAAGATGGTGAAAAATGTTGATCAGTGTTTACCGAAGCTTAAGGTTATGTCTTCAAATGTCACAACCCAAATATGTTGAGTTTACTGTCATAGAGGACTGAAGAAACCAGATAATATTCACATTTGAGAAGTTGAAATCAAAGAATTTGGATCTTTTTTTCATTGACGATTAATAGATTATCAAAATAATTGGTGATTTTTGTAATAGATTGAGTAATCGACTGATTGTTGCAGCACACTTTTTAACAAAAAGAGTCATACAATCCCTTGTCATCTATGCCAAAAAATGCCCAAACTTGTTTTCAACATGTCTCACATCTCATATCTGCCAAGAATCTAAACCAAGATTCAGTATGAGTCAGTACTTTCTCTCTCTCGTTGTCCCTCTTCCAACATGGTAGCTAAGTCAAAACGGACCAGTGCCCAAACATCCCACAACAGGCCTCTGAATAATCAGCCAAGTTCATGCTCACTGATGCAACAGAAAATGAGTTTTAGACTCAGTGAAGAGACACACTGTTTTGTAAATAGACAGAAGAGAATGAGTCAGAGCACAGCCCTTTCCTATAACCCATTGTGCATAACCAAAGTGACCTAAATTATGAATTCACACATAATATTAAAAGATGCACTTAGTTTGACCTGCTCAAGGAATTTTCCGACTGACACTTAATTCAACACTGTACGACCTGATTACAGAATATATATGTCATACTTAAGAAGGGACAGGCCAGTTATGACATATCTTTGAATAAGCATTCAGATTAGTTCTGTGTATTACCCTATTTGTACTTCACAAACTAATAATGAAATGTTCTACACATAGTGTTTTTATATGGTCTGTTTAAGTTAGCCAAATGGGACACACCAGAGAAACAATTAGCTGTAATTAGCCTGCTGACTCAGCACTCTGTCCCACATGCTTGATGGCCAATGACATCTTTGTACAGGTGACTGTACAAGCTCAGATATTTAGACAAAAAGCACCGGCTGCTTGCTCTCAAATTACACTTACGTTGGTGTTTCTGTACTCAACACATGGTGAAAAACAGGACAGGCTGAACTTTCCTACTCTTTGGTTCTAGTTTACTCAAACAGAAACTGTCTAGTCCAGGAATCAAATATTAATCTTCTGACCATATGACCAGTAGACTTTGAGTGTCCTCCTCCTCTGCCTAATACTGACGTCAAGGTCGAAACCTTGAGCTTGAAGAGAATTACATATTGTAACAAAGCAAGATGCCTCCGTTATCATTAGCACACATGAGCAGGCAGATCAATAGTAACTGATAAGATGAACGGCGCGGGGTTCTGCAAGAACACGTTCACAAACAACGTTAGGACACACCAGGATTATGTACAAAAGGCCAATATGGTGTTTACTAAAGGCCAACTAGCCTTTAATGTCACATGACAACACTGGAGGCAGAGCTTTTTGTCAATATGTTTTGCTGTCACTGCAGGGTGATTTGTTTCACTAGATCCTCCAAAGAAATCCCCATTTGGCTCCTGGAAAAGTTTCAGTGTCCCTGACTAACTAAAAATCCTGATACAGAGCAACACACAAGTTTTTTATTTATTGTCTGATTTCCAAGAAAAACTTTTCGGCATAGAAAACCCATAGTTGCATTTTTCCTCATAGGCTTGCTCAGGTATAGGAAACAAAAATTAGCTTTGTGGGCTGTTGTAGTTTAGTCTTTCTAATTTTATTGAATTTATTTAGTCTTACTATATTGCTTTATGGCCCTTTGTTAGAGATATACTAAGTAAAACCTAAAACAGTTAAATGTCCATTTTTATTCCAGCCACCAAAGAGTTCACACAAGCTTACTCTGAAGATGATACATACATTTTAGCTGTTTAGCCTAAAGACGTGTGAAACCGTTGAGCCCCTTGTGGATGTTTGTATTTTAACTTAAGATAAACACATCACTTCGGCTTTTGGGACATAAACTCATGTAATTGCAGTGGTGGGAATTCGGGTGTTCGTTGTCTGTCCACTGAACAAGTTATTAAAACAATGAAAAGGTAAAATTAGCACAATGCTACAAAGTAACCCACCTGTTATGGTTATGACCTGTTTCTATCATTTTTTGCCACTTTGCAAATGTTAGCATGCTAAACAAAGATGAGGAACACTGTAAACATATTTGCTGAACATCAGGATGTTAGTTTTGTCATTGTGAGCATGCTGATGTTAGCATTTAGCCCAAATTACGGCTGTGCCTCAGTACAGTTAAACATGCTAACATGTTGTATAGTAGAAATAGTATATTGTATGAATTGTGATGTATAAATGGGCAAAACATGCAGCCACAGAGCGGCACTCTTTTTTACAGTTTAAACTACCACAGGTTGCAAACTGTGAATGCAACATAGCAACGTAAAATGGCGTATCAGGTGTACAGCACCTGTCAGGTGATAAATGATGGCGCTGGCTGAAACACTTGAACACCCTCCACGTGTACATGCTTTGGAGTCTAGTGTTCAGCTGAAGAATCAGAAATATGCAGCTGTATATGCTGCTCGATACTAGACATCAGAGTTGTCAGGTGTCACTTAGGACCATTGGCATCCTCTAAAAATGTCAGAGACCTGCTGCTCTATCAGACTTTAGTTTTAGTTCTATTTTAAACATTGTGTAAAACAAAATATAGTGGTTTAATGTAGAAATCTACAAGATATGTTTTTATTTCTCAACTTTTCAGAGTACAAAAATAACATCTTGATTGCTTAGTACCACATATTAATAGTAGACCATGGCATGGCCTGACTGTCCGCATGTGTGTGTCCACAAGATGCATGAAAAAGCTAAAGAAAGGAGAGAGGGAGTTGTCTCAACCTGTCAACGATAATAAATTCCTCCCATGTGGAGGCACAGACTGGATCATCTGGAGGAACATGTGCTCTCAGTTCAACACAGATGTGTGTGGCTCTCAGTTCTGTATGATGTGGTTGTATTTCTGTACCTCCACCATTTGCCGCCCGAGGACTTTTAGCTAAGCTTAGCTGCTAAGTCACTTCACTGTATGTAACCAGCAGCTATAAATCTGTCCTACATGACATGCTTCATTAGCAGCTCTGAATGGCTGGGTAGGGTTGAACAATGTACATGAGAGCCACCGCCTTAACAGGCTCTTGTAGATGTATGATAATTAAGTTTGTGTAAGCACTCTCATGGTAGGCAGTAGTTCATGTGTAGTGCAGAATCAGAGGACAAGACTGATACCACTCTTACCTGTCTGCTAAATATGAATCTGTTAGCTTAGCTTAGCATAAATACTGGAAGCAGGGGGACTCAGCTAGCCTGGCTCTGTCCAAAAGTGGAAAAAAAAACCTGTCTATCAGCACCATGTTTGTTTCCTGGAGTATACGTAGGTTGCCTGGCAACTTCCCAGTGTCTCCAGGAGGTGAGTGCTCCGCTCCGAGAAATAGTACGCAACATAACCCCTGGGAAATCTGTACTTATATACGTATAAATAAAACAAACATGAAACTTTAGAGGTGCTGCTTGATGCATTTACCTGTTACCTTTGGACAGAGCTAGGCTAACTGCTCCCCTCTGTTTCTACTCATTCAGCTGCTGGCTGTCATATTTAGCGTACAGACGTGAGAATGGTATCAATCTTCTCATCTAACTCTCAGCAAGCAAGAAAAGCGCTTGACCTCAGAGAGGGATGCAGAAATTTAGGTCCAGTGTGTAAGATTTAAAGCCCTCTATCTACAGAATATGGCAGAAATGTAATATAATATTGTTTTCATTCATGTATAATCATCTGAAAATAAGAATTGTATGTTTTTGTTACCTTACAAAGAGCCTTTTATATGTACGGAAGCCACGGGTCCACGATGTTGAACCATCATGTTTCTACAGTAGCCCAGAATGAACAATCTAGCAAACACTGGCTCTGTATGAGGCCTTTCTTTTGGTGTTTTGCAGCCACTGTAGTTTCTTCTTAAAGCTAGGAAGGAGAGGGAAATTCAAAAACAAGGTGGTTTTAATCTGCAGCTACACTCTAGATGCCTCTAAATGCGACACACTGCTCCTTTAATGTTTAGCATGTGTCCAGAACATTAAAAAGAAAGTGATTTTTAGCAGCTCATCACATGGACCTAAATCCATCTTCCTCTCAGGACAGAGCAGCATGTTGTTAGAGTCAAGTTTGCTTGTGATGCTCATGCAGCCGGAGCCAATTCGGCAAGTACGTTGTGGTCATTCCTGAATGACAGCTCTAGCGGTCAGAGAAGCAGACTGATTATGTCAAGAATGAATCACCAGACCTCCATTTCCTTTTAGCGAATACGTTTGTATTTCCAAACCTTTTCATTACACTTATTGCGGCTTCCAGCGGAGGACTGTGGTTGCAATTTGCAGCTCCCGTGACGTGCGTTAATTTGTGTAACTGAGCCAGTGTGAAGCAAGCATGCCTAGATAACTTTCCACTAACTTTCAGAGTACTGATTCATGAACACGAGTCGCATATATATGGTTTATTTGTTCTTTAGTGACCTATAGTTTAAATAATGTAAATCAGATATATCTGACGTGGTGATTTTAAAATGATCTTAAAGCAAATGCCCTGAGGCTTCTTTAAAGGAGGAAAAACAAGCGTTGGGACACATTTCTACAAATATCATGTGATGTCACATCATATAACAGTCGCATACTTGCAAACAAGTTCAGAGAGCTGATAGATTTTACACACAGGAGACAAAAATATATGCTGCCTTGGACCTGTGAAATTCTTTAGGAGGCCGCCTTACTCAAAGAATTCAGAAGATTTATGATGTTGCTCTGAATAAAGTCACGTTTTTTTTACCTTCCACCGCATCTCACCCCTTTTAGAAAGTCCAAACAATGTTTGTTTTTCATATTTGAGCAGTTATTGGATGTCATCTGTCCAATGATTCACCAGCAGACTGTGTATGGTATGTGCAGCCAGTCACATGGGGTTGAGAGGTATAGGCTTAATTTAGAGACCTTCAAATTCCAGCTCATAATGATCACTGACAGAGCTATTAGGATGGACTCATTCATCCATTTACAAAAACAATCAGAGGAAGTTATAGTCCATGGTGTCACGTCAGAGATGTTTTGGTCAGAAAATGGGAGGTTAATAACCCCTTGATCTATGACAGAAACGACCTCCATGGCCTCATGTCTACCAGCTGATGTCAACACATGGTCACACGTCCACGTCAGATTTTACGGTGTTCTTTTGTTTGGAACATTTCCAATGCCAGGATGTTTATGAGGTCTTATATTATAACACAGCGGTGAAGTAACAACCAAGCAGCTGTGCACTGAATTAGACTGAAACAGGCAAACAGTGTTACGTCACATGTGATGCTTATTTGAGCAATCTCATTACAAAACCATGTGTCAAAACAAAAACCAAAAAGGTACATGGCACAGAAACATGCTGTGGAAAACTGAGCTAAGCATCAAGTGAACAAAATGTCTGGACACTGCTGGTAAGATGACAGTGTTTTACCGAAATAAAAGAAGGTTTGGTTCTCGCACATGGCAGAGAGTGATGGACACAGAGCAGACAACAAGGGAAAATGTGATCAACATTTACTGGAAAGGGTCAGAAGAAAACCGAAAGAGTAGGAAACTTTAAAAAATCTTACTACACCATGTTGGACCAGCTCGATCCAGACAGATCTATCAAGAAATAAGTTTAGTTTTTAAGTTAAAAGAGTTCTTGACTCCAAATCACACTTTTTAGAAATAAAAAAATGTTCTCTGGGTGCCAAAAAATAAAATACTCTGTGATGTATAATGTTCTCACATGACTTGATGTTAAGGGATGTGTGAGACACACAAAAAAACCAATGGTCAACAAATTGATGTGGCAGAGTTTAAGATATCCCGATATTTAGTTCCCCAAATGGATGAAGCCCCACATGATGTAGGATCGTACAATTCCCATAATGCAACTTAGTAGCAATCTCTTTCTTCAGACCACCCCTGCCTGTTAAATGTCCATCTTTACTCCATGTCCCCACATTGTATCACAGACTTTCTGTTAAAAATTTGAAGTCCTAGGCCCAAACATGTGATGACCCTGATGACATCATCCGGGTTATTTTACGGTTCTGTTTCTTAGCCTTTTTGTTTTCACCTCTGTGAAACTCACTCACTCTGACTTGCTTCTATAGCTGGCTTCTGCTTCACTCACAAGTTTGTGACCTCGCGACCCCCAACCCCCGCCTTGTTTGGTATGTCGTGGTATTGGCTACAAGGCACAGCTTTATAGTCACAGGTGATTGGCCGAGTATGCGCATGAAGCCCCACACACACTTCAGGGAATAGCAATGCCATTTAAGGAATGTCCCTGCAGCAACAGAGGCGATCACGGTGATGAGTTTATGTTTGTAGGTAATTAACCTTTATTGCTATTCACAAACCTGTGTTGTTTTGATGACTGTATATACGCTGCGTCAGCTTACTTGTGGTTTAGGTTGTTTATTTTCTTAAACTACCAATACACACCTACCAGACTCGTAAGAAAAGTTGCATTTCTTCTTTTGTGGGGGGGTGGGCTGGGAAACTAGCAACCAGCAACCTAAACAGACTCCATGTTTATTTTGGTGGTAAAATGCTCTACTAGCAGTTCTGTTCATATGCTAGCAAATTTTGAAGTTTAAATCACTTTTCCTGGACTTAAAGCAAGAATTTGTAACTTTATAACGTACATAACACATTCTTTCTCTTACAAATGGAAAGTTTAATTCATAAGCAAGAAAAGACGTCTCGCGGGAGTTTTACTGCTACAGCGTTACTTGGTCTGGTATGAACGGTAGCTTATAGTGGCTATTGTTAGAAAACTTTAGATAAATATCGCTTAATACCTGACATTACTAAGTCACTTTGCAGAGTTTTGACTCTGTTACAATAGGTTTTAGCAGTTAGCATTGTCCCATACTGTTTTACTTGTTGTACACAGTGACTGCTGTTACATAATCTTGCTCTATAACAACTCCATCACAGTGAATTCAAATAATATTCTGACCCTGACCTTAAATGTTTGTGCTAAAGGAAATCAACAACTAAACGCCTGTTTGTTATTTCCATATTTCTTACCCGTGAAAAAGTGATATTGAGGTTTAGAATTGTCGCATTTGTTGCGATTGAAAGTGAAAATGCTTATGACAAAAGCGTTAAAGGAACACTTTTAGATACTTTGACTTTAACTAAATTGATCAGGTTTCATGTTTTAACTGCAGTTGAAGGGTTACTCCTCTGTGAGCGAAGAAAAATCTTCGGTCCTCGTCAAATCATCTTCACAACCAAGTCGATAAAATCATGTTACCAGTTCAAATCAAACAGTTTTGTCCATATACACACAGAACGTTTTACACTCAGTGGATCTCAAAGTTTCTAAGCTGTTAAGTGTACAAAGGTTTTCAGCAGTTGATTTGAGGAAAAAAGCAAATTTTGCCGCCGTGTTCCTCCATTGGCACGGCATTACAAAGTGGACAGAGATAAAAAAGCTCATCCCTGACATGAACATGACCTTGGACACAGCGATATCTCCAAAAGCATTCTCTGATTGGTCGTCTGGCGGCACTGCCCTCCCTGAAACCACTGACAGTTGCCCACAGCACTCGCGGGCATCTGAGTTTGTGCAGCTGTATGTGCAAACAGTGGAGTGTGTGTCTTTGTAGGTACAGAAGAGGCGGCACAGTGAAGAAAGAATCAGTTGTTTTAAGCAAGGGAGGAGTGTGTGTGTGTTGGCCAGCAGTTCTCTGTGACCTTGGCCTCATCAGACATGAGTTTTGACCTCAATAATTTTTCAATAGCACGGTCAGGTGGCATGTCATGTGATCACATCTTGAAGGGGTTGTGGGTATTTAACGGCGTTGTCAGTCTGGTCGTGGCAAACATTCTGGCCAGTTTATTCTTCATTTATTTGTAATATTGTGTTTTATCTGTCTATTTCTGTTCAATCTATCTGTCTGCATGTTTTCCTTGGTACTCTTTCACAATTACTTTGATATTTAAAGTAAATCATCTCCTTCTGTCATATCTCATATCTCATCATATCTCTCCCACTGTCTTTGCTTTGGCCTTGCTCATTTGTGTAAAGGCAGACGTGTGTGTGTGTGTGTGTGTGTGTGAGCCCTCATAGAAGGAGGAGTCTGAGTGAATCCTCTCTCTCCTCATTGGTCTGCAGTGGTCCTCCCTCCTCCCTTTTAAAAGCCTGCTTTCTCACCTGAGTTACAAAAGAATTGCAGCTCCTCCACCATTCACTTGGTAGCCATCAGTCTTGATATATTAAAGGGAAAACAAAGTAAAGGAACAATCCTGGAAACTCTTTAAGGAACTTTTGATTAAGTGAGTATGCCTGCTTTGCAGGAAAAGTTTGGTTTGCATGAAAAGAAGGCTGCCAATCTTCACTTGATTTACAAAAACAGCAATGTGCTAGTGGGGTTGTTGTGAAGGAGTAAATTAGATTTCTTTTTTTAGGACAAAAGTCTTTTGTTAACTCTTCTAGCTGCAGCAGGGTGAGTCTGAGGAACACTCAACCATACTTACTGTCAAGCCTCGAGTCCAGTAACCTAGAGTTTATACAGTGTGGCTTGCTGGAAGGAATTTTGCTCCAAGGTAGTGGCTGATGCAAGAGTTTGTTTGGGTGGAGAATGTAGGAGGTAGCTGGATTGTTTTCAGTGTTGACATGAGATTTTAAACTGCTCTGTTGGATTACAGTATTAAGTATTTCTGCTTGAAGCATCATTCAAAGTGTTTTTTTTTTTTTTCTTCTACTTTGATGCAAAATATTAAAGATTTTTTTTTTTTGCTTGTATTTTCAGTTTCTGTTCAAGTGCACTTGTATTTGGTCTTGCCGTGCAGACACAGTAGGATATTCTGTTAATCCATTTCAGCTTAAAAAAAAGCTCTTGATCTATAATTCTGAATTCATTTGTGCTCTAAATTGAGAGATTGCCATAGACTCCTACCCCTAATCAGCCAGAGAAGCTGCAAACAGCAGGAAGTGTGATCACTGATGAGTTTGATTGCTCTGGTTTTCCTGTTTTCTTATTTCACAAGTCACCATGTATTCTTGCTTCTGCTTTTAAAAAAAAAGCAGCACATTTAATGCAGGCGATGTTTTTTTTTTGGTTTTTTTTACCTCTCAGAGTTTCACTGTGAGACAAATACAGATACAGTCAAATTGAATGACTTTGCGTAATCATGAAAAACCTGCAGGAGCTCAGTGGTGTGTATTCAAGATGGTTGGTGGTCTGCCTCAGACTTTCAGTATTAAAATCAACAGCTGTAAAAACAAGTGTGAAGGCATCCCATGAGGGCGCAATGGGTTCTTAACACCAAGGCAACTTTCAGAAGAATTCAGGGATGAGTATTTGCATACAGCACTATCATGTAACTCTCATCTCCGTAATGTCATTTGTGACCCTTGTTTTTGGTGGCTTCATTTGCATTGTGTTTTAGTTTGGCTTTACCCAGCATGCAAATGGCCTCAGCGGTTTTCTTGCACAGCTGGGTGGCTATTTGCAAACTTGTTTTTTTTGTTGTTGTGAGGCTTAAAAACAAGTTCCACCTTTAAGTGGTCTCTCCAAATGTGTTTTACACGCATTATGTTAATTGTAGGTGTGAAATGCAGTCGGTTTCAGCTACGCAAGTCTGACCACGTCCGAGCTGGCTACATGACACGCTGCCAAACGTACGCTTCTGTAATGTTTTGGTTACAACAATGGCGGTATTAAATACTGTGATGTGTGAAGTTAACCAAGTTAGACAGGTTAATCCTTTTGGCAATGAAGAATGAAAAACCACTCTCTGCTTCTCTCTCGCCACACAGCAGCGAGCGACACTGAGAGATTAGATGTGCTGGGGTGTGTGATGCGGTTGTTAACAGTAATGTAGCCGCTTAATCTCTGTTAGCTCAACAATATCAGGTTTTAAAGCAGCCTGCTTCCAAAGAGGAAGATCACAGGGCAAACAATAGCCTATCAATGACTCAGAAAAAGAAAAGCCAGGAAGGGTCAAGATGGAGAGTTCTAACACCTCTGACATTGTTTGCAGCTGATAACCTTGTTGCAAAATGGAAAGATTTCTGTGGCACATTGACTGTAAACACTTTGTGATGCAACGACCCTGCTGCTGAACCACTTCCGTCAAAAATGTTGCTAAACAAACGTCCAATGGTGTTTCTTTACCAGCTGATGTTCAGATAGGAAGAAGATTGTTAGATGTTTCAAGCTTCCTGTTGTGTTTTATTTACAGCTCTGTGGGCAAAGAGTTGACAGTCAACTGTGCACTTCAGTACTTTTTTCTTCTTCTTTTGAATCAAGAATTGTTCACAATCGAATTTTGACCCCAAGAATCAGAATCAAATTGAAAGATTGCCAAAGACTCCTACCCCCAAGTGACTAAAAAAAAATGTTATTGCAAGTTTAAAACAACACTGTTAACATGTTAAACATTAGCATCTCTGACCATTCAGTCCAATGCCAAAACTATTTTAAAGCAAAATTCGTCATTTCTGGGAGAGTTAGGTGAGATTGATACAGCTCTCACGCTTAGCTTAACTTAGCATAGCATAAAGCTCTTTGGACAGAACCAGAATAGCTATTTCCAGCCTTAATGCTATGCTTAGTCACTGGCTCCAGCTTCATGTTGAATGGATAGATATGACATGTCAATCTTCTCCTGTGAGTATCGGCAAAAAAATGGATATATATACACACATACATATCCATTGAACTGTTCCATCCACTTTGCACTTAAGTATTAAATTGTGCTCTGACAGCATTTAACAAGATTGACACCACCTATGCTGCTGTGACTTCCCTTTTTGTCCCTTGTGGGTCACGCCTGTTTTTATGGATGTGTAATTGTGGCTGTGTTAGTTGTTTTCCTTGTGTTGTCAGTGAGAAGCACTTGTGATCTTTCCTTCCAAGCTTTTTGTGTGTGTGACACACAGCACTATAAATTATTTGGTTGCATGAATAATCAAACAGGCTTTGTCCACTGTCTTTGATCGCCTCTTTACATAACGTAATGATGAATGGTGGATGGAAAATGTAAGCTGGGTGTGTGGTACTGTTGGTTTTTTTTCTTTAATGGCAGTGATGAGGCTGTGTAAACCAGCTCACACTTAAACAAGGAGGTCTGTTGATGGTGGCAGTCAGGCAGCCTCCTGAACTTGTTGCATCCATGACCTGGTTTCAAGGTTTGTTGACTTAACTTCAGCCAGCAATCTCTATGGACGTCAACATTGGCTTGTAATATGTTCCTAAAGATAAAGAAAGAGACCCGAGTGAGACAGTCCCTCAATTCCAGGAAGTATTATGCATTATTTGCTGGGAAGAGCGGCTCATTTCACTCTGAAGTGTTCTTCATCAAGGCCAAAGGGCTCATTTGACGCTGTTAAGGCCAGACAATACATGCATCTGCAGGCCTTTAGTTGGCTGAAAATTGCCACTTCTGTGATGAACTTGACTAGAGACTTGAGCAAGCAGCCACTGTTATTGGAGATCTGAACAGAAGCCTCAGTCACTGCAACTTTCTTCTAATGCTTCCTGTTTTTTCCCCCCACGTCTTTTCTTATAGGTAACAAGATCCAGCCAGGTTGAGGAAGAAGCACACCTCTGCTTAGTGAACTCTAAACCCTGAAATCCTGAGAAGTGAACTTCTCCGCCTCTCGTCTTGCTGTGCACAACTATGCCGGGAGTCGTGGATCGTATGGAACTGAGGAAAGTCTCCACAGAGGCTGATGATGACAGCACCATCAGCCTGAACGACTGCTACACAGAACCCATCGACTCTGATAAGGCCACCATTGACAGGTCAGCAACCATTGGATTTTTTGCACAGGTGTCTAAAGATGTCATTCAGTCTCATCCATATGCGGCATGCTAGAACAAACACGATGTCAAGTTTTCAGTTTCCCCATAATAGCAGACACCAGCAGTCCTGTGACATTATGGCTTCGTTGGTGACTGTTTTAACACTCGGCGTATTTCTATCAATTTATGCCCTCTGAACATTCATTCTTAAACACTGTGTGAACTAGAAGTATCATGTTTCCATGAAGAGAAACCCAATTAACACAGCCAGATTTCTGTAGCATGATTTCTTAGCAAGTCTAGGCGATAAATCTTATTATAAACTCGGGTCCTGCCTCAACTTGACGTTTTCTTATCCGTGTCCAGGGAATCAGAGCCTTGGTAGAACGTGCTGGAGACAGGACATTTTGTTTCCATTCGCCAGTCACATGACAGAAATGTCATCAACGTGCCCACTCGCAGTGAATTCTCTGGATAATGACCTGCTCTGTTCGCACATGCGCTCAACTGGACATTACACAGACTTTGTACCAGCTAGTTGGCAGGATTAAATCAGTTAATGTCCAACTGATCTTCGTATTATGTCTAGATAGGTTCAGGGTTGCAGTGCATGTGTGAAAGAGACTTTTTTCCAGTACTACCCCCTGAGCATGGTCAAATAATATCACCAGAACTTAATTTAGACCTGGTCCCTGCAAAGGAAACACTCTGAGTTCTTCTAAAGGTACCTAGTCCCTAGGGAAACGTGACTATTGTCCTTGTTCGGGTGTGAACAGTCCTTTGGTCTGATGATGGACGAGGCTGAGCAGGTTCGCTGGCATTAACATGCTGTAATCTGTCAATGATAGGCGTTTGAAGATGACATGTTCATTTAATTAGGAGGCTTCAGAAACAGCTCAATTAAGTTATTAGAACAGTCTGAGTTTAGATTGACAAGATTGAGGTGAATAAATTAACAAATTAAGCACTGCAACACACATGAAGCTGACCACAAATAACCAACATCGACAGAAGTTAGCTGATCAAAACTGTTTGCATCATGTTGACATTTGACATCTTGTTACATGCCACGAATTCCTTAAAAAAAAGTGTTTTTTTTTCTGATCCTTGCAGTCAGTTTCTGGATGACAACGATGATGCAGAAAGCCAGAAGTTTCTGGCAAATGGGATGATGAAGAAGAAGAAATTTGAGGAATACCATGAAGAATATGTAAGAGGATTTACAAGCTCACAGCGCCAATGTCTGTCAGAGTGAATGGTTTAATCCAATTAACTGTTAACTAACTGGTCTGGACTGCCTTAATTGCTGCAGTCAAATAATTTTCCATTGTGAATTCAATTTGAAAGCAGGCAGTTAACAGCTGAAAATGATGACATTTTGTCACATTTGGTTAACATGAGGAGTCACACAAACAGTCGTGGTATTCAAAGCTTGCATGAACTTTCTCCAAAAGTATGTGTGCCAACATGGAATACAATGCAAGTTCTGGTTTCCCACTGGGATTTTGGAGCATCCAGCATCAAATGTCCCGACTGCTTAGAAAGAATATAATTTGCCATAATGATCATATTTCTATTCAGAGACCGTTTCTCGAACAGCCATTGACAGACACTGATTTCTGTCTATGCAGCAGCCGGAAATGGACCAGAATGCAATGCAGCTACTACAAACGCGTTGAGTTTAATCTAAGGGACATGACATTTTATTATACTTCACTCAATAATGTTGCTGCAAGCAAACTCATTTCAGAAAGTAAAGTACAGTAGTTCAATTATTGTGTGTGTATTTTAAAGCAGCCCTGCCACATGGAATTTGTGAATGACTGTCTGAGCAGCCATGACAGTTATTAGAAGGTGATATAATAGTGTCAGCTAGTCAGAAATATGTGCTCTGCACCCAATCACATAGCACTCTAGCACCTATATTTGAGCTTTCCCAGTACAGGCACCACCAGTCATATTCTTGGAAACGCTGGCAGTTACGAGTTGAACCAGAAATATGGGCAGAGTGGGTCCAGTCAATAAAACTTAATAACACATTAAACAATTGGTATCTTAACAGTGCAGGGGAAGGTGAGGTGTTTTTCCTTGAATTACAGCTTTGGGACAATCGTATTAAGGCCATTAAAGTCTTGTGTGGTTTGCTGTACATTGCCAAATGTTTGCTCTCTGTCTTGCTGCAATGCAGAGAAGTGTTTTAGATGACTGCCTTACTGACTCCAGGTTTAAATAAGTCATCAATCATTGGAGACTTATTTAATTTCAAAGGCAGACTTGAATTGTTTTTCAGTATTGTTCGTCTGTTTTTCTCATCCAGATCTCTCTTCCTTCCTTGTTTTCTCTCTGAGCAGCACCCCGGCCACACATCCTTCGGGATGTCTGTTTTCAACTTGAGCAACGCCATCATGGGAAGCGGCATTCTGGGCCTGTCTTTCGCCATGGCGAACACAGGCATTGTGCTCTTTACGTAAGTACTACTGCAGAAGAACGAGGAAACTGACAGGACTGGCAGGTTATTACATACTAATAGATGTAGAGTAGATATTGGTATGATTTTCTGGCACTCAGTCGTCAAGGCTATCTTTCTTTGAGAGCAGTGGAATCTAAGGTAACTCAGCTTGTTGGACTGGTTATAGATCCGTGAAGACGTTTCACCTCTCAACCAAGAGGCTTCCTCAGTTCTTGGATGAGAGATAAAACGTCTTCACTTTACTTTACTCTTGTAAAAATATGAATTATAAGCACATTACCACCTGGAATGCAGAGCAGCTCTACCATATGGAAATGTTTGAACTCCTGTATCCTGTGCCCTCATTTCCACCCCCTAATCTTTCACCCAGCTCTGTCCGTCCCATGCATATGCATTATCAGCATTCATGTGTGACTTCTGTGACACCCGCTGTCACCCTATACCCCTGAATCCCACCCATGCAGCCCCCCCTCCCCACCCGTCCACCCCCGTCCAGTATCCATGCCCCTGCTGAGTGGCCACCTCATGAACTGGCGAGGTCACAGGGAATAGCAAGTGGAAAATGATAGCAGTAAGGGAATAATAATGAACTCCTGCCATCTCCTGTCAGTGAAGCTAACACACATATCCAGCACTCCTTCAGCCTGTTGCTTAAAATCAGAATGAGCTGCATGGATTTATTGCAGGAAGCCGTAAAGTACATCCTTCCAGTGTGACACATTGTATGCCATCAGAAGAATGCAACGGATGGCTGCATTGACGTAGCATTGACGTGACACTGCATTGGTCAAGACATGTTGAAACTGTGTCAACTGTGTCATGTTTTATTTGACTGTCCTCTGCTTTTCTTCGCTGCACAGAATCCTCCTCATCGGTGTGGCCATCCTCTCCTTATATTCTGTACATCTGCTCCTTATGACAGCTAAAGAAGGAGGTTGGTATTGAAATAATGTTGATGTTAAATAGTTTTACCTCTTCTGGTCTCTGAAAGTTAATCAAATGAAACAATGACTACATAAATATTCAGTCTTTTTGCCTTCATACCTAGCTTATTACACAGCTGATGAAAGTGTGTGTTTAAAATGAGGTGTTATCTATTACTTATGTTCAGAAATGTGGGCTTTTTTTGTGCACATGGCTCTACCCTAGCAAAACATGATCAGAATTAGCTGAAATGAGTGTATTTTCTTTAAAGGTTTGTGTTGTTGTGCATCAGATGAAATGTACTTTAGTTCCTTAGTAAGGACAGGAGGTGACAGTAGATAAAATACACAATGCTTTTATCCCATTTACTGTTTCTGTTGTTGATGTGATGCCCAAATTGTTCATGAATAATTCTCCATCCACTTGTCTGTTCTGGCAGGATCCCTCATCTATGAGAAGCTGGGCGAGAGAGCATTCGGCTGGCCCGGGAAAATAGCAGCATTCGGATCGATAATTATGCAGAATATTGGAGGTAGGCGTGTGTGTGTGTAAATCTTAGTTTGATTTGAAAAATACAACAGTTTGCTGCAATTTAATACAATTGCTTCAACTATATGTGCATGTAATGTAGCTAACTTTCAAACCTCAGGGAATGTAAAGCATCTCTCTGTCCTGCAGCCATGTCCAGCTACCTCTTTATCGTGAAGTATGAGCTGCCTGAAGTCATCCGGGCATTCCTGGCATTAGAAGAAAACTCTGGGTGAGTGTGAGTCCCTCTAAAGATAAATGTGTTAATGTGTGTACAGTTCATACAGTACAGGCTCTGACCTCTTTTAAACCTCTCTGCAGTGAATGGTACCTGAACGGAAACTACCTGGTGGTGTTTGTCTCGATCGGAATCATTCTGCCTTTGTCTCTCCTTAAAAACCTGGGTAAGGACTCACTTCACACTAGTACAACAGTTTCACCACATGCTCTCCAAGCTGTATATATATATTTAGATACTTCCAGTAGCGCTACTGACTTTTAATGGGTACAATCCATATGACTTCCTGCACCGAAGCCAATTTTGTTTTGGCTGTGGGCAGCTGTTTGTAATCCACCAAACCAGAAGTAATTTAACACTAGTCGAGCCCTTAGTCAGCTCTGGCAATTATGAGTTACTGTAAAGTAACACTGCTATTAAGCCGGCAGTCAGCTCCACCACTCAGATGTAATTTATGAATGTAAGAGTCAAATCTGCCCCAGCTGGCTCAGCTCCAAAAAGACTGCACACTGAGCCCACAGGCTGGATTATGTGAGTGAGACAATTAGACATAAAGAAACAGACATGATCAAAGATATATGTCTGAGTTTAAGTTAATACATGACATCAGCAATTATGGTTTTGGTGCCCACAGGCATTTCATGGGTATTACATGTGTTCGCTGTTCACACTGCAGCTCAAATCTGAACTGCTGCTCGAGTCAGATTTCAGGATGTGGGTTACAACCTAAAACGGGGTGTGATCCACATCTGAGACCAGACACCAGAAAGAATTGAACAGAGTAAGAATAGCAAACTATAGTATAGCGTCACATCTGTCTGGTACTGTTGTCATTGCAGTAGTCTGTGTTTTCTGTGTCTCATATTTGCTTTTCTTTAGGCTACCTGGGCTACACCAGCGGCTTTTCCCTTTCCTGCATGGTCTTCTTCCTGGGTGTGGTAAGTTCAGCTTTCTACAAACCAGAGCAAAATCTTGGATTCAGGCATACAGAAGGAAATATTGATAGCTACTCTCAATGCACACCACGCAGTATTGAAGCTGCTTTACTTGATATTTTTATTTGAAGAATTGATCAATTAACTATGTGCATGTTAAAGGGTTCGGTCATAGTTACAAAGCCTTAGAATATGATTGCAGAGTCTGCGGTTAGCTTATGAATATAGCAGCATTTAGCTGCTAAAGCAGGGGTCATCAACTACATTTGTCCAAGGGCTAGAATTTTTCTCGGCAGACACTATCAGGGCCAGATGCTCTTTTAAAATTAAATTAATATTGTATCCTAAGTAATATATTATTATTTCATATATCAATTTGCCTTTGAAATGTATGTTATTTTTTAGCCTTTGTCAGTGTTAACAGACTCATATTACCTGTACGGTAGTGAGCCACTAGGGGGTAAAAAAACGATATTTTAGGTTTCATATTCATGAGGGTGTCAACTGCAAATGTGGGGAAGGTGATGCCGCTGGACGAGGCGGCCAATCACAGTGAACTGATTGACATCCAGGCCGCTGGTGACATGAAGGCTGCTCTCTGTGGTGCTGAAAACTTGAGCGCCTTTTGGGTGGCTTGTCCCCAAAAGTATGACACACTGAAGACATTGGCCATGTATGTGCTCACAATGTTCGGATCAACATACACCTGTGAAGTTGTGAAAAATGCGGGCGCAGGAGCCAGAAGGAAAGCTCTGGCGGGCCGGATGTGGCCCGCGGGCCGCCAGTTCACGTTCACTGTGCTAAAGAGCCAAATATTTCCCTCAGATGTTAATGTACACCAAAACAGAGCTAAATGGGGAGTTAATATTGGACTTACATTCACCTGGTGGTCAGAAACATGAATGCTAATGTTGTTCCATGTGTTGTTCCATCTGATTGTTGTGTAATTAACATGGTCATCATATCAAGGTGACGGTATGTCAATATTGTGTTTACAGCTCTTCTAAGATGCAAAAAAACCCCCCAAAAACAGTTAATGCTGTTTTAATAGCAGTGCTGCATAGCTAAACAGAGTGTGAACTTGCTTATTAGCTAACTGATAAGCATGACATTGGACACCAAGACTTGAGGACTTCCAATATGGCTGCTGCAGGGTGTATTACACTGCCCGAGTGCCCCGCTTAGAAACCTGTCACTGCAGTTCACTTGTTTAGAACATTAAATCATGTAGTAAATGTAGAACTAGCATGGGTGTGCTGAAAATCAGATCCCAAAATTACAAAACTGGAGAACTGCCACAATGCTAACTCTTGGCAAAGTCTTGGCAAAGAGAGTTTGGTAGTGAATATTTCTTTATTGTTCTCTTGTTTTATTTATTTTGTAAGTACACCACTTGGAAGCACTCACTGTAACTTCATATTGTTTTTTTTCCCAGGTGATCTACAAGAAGACCCAGCTGCCCTGCCCTCTTCCTTTCTTCTACCACCACTCGACCAACCTCAGCATGAATGGCTCAGACCTGCCCGGGTTGTACCCGCCACTAAACAGCTCAGCGCACATGGATTTCTCGCGCGCCGACGTTTCCCCGGTAACTCTCGGCAGCCACGACGCTCATCACTCCACCGGCGTCCACTTCCAGCCTCACCCTGACGACGAGGAGATGTGCACGCCTAAATACTTTGTCTTCAACTCACAGGTACAATGGGGTTGGTAGCCTGTAGGTTAGCTTGTAATGCTGGTATGGAGTGCAAACCTCTACTGACTCCAAACATTTGTCCCAACTTGCAAAACTCAGTTTTATGTTTTTCTAATTGGTGACGGTTTAAGAAATGCAGATGTAATCAGTTTTGTGAAGGTGTGTCATTTACTCACCTGCACAACGGGTTCCCCTATTGGTTGAGTTTACTATTTGAATCAGTACAAAGTTAAAAAAGGCAGGATAAAGCAATGTCATACTGTTAAATAAGGAGAACATACTGTACATACAGCATTTATCTATATGACCAGACTATGCTTGCACGAAACAATGCAACACTGTTAGACTTACACACAGGAATCTTACAACCTAAAGATCAAACAAACACAGTGCCAAGTATTTGCTAAGACGTGAAGGTGGGGTTCTTAGGGTGTGTTTGGTATTTGTTTGTGTGTTTAGGGCTTTTTCCCATGGTTTGTATGATTGTAAATCATGCTAAAATTTGACACGCATTATGCGACATGGGTTTAGTTCAACTAACTTGATTCACCAAAGTGTTTAGAGGGAGAAGCAGCCATTTCACCTTCTTTGACTAAATTGCAGAGTTGAGAGTTGTTCTGTTGAGGAAAGTTTCTAAATGAGCGAAATAAAGGAAGTGATATTTGCAATGAAAGTTCGTTGAAGCCAACCTGAAAGAATAATGAGTCCTGACTTGTCAAACGCTTGACATTAACACTGTTAGATGAGAAGATTAGTCAAAGACAAAAGCTATGATTGAATGTCAACCCCAATGTCTGAGCACGTTCCATGGCCATGGTCAAGTGGATGCGTCAAGGCCTTAAAATGCAAAGGAAAGTTTCCTCTCTGCTTAATTTACCCTTTTTCCCCGACAAACAACGCAGCATCTTGTGAAAAGGAAGTAGATATTTACTAGAACATTATTCAAAAGTCATATTTCTAACAAACATCACATGATTACTAAGGGTTTATATGGATTTTTAGCACCGTGGTTATCTTGTTCTGCCTAAAGCCAAATTTTTCTCTCTTCAATTTGTCTGTCCTTCAGACTGCATACACTGTGCCCATCCTGGCCTTTGCCTTTGTCTGCCACCCTGAGGTCCTGCCCATCTACAGTGAGCTGAAAGAGTAAGTTCACATCTTCCTCCTTACGCCAAGCAGTGACACGCCCCCTCGTAAAGCAAACTTTAAGGCTCAGTTCACCGTGGAGCCATGCAAATAGTGTTTTATGTGCTGAATCCCAGTACATAGAGGTTAATAGATTATTTCTGTACTGTACATTTAGAGGGTTTCTTTCCAGACTCCAGCCACACCTCAGCATGAACAGTTTTCACTTGGAATGTGAACTCACTGAAGTTTATGTTGATTCATAACATAATCATGCTATTTAAGTACGGCAAACTGTTCAATACGTCTGCTGTGGCATTGGGCAGCCCATAGTGTTGCACAATGAATACAATGTCTTTTTTTACAATCTTTTTTTACGAAATCTGCCAAAATGCAATAAATATGTGGTAACATGGCATCTTACACACAGTGGAATATAACAGAAATGCTCTTGTTTGTGTCCAATTGAGAGAAGTCACTGATAACATGCATATAAGATTGAGAAGTATCTATGTGTTGTTGTTTCTACAGTCGCAACCGGAGAAAGATGCAGAACGTCTCCAACCTATCCATCTTAACTATGCTCATCATGTACATGCTGTCAGCACTGTTCGGCTATCTCACCTTTTATGGTAAGGAAAGCAATCGTCAACTCTAATCATAGACCATAAATAGCCTAAAATGTTGTTTTTCTGTCAACTAACTGATATCAGTTCCTTATCGAGACAAAAACAAGCAGGCGTTTGCTAACTTTAGTTGTAAGGGAAGAGTAATAGCTCTGAAATCCCAGAAAAACACAAACCAACTGTTTATTCGGCTAGTAGATCTACAGAGGATCTTGCAGATTACCCTCAGAATTTTGACATTGACTCTACTTGTCCATATCTTTGATTTGTTTCTCCTCCAACACAGACAACGTGGAGGCCGAGTTGCTCCACACCTTCACCAAGGTGTATAAGTTCGATACCATGTTGCTGCTGGTGCGTTTGGCTGTTCTCACTGCAGTCACTCTGACTGTCCCCATCGTCCTGTTCCCTGTAAGTACATTGAATGTTAAATAAACAGTGTGCATCTTGTCTCTTGAAAATGCCCGATGTGTTTGAACGAGCAGGGGGACGCACATATAGCAGCAGACAAGTTTGGAAAGCAGAGAATGTCTCCTTGTTGTAAAATATCACGACAAGGCCTTGTGTTCGTTGAGCGTTGCCGTCTGGTTTCCTCCGTCATCTCTTTCAGCATCATTAAATTGAAGCTCATTTACTGTAAGCACTGATATATTTTGACTCACGTCAGAGAGCACAAGCGTGTTCTTCAGACACACACAAACATGCGCCACCCTTGTAATTTGAAATATCTGGCTGGCCAAACAGCTACTTGTAAAACCACTCATTCAGCAAAACATTGCTGCCACTTAATGTCATTCTGCTTACAGACTGTGTTTTGTGTTCGCTCCAGAATCGGACTTTTTTTTGTCGTTTTCTGGACGCAGCTGTTTGTTTCCTGGCATTTCGGTTTAGAAAGAACACACTGTTCGTTTTGGCACTCCGCTCACGTCGTCATTGCAAATCCCAAAGCACACGGCCACACCTCTTAATTACACCATGACGCTTACATGCTTACACACACGTTTCCCCTTTTTTCTCTCAAGAAGGGGTCAAAGGTTAGCTTGCGTGTGATGTCCACTTACCACTTATCGTCTCAGTCACATTCATTCACACACACTCTGTTGCCCTGCCACCCCATATATGTTCATGGGCTAATTTTAGCTTGGCCCCTGTCTGACACGAGGAGAACAAAAATGGCTATTGGCCAGAGGAACTATCGTGTTTCATTTTTAGCTTACACACACACACACACACACACACACACACACACACACACACACACACACACACACATGCACATGCACACGTGCACACACACAAACTTAACTTTACAGAGAGGCATGCTGCTAAACTGCGAAGAATTTTGGAAGTGGCTGCAGGTACAGTATGCGGCCACCAGGGGGCAGCAAATGTGTTGATATCCACTCACAGGAAAGACGCAGGCAGAGGATGATGCAGCAATGACTGTATGCCATGGACACACACACACACACACACACACACACACACACACACACACACACTTATCTGTTCCCTTATATATCCACTGTCTCATATGTACACACACATTCAGGAATCATCCCTTTTTGTTAGATTGTAGGCGTTTAAATGATGCGTTCTCTCACTGGATGTTCTCCCCCATATCCCTGACACACACAGTCAGACACACACACAGACACACACACTCAGACACACACTCCCCCCCTCAGCAGACACTGCTGTTTTTTTTTCTGTCGAGTTGAATGTGAGAGAGGATCCCCCTCTCTCTCTCTCTGCAGTGGAAGTTTACAGCTTCAGAATGGACAGTGGAAAAACCCTCACCCTGACCGCTACCATCAGGGAGATAGAGAGGCGGAGCCAGTGAGACGGGGGTGGGTTGGCAAGGGAGGGGGACAGAAACACAAACCTCTGCCAGGGCTGCACAATCCTCTAAATGTGCAGTGTTAGTGATATGAAGTGGTTAGAAATCTGCATCTGGATCTGGAAGATAGTGATAAAACAATAATGACTGGCTGATGGTGGCCATTAGGATATTGTCAATGAGTGTATTTAGCAAAATGTGAAGAGAGTCAGATTCCACTGAGATATCTATCTATTTAACTTGGCTTAATTCTGCTTTAATTTTGCTGTGATGTCATGTCTATTGAAATAAATGGACTATATAAACCAAATTTAAAGAACAGTATTTGCCAAAATGCAAGTACTGTATATTAGGTCAAAATGTGTTTTTTATTCTGTCATAAAATTGTATAATACTGTGAAAACATTAATTCTGGACAGGCAGATTCTAGACAGAATGCTACAAAGGGTGAAAGCTAGCTGGTGATGCTATAAATGAAAATAATGAACTGTGATGAAATGACATTGTAGTAATGCACTTAATTATTTCTCTAAATCTACACGAGGCAGTAGCTAAATCCAGATTTAAAAAAAAGCTAAGCTAAACTCCTGCTAAAGCTAACAGAGTTAGCTTTGAATCCATTGAATTGTAAATCAATTTTGATATTTTAGTGCCCATATATTTTGGACTTTTGAGCTCCTAAACAAGGTAGTGAAAATAAACAAGAAGACGGAAAGAACACATTTTGTTTGTAGACACTGTGTTTTCACCTAATTATACAGTCTATGGCAGTATTTACGGCAGTATTTACTTCTTTTTTTATGGCAGGCACGATAATCAGCCTAAAAAGTCGGGGGAAAGCAATATGGAATTTTTTTTCAGACGATACTTCAGTCATAGTTAGTGTGGCTTCAACCACAACTACAAACATGCAATTATACTGAATGCATGTGTCTGTTTCCTCCTTTTTTTTGTATGTGGCACAAACTTCCTATTCATGTGAGAGATGGCTTGATTTTTTACTTGACTCCAACCCACAATTAATACATTTAAATGGCACGGAGAAGGTCAGGACAACAAAAACACAAACAAATGCTGTGAAAGTGAAAGGGAGGAGGACTGAGATAACAGATGAAAATTTGATAAGGACACAGAAACGCAAGACTGAAACACGATGCCATGAAACAAACGATGTTTGGGGTTCAAGTTCCTCTGCGGCCTTGTTCAACAGAAACCCATGTGCTCATGGTCCTCAAGAAGCTTCCTGTTGCGAGATTCTTTTAAAAAACTGCCTGTGTATACCTGCATGGAATCACCGTGAGTCATCACCTGCTTTACAAAAGTGGTGATATGCACTAGTTGCTGAGAGACATTAATGTGAATGAAATGACTGCTTCAGCTAATGCTGCTTGAAATTCTGATCAGAAATGTGCGTTTGCGCAAAGCTGGGAATGTTTAATTAACTCATCACTATTCTTGCAGTAAATTAAGCGGCAATGGTGTAACGTGGTCGAAAGATTGATGAACTTGGATGCATGTAAGGCATCAGATCAAAAGGACTACTTAGTGGCCCCGCTCTGCCAAGTTTCCGTTTGACATTTGAGAATCTCGCCTTGAATCCTCCTGACCTTCATTTTGCAGGGAAATGCTGCTGACCCTCAGCTAGAGATTAACATTAGCTTTGTCTGCCACTGTCCTTGGCTCCAGTAGGGAATTACTATATGAGAGTGAAGAGAATGTATGTGTGGCAGTGTGCGTTTGGAGACGTGTGTTCAGGCGTGAAAGTGTGTGTGTGTGTGTGTGTGTGCAGTCACGTGAAGGATAGATGCTAACAGAGGCCAGATCACACAGGGGCTTTGCCAGGATCCACTACATAATGAAAGGGCTTTATGAGGAGTCAGACATGGCCCAGTTCTCAGGCTCCAGCTGAAGATTGAAACCATGGGAGAGGGCTGCAAACGAGCTGATTACAAGCCCCAGCATCACCTTCATGTCTTACCACCAAATATCTGTCTTAATTCAGACTTAATTTGAGTAGCACTAGCTTGAGTGCTTGTCTCTAAAGCCTCATATGTCACCAAGTTTTAAGTTTAAAAGTTTAAGTTTTCATTATTCAACCCACTGTATACTGTGTTTGTCATATCTATGTCAGCTCAAACATGCTTAAAGTGACAGATATTTGGTGTCCATGTGCAACCTGTTACTGTGGTTTCACCTTCCAAGGACCCCCCAACACAGTTAAACACTCCTTACATTTTGGTCACACTTTCTATTAATGGTTAATATAACATTCACTAATGTTTAACAGATCAGTTGTGGTGTCACAAGCAGAAGGGAAAGGCTGCCGGCTTATAGCTGTTGATAATAAAACACTGGGGTTGCCAGGTTGTGAAAAATCCTGCTTATTCTTTTGTTTCTCCTCCTCATTTATAAATATCATTTTAAGTTACAAATGTTAATAAGTCATTAATAAAGGGCTGTGAGAGATGTCAAACAGGTGAAAGGAGTGGCCTTCTGATGAGGTAAAGAACTAAAACAACAATACAAGTAACATGCTGCCAGGTTACACCTCTGAAACTATGTGTGTGGTTTTTACCCTGACACAGGGTGTTTTTGGGGCATCAGTGGAGTTGAAATAATTGCAGAGCATCAGTGTCACCACTAGAGAGCTCATTATCTATATCTAGCTCTTTGTTTTGGTTGTAGTGAAGTACATTTAGTGAAACTTATCTCAGTTTTTTCAGCGTTTCGAGTAATTCTTCAGCGCCTTTGCAGTCAGAAACACTTTGACACGACTTCCTGTTGCTATCTTTACCGGAAAGGGGATTTTTATACCTCGCTGCATGTAGTTTCACTTCACATTCAGCATCTGTGCTTATTGAAATGTGTAGCTGTGGAAAAAAAAACGTCGCTTTATTTAGAAATGAGGTTCAGCAGAGCAACACTCACATGTAACAGCTATACCAAAGTGTCTGCTACTTTGAACACATTTGCACTTTGACTTGTGCACAAATCTTGACTTTAACAGAAAAAACACAACCTGTGTTTGGAGAAATTGCACTCAAGTGTACATGATTTTTATCTATGTTTAAGCTGCAGAACTGGCTCACATACTGTAGCTAAGTCTCCGGGTTTCTTGCTAACCGGCTCAACCCAGATGTGACTGGGCCAATCCGGCTGCCTACAGCTAGTTCGTCCACATACTCTCTTTGTGTATGTATATGTGTGTGTGTGGGTGTGTGTGTGTGAGCCTCTGACAGGTAAAGACTGACGAGTTAAAAGTGTGCAAATATCACACGGTGAACTCCAAAGGCTTTGCGCCAGGTAACAGTCGGGTGCTGAATAGTTTGGAGCCTCGGAGAGAAATGCCGCGTCCAGGCTCGAGTTTTCCAAGACGGCCTAATTATGCAATAGCTGGTGGGAGAGGTGGGGGCACACTTGTAGAATTTTTAGGAGGGATGCACTTAAATTATTGCCATTATCTCCCAGTTTTGGCTTTAGCGGTGGCACTTTTTTGGCAGTGTACTGTGAAGTGCCTGCGTCATCCCAGTGCCTCCTGACAGTCATGATGGAGGTCACCTGGTTCAATCTGACAGTGCAGAAAATCCAGTTAATGTGAATTTTTTTTTTCCACTGTGCCATGCTAACTAGATATAAATCTTGTGCTTAAGTCAGACTTGAAAGGAGACAAAGAAGGCTTGTGGTGTTCTGCCAACAGGCTCTTAAAAAAGTCAAAGATTGCACATGTCTCGTCCTTTTTCAGGTTAAACCAAATAAAGAAGTGACTGTCTGAAAGTCTTCTTGCATCTCATATTTCATTCTCCACATACAGTCGTTTGAAGTGTCTGCCATGGCTGTAATTAAATGTGTTGTCATGGTGACTGGTGGCCCTCATTTCCCTTAATGTAGGTCTAGCAGAGGAAGGAAGACAAGCTGGCAGAAAAAAAAAAGTCCACAAGTGACAATAGCGTTGTGTTAAAGACACACCTCCCCCCCTGGAGGCGAGCCCGCCTTCCTCTCCGGCTGATGCAATCCCATGGTTCCATTGCACTGCAGGAGATAATCTCCTGCCTTTCTGAATGGGTGCCGTAAGCCCCGCCCCTTCTAACCTTCCCCCGTGTGCCTCAGGTTTCACCTGATCCCCGCAACCTTTCACCCACTGAGGGCTTGAACGGGCTGCCTGTGGCTCAGCAGCACTAGGCGTCTTAGCTGGGATCTCCTGGTTCTTTCACACGCACACACACACACACACACACACACACACACACACACACACACACACACACACATACAAACACAGTCTCACAAATACACACAGTAGCCTCGTAGTACTTGACACACTTCAGTCAACGGCCAAGTGTAGGAATCAGCCTCAGACACAGGCCAGGTGACTGTTGTTGTTGTGGTTGTTGTTGTTGTTGTTGTTGTTGTTCTCTGACAAGAAACAGAGAGCTAACAATGAGTGTGTATCAGGTTGAATGCAGCTATTTTTATCTTGTCAAACCAAGCTGATTCCTTTTGAAGTCACAAGTTCCTTCGTGCTCAGTCACTTTAATATTCATAAACAGATTTGTCTGAATCTGCACGCTCTCGCCAAAGACTGAAATGTCAATACTTTGTGTTTGTTTCCCAGATCCGCTCCTCCATCACTACACTGCTGTTCAGCAAGCGAGAGTTCAGCTGGACTCGCCACATGCTGATTGCCGCCGCCATCCTGGCCTTCAACAACATGTTGGTCATCTTCGTGCCCACCATCAGAGACATCTTTGGCTTCATCGGTGAGTCCTGCCTCCGAATACTTTGACGCACAAGAAAGACAATAAAAAAACGTGGAACATGAAGAACGTTCCACATGGACAAAGAGGAGTTAATAAAAACAGAGAGAGTGGCAGTCGAGGCCTGATTAGCACCTTCAGTTCAGGGGTCATTTTATAAATTAAAGACGTTGGAAATACAGAGGCTTAAAGCGTTGCGTCGAGTCAGCTGTGCAGTCGCATGAGCAGTCTCTGACCACTCTCATTACCAAAACCCACAAACATGCACAAACACAAACACAAACAACATGTATAAAAAAATCAAAAAGGGAAATAGGTAGAGGTGTTTCCTCTTACAATGAAATTTAGATGATGCTTCCTACACCAGGTGAAACAAAGACCGGATTTATCAAGTGTCAGAGCAGGAGACTGTAACACATTTTCTGCCATAGTTTCAGGTAGAAGCTTATCTTGGAAATGAGTCTTATCTAGGCCGGTAGGTTCAGGTGAAGACGTGTGTGTTGGTGGAAATGGATTTAAAGATACCGTTTTTTAGCAAAAATAATGAATGATGTTTGTGATTCAAAGAGAACATATGCATATGAGAAAATGCAGCTTTTTTAAGATGATTTAGTAAACTTTGATGCTCTTGCAGCACCTCAGATCATTTTATTCATTCATTTCAACAAGCTACATGTATGCATTGTGGGTAATTATTTATATGTTAGATTTTAGCCTTTTATTCACTTTGGCATCATGCTTTTGCATATATAACCAGCAGTGTTTTATATATAGTGTAGAATTTGACTGTACACATGAAAATATAAAATTTTATGTCTAATACTTCAGATTGTACCTGTATGAAATCTACAATTGGTCACCATAATTTTTAAGTTTAACTTCCATCGATTCATATGACTGACACTTATATGATACATACATACATACATACATACATACATACATACATACATACATACATACATACATATATATATATATATATATATATATATATATATATATATATATATATATATATATATATATATATATATATATATATATATATATATATATATATATATAAAAAGGTGTGTTAACTGTTAAAGTGTTGAAAAGTTGGTGTCTGATTAGCTGAATCATCTTTTATCACAGGTTCATCTGCAGCCACTATGCTCATCTTCATCCTCCCTGCTGCCTTTTACCTCCGCCTGGTAAAAACAGTGCCGTTCCGCTCCCCACAGAAGATCGGAGTAAGTGTGCAGAAACACACACACACACACACACACACACACACACACACACACACTCACTCTATCAACATCTTTCTCACCGTATCATTTTTCTCACTCCATCCCCCGAGGGGCGGATAACATTTTCAAAACGTGACTTGTCAGAAATTTCAGCAGACCCTCTGCTGCGCACCATCACACATTCGACCACATCTAATCCCTCCTCTGTCTCTCGCTGTGTCTCTCGTCTCTTCAGGCGGCCATCTTCCTAGTCGTGGGAATCATCTTCATGATTGGCAGCTTGTCACTCATCGTGCTCGACTGGATCCACAACCCACCGGGCTCCAGCGGTGGTCACTAAGCCTCCACTTGTCTCCTCTGATTCGCATTTAAGAGTGCAGCAAACCCCCCCTCCCCCCCACCTCCACCTCCACACCCCCTAACCACCTCACGTCTCTTCTGGTTTGCCTCAGCTGGCGCAACAGCTGGGGACAAGGTTCATCAGTGGTTCCCTTACCTTCATTAACTCTCAAACATTATTAATGAAACCACAACGTATGGACACAATGTTCTGCACTGGGTTAAGACATCTTCAGTTTTCCCTCCACAGAATCTCACTGGAGGGACTTTTTTTTTTGCTCTGTTTCAAATTTTTTTTGTTGTTGCTGTAAAGTTCTGGATGTAACACAGCACAAACAAGAGAATCAAATCCCGGAAAAAGGGGAAGCAGACTCCGGTTTAATCATTATCATCATTATTTTCAGCGATAAAGAGACAGAACAATCACATGCGATGCAGCCCTCACCTGAAGCAGATCTGTGAACTGCCGTTTGCAGGGCTGGAAAGACGATACAAGTCCCTCTGTCCTCTGGACTTGAAGGAGACATTTGGGGGTGGAAGTGTGTCGTCCTCCATGAAACAAGGAGCACTTTGTGTGTACAGCTAACGCACACACACACATATACACACACACACACACACACACACATATAGACATAAACTTGTATTTTCAAGCAACTAGCCACAGAAAATCCCTGAAATTAATCAAAGCAGTTGGCACATCTAAAGAAAAGCGGTTAATCAGTAACATCATTCGATCATGTTGAACTTGAATTCAGGATCATTTGTTTTACTTCACTGCTCTGCTTCATGTTAACATGTTAATGTTAAAACTTTGCCAAAGTCTACATGCACATACAGTTTTAGTCGATCGGAGCTTCCTCGCCGGCTGTTTTCATCATAGCTGTGTACACAAAGTGTAGAGATGCTTTCAGTATTACTGTCACAGAGGGATCTGAACATGCAAGCTATCTATGTACATAATGAAGTGTGTCTACTTAATAGACGTGTTGTAGGCTACATAATATCTTACTTGACCTCATACACACGGCATATACACACAGCTGGAATAATTTATTAGGCATGAGAGGGCTGGACAGCGAGATATATAAATCCATAGGTTATTACTTTTAGAAGTAATTAATTGGCAAAATGTGTTTTTAAAAAATATTTAAAACATGCTGAAAATTCAACTAAGCCAAATGTGAAATAGTTCATTTTAAATGTTTCAATTCAAGTTGCCAAGATTGTAAAATGTTTTCAACTCGTGCCATAACTATTATCGTCACCGCTGGATAATATTTCACACATAGCAATGTGATTATGTGCTATTCAACTTCAAAGAACGGTTTGATGTCTTGGGAGATGGACTTATTCGCTTTCTTGCCGAGACTGAGATGAGGCGATTATCACTACTAGCAAGGAGGATGTGACTGTATGAGACAGTAAAATGAGCTCAGAAACTGTGCTGATGATCCAGTTTCTTGCTAAAATCCTAAAATTTCAGTCTTAAAATGGAAAAGACAAATTCAGATAGTGTGTTTTGTAGCTAACTTCTGTTTCGTTGAGGTTCGTTAATATCAATGAAGCGATTGATTACCCGGTAGTTACGTAATCTCACGTAACGTCAACAATCACATCACAACTTTAACAGGATTTTTTTTTTTTATTATTATTGTGCCTTCTGCATTGTTCTCCTTATAATTGGCTTCAGATACCGGTGTCTTTGGTAGAATAACAACATCAGAACCTCATCTCGCCTCTTCTCCGATGCTGTTTTGTTACATTAATAGATCCTTTGCAGATCTATGTACGTGAAACAAATAGATATTTCAAATGAAATAGTGTATTATGTGCATGTTTTTGGATTACAAACATGGTCTTTTTGGACAATTGTATATGCTCTGTAAATAATCGTTATTTTATGGTACACTGACACTCATTGTCTGTGAGTGGGTTGTTGGGGGATTCTGCCTTACAAGTCTTCTGCAATCCTGTGTTTGTTTTAGTATATATAAATATATATATAACGTATATTAGATCTTTTTTTTTTTCTTGCTGTCTGACAGTATTTTTTTTCCTTTTATTTGAAGCTTGTATATTTGTAGAAAATTTGGTCTCTATATATCCATTGTCATGTTTTAATGTTAACGTGTCATATCAGGATGAATTAATCAACAGCCTACTTCATATCACGTTTTTTCCAGAAGTCTCAGAAACACGTTTCTGTAGCTTATTGGCTCCTGCTGACCAACGGTGGGTTGATAATAAAGCCACAAGTAAGCAGTATTGATGTTGACAGTGCTGTGACACCTAACAGAAGCAAGACGAAGTATTTCGTGACAACACTACAGGAAGGTACAGAACACCTCGATCATTTGTTAAAAGAGCTCACGGCCCTACTATTATTTATCGTGTGGCATCACGTATGCTAGCGTGACGCTCTACAGAAAGAAAGCCTTCCGTGCTTGCCAGTTCTGAAGCTCGACCAGGACAATCGTACATAGTTCTAGTTCATACCTTACTTCTACTACTGTGGCTTCTAATTTATATCACTGCTCTCATAGAAGAAACCTATTCCCAGTTGTTGGTGAGGTTTTATTTCCATGACATTACTTGAACTGAAGCTTTCCACGGCCTGATAAAGTCTGCAAGCTTCATGACTGAAGGTTCCACACAGCCCCTTCAGTACTCATTATGAATGTCCAATAACTGATTGTTCTTAATTTGAAAATCTGGCTCACTCTCTCTGAATTTATTCACGAATGTTTGGCTGTAACTTCATTCACCTCCTGCCGTCAGCGGCTTGTTCTGCTCATTGGCAGTCCATGCAACAGGTTGGGTTCTTCCTCAGGTTGGGTTTTTTAAATTGCTTTTTTACAAAGAACGACGAGAGGCGGCAGGTTTTCAGCAGAATGCCCCCAACACCTCTTCAGTATCTCAGGTATTCGGTCTGGATGAAGTTTTCTTCTCACTTTTGGATAACTTCAAATCTGTTCACCATTCTTTTGCATGATTGAGCCAAGCTGTACAATGATGTTGTATATTGTGCTCGCCTAGATGAGAAGTTCCCAGCTAATTCTGACAGTGTTTAGAAAAGAGATGTGCAGAACCACCTGCCTTATTTTTGTATGACACTCAGCCGTGGAGAAGCACTTGCTCAATGTTTCTGCTGTTCAGTGTCTCTGCTTCCTGTGGATCAGGCTGAACATTCAGATTTGTAATTTTACCCAGACAAAGGGGATGTTTTTTTGTATCAGTGATGCTGTTTCATTATGATGAACAATAAAAATGTGAAATGAAAAGATTTTTTTGTACATTTGTTGTATTTTTACAAGAAACCCAGATTACTCACTTGCATTTTACTAAGTACTATTATATAAGCCCCATTTTGAATGTGTGTTTATTCAAACACACGCCAATGCTTGCATAACATGTTTGACCAATCTGGCGTCTCAGGATGTAACATACAAAGCCATATTTCTGGCATAATGATCAGATGATATTAGGCCTGCCCCCCCCCCAAAAAAATAGATTCTCCTGTTCCTGTCTAGCTAACATCTACTGCTGACATGTAACACCAGCTTGTAATGTTCCCAAAACGCGAGGTGGGGGGAAATGAGTTAGGTAATCTTGCAGATACATTACCTTGGCTCCAAAATCAAGCTGGACAAGACCTATGGAGGGCCAAGAGAGCCATGAAAATTGTTATAAAGCGATTGGGTGATGGGATCCTTCAATTAACAAAACAATTCAAAAATGTTTTGGTAAGTAAATTTTCAATTTTATTAAAAAAACAGAAACAAGGTATGCAGAAACCCTCGAGTCCTCCTGCCTTTCTAGCCTTTTGACCACTCAAGGTCACTTAGCCATTTATACAATGATGGCACTGGATGCCTTGCAAGGTCCCAACTGCTCATCTACTTATTTAAACACAGCCTTCGGTAGCAATTTGGGTTCAGTGCCCAAGGACACTTGAACATGCTGACTGCATCAAACCAAAATTAGTGGATGATCCACTCTACCTCCTGAGCCACAGTCGCCAAATGTCAATGATTGTTTGTCATTACCTTCCCAAAATGAACATTTGATCTCATGCTCCATTTGTTCAGTAGAAGATGTCAACTCTTTCCAAAACACATATGACCAGAACAAAAATTTTTTAAAAAATCATGGTCACATTTAAAAGAAACCAATAATGACACCTACAGTACAGCTACTGTAAGGTGTGTTGATATCTGATGGTTTTCTTAAAGATTCCAGACAATAATCTACACAAAGGTAATATGAAGAACGTTTTGTACCATTTGCTACCAAAATTCTGCCACTGGAACTTTCATTCTTATTGCAACTCCTCTTTCTGAGGGTTATTTTCAGAGGTGCAAAGCTCATGTCCAGTGTTGTATAGAAGTTCAAGTATTAGTACTTTACTTGAGTATTTCTTTCTTTAAAGGCTTTATATTTTTCTCAAGAAAATGTAGCATTTTCATTCAAATTTATTTCTGTTCATAAATGAAAAAAGATCTGCCATCTCTTACGTGTGCAAACTGCAGAGGTCGTGGTCATCGAGGTCATTAACTTTAAAGGCAAAGCCTTTTGAGGACATGGAGATTTGCCCACTGAGAAATATTTGGCAACATCTCACCTGGGTCTCATGTTCTGGACGGCAGTAGCTTGAGTCAGATCTGTATCCAACTTAAACACATACAGTGCATTGATACAATCAATTTCGGCTAGCATACCACGTTACTTGAAACTGACGTCATGACTGTTAAATCTCCTTTCGGACAATTTTCAACCCTCTGTGCAAACGAACGTTGCGCAGCAGAGACAGATATGTTTGTATGGCTGAGGCTGAAGGGTTGAGTGTGTTCTGCGTGGGAGAAGGACACGGAGAGAGACATAGTGTATGCAGCATCATCAAATCAGGATGCAGGTCACATTCCAACATACGGTTTTGCTGAAAATCTGGTTACACAACTCCCATCAGCTTTAACCTCTGGATGATAACCTGCCGTATCCTCCCTTCACCTTGCTGTGCTCAGACTTCCTTTAACACATTTACATTCAACCCCCTGCCCTTCTGTTCCCCCCTTGCTCCTGTCTTAATGCATGAATGTTCAATTTAGTGTAATCACTAAACCACATATTTATAGAATCGTGCTGACAGTCTGTTATCCACTTGAATATACAAGTCAGATCTCCAGTATGCATAGCTATAGTCAGTGTGCAGTGAAGTCAAATTAAATGTTTTCATTTCCCAGAAGTCCATTGGGTTGTTAGCATTTGATTTATCCTGTTGGTAGTAGCAGATGGGAGGGTTCTGGTGCATGATTGATTAATTGATTTGAAAACTACATTCATCTGCTATACAGACACACTAAAGCAAACCACCAACGCAGGATGCAAAAAGGGTTCAACCCAAGTGTGAGTCACTGTGAGTGCAGCTATTTGGGATTAATCAGTGTACAAGAACAATGGGCTGTCCCACAGTTTGACACAGGGTAAATAGCCAGTAAAGCCGGTTTTCTGATTGTCCAAAATAAAGCCGCGAAGGCATTCAGTAACTGAATCAGTCAAGAAATCCACAAGACATTAATTTAAGACTCATCACCTCCGTGTGAATATGATCCACACCTGCTTTGTTCTTGAGTTTGGCTGAATAAGGACATGTTGTTCTGTACAAATTCTTGACAACCCACCTTGACTCCTGCACTCTTCTTCTTCTTCTTCTTCTTCCTCTGTTTCAATTTTTCATGATTCCCCGCTTCTCTGCTATTTTCTTCACTGCCGGACACTCTCCTCTCCTCTTTCTCCCTCCTCTTCCCTCTTTGCATCTGCAACTGTGCAACACACTCCCCCCTTTCCCCAACCCCCTTCTCTCCCTGCACACCCCCCCTCCACCACTACCACCACCATCACCAACCCCCTCGATCTTCTTTTTATGAGGATTAACTGTACTGTTCTGTACAGTGGGGTGAATTCCAGGAATACGGCCACCGTTAATAACCTACTATCGGTGTGGGAAAAAAGGCTCGGCAGCACCAATCTGCTGAGGTTTTTAGTCAAACTCGCCATTCGTGGGATCACATAGTATCGACTGAAAAACTCTTTAAGAGAGCTTGGATTAGCCTGATTTGAACAACAAGAGAACCATACAGTAAAACACAGACTAGTTAGCACAGATAAGTTGGCAAGTATGGAAAAAACTGAAATCCTATAATCAAAAGTTCTCACTATAATTGTATTATAAGCATTTTTTTTTTTTACTTTGGATTAGTCAAACACTGATTATTTACATACTAAATCAGAAGTAAAACATGCTCATCCAATTTCTGAATTTTCTGATTTCTGAACCTTGAACATGCTTTTATTCACTGTTGTTTGCTCACCTGGCAGCAGCACAACAAGCTGTAAACACAACATTAATATATTATCACCTGTAAAATTGATATGGCTAATGTGTTAGCAAACATTAGCTTATTTACACAAGCAGCAGATATGGAGTTTGTAAGGAATGTCCAATATTCACCTTTGGTTATAATTTGGTCACCCAAACCAAAAAGTTAAAGTCACACCAACAATAGGCAAAAACTGCTAAAATGCGCTGTAGAGCTGAGGGGAGTGGTGGGTTTGTCACTACGAGTCACCTTTCTCATACATGTTGTCATTTGATTCAATGGTAATATTAAAATATTGATTATAGCAGCTTTAAAAGAAAAAAGTCTAATGGAGAGACAGGCTGCTCTATCCTCCATTGATCAGTTTTCAGACAAAAGCCCACATCCAGGTCATGTGGCAGCAGACTAAGCACAGGAGCCACAGTAGCCTTTTCACATTTCCTAAAGGATCCCGGTCCTGGGGTCTGAGGCCAGCTGGAACACATTTTATACTCCCTCCAGCATTTTTCTGGGTAGGCATGTACCCTCACCTGCCATTTTCAAAGTGCCAGGAATACCTCCTGAGGTGAAAGTAGAGGTTAGGTTAGAGGTTAAGGGTTGATGAAAGAATAAGAGGTCGCGGAACAAGGGTCGTAACAGTAACTACATCACAAATGTGGTGCGTTTACAAGCAGCATGTTAAGCAAGAGAATATGTGTTCTGTTTGTCTCATTGCATCTTAAATGTTTAGTTATTTTTGTAAAGTTGCAGATGAGGATAAGGCTGCAGCTATTGGTAAGCTTCAATATCTGTATATCTATTTCCCTACTAGTATCAAGTCAAAATACTAAAATTTAAAAATGCAAAAGGTGAGTAAAAAATATATATATTCTTTTTACAAACAGAGGAGAGCTAGCACTTCACAAATTTTATGACCTAGGTTACTATTCTCTGAGGGAGAATGTGTTTTTCAGATATGAAGGTACAGCATACATCATTATTTTACATGATCCCCCAAGAGCTCATAGAAAAAAATATATATAATATATATGATATCATTTTGTTGCCCTGTGTAAGTGGTAACAAAGAACCAGACTTATCTCGCAGAATCATCTCTGAGAGAGAGTCAGGTATGATTATGATTTTTGTATTGAACCTGTTCTCATCATCAGTTTAAAACACATGAATACATTTTAATTATATTCATACATGCTGAAGTTTGGCGTGTGGTTTTATTTATTTAATTCAGTGTTTGGAACAACAAATATAAATCATGAGCTGACCTCGAAACTGATGTTCAGTAAGCTGACCACTACTGTACGTTTTCCTTTCAGCACATTAAATTAAACTGGTAGCCGTCACACAGCAGCAGCAAGTACACGTGCTTTTCCAGATTAATAGAGGCGTGTGCGCAATTATGCACCTGGCTCAGCAGCGTGATTTTCATTAACTACTTAATTAATTATTGAAGTATTCTTACGTGACAAATCTATTTCTTCCTACCCATCAGCCAGGTTAGCTGTTCCAGTGAAAGTATTTGGAATTATTCATGTACAGAGAATTTTGCTGTAAATTAGCTATAGAGACCAAAACTGTTTTTTGTACCAGGCTGTAAACATGTTTATTTATTTATTATTGTGAAGTTGGACATTATTTACATTGGACTTATGGAGATTGACTCGTTCTGTAGCCAGCCTCAAGTGGACGTTCCAGGAACTGCAGTTTTTGGCACTTCCATGTTGGCTTCATTTCACAGCCTGGGAGGTTGCCATTTGACCTCAAACCATATTGATTTTGCAATATTCCTCATAACATTATTTACCTGCTATAAATTTTAAACTTTCACTATTGTTTACGCACGTCTGTCCAAACACAGCTACACACACATTCAGTGAACACATACACTGTTGTTACAGTAAAGACAGGGTGTGTGTAATGTTTTGATCATGTGACATCCAGGATTCTGTCAGCCTTCATCACACACACACACACACACACACACACACACACACACACACACACACACACACACACACACACACACACACACACACACACACACACACACACACACACACACACCAGCTGAATGTCACCCAGCCGTCTCTGTCACAGAGGAAGGAGGATGTTTTGTTTACATCCTCCTTCCTCTGTAAAAAAAAAATAGATAAAACAAAACACCAAGCCCTTCAGGTGACGCTCATGATCGGTTACTGATGAAGAAAAAAATAACCATTAATAACCACCCAACAGTTAAAAAACTCTTAAAATAAGTTTATTTACACAGGCAGGCTTTGTCAAAAACAGTCAAAATGGGGGTGATGGAGGGGCAGAGACAGTCTGTGGTGTCCCCTTTACAGCCTGTACTCCACCTTAGTTCCAGGGATTCTGTCAAGGCCAATCCGCTCCGCCGCCTTTAGCCGATCCCTTTTCCTCTGGTGTCCTTTCCCTCTCTGCCATGTTTGTTTGCTTCTCCCAGTTCCTCTGTCCTGCTCTGCTTCCTACTTTTTATCTGTGTGGGAAGGTGATTGCTACCTGGCCACAGGTGTGCCAATTTATTGCAGGGGTAGGTCCTTCAGCCACTCAGGAGAGAAACACTTTAAACAGTGAATCACACACACAATTAATAACACAGTAAAAAAAATGCAGTGAAAATAACCACACAAAAAAGTCTCTCCTGGTCACTTTGTGACATATTTGCTTTTTACAGCGTGTAAAGTCTATTTTGTTTTCTATTACACAATCTGTTTTTTCCACAGTCTTTCTTGCTTCAATAAATTTTTTCTCTCGACTTTTTTTACCGACTTGAATGACATTTCTGCTTTGTTACACAGCCCACATGCGGGGTGGGATTCGGGTCACCTCCTCTCGGGTACATGGCAGCTCCTCAGGCTCTCCAAGTGTCAGAGATCAGAGCAGGCTTTTTGATTTGGTGTTTGTTACTGGAAGGTGCTGTGTGACACACCCGCTGTGGCAAAGATGGCGACGCGGTGAGAAAAGCCACGTTGTAGTGCGAGAGGGCAGCCGTGCCAAGCAAGCACACACACACACACACCTAAACACACACAGGAAGAGGTGTGTGTGTGTGTGTGTGTGTGTGTGTGTGTGTGTGTGTGTGTGTGTGTGTGTGTGCGTGTGTGTGTGAAAACAGCAAATATATAAATATCCCTCAAAGGTAACACTTTTTCTATCTTAATAAAAGCTTAGACCAGAAATAGAAAAGTCCTGACAAAGGGAGAAGAAAAGAAGAGATGAAGATAAAGGTGGAAGAAAAAATAAACAAAAAAAAAAGGGAATGACAAGAAGTGGACGACATGATATCACTGATCTGTTTGAAAGAAAACTTTTGTGACAATCTTGAACTGAAATCAAACAATGAAAAGTCAATAAATGTGAACTTCCCATAGCATAGTTCTTCACTACGCCCAGCAAACATTTCAATGTCGAGACGTGTAATCAGTTGGTCTCAAACAAATATATATAACAGACGTCTAATAGACGTCAAGCCACAACTTTATTTTGACCCTTTGCCAACATAATTGTGACAAAGCGTCATGTAATTCCTCCTAAATTACACCCATTCTGTAAGATAGGATGTGGCCCAAATGCCAAACACCAAATTTAGACAATATTTAGTTAAGGGATTCCAATTTTGGGCTATATAAATCTAAACTTTTATTTTTTTAATAAAATTTAATAAAAGTATTTTTAATAAATAAAAGTAAATTAAAAGTATTGCTACATGGTCTAATACTCTTTAACATCTTTAGTCCAGAACAAAAACATGTATAAAGATTTTATTTAACAGAACCCAAATCCCCCTCTTTTGCAGTCCTTGCAGGCATATGCTTGAGGTGAACACCCATGGCTGCTTCCATTTTACTTTTGACACCAACATAAAAATCTAGGCAATTGCATAGATGCATAACTATTCAGAATATAATCATCAGCTGAAAAATAAAAACGATTTCTTCATAGAATTGTCTGCAATAGCATAAACTGTTATGGAAGTGTATTTCTAGGACTCAAAACAGATGCGCACACACAGTTCTTCTCAGACCCACATTTACACATAGCTGCCAAACATTCACAGGACTGATGCACAGGAAAACTTCTTTTCCCCCCGACTATGCACACTTATTTTTAAGAATACACTCCCAGTTTGTATGTGAACAAATACGAAAATCAAATATCTATGAGAATATGTAGCCTAGAATATGTAACAGTCAACGCTCAAAGCATAATGTCTTTAAAAAATACAGAAATTGGATTATTTTGAAACTTACCTGCATGTAATCCTGTCAAACTTGTTGGAGGCCAAAGTATACAGTACAGTATACACACTCATGTTAAATAATTGTTATTTTAAACTAATGTATTCATTAGTTATTTAAACGGTAAAATAAGTTTTCCTTAAACTCACCATTCCCCTGTTTTCAAGTGTTGATCAAAATCATGTCATGTTTCTTGATGTTTATTGGCGTTGATGCAGTAAATGTCAAGTTTGTGGTTGCTGAGTGACGTAACTGATTTGTTTTATTATTCCATGTGTAGAGTCAGTGTTGTATTAAAGGTCCCTTAGCCTGTGGAAACACTGCTGTAGACAAGCTGGCCTAGGATCAAATCCTACCAATGAATTTTCCTGTTCTTCTCCTACTGTGTTGGAAAATAAACCTATTTTATTAGAACAGAGGGGGGAAAAAAGACAGAAGAAGAAGAAGCTTTTGTGAACATCATGTACTTTTTTGGTGTGTGGTGTTTTGGTAAATATGAAACTGAGTGGTCATATGATATCCATTTATTTCTCACCAGTGGGCAAAGTTGTGACACTGAACTTTTAAAAACCCTTGTCTCTCACCTCACTGCTCCAGTTGTTTTGCTTTCCCCTCTGAGCACATCGCACCCTTTCCAAGAAAATGCCGAACGTTTGCTATGTTTGCAAACACTGAGCTCCAACCTTGCAGTTTCATATGTCCATGTGAAACACACTGAACTTATATACAGTATAGTGGGACCAGCCCATCCTGAGTTCCTCCTGTTCCTCTATGTGTTGAGTGAGTGGCATACACGTCAACATTTACGCTTAATTGTCCTGAAGATAAAACGTTTTAAATTGATAAATCTTGTATGTGAATATGGATTTTTTTTAACTTTATTAATATAATTTAAAATCCTCATGTCATTGTCATAGGTTCTTTAATGGACCAAATCCTATATCTGACAGGCAGTTCTCTGTGAAATAACCCCTGAATGATTCGAGGCTGAAATGGCCCAAACACCTGACCAATACAATTTTATCTTTATTGGTTTATTCAGACAAACTTTATGACACTGCAAGCTCACTTCAAGCCTTTTATAACACCGACTGTTATCTAACTTTTAACTGTTTTGTCCCCATGAATTACTTCCTGTGGATAAGATAATCTCATAGTGTCAAGGTGTGCTCACTGTGTTTTTTATTTAAAGTTTACGATCCATAATGACATGCCATTCTATGATACATCATCTTGTGCTGGAAATGATCCATGTTTGAACAATGGTTCAGTTCATAGGTCACTGGTGGAGAAATACCAGAATTCCCAGTATGAAAGTCACAAAAATTAGATCACAGTACAATGATACATAAATATATATATATATATATATATATATATATATATATATATATATATATATATATATATATATATATATATATATTTCTAAATATTTATATTGTTTCTGATGTTTTCTGTGTGCATTTTTACATATTCGTACTCTTGTGTGAATATGAATGAATTTATACAAACACTATCTGAAATGAATGTAGTCATCAAAATAAGAGGCATCTTAAATAACAGTTTACTACAGAATTCTGGCCAAAGCTGCAGTTCAGATGAATTTACAGTAAATATTGTCTTTAATTTCACACTAAACCTGAACGTTTCACAATCATCATAGCTGCAGTCCATCGACATGTGAAGACATGAAACACCAGTTAAAGAAACAAATAAAGCAGGCTGAGCCCTAATTTTAAGAATGATTTTAGTTTCTACTTTATCATGGGTTGTCTTTAGATATGTGAGTCAAATGCCAGACTTCAACTCACTCACTGTTTAAATATTTTTCAGCTTCAGTATATGTGTAGATGGGTGGAGTTAAGCAAATAAGGCTGGTTCAGATAGTGTAAGGCACATTTTTAACCCAATTTTCTTCCTTTCTTTCAACACCAACCCGTCTGGGCAAAGTTACAACAAACGCTCACATATGAAAATAATGCCTGAACTAGAACCTGTGTCTAGTCACACTAGACTGGGTTACTGCAGTTATTGCTGTTTCCATTTGACACTAAGTCACGCACCACCAACTATTTCACTGATTTTGGTGAAACTGGATCATATTTTATGGAGAAAATGTTTTCTGGTTTTCCTTCTGATGTCCTCTGGCTGCTGTACATCAACTCTGTGATTTGAGTTCAAGAGACAGAGCAAGAAGCCACCAGACAAGTAAATCTGATAAGTCATTGGCAAGAGCTTGGTGAAATAAAAGGCTAAAAGACAGATGCGAGGCTGGACTAAGTAATATTAGCTGCCGGCTAGTGTGGTTGCACCTGCTTGATGTTTGTCGACTTGCTAGTTTTTGAACACAAGTAATACAATCATAAAAAATACATGTGTACAACTGTCCATATTTACCATAGTTGTAATACACTGTAATGGTGTAATGGTTTCTCTTAAGGTCACACATACATTAATGTACAATAATGGAAACTTACAGTGAGTTACATGTACACCATACATGTACAACATTCTTATAAAGTTGTACTGTAGATGCTCCAGCTTATATGGTATTATGAAGCTTCTCCAGACATTGTTGTATAACTTAAAAATGTGTTGCGACAAGAGAACAGAGACTAAATGAAATACCTTTGATGCAAAAACAATATCTTTCAAAATTTCAAAATGGAGGGGGATTCTGTTAGAATGTACAGTTGTCATTTAAAAAGGCTTAGTCGTGTTATTTTCATGAACGAGACAGTCACAGCCAGAAGGAAATATGTAAGTTATTGTACATGCAGGGTCATGAGACTCAGACAGTCAGTATGGAATTCATAATGTAAATCCAACCGTGCATCCGATGGTATTTTATTAAAAGAAAAGGGACGTCTGGCAACACAAAATAATTCAGTCCTTCTTGAAGTTGTGTTTGTTTGCTCAGCTCGAGCTGCTGTTTACTCTGCTCTCACCCTGCGTGTCATTTTGGATGTTTCTGTTCAGGTGTTGTATTTCGTTCTGATGATCTCTAAAAACTTGCTGTGACTTGGCGTAATTTGGTGGAAACACTGAGATGGTGCGGGAAAACAATAATTGAGGGTGGAGACCGGAGAACAATGGACCCTGCTGTCCTCATGTTTTGTAATATGTTGGAAGTCAAAGGAGGAAAAAAAAGAAGTGCCAGATTTTCTTTGGTGTAATATGTCGGCACTCCACTTCCCAGATATCACTTGGCAGTCAAACTATGAAACTATGATGGCCATCTCTTCCTCTCTCTATTCTAATATATGAAACATAATGATGTCTTTTGTCTGATCATTTTCTAGTGAAATCAGTTATCTGATATTTGAATGAACCAGAATAAAAGTGGAAAAAAAAAAACAGAACACAAAAAGGCGACAGACACTAAATAAGCAGCGTGGAGGCTTTTCAGCATTTTTGCCATGTCACCATGCCTCATCAAACGTACGGGTGTGTGCTGTAAACTCTGGTGCGTGATGATTATGTATGCAAATACCAATGAACGTGAGCTGCCTGCAGTGTCCTTATCAGCCAGAAACTACCAACAGCAATTGTTTTGTTTATTCTTCCAATTGGCTTCAAAGATGGCGATGGCCTGTTCTTAGTGTGCAGCAACACAAGCAGTGCAACTTTAATAAGATTGCAGACTAATAGCAACATGGTAAACATCAGATGGAGACCAAGCAAGTTAGTCTAGGTGCTAAAACCAACAGAATTTACTGAAAATAAGCCTGACTTAGTGAAATCAGCCTGGCTTAAATGCTAATCTTGCTTTATGAAATGCACCTCCAACAGACCCACCTGATGTGGGTGGCATTTGTTGGTGTAGTAGCGCTCTAAAGAAAGCAAGGTACTCTAAAACTGCTGTCTCATTGTTGCTTTTAAAAGTCATCAGGTGTTTGTTTTCTTCAGATTGACTTCAGATTAAATAAGTCTTACTTTTCTAACATGCGTAGTCATCGCTGATCAATGCTGGTGGTATTTCCTTGACTGTAAGTTTGCAAGTGGATTGTTCATTGTGACAAGTGTCATGAACAGGAAAAAGCTCTTGTTTCATTTTTAACAAAGGGGACTTTTCTTGAATGTGATAAACAACAGTCTTTAATAACAGGATGCATTCAGTACACACTTTAATAATGACATTAGATGATCGGTTAAAAGGGTTAAAATGCTGGACCAAAAGTTAATCTTTCAGTGAAATACTGTTCTCTTGAATCTGACTTATTCTGTAAATGCTGTTATGTATACAGAGGAATGTTTAAACCCGTGAGCCTCTGAGTATTTGCAGCATTTTTACTTGGAGGCCTGTTTGGGTGCAAACAGAGGACTTCCATACACTTCACTCGCTGTGCAGAGAGAGTTATTCATCTCATAAAGCAAGCTACAAACAGGTGATAAAAACGATAAAGTGCTGTGATAAACAGGGAAACGCAACACAAACAAGTGCAGATGAGGAAAGGAAGCATCACATGGCTCATTGAGTCACATTAAAAACTTAAGTTTAAAGTAAAGTGTTTTCTATGCGTGCTGCTCTTTTACTCAGGGCTAATTCCACTAAAATGAATGTGATTTATTGTTAGCTGACAGAGGAGATCATTCACAACACCTCAAAATGTCAAATGTGCAAGAAAAAGATTTTTGGAACATCAAGATTAACAAATTTCATCAAGATCTGGAGAAGCAAGGAGTGCCCAGGTCAGGTTATGCAAGCAGCAAGGTGAACTGTAATGTGACACAGATGAAGCTAATAGAAGAAATGTTTGGAATTCAATCACACCTCACGAATGAAGACTGATATGTTAAAGACATGAAGAGTAAATAATCTTTTGGCTCTAACAATAGAGCTGTCAATCATATTTGTCTCATAGTACATCTCACTGACTGAAGATTATATAAAAAGATATCCGGACGGCTTTACTGCTGCAGCCATGTGACTGTCGCTGCTTTACAGATTTGTCTGCACACCAAGGTGAAGTCAGGAACAAATCACGTTCTTAGAAAACAAGAATGTTGCATATTTGAAAAGAAAAGTTGATCCCTCAAACTCTTTAAGTACATCAAACCAATAGTTCAGTCCTCTGCACAACTTCATCACAGTTCGCTCTCATGCACAGCTGAATTTGTGTTTGCACTGACAGGAATTAGAAGCTATTCACAATCTGAAAATGGGATATTTGTAGCGTTTAAAAAACATCAGTTTGATGATGATGATGATGATAATCATTTTTTTCTAAATGTCTTGAAAACATAGGTGTGTGTGAATCTCCTTTTGTTCAAGATGTTGAGCTTCTCTTGATACTGGATGCAAGTTTTTTCCCCGTCATTCAACATCACCACAACTTTGAAAACTGTTTTTAAAACCAACATTACTTAAAGGACAAACATTAGAGATGTAAAAGGTCCAGTATGTAGGATTTAGTGTTATCTAGCCTGTTACTAGTGTGAAGAAGAAACTATGTAAGCTGTGAAACATGCGAAGAAAAGCCTATCTAGAGCCAGTGTTTCGTTTGTTCTGGGCTGCTGTAGAAACATGGTGTTGCAAGATGGCGGACCCCGTGGAAGAAGACCAGTGGCATCTGTAGATATAAATCTTCATATGTTCAGGTAATATATACATAGTTATGCATGTTTCATGCATTATTCCATTTTTTTTGTCATATTCTGTAGAGTCCCCTAAATCTGACACACTGGACCTTTAAAGTAATAAAAACACAAGAACTCATGCAGTGAAACTGAACAGACTGTTTTGCTTTTTTTTTTCTTTTTCCGTTTATGGGACACAAAGATAAAGATGTTTTCCACCCACACGTTGACAGGCCTGGGAGGAGCGGAGGATGGATGAAACAGGTAGGGTCCAGATTTTGATGACTTTGTGTGAGATTCCCTGACACCCCCCCCCCCTATCATACGTTATGTAACTGTACCGCAGTCTGCAAAGCTCCTCTAGCACCTGCTAACCTAGCTGTACTTTCTCACTCCTCCAGAGACACAGATCAACTGTCAAATCAACTCACTTAAAATGCAGTAAAAAATGACACACGGACAAAGCCGTTAAAAAAAACAAGCAGCAGTATGAGGAAGTCTGAAACAGAATAGTGTCTCATTTTTTCTAACAATAATCCAAAAGTTGTTCATTTAGTAACAGATCTGTGGGCTAACCAGGTCCTGTGAGATCTGCAGCAGGTGCCTGTTTTTACATGTTGTCTTGTTTTCCATCTCAGTTGCAACACAACTGTAGGCGGACCTGCTCTTATGCAAAGTCATAGTTGGATAGTGATTTTAGTATAGCACAGAACAAGGTGCTGTCCAATGTTTGACAGAGCTCTGCTATTATCATCTGCTGTCACACAGTGACAACATTTATGAAAATCACTAGAGAGAGTTTTACAGTCAGAACTGATTATGAGTGGAAACGTATTTGAATAAACCGTCCTATAAGCAAAACAACAAAACCCCAATGGCCTCATTTGTGCAGGAGCCTCAGGTTAGTTTGAGAAGAACCTGATAAGTCCAATAAATGTCGGTCACAGAGGGTCAGTGGTGCCAAACATGGCCTCTCAGTGGATTCACACCTGACTGAGACCAGGTCAGATCAGTTGATGGATGAACAGTGAAGACCATCATGTAAATATAACTGCACTGGTCTGATCAAACACCAACAGTAATACTGTAGCATCATCATCTCTGCTATCACAACCCAGTTCTTCCTCCATTTGTTTGCTGTGTCATTGTGGGAAGTCAAATAAATGTGTTCCTCTGTGACCGAGATGGAAAAAACACATGATCAGCGACATTAAAGTCTTTGTTTAGTCGCCCTTGAGCACCAGAGCTTGTAATTACAGGTTCATTACTTTATCTGTGTGATGGTGGATTTAAAAAGAATCCAGTGATGAGAATCTGATTTAGAAGAAGCATGTGATCTGAGAAGAAGTAAGATTTGAGAACTGTTGTGGGGCGGACATGTTCATTTGATGTTAATGAACTGAGCTTTGGAAAAACAATCCCAACCTCCATAGTCAAATCTATTTTTTTTTTTTTCCAAGAGGGGAATCCCGAATAACACAGAATGAGACCTTTCTGTGTCCCGGTGTCTCAGAGTACTTTGGTGTCCTCACACAGTCCAAAGACATGCAGGTTTATACATGCGCCCTGGATAGGTGTGTGTGCATGACAATTTGCACTCATGCCATTTGACATTATAAAGAAGTGACAGATGTTATGTCATGAAATGTCTGTGTCACTGCAACAACCGACTACAGGACTGGCCGCGATACGCCACACAGGAAGCATGAAGCAGTGCAGTATTAACAAATGCACACTTTATTCCCATACTTTATACAAAAGTCTACTCATTGCATGATAAGATACCTCAGTGGTCAGTGTACATTTGAACTTTCACAGTCATTTAAAAAAAAACAACTGTCTGAACTCGCTGTCTTTGGCTACAGGTTAATCGGTGACTGTAAATTGGCCAGTGTGAGCATGAATAGTTGTTTTTCTGTGTCAGCCCTATGATGAACTGCCGACCTGTCCTTAGTGTATTTGCGCTATAAGTTCTATGCAGAAATATTACATAACATTTTGAGCATCCAGTTACACTATCATGTCTCTAGTCGGTCAACATACCAGTCCTGTAGATGGAGGAGCACAGGTTAGCGTACACACTAGAACTCAATTAGTCATATGTACTGTGTCACACTGCTCTGCCAAATACCTGCACTCATAGTAACACACATGCACAATAAGCTGTGTTGACTCGCCACAGTTCGGTCATTTCCAAGTTAGCTGCGCTGCGCTCAAATGATAACACTCATTCAGAGATATTGGCCAAAACTAAACTGATATACATCAACAATCTTTATGAACTTAAACACGTTTATGTTTGATTTTTTTGCAGTGTAGGTTCTTTTGTTTCCATGTTGCTTTCTGTGTTGAAAGTCTTGTGAACGCACAATGTGACCAATCGGTAACCTCCGTGGCTGTGAAGTGAAGCCTATGCAGAAGTGCCAAAAACTGCAGTTCCTCGAACGGCTACTTAAGGCTGGCTACAAAACATATTAATCTCCATAAGTGCCCATGTTAAAATGTCCAACTTCGCAGCTTTGGTCTCTAAAGCTATACTATACTGTCAATGAGTGTGACTTTATGAAAAAAAGGAGAATACACAACCTAAATATGAAGCTAGAGCTCGGAGACGGTTAGCTTAGCATTAGTTTAAGACTGGAAACAGGGGGAAACAGCTATCCTGGCTCCGTCCAAAGATTAAAATAAATGAATAAATAAATAATACATAACATTTAAAGAAAAAAACTGTATACCACCTGCTAAAGCTCATCTGATAACCTCTGATAACAGTAACAACAAGCTTTAGAGGTGTTGTTAGATGGAGTATATTAACTTTGGACAGCGCTGAACTCCTCAGGAACCTATGTCGGGATTCTGTTTGTGGATTTCAGTTCTGCTTTCAACACCATCATCTCGGCTCTGCTTCAGGACAAACTGTCCCAGCTGAGTGTGCCTGACTCCACCTGCAGGTGGACGATAGGCTCCCTGTCTGACAGGAAGCAGCACGTGAAGCTGGGGAAACTTGTCTCAGACTCCCAGACTGTCAGCACCGGACAGCTGCACCTCCAGTCATCAGTCCATTGAACTCTTGAATGACACCACCCTCATCGGACCCTACAGGTGGGAGATTGACCATCTGGTGACATGGTGCAGCCAGAACTATTTGGAGCTTAACGCTATAAAGACAGTGGAGATGGTTGTGGACTTCAGGAAGAACCCAGCCTCGCCGGCCCCCATCAGCCTCCACAATCGACCCTGTGGAGTCTTTCCGCTTCCTGGTAACCATCACCATGGGAGCTGAACATCAGCTTCCTCATTAAGAAAGCCCAGCAGAGGATGCACTTCCTGCAGCAGCTGAAGAAGTTCAATGTGCCAAAGACAATGATGGTGCTCGTCTACACCGCCATCTTCCTTCACCATCTGGTACGCTGCTGCCACTGCCGACGACAGGGGCAGACTGCAGCATGTTATTCGCTCTGTTGAGAAAGTGATTGGCTGCAACCTTCCTTTTCTCCACGACCTGTACTCCTCCAGGACCCAGAGGTGTGCAGGGAAGATTGTGGCTGACCCCTCACACCCCGGACGCAAACTCTTTAAGTCACTCCCCTCTGGCAAGAGGCTGCAGTGTATCAGGACCAGAACCTCACGCCACAAGAACAGTTTTTTCCCGTCTGCTGCTGCCCTCATCAAAAAGGGCCGGAGCCCCCTCTGACAGTCTCTCACCTTCCACCCCAGACCCTACATGTTACATTAACGTAGGATCTACTGACTCTCTGTGTTACATTAACACACACCTTTTATTTAACATCTTTTGGACTACCTTATTTTGATAAATATCTTCCACACCTGTGAACCTTTGCACATTACCTGTCCACATTACCTGTTCCTTATATTTTTACTTACTGTTTGTTATGCACCAATAACACCAAGACAAAATCCTGGTATGTGAAAAACTACTTGGCAACAAATGTGATTCTGATTCAGCTGTCTTTATGCTGAGTTAAGTCAGCTGTTGATTCTTGCTCTATATATATATATATTTCAAACATGTGCGTAGTTTCACTCATCAACTTTCTCTCTAACTCCTCACAGGAAAGATGTCACAACTATTCCTTTCAAGGCGTTTGCCTCTGAGCCTAAGTCTTTAGTTATTTTTGATCATGACCATGTCCTGAACCTGTTTTGACTCAGACATTAAGACTGATGTGTTTAATTGATTTCTTCACATGTGACCCTTTAACAACCCTCTGCTCGCCTTTTCACCTCTGCAGAGATCTTACTTGTCTTCTGATCACCATGAACTCCTCTGAACTTTCTTAATAACATTTCATCATTACAGCAATTTTCTTTGTAAGGCTGTGGTATTGTGAGGTTATGAGAGGGTGGAGGGAACAGGACTTGATGTCAAATCCTATTTATAGTCATATTAAATCGCCCTGTGTTGGAATACCTTCCAGTTCTTACTATGGTGGGAAAATAGTTTTTCTCATACAGACTAAATCAGTATTGTCCTTCATAAAACTCCAGAATAATTTGTTTTATACCACCCAGTGAAAAGAACAACACAACTTAAAAACAGTTTCAGGCAGTCCAAAAATCAGAGCAGCTTGCTTTCATTTTTTTAGATGCTGTTTTAAATCCACATTTGGTGAATATGCATGAATATATATATATATATATATATATATATATATATATATGTATATATATTTACATTCTATGGTGCTTGTGGACATTCCTGAAACTGTTTCTTACTCTAGGTGACGCCTTGTGGTGCCGCCTCTTCCCAGCATTAGACAACTTTCTTGTTGCCTCTTCACCTCTATCTGCAGACAGGAAACTGTCACAGCAAAGGCATTTCATTACACTTCCTGTGTTACCATACTGAGACAAAACACAGACGCACAGATAGAATCAAAGAGGTTATCACATACTGACACTCAGCAAATATTTGAAAAATGTATCTCCAAGCTGCATGATCTTTGTTTTAAGGGGAAGAAAAGACTCTGGACATTGACTAAGAGATCAGTCATTTTGTAAAAGCTGGTGCTCTTTCAACTACACTTATGAACTGAAATGGCGTGTCAAAGTCTAAGCTATGCTAAACACTGTGACAATATCTTATGCTCATCTCATGACCCCAGCTTAACGTTTGTTTTAGGGACTGATGGGAAATCATTCTCGTGAGGGATTCAGCTAAAAGTTTGCTAAAGCTAGACCCTTTCTCAGAATAATTAATATATCTTCTCTGTCTGTTCTGTTCTTTGAACGGCAACTAAACTGATTCAGATTAATAAATTAATGTAACAACATCAAGCTTTATGTAAACGTATGACTTATAGCCATGCTAGCAGCATGCTACAGATATTCATGGGCCCAGGCTGTCAGAGTGAAAAGTCTACTATCGGTAAAAAGACATTAAAACATTTTTGTATTGTGTGTTTCTGTCAGATAATAATCAAGTCAGAGAGTTCAGAGTTACATACTGTGACCGAAAAACAGGAGCTACGTGTTTTGTTACTCTGCATGTGCATCTATTCAGAATCAGAAACAGGTTTATTGACAAGTTTGACAAGGTTTTCACACATAAGTCTTGGTGTTTTGGTGCATAACAAACACTAGAACAGGGATCTTCAACCTTTTTCAGCCCAAGGACCCCTTGGACGAGAGACAAACAGAACAGAGACCCCCACATGTGTCACATTTTAAGCCTGGCTTATAATAACTTTTATATTTACTTTATTCACCTTTTATTTCACCTTATTAACCTATTTATATGCTGGGTTATTAGCCTATATGTGTTTATGATTGATAAAACATTCAGGCATAATGGAATCATTTATAAATAATATATACATAGTAATAGTTTTTGTCAAAAGTAGCTTTCTATTGCATATTAATGCTTGCAGTTTACTCATTATCTTTTTTGTCAATTATTATGACAAAAATTGGCGGACCCCCTGCAGTACCTCTGCGGACCCCCTAGGGGTCACGGACCCCTGGTTGAAGACCCCTGCACTAGAAGATATACAGTAAGTATATGTAGAAAAGAGCTGTACAGTTTTGTGCAGGAATGTGTATTCACCAAGTACATGCTGTCATAAATATGTGCAGTCAGCTAAAACATCAGAGGTGAGAAGGCCAATGACAGTCCAGAGTCATTATATTTAAATGATGTAATGTCCCCAAAAGTGATCCCTCTCTAAATACTATCAGCTACATTATGTTCTTGTAATCGGGGAGTCAGACTGGTCATTCTGACACTAGAAAACGACCTAACTCTGTCTCTGTCTGTCTCTGGTCTGGTTTATGTTAGAGGAACGATTCACTTGAACGATTCACCTCTGAGCACCAAAGTGCACGCAGCACGCACACAGAACACGTTTATGCTGTTGCTCAGCATAATGCACAGATTAATCGCAGCTCTGCAGCATCGTGAAAGTTCTGGAGAATGTAGAAAAATGTCTACGTCTCTCCAAGACGTGGTGACACTATCAAAACTCATGTAATATTCAACAATGTGTGTGTGTGTGTGTGTGTGTGTGTGTGTGTGTGTGTAGCCTCTTAATCCTCTCAGTCGCCGCAGCTCTGCTAATTCCTGTGCCACATCGTGCCCTAACTTTACCCTGGACTGTGAACTGATTTACCTCCATTTGCCCTTTATTCCATTTTTTTCCCCTCCCCGCTGGTTCTGTGAGACTTTCCGACTCGATTCGTGTTTTCAGAGCTACGCTATCACGCACAAGTACACAAACACACATGTACTGGCCCACAAAGCCAAACAGCTGGAGCCATGTGAGTAGTGAAATTGAGATAACTAACTTCACAGTTTTACCTCTTTGTCAGGACACAAGGACTCATGATGATGCAAGCCGGGGTTCAGTTATAATCTAAACATGTCTTAGCATCAGAAATGAGCTGAAGCTAATCAGACTGCTATAATATATTCTTAAATCATATCACTAAACTGTAATTGCAATTAGACAATCATTATTAAGGAAGGCATTTGTAACCCAACATGTGGACAGCACTGTGTTTATTGGAATGAAAAGAATAGAATATTAATGTAATTAATCAACTACTTGCGATACTATTATTTATTATTATTTATGACACATTTCCCTTCACTTTATGTCAGATTTTCATCGCTTTTTAAAAAAGAGCCGTCCAGCAGAGGCGAACAGGGAGTCAGCGGGTTCACAGGACTGACCGAGGTCCATCCTGGGTGGAAAATTTTTGGAGAGCAAGAAGAGCGGTCTCCCCTCCCCTCTGGGGCCCCTAAGGCTAACGTGATCCCCCATTTGTGCTCCTGTCATAAAGAATGCGCCCGCTAAACCACTTTCCCACCACTAAGAGGATTACTAAGGTAATGCTCCTGAATCAAGAGATGCTCCGGCACATCTAGACATTGGGAAGCTGAATTTAATAATCCATGTAGAAAGCCGGAGTGAGATTTTACCCCATGGGTCAAACTGCTGACCTTACCTGGACATTTTGGCTTAGAGATGCTAGCTAGCTAGTCATCTAGACCGGTTTTGAATCGAAGAGCGAGGAAGGAAACTGAAGTTGGTTTTGATTACAGCCTTGCAATGTGCTTGTGTCTCGTGTCTCTCCTCTGTTACACATCACTTCATCAGAAATATCTTTTCGCCTGGCAGTAAAGATCCTCACCTGAAGGATGTAAGATGCAGAAGTTCATTATTCTCTGAGATTTTGCCCTCACAAGCAACCAGCAAGAGTCACTTAAGTCCATAAAAGGGACTTGATCCCTCACTGGCTTCCCACCACCAGCCTACAATTCATCCCTGGATCTCTCCGGTGTTAGCAAGTAATTGTCAGTAACTTATATGTTTTGAACATTTGTTTGCTTTTAATTGTTCTTACCACGTGGTGGATACTTTGATTAAAACAAAACTTCATAAACCAGGAAGAAGAACGAAGCATGGGGAAGTTATGTTTTCATTAAGCGATGATCAGTTTGCCAAAGTAGTGCTTTCAGACAACACAAGAACCATCTAGGTCAAGTATGCAGTAATACTGGTGACTTCCCGGACACTGTAGACAAGCACCTCACAGTTCTTCAGATGTTGTGAAGACTAAAATAGCGATGCATAAAAGAAACTTTTAGTTCCTGGTTTAATTCTTGAGTCGTGCACTTGAGCATAAGTCGGATGTTTGGCAAGATATTAAAAATGCATATTGCCTGCACGAGTTTTAATAAACTAAGTTTCTGCCTAGAACCAGAGATGATGATAAAATGTTGCCATAATGAAGAAAGTGAAGGACTGACTTTTCATTTTAACATGCTTTAGCCGCATTAATATCTAAGCTAACATTGGCATGGGAGTCTGTCTGGAAGATTAAACTGTGATTGTGACATTTAAGGCAAGTCTGCTAGAGCTCAGTCCAAACTGGTGCAGAGGATCCAGTGGTGGTTGTTGGAGTTTTCCCACTGTGTTAGGAGGTCGTGTTTAGCTAAGGACTGTTTACGTAGCGACTCTGATCCTGTCGCAGGCCTCACCTCCGATCAGGATCAACCATGCCTCTGTGTGAGTGTGTGTCTGTGTGAGCGACATGACAAGGTTCGAAAAGATAACTCACTTCCTCTTTGGCAGCTTGTTTGCTTTTCAGTCTGATGGCCACCAGCTTCCTTTGTGTTGCCAGCGTCAAATGGCAGTTGCATTCACCCCCTCAATGCCCACCACAAAAAAGAGCACAGACACACATACACACACATGCTTTCACACCTACAAAACAAGGAATGTAAGGTGAAAACAACAGTAATCAGAGAAAATTCAGACAGTTCTGGAGAATAAAGTGTAAAATCTGCATGAATCTTTGTCTTTCTTGTGAAGTGAATTTGGATTTTTTTTTAATTGACAAAATCAACTACAAATACATTTATTTTTATTCTAGTAAAAGTCACCACTGAAAAGGACCAAAATCTTCTGTTTGGCAGTACAGAAACACACATTATTTCTTTCCTAGTGGCTCATCATGAGCCAGACTCCATCCTGATTCTAGCAGTGTCTCCATCATACTCTTCTCTCTTAGTAGAAATAACCCAGTTACCTCTTACATACATGACCCCTACAGATCTTCACATTAACTTTTGGCTCACACCTTGAGCCAGTGAAGAAAAACTCAACGACCTTTATTTTCCTAATAAAGCGTGGCCGAACATGAGATCTCCTCCTTGTCCGTCTATATTGTAATAAAGATCCCCCTTAGAGGTTAACTGTTCCAAGAACATTCACAGTAGGGATGGGGTGAGCAAGGTTGAGGAGCAAGAAAATCCCCAGTCTAAAGTCAGGGAAAATGAAAAGTTAATAAGTATAGGCTTGGGGGGAGGTGGGCATGTGGGGAGCGGTGGTGTTAGCGATCTGGTCCAAACTCAGGAGGGGGGCTTGGTGGGAGACTGGCGCGGTTAAATATGATGTCCTGAGAGGTATTCATTTGGCCAGTGGGCAATGGATCTACATTAAAAAATGGACGGCTGCCGGGAAAATTATTATCTTTGGGGGTCGATGTGAGTGGGTTTGTAGGTCCAATTAGACAAGTAACACAGGATTGATGTACTTCTACTGCATCCACGAGATGTCAGACGGTTGGAAGTTCTGGCTTTTAAAGTTAAGATATGGCTAACAAGTTCATAATCATTTACACATCCAGCAGCCACATGGCAACATTATCATTCATTTGGACGAATATTAGTCCAGTATTCACAATCTTTTTAGCTCAGGTTTGGTCTCCACAACTCCTGAGGAAAAAACTATGTTTGCTAGGTAGCTGCTAACCTTATCTTTTCGCTGTTTGGTGCTGTGGATGTAGCTTGCCGTTGCAGCACTGAAACTGAACCAAACGTTAAAGTTGCAAAAACCAAAACAATGAGCTGAAAGGCACTAAAATGCTCCATAGAGCTGAAGGGTATTGCAAAGTTAGGTGATGATTCTCTGTGAGTTTGACACTACAAGTGACCCCCTTTTAGATTATACACAGTCATGTGACCCGTGGTTTATATACAAATACTGATTAGTGCAGCTTTAAGTTCATAGACAAGCTGAAAATGCATCATTAACATAAGAACACTTTTACTGCATAGAAGGATGTCGTATTGTACTTCAAGCTGCACGTCAGCTGTCATCTCATGCAGTCACACTGTGTCTTTCGGCTCCATGACATTAATACACACAGGGAGGTTTGAGGAGCTCCTGCTCTCAGCTGCAGTGCAGAACTCTTGATACCACTTCCTGTCCAGTACGATGGCCTCCTCTGCTGACAGCGCTGTCAGAGCAACTGAAGCCTTGAAGGCATCATTAACATTTATCACCAAACTCTTTCCTGTGTTGTTTCTCTCACATGAGAAAGCATGAGACGTGCTCATCAACCAAGCAATTCAATATTAGTCGTAGTTTTTATATAACATGAAATGTAGTTTAAAGCAAATGTAGCTTAGCTTTCATATATGTAATGATGTGTGTTTTCTCCTCTAGATAACTCTCTGCTCAGGTGGAAAGTGGGCGGAGCTTTGCTGGGAAATGTCTCTTCCGTGAACCAATTAAAAGTGACGATGCAAGTCATACTGCCTTTATAGGTGACTTAACAGCTGCTAAAGACAAAATTGACAAATGACACTACACACACTGTACTGTATCGAAGTCTGAAATGCACAGAGGGAGACGAGTGGTTGTAAAATAGACAAAGTAAACCTGAGTCACAGCAGGAACCATAAGAAACCAGGATGCAACCACAATGGAACCACGTGTCCTGCAAGTTTAACCGGTCTGAGCTCATATGCAAATTGTCTAGGTATCCTAAATTTACCCTGCAGCCCTCTGAAGGTAAACAAATGTAGTGGGAAGGGATCAGGATCCAGCAACAACACTGTAAACATGTGCAGTTTGTTTTGGCTCTAAACTTTTTTTTTTTTTTACATTACATGAATATACAAATGAATACTTAAGAAATTGTACATTGTAATGTAATGTAACATTTTGCATTTTGTTCACAGTGTCAATAATAACCTGCTCGTGTTAATGTTGCCAAAGATTTATTTCCCAATCTCTCTCAGTTTCTGTCCCTCGTTGTATCAGCTTTATTTCCTTTTGGGCTCAGATCTCCAAGCACACAATATGAGTCAGTGAACAAACTGACATCAGGCGTAAAGAGGACACTTCCATGTACAAAGTAAAAGGTTTAGCTTTCTCTTTTAAGATCTGTGACAGTGTTTCCACTCACGTCTTATAAAACCTCCAGTGGTTTCTTTGAGGGGAAGTCTCATTTGCCACAAACAAAACATTTTTTAGAAAAAGCCTGAGAAAATATTAACATAACATTTAAACCTGCAGCCATTTTCTGCAGAGGTGTGTGCACAAATTCCACTTTGAATAGTTATAAGACAAGCCTCTCACACACCCAAACAAGTTTGCAGAGCGGCATTGTTGTGGGTTTGTAGACAGCAGCAGCTCATTAATGCTACAGTACACAGCTGTTACAGTGAGCGCCTTGTTTCTTTCATTTCTAAGCATTGGCTCTCAATGTACTCGTGAGTCGCAACATGACAAAGGCAGCACTATTTGCAGCAGCCGTCATTGCAGCAGCATTAGCAGCAGGGCCAGACCTGATAGAAGTATAACAGCACGAGTGGGAGGAGTAGATTTGGTGTAAGAGAAGTCGTCCTCTCTCACCTGTTTGACTGCTCCTTGTACCCTCCCAGACCACATCAGTCTACAGTGGGTTCACCCACATCAGAGCCAGTGTTGTTGTGCATTTTTTTTTAACCTGTGTGAATGAATGGGGGGGTAACAAGGTACCGGTGTTCACACCACATCCTGCACCCCTTTACCCCCGCTCCAGTTTCCTGATCCGTCTTAGATCTGCTGGGTCGAGCTAAAGCCCCAAACAAAGGCTCGTACACAGAGAGCCACACACAAACTTACTCATGTGTGAGTGAGGGCAGAGGAATGCACAATGTCTGTGTGTGTGTGTGTGTGTGTGTGTGTGTGTGTGTGTGTGTGTGTGTGTGTGTGTGTGTGTGTGAGACAGAGAGCTCATGAGGAATAGTGAGTGAGAGAATGTGCCCTTTCAGTGTGTCGCCTTTTGAATAATTCATTCCTTTACGCCAAGTGTGTGGATATCTGTGTGTGTGTTCATGCGTCTATATGTATATATATATGTGTGTGTGTGTGTGTGAGAGAGAGTGTGTGTGTCTTTTCCCCTTTATTAGATTACAGGTCACATGTTTGCACAATATTTTGGAGAAATAAAACTTTTTGTTTGATTTTATTTTGATTTGACTGAATTCTCGACCATATTAAAATAGAAAACATTTTTACTTTTCAACAACTTTTCATTTGAATAAAACAAGAGAAACCATCATTTCATGTTCTTGTACTGCATCTTTCTCAATTAAAAAAAGAGAAGTGACTGACCTTTACTAAGAAACCTCTGCACAACGTTAGAAATGTCATAACCACAACTTTCAAATCAAATCAAATCAAATCAAATTTTATTTGTATAGCCCAAAGTCGCAAAATACATTTTGCCTCGGAGGGCTTCACAATCTGTACAGGGAGTGGCACTCTCTGTCCTTAGACCCTCGGTTCCAGTGAGGAAAAACTTGCCCACAAAAAACCCTTTTAACCTTTTAACTCTCCCAGGACGGACAGACGTGCAATAGATGTCACGTGTACAGTCAACAAGTCAACAGAAACATTTTGTATAATTACAATGAAAAATGACAATGGATTACAATGAATGATAAAATGATTACAGTAGCAGTGGAACCTGTGATAGAGATAGAGAGACACAGATGCACAGCAGCAGCAAATCATTAACTAAGTTACTATAAACTGTAATGGAGATATGGTAACATTAATGACAGTAATAATAGATGTAGTGGACGTCATGCAGGACCACAGCAGCAGTCACGATCCATGAGAACCTGCTGGACGAGAGAGCACAGAAACTCCGGGGAAGAAGTTTAGTCTTTCCAAACTGTTCACTCTCTGCAGCAGACTGTGTATAATTTCATGATGTAAAGACATAAAGTCGTTGCATCATGTCCGAGCAGAAACTGCTGCTGACATTTGACTACTGACTGAAGCAGGCACGTACTGACACATGCTGGACTCTTCTTAAAATAAGCATCGTGTGTAAACGCTCCTCCTTTGTGGTCATCAAACTTCTAGAATGAATGAAAGCCTCCTGACCTCTGACCCCTGACCCTGCACACAGTAACTGTCCTGCAGGGTCACTGCCGCAGGAATATGATCATTATGACAGGGGATTATGGGTGCTAGCAGTAACTAATACTGCAAATAGTACTACAAGAAACAGTAGTATAAATAGTGGTGGTAGTGTTGCTTGCAGAAATAGCAGAGGTAGTACAGGAAAAAGTACGGTAGTAGTGTCAGTAGAAGTAGTAGTATTACTACAAGTGCTAGGAGTAGTATGACCAAAGACATATTAGTAGCAGTATTATAACTTCAAATACAAGTAGAAGTAAAAGTAAGCTAGTAATCGTAGCTGGAGAAGCAGTAATAGTAATTCCTGAACAATTTCTAGTAGTATAAGAAGTAGTACTTCTATTACAAGTATACAAATATGTAGTAATAGGTGTTGCACAAGTAGTGTAATAGTAGTATTTGGAGTAGAAGTAGTAGAGCAAGTAGTAGTAGTAGGGTTTGGGTTAGTACAAGTGCAAATAGTTGTAGTAGTGGTAATAGTAATGGTGGTACTAGCTACTATCAGTATGAGTAGTTGTAATAGTAGTCGTACAAGTAGTATGTAGTAAGTAGTGTTACAAGCACTAGTACTAGTAGGAGTAGTAAAATGAGTAGTAGTAGTAGTAGTAGTACCTATATTAGCAGTAACAGTACGTACTGTATATCTTGTATTTCTGTGTCTGAGTCAAAGGTCAGTCTATAAACCTGCCGGATAATAAATAGGTTGTACACTTCATTAGTCATTCAGTCATTAAGCATTGATAGGAAACTGGACACCAGAGCTGTGCCCACACACACACTCACACACACACACACACACACACCTCTACACACACATGACCAGCAACAAGAGCCAACTGTGTGAATGAGGATCAGGATGACCGCTGTCACATGACAGCGTTTGTGTGTAATCTCCTTGAGACTTGGAGGGTCTGCTTTGAAGCTCTGCTTCCACCCTGATGTGGACTGACAGAGGTCCAGGACACCGAGTCCACCCTGAGTCCACCCGGAGTCCACAGCAGTGTGTCTGTGGAGTCCAAAAACACTGGAAACACTCTTGAATAAATTATTGAAATGAAAAACTCTATTTATGTCATGACTGTGGACTACATTTCCCTGATCATGTTTTACGTCATAAAGATGAATGTTTTGGTTGTAGTATCGCTGTAGTATCTATGTAGTACTTCTTTGTGCTCTCTGTTTATTTACAATCCACGTCACTGCTGTGTGAAAATAGACTCCACCTCCTACTCTCGCTCCCCCCCCCCCCCCCCCCGCTACCTTCCTCCCTGTGGCTCTGGGCTGATGCAATGCTCATCTTTATAAAAGGGTGAGTCCCACCCCTCCTCCAGCAGAACAGGGTCTTCTCTGCGAGCGCGCCGCATCTCTGGGAATTTGGTTGAATTAGAAACAAAAAGAATCGAAATTCTTTTGATTTTATTTTTCGCTCGGTTTATTCTAACAGTTTCTTTTTTTGTTTCTGTTAGGTTACCTGAAGTATTTTCAGTCAGTGTTTTGAATCTGATCCTGTCTGATATATAGACAGATCCATTCATCTCTTCAGTTTATCCATACTCCTAAATAAGCCTAAATAAACTCAAGGAATCAGTCAGTTTCTGTGAAGAATTCCGGACATTTTTTTTACTGAAGGATTTTACAGGCATCCAGCCACATCTTCATAAGGTAAGGAAGCCGGTATCTTATCATTAGGCCTTCTGTCTGTCAGGACATTACCGGGTGTAGGCGGCAGCCTATTGGAGATCATTCTAATTTAGAGATGTTTTGATTTTCTATTTCTCTATATTTACCTGATTATATGTCTTTGCTTTGTATTTTCAATCTCATGTAATTCAAAGTAGATGTCTTACCGGCAATTCCAGCCACTGTTCAGTGTTTCCTGTCCTATTAGATGTTTAGATCTGTTTCTAAGGAGGCAGAAATGTCGTTTCTAAACGTTCTGGAAGGCGTTATGTCTTTTACCAGGGCAGCCCCGGTCCAAATATATAATAAATATATAAATAAATAAATAATGAATCAGTGTGACAGTGATGCTGCAGTGCTGGACTCATGTCTGGATGTGGCACAGGAACGCCACTGCCTCACAGATAATTTTTTTTAAAAAGGCAAAGGAATGTTAAACCTGTCCCTGTGCGTAATTTGAGAAGGCTCTCATTATAAACCGGGTTATGAATCAGAGCGCGAGCCTCTGCGCAAAATGGAGAGCCATACCCATACAGAGACCAACACGTGCTATTGTTTCCATCGGAACCGGACATGGAAACAATGTCATTAAATGGATCTGAGGTTGCGCATTTTTGGGGCTCTGTTTGGATCTACATGTGCGCCCTGCTGAGCCAAAAGAAAAATATCACTTTATATAAAAATGATAGAATATACATGAATCTTAATGTTACCTCATCCTGCTTCATAATTGTGTAAAGGATGTTGTGTGTGAGGGGGAAAATAAGCTGACACACCCTGTTTTCAAGCTGCTTTTCGGCTGTTTTGGGAGGGAAAATGTGCGCAAAGTCAGCGGCGCGTACTGCGGCTTTTTGTCATTCAGCGGCGCTGAGGTGAAGTCGGGTGGACGGATGCCGGTCTGGTATTTTTCCACTGCCGGTGCGTCACCCCCCCTCCTTTCTCCCCTCCCTCCCCTCATCCTCGCCTCCCTCCTCCTCCCTCCTTCAAAGAGTCACATGATCGTATTCAAGAGGCGCGCCTGCTCACTATAATATTGATGATTCTGACGTGAACGCGCATCGGTAGCAATAAAAAAAAAAAAATACCATGACGCAGACAGAAGGATTGCGTAAAAACTGATAACAGAGATTTAATATTTTTTCTTTCTGCTCTGAAATGAACAGTATGAAACAACCCACCACCAGAACGGAGATGAGCCGTTTCAACATCTCTCCTGAGGAAGACAGCAGCAGCTCCAACAGCAATGAATACACCTACCAGGACTGTCCTAAGAAGGTCCCACTGAGCGGGTGAGACTGCCTGTCAAATGTGTCTGCACAAGCAAAGAAAAAAAACCTTTTGTGATGTAGCAACTGAACATCCTGTACATGTGCACATTCATTTATCTGATTTCCGATCTGTTCTCTTCTTTTTTCAAAGACAATACTCTGACAATGATGCAGAGAGTCAGAACTTCCTCCCTGAACAGAACTTGGGCAAGAAGAAGTATGAGACTGAATATGTAAGAGCTTCTCTTTAACCTCCGACACATCCATCAGATTTAAACACTTTTTTCCCCCTCATGTTCTAACCTTTCATTTATCCACAGCACCAAGGCAATGCCTCCTTTGGCATGTCTGTCTTCAACCTGGGCAACGCCATCATGGGCAGTGGCATCCTGGGTCTTTCCTACGCTATGGCAAACACTGGCATCGCTCTGTTTGTGTAAGTACATCCCTATTTTATGAATTTCACCTGCAGTCTCTCAGAGAAAAGTGGTGATTTTGTGGTAACTGCAAAACACGTTGAGGGATCAGAAATTCATTCTTTGAGTAACACTACAGTCATTTAAGACGTTGAGGTAAAGAAAACCACCACCCTGACTTCACATACGCAGAGGTGAGCGAAGGCAGGTGTGGTTTTGTCTGTTGTTTCAAGGTTGCAGGTAGCGATGCCACTCGACCCTGAGCAGCAGATTACACCAGAATCGAAAGTTACAAATTCCCATCGCTGTGGTTGAAGTACTCTCTATCATGTTTGCTGTAGATAAAATTGAAGAGAGCGTTCTGTTTAAGTGTGGAAAGAAGGAAAGAAATTGTTCCCTTCAGGGTAGTTCCACCTATTGGTTATCCAGTGCAACTTCACATCACAATGTCTATAAATTGTCAGATTTTTGCAGCTTATGTGAACAATTTTCTCACGTTTCTGAGCCCATTTCTTTCCTGAAATCATCAGAAATACTGTCTAAAGTGGTCAGACGGTGAACTACCACAGAGGCAACACCTCGTAGCACTGACCCCCTATCAGCTTACTGTATCTGAGACATAAACTGAAACACTCCAAGAGCCAGAAACCAGCTAAAGATAGACCAGTACAGTGTCTTTTTCTGCAGCACTATTAGAATATGAATATACAGTACGTACTCATCATAGGTTACGAGATCATTTGGGTGCCACCAAATGTCCTTACAAACGCAGGGAGTGGCAGGAGAAGCAGCTTAGCTCAGCTAATCCTCTGGGCCAGAGTTACATAAACAGAAAGCTAACGTACGCTTGCAGGAGATCATGAATGGAGCGTGGTTCACTGTCATGCAGCAGTTGACCAATCCCGAACCCTACATCTGCAGGAAGTTTGGGATTACCAAATCCTAAGAGCTGCTGCACATTATGAAACACTGTCCGCTGCTCTTCCCATCAGCAGTTCCAAAAAGATAACAAATGAACTTCCCATATTAGGTCATCCAAAGCATATATTTGTTGAGTCGCAGCATACAAAGCGATAAGATATCAAAGCTTATAATGTCAGAGACAGGTGGGCAGGCGAGCCAGCCAGTCAGAAGCAGCTGGGGGTCACATGTTGGGGAGGAAGCGTTGTACCTTTACAGCACAGGTCTCGAATGTCCTGGAGATTCATTTTCACCTGGACTATTAATACCAAAGCACACAGTGTTGGCTTTGCTGCTTCCCAAGGGTGCTAAGAGGATCCTGTACAGAGAAACCTTTTCATCCTTTGCAACCCTGCTGATGATGCCCGTGACTCAAAAGACCTGCAGTCTGGTGCTGCCTTCAAGGTCTTTGCTGATCAGGCCAACAAAATGTGAACAAATGCAGGTTTTCGTCACATCAGATGATTTGAATTACTTCATGATGAAAATCTGCAGAGTGGAAAGTGGAAGAGTTCAGGAGGAGCAAAATGCTTCGATTCCTGACTCTTAAAATAATCCTTCACAGGCCACTCTTAAGAATATTTCTTGAAATTAATATCTTGACGAACGTACATGTTGAGTTCTAGAAATAAGCATTGAATTGATGTAAGACATCTTCTGCAGATCTGCCAGGGGACTGTCTGATCTTCATGCTGGCTAAATATCAATGTCTTTGTTTACCGCAGTCAGGGAAATACATTTGTCATTGAGTTGGCCTTTAGCCCCACATTCAATCGAGCATTCATTCGAGAGAATAGCACATGTAACAGCCCAGCACTTAAACATCAATCAGGACCAGTTTGTCATCGATTTTGCTCTTCTTCCTTGTGACATCCGTCCTGGTTGTGAGTCGATATTCAGCTAAAGATCCCTGTCGTCTGTTTACAGGATTCTCCTTGTGGCCGTCGCCATCTTCTCCTTGTATTCTGTCCACCTGCTGCTGAAGACGGCCAATGAAGGAGGTGAGTCAGTCAGATGTATCTAGACCTCTCAGTGGTATCCCATGGCATCTCTTTGAATGCTAAATCTTATTTTTCTTTGTGCGTTTTTTTTCCTTCTAAGGTGCACTGGTGTACGAGCAGTTGGGTTACAAAGCCTTCGGGATGCCGGGGAAACTCGCTGCTTCCTGCTCCATCACCATGCAGAACATCGGAGGTGAGAGACTGCGGCATTTTAACAGCAAAGCGTTATGTAACTGCAATTGAACTACTACCACCATGTGTTTATTTCATGAAAACACAGCCTCTCTGTGTCTAAACTGTGGAAAAAAGAGAGAAAGGAAAACAGAAATCTTGGCCGATGGAAACCAGCGTGCAAAAACTTGAGTCATTCTACAAGCATGTGTTCTTCCATCGACCCCTCAACAAATATTAGACATGGCTATTTTTGTAGTGGAGTTCCCTTCATGGACCCGACTTTGCTTATTTTACAGTAAAATATACTAACTGAAGTTTTTGTCTTCACAGCAATGTCAAGCTACCTCTACATCGTCAAATATGAGCTGCCCATCGTCATTCAGTCATTTCTGGGACACAACAGCAAGTGAGTAACCAAATGATGTATTGACTTTCAAACTCAGAAAAATACGTTTTCTCAGTATACATGTCCAACAACGGGTCGTTAAAGGAGCTCTTTTGAGTTTTGTTGACGAAACAGAGGCCCACTCATGGCTCCAAAGTGCTAGTAACGGTCAAAAGCATTTTAATTTTCATCATTTAAGGCTGTGCAGCAATCTGTACTAGATGTTTCTTTGGTTTTCATATTTCACATTGAATTCATTTGAGTTAGAAGAAATAGAAAGGAAGCATCTAAATATGAAAATCTTGCAGCATCTAGAGCAGAAAATACATGGATACATTTAAAGATCATGGCAGGCAGATCAAACAGGTCAAGAAACAGGTCATTCTGTTTTGGCAGTGGCTACTAGACCAGTCTGGCAGTTACAACTATTAACCAAATGTCAATACAAACTAGTTCATACATGTACAAAGGGATGTTTGCAGGATCAGGACTGAAAGGACAGAAAGTAATGTGTACAGAGAGCAGTCACGCCTGGCAAAGGCACTCGAGGTGAAGTGGCACATCAAGCAAAATGGCTGCCGGTTGTTTTTCAAGTGCTGAGTGTCGGAGAAGGGGAAGTCGCGTCTGGAGGATGGACGGGGGGTGGGGCGGGGTGGAGGGGGCCTAAAAGGGTCGGACAGTGCTCTCTCCGAGCGGCCCTTCAAAGAGCCCTTTTAGAAGATGCAGCCGGTGCCGCATCGAGACAGAGCATGCGATGAGCTCACTGCGACCTCGATTCAAGTTTAAAAAATTGATGCGGCTTGACTCCTCAGTGCTGCTTTGTTAAATCTATTTGTGTGAGCGATGCAGTCATACTGCACGGGGCAGTTTGTGTCAGCTGACATGCAGATGTTGGTAAAGCTCTGACTCGATGGGATGTGCCAAGAGGTTTGATCTGAAGCTACAAAGGATCAGGAGATGTAAAAGAACATTTATACAGAGTGGATCTAATGTGATGTTTTCTGCACAGTGTAGTCATTTTTAGTGCTAATTAAAATACTCTCAGTGCTGCTGACTCAATTTGTATTCAGCTTGGAGAAAGATCACTATATATATATATATATATATATATATATATATAGCCATCTTGTATAAGCCAAGCAAACCCTGACTTCACAAACACTGAATCCTGAAAAGGATCAAAAATAAAACTAATTTTGTAACTAATCTTTCCTACTGACAGTAATACAATTAGATTAGATAAAAACATGTTAAATACATGATTTAGCATTGTATTTACACAGATTTGTCGATGTAGAGAGGCTGATATATCCTGGCTTTTAGTCTTAAGTCCAAGTCAAGCCCCCCCAACGCCACATCCGTGACATTTCCCATAAATTATGACATCATCGGGGTCATTTTTTCCGACTCTAGGAAGCTCTTCCAGAGAACGGAAAACAATAGCTGTTCTTTATGTGACAAACTAACTAAAGTTGATGCGTAACATTGTCGCAGTGTCTGTTTAATGAGTTTCATATGATTACAAAAAAACACAGTCCTTCAGTCATATGATTCATATGGCTCATGAGGTCATCAATGATTGACTTAAGCTGCATCATTAACATGCTCTATCTTGCTGTGTTTCAGTGAATGGTACACTAACGGTGACTACCTGGTGCTGCTGGTGACGGTTGCCATTATTCTGCCCCTGTCACTGCTCAGAAACTTGGGTAAGCATTATGTTTTTTATGCGTGTGTGTCTGTTGTACAATCGGAAGCATTTCCATGTACGGTTGGTTAAAAGTCAGTGACGCACTGCTCAGACTGAAGTGATTACAAAGGAACATTGTGAAGCTTTAAAATAAAATAAAAAAACAGAAGCTCATGTTTGTGTTTTGAATTCCCCTCAGGTTACCTTGGTTACACTAGTGGTCTCTCCCTGCTCTGCATGGTGTTCTTTCTGATAGTGGTAAGTAAAACCCACCCATTTCCTCATTCCTAACACACACACACACACACACACACACACACACACACGTGTATTTCCGACAGCCCTCCCTTTAACACATGAGCCAGGCAGCTGTGCCAGATGAGTCTTAGTCAGAGAGAAAGTTCAATTTTTCCATGAAATCTTCCCACACAGTAAATTATTTATACAAAATACAATAAGCTAAAGTCTTACAACACCGGAACATAATTAAATCTGGACGGTAACTTCAGTATCTCTTGAATTTGGGTTTGCTTTATTGTTTTTTTAACTGATTTCTCCCAGTAGTCTGGTTTCATTGGTTTTTGAGTCTTATGATGACTGAAACTTGCTTTCAAAGTTCTTTCAAACAGGAAAAAAACAATTATTAAGAAGTACTGAATCTAAAATCTGTTATCTTGTCCTCTAGGTGATCATCAAGAAGTTCCAGATCTCGTGCCCTCTGCCCACTGACGGCAACACCACCTTGGCCCACGTGAACACCACTGCCGTGGACTACAGCGAGGACGTTTGCACGCCAAAATACTTTGTTTTCAACTCTCAGGTAAATGTCTTTGAAATGCAAATATCCAGAGAACTTTTGTACTAAAACAAATTTTTTTTATTGATTTATTATTATTATTATTATTATTTTTTTTTTTATTAATGTGTTGTTCTGTTTTCTAGACTGTCTATGCTGTTCCCATCCTGACCTTCGCCTTTGTGTGCCACCCTGCCATCCTGCCCATGTACGAGGAGCTCAAAGAGTGAGTGTGCACGCTGCTTTCATTTCTTCATGTTAACCCAAACTTTATCTCACATTTACGTTATAACTGTGCTGTGGTGTCTAAACATCTCCTCTTTTTCCACCAAAACAGCCGTTCCCGCAGAAAGATGCAGGGCGTTGCCAATGTGTCCTTCCTGGCCATGTTCATCATGTACCTGCTGGCTGCCCTCTTCGGATATCTGACCTTCAACGGTGAGTTTTTTTGACAAGCCAATTGCATGGTGGTATATGGTGGCAGGCATATAATGTTCAGCTGAACAGCTTTGGCTGGTAGCTGATTCAGTAATGTAGCTAAGTAATTAGTTCATTTTGAGGGCTCTATTGCATCAATGTTAATCATACTTGTGTGGGTTTACGAGCGGTCACTGTCATAGCAGTTCAATCGTCCAAAGAAATGAGGCGTCTACATCCAAATTAAATAGTGTATCCATCCTTGAAAGGCCTGTTATGCAAGACTGTGAAAAAAAACATCTGTGGCAGCAGACTAGTGTACTGCTGTGTTTGTGTCAATGTTTGTCATGGCAGAAACATCTGAGTGAATGTGCGTACATGCTCCTAGAGCACCAAACTGGTTATACAAGAGCACGAGAGAGAGCAAATACTTCCTCAATAGGCACAACGGGACAAAACCAGGTTGTGGGGTGGTGCAAAGTTTAAGTCAGGGCAGGAAGAGGTTGAGAAATCATTGCTATATATGTTCAAACCTGCCCTGGTTTGTTACCTTTAGGACAGATAGTAAGCTCGCGGCTACAGCAAAAGTGTGGAGTGGAGTGGAAGGCACCAGAGCAGCAACAGAGAATGTACTATAAGTACTAACAATAAGGTGGCACTTCTAGAAGTTACGAATAGAGCAATATATGTCACCTACTACCAGTTGGTGTCTTCACACATTTACTGGGGTAAACACCAAATAAAAGCGAAAGAAAACTGTTATTTTACTGTTTCTTGTCATGATTTGAGCTGTATGGGCTTTAGGTCTAAAGAGTTTCTGCTGTCTTTCTATATAGTGCACGTGGAGCCTGAGCTGCTGCACACCTATTCCAAGGTCTACGACTCTGATGTGATCCTGCTGATCGTCCGTCTGGCCGTGCTGACCGCTGTCACCCTCACCGTCCCTGTGGTGCTTTTCCCTGTAAGTGTCAAAAAAATAGAGCTAATCTTAGATTATTCCTGTCACGAGAATTTTCTTGTTCATGTAGGATAACCTCTCTTTTTGTCTCTCTCTGTAGATTCGTACCTCCGTCAACCAGCTCCTGTGCGCCTCCAAGGACTTCAGCTGGGTCCGCCACACCGTCATCACTGTGGTACTGCTCGCTGGCACCAACGCCATGGTCATCTTTGTCCCCACCATCAGAGACATTTTTGGTTTCATCGGTGAGTAACTATGCGCATGTTAATGTTTGCGACAATGCCATGAAAAACATCTCAAATACAAAATGTTACTATAATGCCAAACTTCTTCCCTCACATAGGCGCTTCTGCTGCTGCCATGCTCATCTTCATCCTGCCCTCGGCTTTCTACATCAAACTGGTCAAGAAGGAGTCCATGAAGTCTGTGCAAAAGATCGGGGTAAGCAGTTAGTTCTTACATCTACACGTTAGAGAATTAGCAGAATTCCAGAAACATCACCAGAAAGCTGTTCCTCAGGGCATGTGAACAAGTTAGCTAAATGTGAAACCGTTCTCCTCTCCAGGCCACCGCTTTCCTGCTGTGCGGCTTCGTGGTCATGGTCGGCAGCATGAGCCTCATCATCATGGACTGGATCCACAATGCCACCGCCAGCCCGGACGCACACGCCGATGGACACTAAAGCGCCACCTCTCCTGCTGCGGCCTGCCAAGAAGAGAGGAGGCTCACAGCGCTGAACTGCTATGACCACGCAACCAACGAAGATCGAAACCTATCATAAAAAAAGAAAAACACAAGAACTCACTTGATGCTCGGCTTTGACTTGACCTGAGCAACAAACCATGCCATTCCAAGAGAATGTATCCGAACTTTGTACAGTATGCTGTTATAGGCCACAAAGATGGTGTTTTACTTGTTTTTTCTCTTTTATTGTAACATTTTTTTCATTGCTGTTTTTTTTTGCTCGTTTTTATTTTGAGTGTTTTTTTTTTGTAGTTATGGTACAGCTGAAAACAAATATAAGAAGGTGCCTCAAATCAGAGATGACATCTAGTCGTAGAGTTCAAAATGCAGCTTACACTCAGGTACAATGTTATGTGTATGCGAGTGTGGCTGTGACCTCAGAGCTCGGCAACAACAAATCCTGCTTAGGAAAGTACATAAATCTCCCCAAGATTAACAAGAGGCAACAGACTTGAAAGTTTATCCTCCTCAAGGACGTTCCTTCCAACATCTGCTGTTTTTTTCCCCTTTTTTACTTTGCCAAAAATGTATTTGTAAAGCATCTTTGTATATTGAAAAGCACTTACTGTTCAGCACACTTGTGGAGAAAAAAAAACCAGACTGTCAGTTTTCACAGGCAAGGCCTACTACACCGCCTATTCAGTATTTGTGCAAAGGTTTTGTGATCTTGCTTATAGTGTCAGCTTTCCTTGTAAAACATAGTATAAGTCAACAAAACCTGCCTTGTCAAACCCAACACTGGGAGCTGCAGAGTATCCCACAAGAGGACTCTTTCTCAACTGTATTTACTCTTTATAACCTGCTGAAGATCTTGTTGGAATAGCGTGTGCAGCGACGACACTACTGCTTCAAGAACTGGAGGCCACCGAGCCTCCAGTTCCACCTCCCCATTCAGGGGAGGGGGAAACTTAAATTTTTTTCTTTATGGGAGAATACTTTGAATTTGACCACATGCAGTGGTTGTAATGTACCTGTTAAACTTGCAAAAATAACAAAAAAAAGTCAGAAGTCGGGCGGGCTCTTTAACGCAGACAACCAAACGACAGCAAAGAAAGCGAAGGAGAGCATCTGTCACAATATTTTGAGTGTTTTTACGCACAGTTGTGCAGTTTTCTGCTTTCAAAGTGTTTCACAATGAAGAACTCCATCGCTCGGCGTGGACTTGTTTCCTGACGAGTCGTGAACCTGTCATCTGACGGTGCACTGTGCTTCCAACACTAACTTAACACACCACCAAACTGTTATTGTCCAACATCTATTTATGGAAGACCGTGAAATCAATGTAATTTAATCTATTTTACTATATTTATATAATATTGTATGTATATATATATGTATATATATCTATTGAGTTCAACTGTATATAGGCTTTGTTTTGTTTGAACTTTTTTTTTATTACAAAATTCCATTGGAGCTGTAAAACAAAAACGAAAAAACCCCAAGCTGGAGAATTTGTGATATTGAATTGGCTCCGATACACTGGAGATTCAACTGTTCATCTCTGTTAAGACTGACTGAATTATCCTACTGTGTTGATTCTGTGAAAACTGTGTTACATGTGGAAATCACTGATACAGCGGCAGTCTTTTTTCCTTTTTCGCCCCTGAATGCAAACTTCTGTCAGCAAAAATGTTCTTTACGCACATGTTGGTTGGAGAGTACATCAGCCATCTCTTGACCTCAGGAGCAAAGAGGGCTTTGCCCACCAGTGTTACACTCTTGTTTCAATGAAACACTATGTATATCCTGTAAATAATGTCCAATTAAAATCAAAGATAATCTATAACATGGACTGTTGGTGTTATTTGTGTCCTATGTTAGCTTCTCTTTGTCTGAAAAGAGTTTGTGAATGTGGTTTATGGGGACATTAAGTTAAAACTGGTCTGAGAGTCCTCAAGTCCTCCATCATGCAGTCAACAAGGAAACATCTGGTCAGAATGCTAGTCAACCACAATAGAGGCCACTAGGGGACGTCATTGATTACAAACATAAGAAATAGTTTTATTTAGTAGTATGAAGTATGAATAGTATAGGTTTTGAATGAAAATGATTTCTTCTCAACATTGCTGTTCACTGTAATTTATTATTTCTTCCTGAACACATTTACAATAGAAAAAGGATTTACTTTGAGAAACAAGTCTCACAAGCACCGTCACAATGAAAGAATGCCTCAATAATAATTACAATAATAATAATAATAATAATAATAATAATAATAATAATAATAATAATGAACAAATGGGAATGGGAGTGTGTTTTAAGGGCGTTTCAACAAAAATGATCTGCTATAATGCAGGTAAACCTAGCTGAAAGGTGTTTTTTCCCCCTAATATTCACTCAAACTATGCTCCAGAACATTTAAAATCACCAATCAAACCTATCAAAAGGGCGCAAACAGACTAGACGAGTTTCTGGCAGACCATAGCTGCTAAAATGTTGTCTTCAGTTCCAGGAAGGATGAGAGTGACATGGGTGTGCAACTCCCCACCTCTCTTAAGCCCCAAAGAAACACACCCTGATTGGCCAACAGCGGAATGCAGAAGTTGCTTTGAATTATTATTTAGGAGAAGTCCCCACACCCTGCAACAGGTGATCTGAATAACCCTCCAATGAACTTTCAACATTCAGCTAAAATGAATTGGGAAATGACAGCAAGCACCAAAAAATGTGTGAAAAATGAATAGAAAAAACAAGAAATATGATAGGACTAGGACAAACTGAACACACAGCATTAGTACTACACACAGAGGTAATGTAAATATTCTATCTGTTCTTTTTGTTCTGTTTTGCCTTTCCTTTTTTTTTTGGCCCACAAACTTGTGATTAACATGCAGTTCAAATAAAATAAACTAGAACAAGGCCTCAGTGTTTTTTTGTGTTCCGTGTTAGCTTCTTTTTGTCTGAGCAGAGTTTGTGAATGTGGTTTATGAGGACAAGGACTTAAAATCACTCAGTAGATTTGTACCAGATCACTCATCATGCAGTTAACAGGGCCTTCCACCCCTTTATTCCCTGCTGTTCATTGCAGTTCATATCTTTTCCTGAACACATTTAACAAATATACTTTTAAAAAAGTTGTGTGCACCCTTAAACTTATATTTTATTGTGTGTTGGCATTACAACCAGTTTCTAGAGCCAGTTCCCAGATGACAATATCTGCGAAAATGTTTTACTAATTCTGGGAAGGATCAGATTAAAATGGGCGTGCAGGTCCCCGCCTCTCTTAAGCCCCAAAGAAAAGACATTGTTACACCCTGATTGGCCAGCAGGTGAATGTACCAAGCTGCTCTCAGATATTATTTAGGAGCCAGTCCCAACACCTTGCAACAGGTGATCTTTATAACCCTCCAATACACATTCAGCTAAAACAAACTTCTTTTTGTCCGAGCAGTTTGTGAATGTGGTTTATGAGGACATGGAGTTACAGCTATATGGACGTCACTCAGTAGATTTGTACCAGGTCACTCATTGTGAATTAACAGGGACTTTGACGTGTGATTTGTTCATTACAGTCCACCTCAACAGAGGTGCCACTAGGGGAACTAAAGGTTAGGTTAATGAAAATACATTTCACAATAAGTGTGAGCAATGTTGTTTTAGAGGGAAAATGCTTTTGAACTTCTGAACAGAATAAAGGATAATAATAATGGCTTTGTGCGCTCTTGATTTAAATTCTACATTAATCTTAAAACCTATGAAAGATGCTAAAGAAAACACGAGTAATAACTCATAATTTCGAATAAGTGTATAAAATCCAAATAAAATGTATCCAGTTACTTTGAGCCTTCCACAAATAAACAAGGGCACTGTCACAACTGTGGGGTTATAACTATTCTCCAAGGGCAGACTACAGCCACCCATGACTGCTGTGATAATCGGATGGAGCATTTTCTTCTGGGATCACTTACTTTTTCTCTTGACAACGCTGCTCCCTAGTGGTCAACAGAGGCCACTCCACAGCTGGAAACCAGTTCATGAACCTTTTTATCTCATGTAGGTTAAATATTTATATAATGCTGATCACCAGGATTGTCAGCCTGATGGAAGATTTTAATAAGCGTTAAATACAAATTGATACAGTTTTTTACAGTCAGGCCTGGAGCTGAGTTCAAAATTTTGTTACTGACTTCGTAAAGATGACAGAGGTTTCTCAACACAAGGTCATTGAAGTAGCAGTTCTGCAGCTTTTGATGATACACTGATGATATAAAGATGTGTATGTGTGCGATATATGTACATGTTCACATTTCACTTTCAGCAACTCAACCATGTTTATTTCTCTCATGAGCTCAAAGGTCCTGCACAACCGTGTCAAAACTCACTTATTAGATTTTCCTTTCAGGGCTGTGTGGGCAAGTGCAGACAATGGTTGACTGACGTCTCACGAATTCTCATGTTAGCTTATTTGGGCAGTTTTAATTACACCTTTATCGCAGGCCTTTCTCACATTTGGACTTGTAAGAGTAGAGAAAGTGGTGTGTCTAATAACATCAACAACGGCTCCGCTCTATTGAAGTGTTCCAGGAAGCCGAGGCGTGAGTGAGCAAACATGCACACCACCAGGACCTTCAAACAAGGAATTCATTTCATTTTTTTTTAATTATATGTGATGTGTCAAAATGTCGTCAGTTAAAAGGGCTAATTATTTGTCTGAGTGAGTCTGGTGACATAATTCCCAGTGAAGCTTCACCCACCGTCGACCTGATGTCTAATCAGCCAGATGATTTGAAAACAGCAGTCTGCGGTCTGTAAGTCAGAGACAAGAATGCATCCATCAATGAGTGTTTTTTTTGAAGATGTATTGATTGAAAGCAGTAGTCACTGACATTTCATGCTTTGTAGTGAGTTTCAGGTCATTGTTTCGCTCTCCGTTCTACAACTTCTCTCACGGCTTCCATATCATCTTTTTTGACTGCAGTAGTAAAGTAACGGTTTTCAGCAAAAAAAAAAAAAAAACACTGTAAAAACCCGATGTACACCACTTGCTCGGCATCAAACAAACAGTTTGTGACTAGCTGGTGGACATAGTGGAGCAGTTGGCAGCTTAAGAGCCAGATATTTCCCTCAGGAGTTGGTAGAGACCAAAAACAGAGTTTGAAGGACAGTGTATATTGGGTTTGCATTCATCAGGTGGCCAGAAACACAACTCCAAATGAATGATGATAACGCTCAATGACTGCTGGATGTGTAAATACGCAAGTTCATTATATCAACTTAAAGGATATGTCAGCGTTATGTTCACAACTTGTTTTGCTGCCCCACAAGTGGCCAAAAAAACATTTTATTGTGCAGGACAGTGGTTCTCAACCTTTGTGGGTCATTCCGCACTGCTGTCACCATGTTATTTTATTGTTCACAACCATTTGGTGACACCTGGAAATTCTTGTGACCAGGTTGATAACCAGTTTACTACAACAGTGTGTCACCCTCCTGTACATCCAGTTAATGTACACTTGATGTCTTTCCTTGCAAAATGAAGGGTTTAAACAAAAACATCACAAACTGACACATTGTTTCAAAGGTCATTTTTAGGAAGCGTAGAGCAGAAACAACAGCAACAAAGATGGAGACAAACACTTCCATCTTTCAAATCTAAAGTGGAGGCGTTTCCTTCCTTCATGTGAAGCCTCTGACAAACACACGGAACAGATCAGGAAGCAGCTAATTTATTTCACTACTCTCTGGATACTTGCAACGTTCATGTTCACCCATTGACATTTATTACACATTCAGGCAGGGGATGGGGTTCATTTTGACTTAATCGGACCCCCTGGGACCTGTGCCTTACATTACGCACTTCCTGCTGATTGGCCGTCCCACTTAGTGCCCCCTGAACCAATCAGGGCCCTAATTACAATCACACTCATCAGATTCCAGCCCGTCATTGGGCCACAGAGATTAATAAAGGCAATGCACTGTTTTTTTAAACTAGGCTTTCATCTGAAATATTATATAATATTTAAAAAAAAGAACATTGACAATATTCAATTAATAAGCTATGCAATCAGGATGCCATATAGGAGAAATTCATCGTACCAGCAGGCACCCTGGGAGAGGCTCTCCACTACATGAGCTGTTGGCGTTCACTGAGCGTTGCATCTTTAGTATCAACCGTCCCCCCACCCCACCCCCCACCCCGCGCTACCCTGCTCTCCTTACAGTAGTTCCCAAGTCACGTGATCTATGCAAAATAAAGGGCTCTTGCATTACAATTTCTGATTGGGTAATTCTTTATCTAACAAAATATGAAAATCTATAGAAAAAAATCTTCATCATTCAATAAAAGGTAGAGATATCAAAAAAAGAAAATGTTGGCTCTCCGTTGTCTTTCAGTTTGGAGGCCAAATTCCAGCTAGAGGAAATTGCACTTGAGCAGCTGAATGGGTCTGTGAGGGCATCGCCATGCCAGCAGCAGGGTGGGATTTCATTTCTTGCGGGCGTGCTTGTATTTGTCCACGTAGGCCTTCACCAGGTTGGCCACCTTACTGGAGTTCACCTCACCACTCTTGCTGTGACACACCTGAGGGGGGAAAAACAAAAAACAACACAGCAAGGGTCAAACATGTCATATTTACGCTTTGACAGCTTTAGCATTTAGCATCTTTTAGCTGAGATCATGCATGTAGCTATGATTTTCTGTCACTTATTGGTGGCCAGGTCGCCCATGTACAGGTTTCTCTAATCTGCCACCCTTGTTAACGTCTGCTACGCAAGAACGGAACATGGTGAAAAGTATTTACCTTCTCTACCGCTTTGCGGACGATCTCCTTGTACTCCTCCTTTGTGATTTCCTTCCTTTGGTAAAAGGGTTTGATGGCTGTCTTCACTTCATTTATAGCTTTCTCTTGGATCTGTTGTTTCTAAAGCAGAAAGAAGACGTTGGATCGTTTGATTGACAGAGAAACAAAAACACTGTTCTCAAAGATGGTTTGTGATGGAGTGACGGGCAGACTGCTGGCAGCAGGTTACCTTTTCTTTTTTGGAGCTGTCAGCTTGAGCCCTGTTATGATGGCTGGGCTGAGTCGTCGAGGATGGCAGCACCTGACTGGGTGCCAGCTGGCCCTGGGTCCCCACAGCTTTGATTGGGGTGGGAAGAAGGGCGGGTTTCCCATAACCCGCCATTGTATTCGCCATCTAACACGCCATAGAATGAGAACATTTCGCTTAAGAACTTAAGAGTCTGGAATTTCATCCCATCACATCATCAGCACTAGTCCTGTCTACATCCATAATATACGATACCTGTGTCGCGTAGCCATCAGGCTGAGCTGCTGCTGTCTGGCTGCCTTGCTGCATGGGTGGAGGGGGTGGGGGAGGCGGCGGGAGGCCCTGAGCACCGACAGCGGGTACCTGAAGCAGTGGTACGGCAGGGTGGAGATGCACGGGGACCTGAGGAGGCATGGCGTATGGTGCTGCAGGCTGCAAGCTGACTGGCAGGGGACCTCGAGGGCCCTGCATGGGGTAGTGATGGTGAAGAACATTCAGAGGAGGGATCACGTTCATCACAGGAACGGGTGCGTTGCCCGGGACTGCCTGGGGAGCAGGCTCACTTTTACTGGCATCTGTGGAAAAAATAAAGAAATACAATTAAGAACAGGAAGAGTCAATTTTGACATGTTATAATTCAAGGTCAAAATATCCATAATGTAATGCTGACATATTGAAAATGCGATTGTTGATGTCTGAAATGGGAAGATTACATTTCTACAACTCAATCCTTTTTCAGCATGTAGAGATTCAACTATAGATATCTATAACCATTATTACTTAATAATGAAGAAGTAATTACTGATATCCATAATTAAATTAATGATATCTGTACATCAGTTTTGACCAAAATAATGTGCAGTAAATATAAGTACCTGTCCAAAGTTTGGACACGTTATTCTTCAGTGGTTTTTCCTTAAGGAAGTACTTTAGATTAACACTGAATACAAACAAAGCAAAATATGTTTCATATTTTAGATTCTTCAAAGTAGCCACCTTATGCTTTGCACACTCTTTGCATTCGCTCAGTCAGCTTTATGAGGTCGTCACCTAGAATGGTTTTTAATTAACAGGTGTGCCTTGTCGAAAGTTAATTAGTAGAATTTCTTCCCTTCTTAATATTTTTGACACCATCAGTTGTGTTGTTCAGAGCTAGTGTTGGCATACATTAAATGTTTAAACTGTTAAACTACTGTAGTAATCTATATTCTGAATTAAAGAAATTAATTAAGGGTAAATCAATCCAGAAAGTTTCAGGAACTTTAAATGCATCATCATGTGTAGTCACAATCAAATGGTATGATACTGGCTGAGGAAAGGAAGACCATGAGTTACCTCTGCTGCAGAGGACAAGTTCCTTACAGTTACCAGGCTCAGAAATTGATTAGTGGGACTTAGATTAGTGGGACTTCTGATTAGAGCCCATATAAATGCTTCACAGAGTTCAAGTTGCAGACACATCTCAACATCAACTGTTCAGAGGGACTGTGTGAATCAGGCCTTCATGGTCGAATTCCTGAAACCACGACTGACCAACGAGACGATAAAAACTGATTGGACCAAGAAACACAGAATAGACATTAGACCAGTGGAAACATAGACTTTGGTCTGAAGAATCAAATTTGAGATTTTTGGTTCCACTCGGCATGTCTTTGTAAGACGCAGAAAAGGTGAACAGATGGTATCTGCATGTGTGGTTCCCACCATGAAGCTTGGAGGAGGAGGTATGATGGTGCGGGGGTGCTTTATTGGTGACAGTGTTGGCAATTTGTTCAAAACTCAAGGCAAATGTAATAAACATGGCTATCATAGCATTCTGTACTAAGCATCTGGTTTGCGCTGAGTGGGACCATCATTTTTTTTCCCCAACAGGATAATGACCCCAAACCTCCAGACTATGTAAGGGCTATTTAACCAGTGATGGAGTGCTGAATCCGATGAACTGACTTTCACAATCATCCAACCTAAACCCAACTGAGATGATTTGGGATGAGTTGGAACGCAGAGTGAAGAAAAAAGCAGCCAACAAGTGCTCAGCATATATGGGAACTTCTTCAAGACCGGAAACCATTCCAGGTGACTACCACATGACGCTGATTGGGAGAATGCCAAGAGTGTGCAAAGCTGTCATCAAAGCAAAATGTGGCTACTTTGAAGACTCTAAAATATAAAACCTAAAATATAAATTTTGCCTTGTTTACACTTTTGTTTACCACATAATTCCATGTTTATCTTTAATGTAGAAAAACAAAGAAGCCCAAACCTTTGACTGGTACTCCAATTTCTACATGTAAAAATATATATTGTAAATAAAATAAATAAATAAATTATTTAACATATATCTATAATAGAAATTAAAGCAGTAATGTTTTGGAGTGGTGATAAATAACTGTAGCCTGGCTATCAAAGGTTTGTGGGCAACACTGAGGTGGGTTTCTACCTGCTGCCGCTGCTGCTGGCTGCTCCTCCTCTGATCGGTTCCAGCCTCCAGGTCCTCCTCTCTCCCTCTTGGAGTAATAATCTTGAACGTCTGCGGGTAGTGTCCTCCTAATAGCCCAGCTGGATGCTGATGACCAGCCTGACCGGTCAAGCATAGAGTCTCCTTGATCCGACTCTTTCCTCCGGCCACCGCCTCGGTTTTCATTGAAGCGGCTATACGCGTCATTCCCTGAATTGTTGCCTGTACCTGAGAAGTTGTTTCTGGGCTGCCAGCGGTTTTCGGTTGTTTCCTCCTGCTGGTTGTAGAAGCTACGGTTGCCGCCACCTCGTCCAGCGCCCCGGCCACGTTCAAACCCTCCACGCCCACCCCGCCCCCGTGGCTCTCCTCTGTTCCCGCGGTCTTCCCAGCGTGAGCCACCACTAGAGTCCCGATTCCTGCTCTCAGCGTCGCTACGACTCTTTTCTGTAACCCAATCAGGATTATCCGACCAGCCCTGACGGTCGGGGGAACCTTCTGTAGGCACACCGTTTTCAAAGCGCCCAGCGCCTCCCTGATACCTCCTTCCCTCACCTCCAGATCCACTACCCTGCCCAGACCTCCAGCCACCACGACGCTCCTTCCTTTGGGGCGACTGCTCTCTGGAGGGTGGCCGATCAGCACTGGGTGCTCGTCTGTAGGACCTTGTTCTAGATCGTGATCGGGACCGGGACCTGGACCTGGACCGGGACCTGGACCTGGACCTAGAGCGACTCCTGGATCTACGCCTCCTCCTTTCACGACTACGCTCCCTCCTAGAATAGTCTCTCTCACCGTCACGGTCCCTGTCTCTTTCTCTGCTGCGAGCTCGGGATGAGCGGCTTGAGGGCGGGCTGCCGTCACGTTCTCTCGACCGCGAGCGTGAGCGCCTGGATGATTCTCGCTTGGAGTCCCTCTTAGGTGACCAGGTAGAGGTTGGGGAGTGGAAGCGAGTGCGCCGCTGTCTGCCATTCTTCCTCTCTTGGCTCCTCTCTCTCTCTTCTTGGTCCTTGCGGTTCTCATCCTTGGCAGCTTGGCTTGCAGGAGGTTCTGCAGCAGCCGGGGAAGCGCTCTCCTTCGGTAGTTCAAAAGTAGGATCACTACCATGCTCACTGATGGGTGAACTGCAGTCCATGGCGACAACTTCGGTGTCATCCTTGAATGTACTGTCATCCTTGGGTCCTTCCCCAGAGCTGTCAACTACTGAGGGCTCTTCTGATCCAACCTTTTCTGTATCAGCGCCTTCAGAAGCTTTTGATTCTGGGACAGTTGAATCATCCTCCGACTCTCCGGCAGAGGGGGAAGGTGGTTGTGGAGAATTCTCACACGATTCAGTCTTCACTTCCTTTGAAGATTCTTCATTGTTGAATTCTTCCGACTCTGCACAAATCTCCATGTTATCATCCTGCTCATCACAGTGTGGAGACATCGCGTTCTCCAGCTGAGCATCCTGAGAGTCAGAGGGTGACGGTGAAGTCCTTTTCTCTGAGTCCTTTTCTTCAGAGGAAACAGGGCTCGCTGGCTCTTCGTCCTCCCTCCTCTCCTCACCCTCAGAGCATGAACCGGGACTGTTAGGAGCAGAGTCTGAGGGACAGGACATGTCATTGTCTCCCTCGTCTGTTTTCTGTTCATGTTCATTAGATTGTTCCTGAGTCTCGTCGCTGTCCTGCCCCACATTATTACTCAAAGGTTCAGCACCTCCTTGGTCATCAGCAGAGTTGAAACCATCCTGGTCTTCATTGAGGCTCCCTTCAGCATCAGATTGTGGCTGCTCTGAGTTGTTGAAATTCTGCTCCTGATCAGTTTTCTCTTCTTCTTCCTCCTCCTCCTCCTGCTCCTCCTCCTTCTCCACATTGTCATCCCCATCACCCTCTTCCTCCTCTTCACTTGCTGCTGGGCTGATAACTTCAGGAGATTTTTTTTTTCTTGTCGGGGCTTTCCGTTTCCCACTGGCCTTTCGGTTTGTCACCTGTTTGCCCTTCCTCTTGGCTGGTGCCTGAGAAGCCCTGCCTGGTTTGGCAGACTGGCCGGTGGACGAGTCAGAGTCTGACGAATTTGACTGTGGCGGTGATGGGTCAGACGCGGGAGCCTCTTCCTGGGTTTTACTGTGGCGCCTGTATCGCCTGGCTGGTACAGACTCGGCCTCTTTGGTGGGAGCTTTGGAGGTTGAAGCTCGACCGCCTCTTTTCTCTCCTCCTTTGGGACATGTGATGGCGCAGACAACACCTTGAAACACTGTGGAAGAGAAACGATATGAGCAAGGCCCAATTGCATTTACAGATACAACCAGCAACTTCTTTAAAATCTTAAAGAGCAGCTACCAATCATTTGAAAATGTATCAGGTCATCTAGCATTTTCTGTGTTTCACTGTTTGTTACTGCCATTTATACTCCACATCATATTCTACATGTACTGCCAAGAAAAAGCAGACCGCCATAAATGTTGTAAGCATGCACGTGAACTTATTACATAACAGAGCATGAACTGTATTTGAACCCTTCACAAAAAAAACTAAAGCCTAAACTGTGTTTGAACATTCATATTTGAATAATTAATTTGCACTTGTTTATTTTCACACTACAAGCTTATAAGATGAAACTCACCAAAATGGCCGGGGCCAAACAGTGAAGTGGAGGTAAAGGGAGGTGAACAGTGACCAAATGGAAATGGGCTGCGGTTCCAACCAGTGGGATGGAAGTTTTGCCTGTAAACCCAAGAAGACAAAATACTCAGCTCAAAGATATCACTTATATCATATTTCTGTTAGTGACAAAATAAAACAAACACAGTAGGAGCACTGTTCTCTTAGTGACTGAATTACTGATACCACATATTCTTTACATTACAATGTCTTCATCACTTAAGAACTGTGTTTTAGCTTTGTTAAACTAAAGCTGAACTGGACAGTGGTGAGTAGAGCTGGCCTTACTGTACTGAGGTGTAAAAAAACACAGCAGACAGTTTCAGTGTGTGAAGCTAGGCTTCTTACTGGTTTTAACAGACGACAGCACATTACACCGATTTTAGCTTCTCTTCATTGGCTCCCTGTTCGTTTTAGAATTGACTTTAAGATTTTACTGATCACTTTTAAGGCACGTCAGGGGCTGGCTCCAAGTTACATATCAGAGATATTGACACCTTACGAGCCGGCCCGCAGCCTCAGGTCCTCGGGTGGTTTCCTTCTGGCTGTTCCAAAGTCGAGGCTCAAAACTAAAGGTGACCGGGCGTTTGCTGTCAGGGCCCCTCGACTCTGGAACGCCCTGCCTGAGGACTTGAGGCTTGCAGAATCAGTGAATTCTTTTAAGTCACTTCTTAAAACACATTTTTATAGACTTGCTTTTATGTGATGTTTGTCTTTTTAACCTTGTTGTTTATGTAATTTATGCATTTCTTGTTGGTTCTTCTTTGCCTGAGTATTTTATTTTATTTTTATTTTTTATTATTTTTTTTTATTTTTTTTATTTTGTTTATGCTTGTCTGTCAAAGCACTTTGTAAACGCTGTTTTTAAAGGTGCTATATAAATAAAGGTATTATTATTATTATTAATTATATCACGGCATAAAGCTACCCATCACATACAGATGAGCACAATCATTTCTCAGTTCAATTAAGACATCATGAAAAATCATGTATGAAGCCTGTCCAAACTAACCCTTTGAGTTAAAATGAGTGAAGTTCATGCTGCCACACTTCAATGAACAGCATTCATAGTGGCATCTTTATTAACCGTACATCAATAATAGACTAATTTTACACATGATCCATAACGATGAAGATACATAAAGATAAAAATGTATGGCAAAAATAGCACACGCCAATATTTTAGAGACCCCCCCGAAGATTTCACCAACTATGTTCTCAGGGGAAATCATGTTTTATTAAGTGCCTCCTCTCTTTAGTTCACACCCTGCCATCAGTACCCTGACTACCATAGTTTTCAAAGGGCACTTTGGAGCACAACGCTACTGTCTGCATTAACAGTAACCACAGGGGAGCGCCTGGTCAGACAGTATGAAGTCATGCATTTTCTTGTTTCGAATACGTGTTGTAGAAAACCACAAATATGTGCATTTACCATTTGAGATTCTCATCAAAAACCTAAATATAAACACTGATATACAAACTGCTTGTCATGTGAACTGAAACACTGCATGTGTGTGTGTCTTGAGACGCCATGGCTCGACTCACACATGCATTTTTAAACAGAGAATTATCTGCAGTTCATAAATACAGGTCTATTTTGGTCTGAACTAGAGCATTAAGCCTGGATTATACTTTCTGCCTTCATGAGAGTCTGCTGGGGTCCGTGTGATGGAAACACACCCTCGTCATCCCTCGAGTCTACACATAGGAAATGTGCATACATCCACCTACCTCCACTTTGTTGTGACCACTGCAACAAGCTACAGAATACATCTGCACGTGTGGAACGCGTCTTTCATCAGACTCATATAAGTAAGATATATTAACAGAACTAGTATGCGTCCGTGGTGTCCACAGCTGTAGCAGGATTATAATCCAGGCTTTAAAGTTCCTGTGACTTAAGCTCAGGATGACTTACCTGTCTACGCTCTGCTCTGGAGGACAGAGCTGAACGCGAGCAACAAAACCCAAAAGCCTTGACATGTTTCTGCTAATGCTCTAACTCATATTCAAATGAATAAACTGTGTGTATGAACTAGATAGTAGAAAAGAGAACAGAGGATATATATATTATATTACATCTCTGTGACTCTTTTTTTTTTTTGATTCCACTTAATTGGTTAGACTCCAACTTGTTTGGTGTGAACACGGCCCCGGAAGTGTTATTCTACAACAACAACAGCGACGGCAAACAAAGCGATATTAGCGCTCAGTTGGGATTTCATTACCTTGAGGTGCCGTTAGCAGGGATGGGAGCAGCGGGAGAAAGCCACGGACAATCTTGCGCCTGGGGTTTGCACTGTTTGAACCCGGTGTCGTATGGTATGTCCTCTGAAACCCAAATAGGCTCGGCACTGCAGGAGGATGAAAACAAGATAAGGAGTTATTTATGAAGTACTGCGACGAATGAACGATCGATATACGACAAGATGTGGCTGAGTGTTACAGACAGAATCAAATATCACAACATTTCAGAGCCAAAGCCTGAATTATGGATCCTTATCAGACACGTGCCGGGTTTTCTCCACATGGTACGGCTTGGCTCTTTTTGTGGTTGTTGGTGGGTGTTTATGGCTGTTAACATATCAAAATCCGACCATATAGAACACAAACTGGGCGTGTTTTAAACAGCCATGTAACAGCCTCCATTTAACCAGCGATAAATCTCTCCAGCTGACAGCGCCGCCAGCAGCCGGCAGGAGAGACACTCCATGCAGCATTTGCATCAAGAGTCCTGACGTCCTGCCACAGCGTGCTGTTCGCTAGTTTATTCAGAGTTTAGTAATATTAAATGTGTCACATGTCCAAACCAACCAACTACCAACTGAGCTAACCGGCACTCCGGTACGTTCTAAGTGAGCTGAGCTGAAACACTGCAGACCAGTGATTGATCAGAGGATCGTCACGTCGTCTGCGTTCTGATGAGGATTTCCCAAAGTCTGTTTCTCCAGCAGTCTTTTGTCTTGCTGTGTTGAGCCTCTTTCTCAAACAGAATTTGTCTTCTCGCTGTGACAAACATCATCTTCAATATCCTCCATTGTTCACGTTGAAGATGATGTCATGACAGTTTTGCGTGTTGTCGATATGACGGTTAGCTAAGATTCCTGCCCATTTTGAGGGATTCTGCATGAAATCATGAAGAGTAACTTATACCAGAGGTGTGTTGGGTAAGTAGAGCCACGCTGTACCATGCAGGGAAAACACAGCTTTACACGTTAGCTGTTATAATTATACAAATCTTACATTCCTCCTAAACAAGATACTACAGATTTACTCTGTTACACATATAATTAAGAAATAAATGAATAAATATGTAACCTGTAATGAGGTGTTCGGATTTGAAGTAATTTGCCTTGTACACCAGCAGGGGGCTTTCTTAAAGGGCCCTGACAGATTACTCTGTGTTAACTGGGTTACTGTAATTCTCTTTACTCATTTGTGTTTGTAGCCCAATATCACACAGCGTGCCTCGTAGGGCTGAACGTATAATAAGAAATGATCAACGTTACCAAAACACACACACCCACAAAGGAAGTAAATCATCACTGCTGCAGGGACTTACATGTCCTGAGTGGATGTCGTCGTTACTGAGATGCAAGGAGACGGTGACCATGTGCAGCACTCCGTTCCTCTCTGCTGGAGAAAAGCCATCGAACACGGGTCAGACTAACCACTGGAGAACATTAAATTAACGTTCGGAGACAACAAAAAAGAACAAATGAAACACACCTTTTTTCTGCTCAGCGCTGAGGGGTCGTCGTCGTTACCTGGAAGAGACATGTGCTGTTAGACGTTGCTGACAAAATGTGATTGGCTCGCGCACACTTCCTGCAGGAAGAAGAGCTTTTAACGTACATTTCCTCACAAGTCCTTTTGTTTTGGCGTCTGCTGTCCGCTCCACCTTTTGCCGCCGCGATCTTCTCGCAGGCGTACTTCTGGAAAGAAAACACCTGAATTATTCTCAAACCGTCACGCAGATTCAAGATAACAACCTGGAGTTTGATACACCTTCACCCTGATGAAACACTGACTTTATGATCGTCACACTCACTTCAGACAGACTTTTTGTTCGGGGTTTCTACAGCAGCAACTCTCGGCTTCAGGTTGAGTCGCCCTTTTCCTCACAGGAACCTTAAAACAATGACAGGAGCACATTTAAGTTCGCTGACACAAAGGTCAGTCGAGGCTTTGCGTGACTGACGGCTGAAGAAACTGATGCAAACAAACTTTGACTGGTCGCTGTGGCTTTCAAGTCAAGGACAGACTGTGCTGCGTTGCAGTTGTGTTGCATCAGAACCACATTTAACAAATAAACTAGACTTCTGACTGCTGGTTCACTTTAAACTGTCCAAAGTGTAGTGACAGCATGCAGACAGGTATGTGCACAGGTTACATCCACTTTACAGAGCACGTCATTCAGCTTCTTTTGAGTTTTACTGTGTCGGATTACGAGAACAACAGCAGCGAATGGCGTCGTCTCAAAGACAGACGCAGCCGTGATATCCAATGACACCGGCAGAATCAGGACTGACCTGTACACAGCTCAGATTCCCGTCCCATCTGTAAACATTAGTGAAAGGTCTTCTGTCCACCGGGCAGGACGGAGCCGTCTGCAACTGGAGAGGAGATTCAACAAACGTCATCAACACGCTGACGTGAAAGGATTCAAAGATACTAAATGCTTCACAGAAGTTTCCGTGCTGTCGGGGAAACACTAAACACCACCTACACGAGTTCACATAAACAGTTCACACCCATTCAGATTATGCTCTTACAGTCAAATTGGCCCGACACCAATTTACTACATCTGATATCATTTTACAACTATGTGGCACGCATTGGGAATCACCTCTGCCCACGTGAGGAGGCATCTGAGGCAGAAGACGTGACAGCAGCTGTCGGGCATGGCGAGCTCGCCTCCAGCCAGGACGCCCAGGCAGATGGGACACTTCTCCGCCTCCTCAGCATCCGTCCCGTCAGGCGGGCCTTGGCCGCCTAAACGCACAGGAGAGGAAACACTTTCAGATCTACGGTCTGGAAAACATGAAACCTCGTTGTTGCTGTTGTGTAAAGTCTCACCACTTCCAGCTCCAGTCATGTCCGCCCCGGGCTGTCCTGATCACCACTACAACACAGAAGAGAAGGAGAGAGGATGGAGATGAAGGTGTTGTTGATGCAAATGAGAGTGCACTGTGTTATGTACTTTGTTTAGCCCACAGGGAAATTAACCTAAAATGTCATTATTACAGCACAGACATGAAAGAAAATCAGAGTGTTTACATTTCCATGCAGGCTAATGCTCGGTGTACACCATCTCCACTACGAACTGTGGAGTCACAGAGCACGACGTGTGATGTGATATTCCATTTTGGATGATGTGAGCGCATTTGTTTGGTATGAGGTGTGTCTGTTAATGATTTGCATGTTTGTCTCACTTCATCTGCCCAGTCGGTCACTCCCTGATAGTATCTCCAAGAAAATATTAAAACAACTCAGGCACCAAACACGAAGTTCGAGTCACACAATGAAATATTACTGACAAGCGTGAAATGAGGAAAAACACGAGTCTTCCACGACTTGGCAAAAGAAACAACACAGTCATCTCAGTCTCTTTTAAAAATATTTCAAAATAAAATGACAAATTCTCACTAGGGAGGCAACGATTATAGATTCTGATGGTTTCACGATCATAAATTTTGTTTGTTTTTCTTGCAGTTTTAGTAAAAAATGAAAAAAAGGAAATTAGGAACATCTCGTCTGCAGGTGTTATGGGGGGAATTTAGGTGAGCATTAAATGGTGCAGTGCATCTTTTGCTGTTTTGTTGACATCGGTTGACGTTGCACTGAAAACACAACTCTTAACTCACTCTCAGAAACTTTTACGGTTTCAAACCGTGTTTCTCAGTGAAATTGGTTAACTGCTGCAGCCCAAACAGTCCCCCCGTTCAAATGAATGGGAAAAATCTAGGTTTTTACCTCATGAGGTTTGGGTAATGTCCAGCAAAACCTAACCTCCGGGCAGCTGAAAATGAATGGATGGTAGTGATAAATTATCTAGCTCTATTACTCAAAAGTTTCTACTAATCCATCTTTCAATGCAACAATTTCTACATCGCAGAAATGACTTTCAGCTCCAGTCAACCCAAATCTTACAAGCTCAGTTGTCACTGATAATACATGGAGCTTGAAGCTGTAGTGTGTGTTCAGGCAGAAAGTGAATTTTCACCTCGGATCATCTGTTGAACTGTTTGTGTTAATCGCCTCAAACAGCCAGTGCTCCAACCTTACACCACCTGTGAGCTAGCTAGCTGATGTGGCGGGGTGTTAGTGTTTGGCTTTAGCCTCTGACTGAACTCAGAACTCAGCAGAAATTCTGCTTCTGTTACTTCCCTTCAGTTTTCTTTTTGCTCCGGTCTCTGTGCATTTATCAAGTACACTCATAAAGCGCTGCGATAAGCTGAAACATTTTCAACTCATAAACAGGTTTGTGCCACCTCTGGACACTGCTGCAGTACACAAACTATTCAATCTATTGACATTACAGGACTCATACATATGGATGGTCTGCCAGTAGTCAATATTTTATACCAGTATTGTGTATTTTCTTGTCTCGTCAGCACAGACCTGCTTTATAAACCTTTATCCAGTCATGGGGCACAAAAACTGGTGTGTCGCTATAGACGCTGAAAATTAGCCAATATTAGCCGCATGTATGAATCCATACATGACTCGACACTGCTACCTTTATTCAATAGTGCAGCTGAAGACAGACAGGAAATGGAGGAGGGGGTGACATGCAGGAAGAGCTGCAGGCGGGAATCAAACACGAGCCACTGCAGTGAGAACTCAGCCCGAGTACGTGGGGCACCTCCTCAAAAAAAATAAAAAGGCCAACGGAGATACCACACGGAAACCACAACAACTGTGATTGGATTGTGTTTTGAGTCTTCTGCTGTGAGTCTGTGAGAATGCTGGTGGAGAAATCTTCCCACTGAGTCACACACACGTAGCAAAGACCTCCAAAGCTCGACGGCAAATTATTTTTCAGGCGGTGAGAGGGGTCAAACAAATAAACGACAGAAAATTAATCAATAATTTGAATATTTGGGAGAAAATCTGCCAATAATAAATCGACTGATGGATGGACTTATTTAATATAAACACATAAACATATCTGTTGAGGATCCCTTAACTTGTGTTTCGCTTTAGTGAATCAAACTATTTATAGAGTCGAAGAAATCGCTTGTGGATAAACTAATAATGCTGACAAGTTTCTAAAATGGATCAGATGTATAATATTTCTATGCTGATACAATATATCTGTGCTGAGTCATTTCAGGACAGTGATGTTGGTGATCTGGTATCAGTAAAATTCAACTATTAATTGACAAAATATTCACGTGTATCCATGGATAAAGTTAGCTGCAGTCCTAAAATTAAACTTTCAAACCTTCTTACGCTGAAGCGAGAGTGAAATATTTGTCCCCATTTGATATTCTGACTCACTTTGTTTGGCAACAGTGACAGACAGACAGACAGACAGACAGACAGAGGCCTAAATCCAATGAAAACATGCAGTGACACACTGATGATCAGGTGATGTCTGAACAGTGTTTACACTTTGTGTTTTTCGGGCTTTAACTTCCAGCATCCAGACTTCAGAGTCACGGTGAACAAACTGGACTACAGCAGGCCAGAGGAGCTCTGTGGCCGGCTGACAGTGAGCAGGAAGGCAGCCTGTGGAAGCCGGAGATTTAAAGCCTCTGATATCTGATCCACGATCAGCCTTGGCTTTGAACGCGTTCATTATGACGATCTAAAGATTATCCATTATAATTGTCCTGTTTAAAATCAGCTCATATCAAAGATTTAAATGACTTAACACTTACAATAAACCAACACAGGCCATTAGTCTCTAGCCTTGTGCCTCAACTGTCATCATGTCCAGATTTAACACTGCAAACTAAACGTTAGCCAAATCTCTATGCTAACTCTATTAAACGCTGTGGTTGATGCGGCTAACTAAACAGCAGCTGAGCTGACAGGCAGACACTTGTGAAAGCTGGCTGCTGTTATGAACCAGCACGGCACGGCCTGGCTCCTCAAGACACTAAAATAAGCAGCAACTTGATCAACCAGTGCCAACACGACGGTAACAACACGGTTGTTGTTAGTTAGCCGCGCCGCTACTGCTAGCTAAAAACACAGCTAACCGAGAGCTAGCTCGTTGTTGTTAGCACGGCAGCAAACACGGCTAAATAGAGTCTAATATTAGCCAAGACGATTGCACTGAAGGTCATAAGTTAGCTAGCTGGCTTTAGCAGAAAGCTAACTAGCTGCTCTGAACAACAGCACCTGCTTACGTCGCTTTTAGCTTTGCTAGCCAGTTAGCTCTAGTTAGCTAGCGGCAAGTGTCGTTACTCACCTTTGAGCGCTGCTGCGGCCGGTTTGCGCCTAGTGAACTGTTTTTAGGGTCCGAAGTCGCGCTGTGAAATGCTGACGAACCGCACAATCCGGGAGTTGTTTTGGGCTAAAAAACGGAGCGTAGCTTTCTGAAAGTCTCAGCCACATGTCTCGCGGTCTGGCTGAGAGTCGGTGCAGCTGACGCCCCCTGCTGGAGCCGCCGAGCACCGCAGGGGCAGGAGTGGATTTATCCATCTGGTGGCGTTTACATTACAAAGAACAGCAACAGGTGGTAAAGTAAGCAACAACTGTACACACAGCCTCCACTTCCTGTGAGTCATGTGCATGTAAGTGACATGCTCTGCTTGTTTTGTCCTATATTTGCTCGTTTATTTGACAAATAAGATATGTATAAACCATGTGACTATCTTTTTTGTAAGTGAACATGAATAGTGTCAATAGATGTCTTCATACTTTCAGGTAAAATCAAGTCTTAAACATCATATCTATAAGGGTTTAGGTAAACAGGGAACTAAACATCAGCGAGTGGAGTAGGGGCGGTTGAACAGACAGGAAGTCACAGCGCCCCTCGACTTCGATATCAATGTGAGAGATTCACATTTAAATCTGTCCGGTCAAATAAAGTTAAGATAAGATAAGACAGACTTTAATGATCCCACACCGGGGAAATTCACTTGTCGATAAGAAATGATAAATAAGAAATATATAGAAAAAGTGATGAAGTCATGCTGGTGTTAAAGAGTGTGACAGCTGTTGGAATGAAGGACCTGTGGTAGAGCTCCGTCTTACATGGTGGGAGTAGCAGTCTGTTGTTGAAGGAGCTCCTTAAGGCCTCCACAGTCTAATGCAGGAGGTGTATAACAGTGCAGTATAACAGTAGAGCTGTCTATTGGCACACAGAAGTGGGTAAATCAGCATTATTGTACTTATTATATTACTACATTTGAATAACACTGCACACTACATAACAAGATGGAGGAATTTAAAGTCTGTGTTTCAAAATACATGAAATATGTTGGAAAATAGTTGCTGAAAACATGTGAAAAGACTTTGAACGATATATTACTGAATGTGGAGTTAGAGGTGAAAACAGTTAAATGCAGCTAGTTCTGCAAGGAGGTGTTGTATATCATGGCAGCAGTAGCTCAGTCCGTAGAGACTTGGCTGGTTCAAGTCAAGTATGGAGTGTGGACTGGTAGCTGGAGAGATGCCACTTCACTTCCTGGGCACTGCCAAGGTGCCCTCGAGTAAACCACCGAACCCCTAACTGCTCCCACGACACCGCAACGTAGCCCTAAGCCTTTTGTGTGTGTTCGGTTGTATTTCAGGCCTATATATAAAAACATGAGCACATGTTTGGTTGAAGTCTGGAAGTCATTTTCTCACAAAAAAAGCAGCAAAGGGCTTTCAATAATTTCAATGTGTCTTTTTTTTTTTTTTTTTTTAACCTTAGGGCCTCTTTCACAGAACACATTTGTAAATAATAAATTGAAAAACAGGCTGAATTCCATTTAGCTGCTTTAGTTTCAGGGTCCTGGTACTGTCATGACTTACTGTACATTTGAATAGAATAGATCACTGATGTTATTGGTAACATCTGTGATTTTACCACTGTGACAAACCAACATGTCAAAATGTGGAAGACCACTGTTACAACAAGTCTGGATTGAATCAGTTATTTAGTGTGCAGGAAAGCATGTTGGAGTGTGGATTTAAGGCAGACGCATGTCTTTCTGTATTTGCGGTTTTTAAAGAGGTGATAGCTACCAGAGCACCAGCTGTGCAACCAAAACCTCAGCAGCACACACACAACACTCCCTGCACTTTTTGATTGCATGCAGAGACAACACAGCACTGAGCACTGAGCAACAGACAGAAGCTGAAATAAACTGACATAAGGACGTCATGTCGTGCTTTAAGCAGTAACAAAGTGTGACACTGTACATAGAGTCCTTTGATAAATATGGAAAGTTCTCTGTAATGTAAGATTAAACACAAAGTATGTTTTGGAAGCTGTGGGAAGTGGAGCGCTCAGCAAAGTCTTTAACAATTCAATTATGTTGAAGAGAAGGAGCCAGAGGAAAATGTCCAGTGGTTAAACAGAACAAAAGGATGAGCTCGTCGGCAAATGGAGCTTGTTAGGTTATTTTAGACAAGAGGGCTGTTTGAAGTCTCATCTACGAACCATAAAAACAGAGTGCTGAATATCAAAAACACTGGCATCTGTTCAGATGTCTCTTATTTAGCACCCGACACAGAGAGAGGTGATGAATCCATGAAGACTGGTACTCTGTTGGTGTTCTCCACACCAGAGGTTCCCCAACAGGCCTGACAGATGGACTGAAGTACCCCGTCATTTTCCATACATGTTCATTTCAATTTATTTTAAATAGATGTTAGCGCTGTTGATTTTATAAAGGTGGTCATTTCTTACAAATGAACTGTCAGTGTTAATGTCAGTCTGCGTGTGTACTACTGCCACCACTAGGGGTGCTAGAAGCTGGATATTTCAACTGTTTATCCATTACATTTAGCTAGCTAGTAATGTGTATCCATTACACTTAAATGACTATTAAAGCTGTTTATGCCATACTTTTAACTAATTATTCTACTGCTTATGCTTTTCGATTATTTTTAGCTAACTAAACTAGCCAATTACAACTGTGTATCAGCCATTACTTTTAACTAGTCAACTGTGTCTCCATTACCTTTAGCTTACTAGTCAACCATGTATCCATTTAGCTGATTATTTCAATTGTGTCTCCATTACATTTATCTAACTAGTCAACTATGTAACCATTACATTTAGTTAACTATTATAACTGCTTAGTATGTTAATTACTTTTGTCTATTACCACTGTATCCTTAACATTTAGTTAACTATTTAACTGCATACTAATTATTTTTAGATAACCATTTAGTGAATAGACTTCTGCTTGCTTGGAAATTCACTCTCAATCACAATACAGTGTAGTTTTTTCCCCCTGTGAAGCTTATTGTGGAGCTACTCCACAATCTTTCCATGAACCTCTTAACGGTTGCATAAGTATCACCTGGAACACGAGTACCTCTGGTTGGGTGCTCTACATCGACTGTGGCATGTACTTTAATAGACAGGAAAGTGGAAGCAAAGAAGAAACAAGCGTGAAACCAAAGCAAAATGTTCAGTGTTTTATTTAAAAACTATAAACAGTCACCAAAGTAAATAAAGCCAATCTCTAACAGACTGTTAGGTCTATGTATAGTCACACATCCTACTGACACCGCAGAAATGAGGATGGTTGGGTCGCCCCGGTCAGATGCTAATACGACAGGCAGTCATAAATGTTACACAACACACGGTAGAGAGGACAGTCTGAGGACGTGAGCCGGAATGTGGCATGGTATTAAGAATGAAAAAATAGTACAATAAAACTCCACACTATATTAAGATAGAAAAAAGTAGTGAAGAAAATATCATACCTGCACGTAAAGCAAAGAACACAGGAGAAAACCTGTATAAAAACTCCATGTATTTAAACCAATTTACAAATACAAAAAAATTTTGGTACGCGCACTGTGCCCGTACAATGACAAAACGCTTACAGTGGATATATGTTACTTGTGTGTGCGTGTGTGTGTGTGTGTTGAGGGGAGGGTGTGTGAGGGGAAGAGGAAGGGAAGAGAATACCTTCAATATTTTTTTTTCTTCTACAAAATGACATGAGATATATTATTCCATACTCTTTCAGCCAGCAAAATGAGTTCTACAAGGTATTATAATACAAAAAATGTCACAGTTCCACAAAAAACTGTTTTTCCCCCTCCCTAAGCTTTACAGCATCAGTACCTTTGCAGAATTATTTACAGGTTTTTAAGTACATTCATCCACTGCTGAGTATAGAATCACATTAGATACAAGTGACCAGGGATCATAAAAAAGCAAAAAAAACAAACAAACAAAAACAAACAAAAAAAACATACTACTTTATTCAATCCTACCAAAGTAATGCTTCTATTACTCCACAGAGCAAGTTCTCCAGTGGCTGCATCGGCATGAAAGAGGATCTTCTTTATATATATTCACAACATATTTACAAGATTCTTTTTCATTAATTGTAATGGTATTCATTTCAATAATAAATAAGTGAAAATATATTGACTCAAGTAAGAAAACCAAGCTACCAAGTTTCTAAAGAAAAAAAAAAAAATTCTCTGCGCCAGTTGCCAGCTGAGTCCTCCTCCGCCCAACCCTGTGGGATATCTATAACCCCCTCCGAGCCCACCCGTACTCTTCAGTCAGCCGCCACTCACTCCAACGCACACATCAGTTCACGGGACGAAGAGAAGAATAAAAATAAAACAAGAAGAACTTAAACAAAATGTGCTCGTGTTTGGGGTTTCGTCGGTTGAGTCCCTCGGGGAAGCAGTCTTAAAGAGCTCCCCCTTGTGGGCAGCTGGTGGAAGACCCCGTGGCAGTTTTTTTTTTTATGCGTGTGTGTTTGTTTGTGGGTTGGGGGGAGGGCAGGAGATTTGAACACAGGTTGGTGAGGAAGGTTGGTGAGGGGGATGAGAGGTACCAGGCGTGGCAGAAGGAGGGTCTCTGGTCTGGTTTAAACGCTCTCTGCTTCTCCCTGCGGACCCGCTACGGCTCACCGGTGGCTTCCTCCTCTCGTCTCAGGAGAGGGATGGAGGTGGTGGGGTGAGAGAGAGGTTTTTTTTTTAATTTTTATAGAGGTTTGTCCTTTTGGCGTTAAGCCTGGAGCGAGCGCGTCAGTTCATAAAGGCATTTGGCGAGCGTGGTGGAAACCTCCATGTTACTTAGCGCGAGCACAGAGAGGTGCGTCTCATGCCTCTTTACCAACCTGAGAGACAAGCAGAGAAAAACAAAATGAACGAGTGTTCTTCTATATTCCATAAAGAAAGTATATTACATGTCTGTTGTACTGCATTATACTGTCAGGTGGTTTATTTTGTAATAATCAGGGATAGCCGCAATAACCAGAAAGTACACTCAATACTCCGTAGAACCAGTAAGATACTTACATGCGACCACAGTCAGAGTGCTTGGCGATGTTCTTTAACGTTAAGGCAGCAGTTAGTCGTATGTGTTTGGTCACTGGTCCCTCCTTCTCATCCTAGGAGAGGAAACGAACACAACAGTTAACAAAACAAAAAAAAAATTGATTTGACAAAGAGTCGTTCCATGAGTGCCGATATAGAGTATAACAGCACTGGGACTTTTGACTGCATGGATCACTCCACTTTACAGATGTTGTAACGACATCAGCAGTCATCATCTATCTTAGATCATAACAAACTTTGTTCCACAAAGATGAACATATTTCTCCAAGTAGTTTAAAAACACAATCAATCACTGACAATACAATCAGCTGATAATTAGCCTTATCAGCCACCATCTGTAATCCAAACTTAACAGTTACCTAGTGTTTCTGTAGTGTTGACCAAAAAAAAAAAAAAAAAAAAAGAACATATTAGTCTGAATTCAACTAAAGCTCTCTGCGCTGTACGGGGAACTAATTTACCAATCTCCCTTTAAATTCCTTAATAATTCCTTACGCGTCCGTAAAAATGCATCACTCCAGAAACATGATAAAGGACATCGTATGTCGTCAGTCTTCTTGTTAATTTGGCATCAGTAAAATCCATAAAGATAAACTGTATACTTGCTTTCCTGCTTCCTGTTTGCATAAACATGTTTAACGTTGTCAGATTTTATCATGTCAAGATGAGAAAAATAAAATATTTCCATCAAAGCAACTGTCAACAAACTCTTATTTCTCTGGTTGCATACATGATATAAAGCCACCGGCCTGCCAAGTTGTTCAGGAAATGTTTATATGTTGTCTGGCAACAGTGCAGTCCCGGTAGAGTTACGGAACTATTTATGTTAGCAGAGCCAAAAGCACAAAAAAATAAACAAATCATGATCTGTTGTCACTCGCTACTGTTAAATAAATAGCACTTGTAGAGCTGTTGTATAAAAGCAATATCACACTCAAGGTCGTGCTGTTATACTGAATATCAGCACGCTGTGATTAACTTCGACCAAATCACAGCCGTGCCTATATTCAGTACAAGATCATGACCTCAAGTGTGACATTGCTTAAATATATAATCCATATTCATGGAATCAACTTTAATAGATGGTAGAGGTTCAGTATGAGTGGCAGTTGAAAACGACATTAGCAAATGTCCAAATAGCAAATGCCATTAAATGCAAAATAATGGGTGATCTAAACCTGCAGAAATACCGTGTAATTGTTTCTAATATTTCTGTGCATCAGACCAAATGAAGACCTGGAATTGACCTTTTTCCTTTGTACCAGCATTTCCAGTCAATCCTGATCCCTGTGTTTGAACCATGAAAGGAAACAGTGGGATTTGAAAGCTTCAGAGCGGCTTATGTGCACCTCTGCCAACCAAGAGCTTTATAAGTTATACAAACAACCAGGGAGAAAGGTGGTAATGGTCAGCCTCGTTCTACTCACAGTGAAGTCCCTGAAGACCAGATTTCGAGAGCCTCTGCGGAGGGCCATGAGAGCTGCGCTCGGATGATTCACGATTGCTTTCGGTGCTCGCGGGGCCGGAGTACTGCCTGCCGCTGGCGGAGTCCTTTATGACACAATAAGCACACATACAAACACATTAATGACATCTTGACACAGTGGACCCAAATGAAATCAACCAGTCAATGAATAAAGACATTAATAAAGAAAGGTGTATGTACTGGGAAGAAGTCTGATTGGGACTTTGCGCCTGCTGCTCCTCTAGTTTGAGTCCAGCCAGCAAAGCCTCTCGAGAACAGTGCTTATCCTGAAAAAGAAAGAGTGGAAACACTTATTTTTCTGTTGATGTGGAAATGGAAAAATAGATTATTTCATATAGAGTCTTTCACTACCAGCTGCAGAAATGTGGAGGGAGTTTTACCTGTAGATGTGTGATGAAGGACAGTCTCTGCCGGGGGAAGGGTTCACATCCCTCCCATTGACAATGGCCTCCATACACACCTTTCCCACCATGCTGCGTTGCTGCGTGGTAAAACACCTGAGATGGCGTTTCGAACCACCTAGAGAAGAAACAAGGACAGATCAGCAGAAGCTCGACAGCGGCTCAGCTAAGCATATTTACGAACGCCTGTCTGAGTCCAACACGTACCGTTTACAGGACTGCCACAGACACTTGAAGTTCTGCCCTGCTTTCCTGCTTTGCTCTGGTGGTGCTGCGGGGGTTTGCTGTGCTGGGAGGTGAGGACTGTGGTTACCCGCTGATGCAGGCTGGGATGCAGGGGGCGGGGACGGGGTAACTGTAGGCTGTGGAAGAGTTAACAAAGTCAAATAAATATCAAATAAATGGAGACACTATCAAGTGATGACCCTCATTCCATTTAAAGATATTCAGATCAGAAGTTCTTAACAAGACTATTACTACTGACAGAATCAGAAGCAATTTAGTTGCAAGTTTTCCCCAAAAGAATTATCAATTTTAGAGTTTATACTGAAGCACAGTTAAACAGATGAGGATTTCAACTCGCATGATCAAAAATCCATACGACAAAAGTTTCCTGCTGGATATTATTCAATGCAATCATACAATACACTTAATAAGTCATAAATTCCTTATTAAGCTCTCTATGAGTACAGACAACTCACAAGAGCTTCTCAACATTAGCAAAACCAAGCAGCAAAGTTGTAGCCATGACGGCACACGATGTTTCAAACATGGATGTTGCTGCAAAGAAGCTCTAAATTCTAAAACATGGATGCTTCACACACAGAACCTAAACCCGGCAGCACAGAAGAAACATCATTTTATCCTATTAGAGATTTGTGTAAAAAATGTAACTTATTTGAAGATCCTGTATTAATTATTATTATTATTTTATTATTATTTTGTGGACTGCAGCTCTTTCTTCAGCAATCCTCGTGAGAAAAGGTCTTGTTGGCTGAGATGTAACCTCGGCCTGTCTATTGGCAGAAGTTGTTCTCTCAGCTGCTTTGCTATAGGAGGTGGGTATCGGTGAAAGCCACATGGTCTTAACTGGTTTCACCTTCTTAACCTCCAAACATTCACTCATCATATTCTAGGATCACACTTTGGCAGGAGCTAGTGCTTTCAAAACATATTATTCATTTGAAGCTGAGGAAGCCTCCAGCAGAACGACAGGATCACAGAGAAGTTTGCCAACGTTTTACATTCAACAACCCACTTTTCCTACTTTCTCCTCCCATCTTCTACACACACGGGAAGCAAATTTGAATCCCAAACAGGTTCATTTCCCTAACTGCACAATGTTTAGAACTCCAAGTTATTGTCAGATAATCGTCTGTGGCCTGACTCTAAAATCTAGTACAAAAAGTGTTACTTCAAATCAGTCACAAAACTTTTGTGGCATGTTGTGAGGTGGGCCACACACCTTTTAAGTGCCGTGTTTTACCCATGATGCTTATTTCAGTATCTTTCATGGCATCTCACAGACAGGAAGTGAAACATCTCAAAGACTGACAAACAAAACTGTTTCTGTGATCTTTGCGCAGCGTTTAAATGCCAGTGCCCCTTCCTGCTTTTTGTTGCGGCGTTCTTGATAGCCTCTGTGGTGGTGGTTTAACTTCATTCTATTACACAGCTGAAGACATCCGCAATGCATTAAGATAGAGAGGCACTGAATGGAGAAAGCTAAGAGCTGTTTATGGTCTCCTGGTGAAAAAAGGGTCATACTAGCATTTATCTTACATAAAAACTGAATGTCTAATAATAGCTGACAAGACCACAAACTCCAGAAAAATGTCTCAAATTAATGCAATAATAAAAAAAGGGTTGTTTAATTCACTACCTACTTTTTTTAGTTACGTGTATCCTGCAGCATTTTCATTGTAAACAAACACACTAATGCAAATACTCTTCTGTGTCTGTGACAGACATGCAAGACACATTTTGTGACATCAAGTCACACAAATAGACAACGTTGTGGATAAATGTGGTTTACTATGACTCACCATTAAGCCAGCTGCCTGTGTGGGTGAGCAGTTCCTCTGCTGAGTGGCGTTCTCTATTGCTACTTTGGCTACTGTGCTTGGGTCTGTTCCTGCTGGCACCGCCACCATGGTGGCGCTGCTGCCGGCGTTGTTGGGGTCACTGATGGTGATGATCCGCACTCCCACTTTGTTGGGGATCCCCGAGGACAGCCCCGCTGCGCTGCGGTCTTCGTTCTCGGCCGGTCTCTTGAGACCTCGAGCCTCAGAGGCCACTCCGTTTGCAGGAGGGGCGGCGAGACTCTGGGAGGTAAGAGAAACAGTGGAGGGGAGGGTGGAATTGGGGAGCAGTTGCTGTCTTAGCACAGGCACAGCGTGGCCCGGCCCCAAAGGTCCATTGGTTAATTCCGAGGGAGGCCTGTTGCCTACTGCCTGGGGTCCGTTGGCCAGGCGCTCAGCCTGCTGGGCTTTGGCAGTGTCCTGCTGGGGGGGAGGAGGAGTATGGAGAGGGGTGTCCGACCCATGACTCTTCTCAGTGGGGCCCACCTCCCCGTTCCCCAAGTACTGTTTGGAAGCTATGTGATTTGGAATGTTTTTGTTAAAGTTGCCACCACTCTCACCCCGATCAAAGTCACACACCCCGTTGACTAGTGTCTTTTTGGGGTCGGGGTTGACCTCCAGAGGGGTGTTCAGGCCAGGGGAGAGGGCCTGCTTCCCATTAGCAGGGTGACTCTCCGTAGCCGGGCCATTGAGCGCCCCCTGGCTGTTCCCTGAGTGGTATGGAGGTAGATTAGACTCCATGCACTTCCGACCATTTAGCAGCTTGGCACCTGCCCCAACATCTCCGTTACTGGTTTTGCCGTTTGCATTATCTCCTTCTCCCAAAGAAGAGTTCTCCATCACCTCTATCTTTCTCTCATGGATGTGCAGCCCCGTGGCGTCCTTCGCCTCCTCCTCCTTTTGACAAATTATCTTGTCTCCTCTGAGGGGAGCTGGCAGTGGTGGTGGTGGCGGCGGCGGTGGTGGTGGTGGTGGAGCCGCTGGAGCATGGTGAGGCACCGTTCCAGTAGAGAATGGAGGAGGAGGGACTCCTGGAGCCACTGCACCCTGGCTGACAGCGGCAACAGCAGCAGTGGAGGTGGTGAAACCAGTGTTGGGGACCACGGTGAATGTGACTTGTCCAGCTGCCGCGGGGGTCTGGATGATTGTAGCTGCCCCGGGGCTACTTGTGGAAATTAGCTGGCCTGGCAAGAGCTGGACTGTTTGGAGGGCTGGAGCTCCTGCAGCAGGAAGCTGACCAGGAACCAGCTGGACATTGAGCTGCTGGGGCTGAGGAGAGGGATTCTGGGTGCTGTAGCTTGTCTGGTAGATGACCTGTGGACTAGGGGCTAACGTGCTGTTGGGAAGGGGCACCTGTGGGGCGGGTAGGATTAGCTTTCCTCCCGGTGTAGAAGGCCCTCGCTTTGGAAGCAGTAGCTGTTTGATCAAGCTGGACTCAGTGGAGGTAGGCTGAGAGGGGGGAGTTTGGGAAATTATTTGGAGCGGTGGCTGCTGTTGGTGTTGCTGCTGTTGATGCCGTTTCATGGACAGTGTGTGGCTGACAGTTTGACTGGACTGGACCTGGGTGTTGGAGTGAGAAGCTGGAGGCGGGCAGGGGCTGGAAGCAGCTCCAGGTTGCCCTGCTATCTGGATAGTCTGGGCACCGGGAATGGCAGAGGGGTTGGCAAGAACGATCTGGTGTATGGCAGGGGAGTAAGCTGGGCTCTGCTGAGGGTTGGGACTGACTATTACGACACTCTGCGCCTGCTGTTGAGGCTGAGGCTGCTGGTTGGGAGTGGCTATCGTGGCTGCTGGTCCACCTGACTGGTTTGGCGCTGGTTTGGGGGCGATGTTCTGAAATGTGACGCGTGAGCCCTGGGAATTGGGCACACCTGCGATACTCAACGTCTGACCACCCGCCACCTGGATGGGAGAGGGTGTCGACGCTGCAGCAACACACTGAGGCTCCACCTGGGGAGGAGTTTGAGGCAGAGGTGGGTGCTGGGTGATAGGAGGGCACACGCCTTGTACCCTGGCGGTAAGGATGTGGCCCTGTGGTACCTGTTGAATAAGCGTGACGGGTGTCCCCGTGGGGAGCATCGGGGAGTGTTGCTGTTGTTGCTGAGCTGCGGGGTTCTGGGGGCTGTGGTTCTGGTTGGCCGGTGCAGACGTCGGAATCTGGACCACTGGACCGGGTCGAACCTGCTGCACTGTCGCCAGAGGATTTGGTGGTAACTGCAGAGGCACCTGTGGGGGTACCGGGTGACGGGAAACAGACGGGTGGCTTGCATGGGGAGGTTCCTGTGTAGTCAAGGCCATGGATGGGGCGGCACCAGCGGTGCTGAGGCTGAGGCTGGGGCCCAGGGCCCGGACAAACGGGGGTCCAAGACTGAGATGCCCGGGAGGTAAACCTGATCACACAAAAACACACACACGCACTATAGTTTAGGTCTGGTTTTCAGTTCACAGAATGCACAGCAGAACACTGAAGCATGTGATAAAATAAAGTATGTTTGTGTCAACAACACAAGCAGCTGGCAGCATCGAGCAGTTTATTCTGTTAACGTGAAGGAACGTACATGATGTGTCAATGGGGCTTTCACAGTAACGGATGGGGCCAATAACCAGGATTACATCAGTGGGTAGCACGTCGTGCAAGGATACAGTCTTACAGTCGAAACCCTGCTCAACACTTGCCAACGTGATCGCTACGGGAGCCAAAAACCTCAGAATCCGACTTATTTTTAAAAGCAGGAATAGGCTGGAGATTCACTAGAGCAACGGTGGCTCTTAATTAATGACAAGACGGCAAATTCTTTTTAATTCACAGTATCCTCTTAATCAACCCTGAATGGGCGACGCATGGTCACCTCGGTCGACGTTCACATGATTCTGATGAGTTTTTGTAATCACGTTTATTATTCTTTAACGTTTGAGACGCAGCAAAAAGAAAAACCTTCAAACTACTAAATTAACAAAATACTTGAGTTTTCATACACAAAACACAAATGACGCACCACTGCCAAATGTCCTCTGCGTTCACTTTCATGACATGTGATACAGCTTAGCAACCCTCCTTTCAGTTTCCCTAATAAGCTCCTGCAAGTAGCTTCTTTTCCCACAAACGTTTTCTCAATATGTTTGCCTTTGTAATTAGTTCAGCCATCTTGATCTCAGCGGTACCAGCTCTGCTCTCTCTGCAAGACTGCCAGTATCCTTCTGCAGAGTGTCACTTGCCTGGAGTGCCTTTACTTTTCCTCCATAGCTCTTTAGCTTCTTCTAAATACCTCTCGTGCCAAGCATGTCAAAAGTGACCCGGTAAAACGAGTATCTTAGTTCACTAAACAAAAACTGGCACATGTGACTACAGTTTTAGGCACAGTGTTTTTAAACTTTCAAGCTACTACAGCCTCTTGCGGTGTGAAGCTTCCCCTAGACAAAGACAAAGTGAATAAAAAGAGGTAAACATAAGTATTCTACTAGTTGTACCTGGAGTCGGGGCCTGAGAGTCGCCAGGAGCTTCGTGTCGTGCTGCTGGAGGTGGAGGAGCTGCTGCCGGACTCTGCTGCTGCTGCTGTTGTTGCTGCTGCTGCTGAGGCTGCTGGTAGTACAGCTGGATAGGCAGGGGGATTGACCGCCGCCTTAGCCCTACCAGGAGAATCTGAACCTGACCGTTGGCCTTGGGCTCCTCTTGCCGCCGCATCGTGTGGTTGGGAAACACAGTCCTGTGGTGGCAGAGGGAAAATAGTTAAAATACTAAAACAATCTCAAAACCTCTGTGTCATGGGACTAGTGACTATATTCATGTGGTACAGCCTCAAACTGTTTTTCGAGCTGCATGCACTAATACTTTCTAAAAAAAAAAAACTCTAAAGGCCACAAATGTTCTATGCTGTATGAAGCAACTCAAAGTATTTTCAGAGCACCTAAAAACCTGATTTTCTTCAACATTTGCTGGCCGATCGTTGTCACTATTAAAAACGTGAAACACCAACACTTTGTTCAAGCTGCTCTACAAAGACGGAGGCAAAGGGCCGTATCTGTTGTGTTGCAAACAATCTTGGTCAGGGCGCAGACATTAATCAGTGTACTCTCTGCGCTGCTGGAACACGGGAGGAAATGGGACTAACCGCAGACATTTGAGGAAGCCGGTGGAGTTCAAGATGTTGCTTCGTCCCATTTTACTGCACGTGGCCAGGTACTCGGAGTACATTTCTGATCGAGACACAGATCCCTCAGGGTTTGTCTCGAAGTGTGCGTTTAGCCTGTTGGAGAAACAAACCAGAGACAGAGCAGTTACTATGCAAGCTAGAAATGTGCTGGCAGAAAGTCTGTTTTTCAGACAAATGATCAGAATATATGTTTATGGATGAATTGATCTTACCACTGCAGTGTAAATTTCTCCCCATCTAGTTCAACAATACCAGGTGGTGGTTGAGTGGATTGAACAGGAACCCTCGTTACTGAAAAGACAAAAAGCAATAAGAAAGTCAGTCTAATGGATTTATTGCTGAAAGAGGAACACAGTTTGTTCATTGAATCAATACACTTCAAATTTGTGGTACACCCCAGGCTGTCCACTAGATGTCAGCAAACTAATAAACGTTGCAGCTCAATGGAGCACAGACAGCAAAGGAATGACACTTCCAAGGTTAGGTGTGTTCAATTCCCACAGGGATGGTCACCTGTTAACTCACGTCGACTATGACAAGTTTGGAAAGCTGTTTTTACATCTGCAGTTCATTCCTCTGTACTTTTTAAGAATAATTTGTTGTTTGCTACAAGCTCATATCATGCTCATATCATGCATATATCATGCATCATATCTTCATATCGTGCTCATATCATGCTAGGACAACGAGACCTAAAACTGTAAAGGTGTTTGTTTTTCTTGGTGGTCTCCTAAAAAGGTCTTCAGTGCTTGAATGTTGCATTTTAACTTGAATCGTCTTTATTTTTCACCTCAAACGTCGTGTGCGCGTCAAACAGTTGCAAATTGTTTCATCATAGACGGGACCAAATGTGAAACATTACTTGACTCTGACCTTCATTATTTAGTAAATACGAATTAAGAGAACAGAAATATGCCACACTCTTTTCAACGTTGCGACTCCATTTCAGTGGATTTTTTTCAACCTAAAAATCTCGAGCGACAAAAAGAAAAATGACGTGAATAACCTGGATGCAGGGTGCAGCACAGGGCTCCGGTGGCTTAGCAACAGGTGAGTTAGATGCTGTAAATGAATTAGTTTTCAGCTGGCAGTGATTCCGAGTTTGTTACCTACACATGTTTTTAGCTTTGGGCAGATGTAATATTAAAATGGCTTTTTATCACTCCCCAGCTCAGACATAAAATGGACCCTAATAAGCCTGAATTATGTTTGAAGTGTCGGTACTTTCATTCATTGTGTATGGACTTGTAAATCAGTGTTAGTGATGCTGCACTGTTCAGAAATGTAGGATGCAGATGCTGTCTGTACTGGGTCTGCATTTTACTGTATAATGCCTGACTGTTTTTGACGTGTACCATGGCCTTCCCCCTTTTGTTTTACTGTTTAGTTAGTTTGTTTGTGTGTTTAGGTGTGTATCTGTATTGCTTATAGTGAAGTACAGAACTCTGATACTGGCTTTGCTTGGGAAACGTGTTCCCCTGCTGTCCCTTTACTGTGTGACTCAGTCTTCTTCTTTAATACTGTCATTTTTGTTGTTGTTTGTTTTGAATTTGTTTGTTCCAGTTTGTTATTTGAGTTTGTTAAAAGGAAAAAATGTTGAAAAAAACTGCTTTTTGTCAGTGACTCAAATACACACCGTGTTTGTTCATTCATTGTATTTTGTTGACATGATTTGAACTGACTGACCAAGATGAGTCGACCACAAGCAACCTTTCATTTGATCTCTTGTTGGGTTAATCGTGGTGAAGCTGCTCTGTAGTATTTTTGGGCTATTTCTGAGCTCAAAGTTTATGACGGGGATTCCTGCGTTACCATCACTCTGCATGCTATGGTTCACAAACTGCCACAGCAACCTCACACAGATTTGCTGTTGTGCGTCACCTTGTGTTCATTTGTATTATTTACATGTCCTTCTTATGTTTATTTGCATAGAATCTTCCATGAGCGGTGAAAGGAGTTACTACAGGTATAGTATACTGTCCCAGTAATCTAACTCTTATTAAGGCAGGAAACATTTGTCACAATCTTTTAATCGAGGGCTGAAGGTACACACACTCACCGGGTGCTGGTGCTCCCTGCACGGCTGCAGGAACCTGCTCTACCAGCTGTGGTCGAACCTCGGCCGCCTGATCGGCGTTGGCCTGATGCTCGATCAACCGCACCGCTGTTAGGGCATCGGGTCCAAACGTATGAAGGTCAACCGACACTAACCGCACTAACAGGTCTGACATGGGAGAATAAGAAAGAAGAAAAAAAATAAAGGGTTAGAATGGAGGAGCCTTGTTGAAACAAGCAATCACCTTTTAGTCATTTAGCAGATCAAAGAACACAATGCAAACCAGACCCTTAAAAGATTTCAAGGGGAAGGAAAAAAGACTGTCATTTGAGCCAGTTTTTCATGAATGGAAAGACTAGCGTGATAAAAACTTGGCAGGCAGATATGTTCCCAAAACTTTACTAAGTCCATGTGACATTAGATTTCAAGCTCTGGGTTCATTTATTAAATGGAAGGATCTGGAATGAAGTCAAGCCAGGTAAACTGCCAGGATTCATACCTATGCTGTGGTCGACGGAGGCGATCTTGCTGCAGGGAATCTCTCCGAGCTGGGCCAGCAGGTACAGCACCTCCAAAGAGGCCATGAGGAGCATGAGGTCAGGCAGCGTGAGGAGCATCGTTACCTCCCTGTAAGAGTCCTGGTCCACATACTCGCAGATCAGCACACCGTTGTCCTCTGCTTTGCTGAGGTTGCCAAGGATCTCCATGGCTAAAAGGACACAGAAACACACATTTAACTTCAAATGCTCCACGCAGCATACAGACACTAAAGAGTCACCGCAGTGGCCCGGCAAGAAAACCCACCTCTCATTTTGAGAAACCTGTCCCTGGACATCAAGCATTTGGTGATGGTGTGAAAGATCAGATGAGTTGTCCGAAAGTCAACCGGATCCAGCTGGAGCTGCAAGAAGTCACAAGACAAGAATTAATCCACAATCCTGCAGCTGGCAAGAACAGCAACGTCCATTATAAACACGATAACATCCTAACATTTAAAAACAGCTTGGACAATGAGACAAACACTGACTAGAACTTCACTAAAGCATGGCTGCCAGAACACATTCCTCATTCCTCATGATTTGGCACAAGCAACCAAAATAGATGGTCTTGCAGTATTTGTATTATTTGCATTAACAGATAGTACAAAGCTCTGCAGTATCAGAGCTGAAGAATCTGTTAAGTGTCCTAAACCCAACCATCCAATTAATGGCATCAAAGGCTGAGCTGATTCTATCAGGGACCCTATGCACACAGCTTCTAAAAATAGATGTGGGCTCATCTACATGCATCTCGTAGCAATAAATGTGATATTAAAATTGATGTGAGCCCGTGTAGTCAGCTACTATTTCAACAGACGTTCCGCATCTCCATTTCTAAACTTAAAACTTCTAACTGTGTGGGGACTAGAAGGTTTAACGTATGTAACTGATAATAAATGTGATAATTCACCGTGAATATTCTGAGAAGCAGACTGCTTGGAAGCGGCACAACACACCATCTGGCAGACACTGTCCTCATTTCACAGAGCACCGTAGCTACAGCTGATTGTGTTTATAAACATACCGCTGGTCCGTCCCTAACGAACCTAGCAGACATGTCTGTTTTGGAGCAGGAACTCATCGGTTCATCATCGACTCGATTTTGGGAGGAGCTGAGGTAAGCTTGTTAGCTAGCGAGCCATAATGTTGTCAACAAATCTGATCTGTGCTCCTTAGCCTTGGAGATCCACTCAGGTACTACTGTAGGAAGCGAGCTACTTAGCTAGACATGCTGGTGCTGGCTGCTTAAACATAAGAGCAGATGAACCCAGTTTGATTCAGTCGAGCATCACTTTTACTCCAGCTTAATGCACAGCTCTCAAACGTGGAGAAATCCAAAGCTTGACAGACCTGCAGTGCCTAGTTACTGTTGCTATGCTATGAGTGGACAATCACTGCACAGGGGAGGGGTTTGGCGAACAGTCAGTTAGGATAGTGTACTACACTGTTTACGAGTGAGTTTTTTTTTTTTTTCTTGGCTCATCTCAGGCTCCAATTCAGACTGTTGCGGAGTAGAAAGGATGGCTAAAGACAAGACCGTTTACACAGTGTCACAGTAACCTACATTTGGATACACATTCACTCACTCCTACTACGTTACGGAACTGACCCAAATCCATAACATGTTTCTAAAAAGGTGAATTTTCTTAAGTCACGCTGGTTTAAGTTTGACAATGAACAACAGTTTTGAACGAGAGCCCCGAGCAGCAACACCCGACCAACCTCGGCAGCCACGTTGCCCAACGTGTCAAGTCCAAGCTGTCGGAGTGAGATGAGGTTACAGTGGGCACAGAGCAAAAGGAAGCGCAGGCACGTTCGGTTGGCCGCCAGCAGCTTGACGTTGGCCTCCTCGAAGGAGAGGTTTCGCAGGATAACGGCAATCTGCAACACCCGCTGGGCCTCCATGTCACTGATACCCGGGTTCCGTGGCGGGTGGAAGAGGCTGTGCCAGCGCTCCTCACACGACGTACCATCTGCTAAGAGAACGACGGAGGGGGAACAATTTAGAGCTCCATGCCAGGGAAGGTGTAACTGTGTTAATGTGATTTATTTAGTGGATGCAAGGTATAAAATTCTAGTTCCAAAGAGAACAAGGGGTTAAACACACGTCCCGCTTCTCGCTCACATGTATTACACGAGAAAAACTGAAAAGGAAGCCACAGTAAACAGACTCTGCACACTCGAGTGTGTCACAGCGTTTTAGGTGTCAATAAATATACAGTGGGAGCGTACAGGAGTGTACGCTTTTATTGCGTTCTGTGGCTCTTACACCAAGTGTGTTTACCTTGTGCTGCGCTGCTCTTGTCCCAGATCAGCTCCCTGACTTCGGTGTCCTCCACCACCTCTTTCCAGAACTGCAGGAGACCAGAGATCAGCTATTAGCGGCGCATTTGAACCGATACCAACGATTCAACAGTAACTGAACATAAAGGTCTGAACTTGTGAGCTTGTGGTTACATGAACGTGTGAACTCTGAGCTTTCACAGAAGTCACACTTGTGAATAACACAATAGGAGTGGAGTTCACATGGACTCCTTAGCATCAAGCCTCAAAATCGATGCAGCAGAACCAGAGCCATTATCTCCCTCCTCATTAAAACCTGCCTAAATCACTCACAACACAACCTGACTGCAACGGTTTGGTCACAGATCCTGGTGTGTTGTGCTAATAGTGGCTAATGTGGACTCAAGTGGCTAGCCTCAAGCAGAGACGAGCAGGCTACGGGGGAGTTCCCCTTTAATCCAGCACTAACGCCACTATGATTATTAAGACGATCTGAGAAGAAGCCTTCCTCTGAATAACGCAGATCAAAGCCTTTTCAATTGGAGGAGAAAAAATGCTGGACTTCTATTGGCTGCCTGTGACCCTTTGACCTCTAGTAGCCATGATAAAGCACTTATGACTGAGGATAAATTAGAATACTACATTATTTTTGTCATGACTTCACTCTCTGCATGTCTCAGATCAAAGTGAATTGACCTCGGCTCAGAGGAAACTGCTCTGAGGTTCCTCTGGAGGGAGTAACTGCAGAGCTTTCTGCCAATCTTCGCATTGTAAGGAGGAAAACAGATGCTCTACGGCTTCTGAGTGAAAGCAGTGTTTAATATCGATACATAATGGCCAAATAGAGAGACGTGTTTAGTAGACAACATATGAAGCAGACTTTACCCTGACAAAGTCCCGGGAGGTTTTCTCCTTCCAGTCCGTCCCGAATACCCCGGAGAAGCTGCCTAGCGCTACAAAAAGGCACAGAGGGAGGGTTAGAGCAGAGCAGAGTTCACTTCAGTGTTATTTGTCTCTATTCCCTTGTTTTTCAGTTCCCCCTTGATAAGTTATATTTAGTAGGTGCTAAGAACAGAGAAACTTTGATCCCAGAACAAAGAGGTGAAAAGGGTGGCAGCAAGAGTAATTGCTCTTCTGTAGGGCTGCACAAATTAAATGAAAACTGGGTTTTCCAGGAATTATGAGCCAACTTTAATTCAATTTGGATATCTTAAATTAAACTACCATTTTCAACTTACAACAGACACACTTTGAAGATGTTCTATACTAATAAAGTATGATTTGTCTTAAGTTATGTATATCAGAAGGTACTAATTTCTTTGGGTAACACTTTATTTTGATAGGCTGCCTGCAGATGTCTAACAGATCAAGTGAGAAATCATGTTTCTATCCTGCTGTACAATCTGAGTGAGGCCTGGCAACGTACAGTCGTCGAAGACGCCGGCGTGGGCCAGCAGCAACGTGACCAGTTTGGGGTCCTTGTCCAGCTGCATGGCGTGCTTGCTCTCGTTGGAAAGCAGAGTGCAAACGTTAACAGCAAAGTCCACTTCGTTGGGTAGGCCCGAAAGGAGAGACAGCACCAGTTTGTTGTAGTCGCACGGCGGAATGAAATCCGTAGACAGTCCATAGCTTTGGCGGAGATAGTCTGGAAAAGAAACGATGAGTCAGTACACACACTAAAACATTCGATGGACACGTTCCAGCAGCACAGTAACTCGATAAATGGTCGCCAAAACACTGATGATTGTTACTTTAAATGACAGAAATCTATATATTTCTGCAGCTCACGGATTTCAACACATTTAAATAATATCTCAAAACAAAAAAACATATTGTGCTGTTGGATTTCGAGCCAAGAAATGAAGCGTGGATGATGATGGATGAATGGCTTTAATGTACACAGTGTAATGCAACGATGTGAAATATAAACCACTGTCATTTGACCTTAAAGTTTGTCTCTGGAGGAGAAACAAAGAAATAAAAGGAGGAAAAGACAAACAACAGTCCTTATAGAGGAGTTTGGTGGTCCTCGTCTGTAGAACTGTTGACTGTGCGCACCTCCAGCCACTTTAACTCTGATTTATTTTTTCTTAACCGAGTTTAAGCAAAGCAAATGGGCCATAAAACCGTTTTGAAAGCCGTCTTTGGTTCAAATTAGTTTGATGAGCCGTGTCTTGTCTGACTGAGGAACATGAATGTTCTCCAACTTTTAATTGTGTTTGCCTCCGACTCTGTCGACCTCCATGATGGCTTTTTATAATTAAAGCGACTTTTAATCCTGAACACTGGAGCGCTCTTTGTGTGGAGAAAGAATCATGACTAGAAAGATGATCTGGTGTGTGAAAATGCAACCGTTGCATCAACAAAAGACCCAAGTTTCCTCCCCTTCCTGCGGTTTGATTTTCTGCTATCCATCATTCTGTGTGCATAGGTGTCATTTTTCCATACAGTGGATATTTCAATTTGGTGCAGGATCTTTGTAGACTGCTGCCCCTGGAAACCAATCATAAAGCAGACAGGGGTCCTGCTGAGTGAATTTGATTTCCATGCTGAATAGGTTTTGCGCAGGCAAGTGTAATTCAGCAGAGTTGCTATTACAGCAGCAACAGCTCCATTCAAAACCTGCCTGTCTCTGCTCGTCCTCAAACACCTGCAGCGAGCCGCCGCTGTACAGGAGTGCGGCGGACTGATGTATGACATTCCACCTGACAGACAGGGCTTTATGAGCGGAGTGTATTAAAAGCTGTCGCAGGCCTACGACCAAAACATGACGAGACAACGGGGCGGACCAGAGCTCAGTGAGAGATTTCCAGACCAACTGTCAAATAATTGAGGCTGCCAAGTCAACATAGCACAGTTTCATTCTGGCTGTCCTGACACATTACGGTTACATTTAAATTGAGACCATGAGGCACAGGCAGAGAACACTTATATAAAGTCTGTAGCTAAAATCAGCCAGGTAGGTATGTTAGCTTAATGCAGATACGTTGATATCAGTCAGTATATATGGAAGCTAAAAAAATGTAGTACAGGAATGCCAGAGTAGGTTTCAGGTCACCATTCACACAGTTTGTCCACGAGAGAGACAAGTTGATTCATAAGCAAGCGGCAACTGCAGTTCCTCAAACGTCCACTTGAGGCTGGCTCAAGAAGTGAGTCAGTCTCCATAAGTCCCCATGTTAAAATGTCCAACTTCACAGCAGAAATAAACATGTTTACAGCCTGGTACAAAAAACTGTTTTGGTCTCTATAGCTAATTTCCCCGTTCATGACAACTGTACTGAGGGTGAATTTTTATACAAGTCACCTGTTCAAATGATATCAAGGCTTAAAGTTATGAATAATTAATAATGTGCATTATTTATACTGTCAATGATCTGGCCACCTCGATAACAGTACAAAATTCCCTCTCCTTTTAGCTCGGTTTTTGGTCTCCACCAACTACTTAAGGAAATATTTGGCTTTTTAGTGACTAGCTAACTCCAGTTAGAACCATAACAATGAGTGGACATCAACAATAGAAGAAGAATGGAAAATTAATCAACAACTCTTCTTATAATTGATTCATCATTATCATCATCAAATGTGACAAGTTGATTCTTTTCTCAGTTACTAACACTATTTTATAAACAGACTTAGCTCCAATATGTTTACTAGCTATTTGCTAACTTTGTTGGTCTGCTGTTTGGTGCTGATGTTCAGACAGTTTTTATAGCTTTATTAGCTGTTACGAGAGCAATGATAGTAAACCAAAACAAAGTTGCGGGCCATAAAAAAAAAAAAACAATGAGGTGAAAGATGCAATAAATCTTCAGAGCTGCAGAGTCAGCTGTGAGTTTATCACTACGAGTAATTCCTCATTCAAGTTGTCATTTGATCCTCTGTTAATATAAAAATATTGGATTTAGTAGCTTTAAAATGGTTCCAGCACTGGTAAGTGAAGAACAAGCTTTCCAAAATAGTAAAAGTGCAAAGCCAAACACTCTTCTTTTTAATGTCTGACTCATTTGTGGAGTGAATGAGAAAAACTTCAAGCCACAGACAAAGTTCACCACTATTGGTCGTGTGCCTTTTCCCACCCCGGTCATGTTTTGCAGTCAACTGGCTCAGCAGGCGGAGGACTGGCTGTCAGAGAAAAGAGCCTGCGACTGAAAGGCTGGAGGCCCTGATCTAAACTGAGTTGGAGGGAAAACCAACAAGTGCTTCCTCCCTCCCTTCCTTCATCAATATCTGCTGTCAGGACAGTCAATTACCTCAGAGAGCAGCTCCGCGGTCGACACTACAACACTGTGGAGCTAATGGACAGCTCGCATTCACTGCGAGTGAGCGGGAAGGTTTAGACAATACGGGCGAGAGGTTGGCCTTGGCGAGTCGTACAAAAACATTTAGTATAAAATATGATGTGGTTACTCAGAGGCTGTTCTTTTATCATGAAAGCGGCAGCATGCCTCGGTTTCAAAGATTATTAGTCAATGCTTAGGTGTGTGTGTGTGGGCAAAGGAAAAAGAAACCAACAACAATTACTGCAAATACACGCTTCATAGCCTTGGTTCAAACACTGCAGTGCTTAGCAAGGTGAAAACTGAATTAAATGAGTCACTGGGAAATAAAAGTGATGAATGTGAAGTACAATGAGCGACTCATGAACTTGAAATGGCACAAAACTAAGTTTGTCAAAGAAAAAAAACAAAAACAGACCATTCTATTGAGTCAGAAACTTTGCAGGAACTGTTCTTTGTGCAAAAAGCAGCAAGTATTATCGAGGGAGAATTTATTAAATGACCGGATGAGGAAATTGCGATGTTCAGAGGTTGGCGTTGCAGTTCAAGAGTGCCTACGTCATGAGATTATGAATGAAATCACCATGGAGATGATGTGCAAAAATAAAAAAAATAACCAAAGACTTTTAGAAAGCTGACAAGTTGGTAGACAAGTACAGTTGAGTGAATACTTGGCTGTACTTTGTACAGAGAATGTACTTTAAAATGTGTCAATATAGCAACTTTTATGGAAAAGAAAAGCCTTCTGTAAATAATTCATGACTGTGATCAAACACTTCTCTGAAGCCCAATTCTGAGGCTGTTCAGGAAACTGTTTTCTAATAAATATAGCAACTTAAAATAAGAACTTCCTGTTTGAACTACCCACATCTGATTTAAGCCCCGTCTACTACAAGTACGGACACAGATAACTGTTAACACTCACTCAGCTCTACAGCGCAGCTTTAGCTGGTTAAAGAAACAGTCGGGGAAATATTCTTGTTTGCTTTCTTGTCAAAAGCTTGATGAGAAAATGTATATCACTATCATGTCCGTACAGTAAATATGTAGCTGCAGCCTGTTAGATTAGCTGAGCTCCGTCCAAAGGTTACAAATCCAGCTACAAGCAGCTCTGAAGCTAACTGACTAACACACTATATGTCTGCACGAAAACCTGAATAAAGCATTGTTTTTGTGTTTGACAGGAGCTATGCGATGGACCATTTCAGTTCCAGTTACTTCCTGGAGTCTCCGCTAACTGCCTGCCAGCCGAGAAAAGAGGTGCTGATAGGTGGACTTTTTATTACCTTTTTGACAAACTCAGGCTAGCTATTTCCACCTGTTTTCAGTCTTTACGCTAAGCTACGCTAAAAGGCTGCATCATATTGAGCATAAAGATATGAGAATGGCATCATCTTTTAATGTTCAACCATTCCTTTGAATTTTTGTTTTGTTTTTCCTCACATCATGAGATCAACAAGTTCCGCCTTCTTTCACAACAACACATGGAAACCTGACATGTTTTTATTAACACGAGATAGCAGGTTTTCAAAACTGTTTCACAAAATGGAAATACTGGTCGAGCCAGACTATAATCGGAGTCTTCATCAAAACTCTGAATGAACACACTTCCCTCCTCCTCATATTCTTGGGAAATGAAATCAACCCACTAGAAAATCCTTGAAACAAACAGCTTTTGTTGAGACACATTTCTATGCATATGCTTGACCTGGGCTGACCAGTTTCCCATGAATCTCTCTCACACACACACAACTCTGATGAAATGATGCTTTGCTGTAATCACATCTTGGTGAGGATTAAGTGTTGAGTGAGTTGGCCAAAGGGCAGAGACACAGGACGAACTTCAGAGAGAAAATGAGAAACCGAGTGAGATAGAAAACAAGAGGTGTATGCAAAAAGAAACTAAATCTGTAGAGTACCTGATACAGACGTGACCGAGACAGAAAGAGAGAGTGATCTTATGACCGCAGAGGAGCAAGGAAAAAAAATGAAGAAAGCTTGTGAGTAAAGAGTGCGGTGTACACTACCTGATACAATGTGTTGCTGGTAGTTATAAGAGCTGGGAATTGCACCGATTGGAAGAGAGGCTTTGGGATTCCCCGGCTGCGCTTCTTCATCATCCTCGCCGAAGTGGTGGACTTTCTCATACTTCTCCAAGTATCTGTATAAAAAAAAAAAAAAAAAGAACACAGGCGATGAGCCAAGACTTGCTTGGTGTGAATCTTACTGTGAAATTTGTGCTCGGCCTTCTTTTCCGACACTTTTCTTATTATGCGCACACATTTTCCTGTGAGCGCAGAAGCCTTTCAGTTGATGCAGTGCTCCGTCTCTGTGATATCGAGTGCAAACTCTTAAGCTGGCCACTGGCGGGCTCGGTGCACTCTGAAACTCAAGTGGGAACAGCTCCTATGAACTAAACACTGAGAATCAGGACTAACAAATGTGCTCTATTAGAGGCAAACGGTTTACTCTGTGATAGACTCAGCCGTCTCTTTTGAGTGTAGCACGACAACATGAAACACAGTACTGCAGGTTGGAAAAACAAAGAAATTCAACAACATTCACACGTAAAAAGGACTGCAGCGCATCCTAAATCTTGATAACCCGTGACAATGAATACAGGCTTGACTCTATGGTTTGCTTTTACTTATAAATAACTCTGAGCCAGTGTGCTGCTGTCGTGTTTTCAAGGATAATCTTTGAATAAATGTCCCATAAATTCACTAGAATCTTGTGCTGTGCTTGCAAATGTTTAAAGAAAACAATTACAGCCGATAAGAAAATATTCTAACTTGAAATTCAGCACCGAAATGCAAAACTCAATCTGGATTTTGAAACTATTTATCAAGAAATAAGCTTTCACAGAACAAAAAAAGAGAGTAGCTACGATGTTCTTCCTCTAATTAAAAAGCAACAGAATGGAAATATTTGATCTTACACAGCTGGACAAAAGCTATACACCATCTATTTTTACACGTTTGGAAGAAAAACACTTGGTGATGAGGAATACTGAAACAAGTGTCAAAAAGGAAGAAATGAATCACCATCTCTGCAGGAAATTCTATCAAAACACATTTAAGCAACTAAAACATGACAATAGAAGTTGACTCATCTTCTACCACGACATTCAATGTGACCTACTGGATCAAAAATCCTTCCTTTACCACTTATGATTCGACAAAAGCACAAATATGGATTTCATAAACTGGCCGCCGTTTCTGCTTAAATGATTCCATTGTCAGTCCAACTGGGAGCTACAAATGAGCGTGGACGCAGCACGAGCAGTGTAAGCAGCCACGGTGAGAGACAAAGAGCGCCACGGACACCAAAACAACAACAAGAGAGAATTGGAGGGAAAAGAGCAGAGAGGCAGCGTGAAGCACCAAAACACTTAGACACAAACTGATGGAGACAATATCTTACAGAAGACACCTTTTAATCTGGACATTACAGCTATATGTGAAATGAAGTGAATAAAATGAGTGTCAGGTTGAAGAACTCGTTTGGACTGAACCTCTCAGTAACGTAAGAGGTTAAGTTAATAGTTCAAACTACTTTTCATACAAATATAAACACTTCTTGTGGAAACAAATTGCTCCAACACCAACAGCTGTGAGCCAACACGGAGCAAATAATTCATCCAGCCGTAATCATTCTCACATTCTTTGCACTTGACTTGGGGAAAAAAAAAAAAAATTCCATGAGCATGCAACTACGGAGTCAGGCTTTTTTTCTTGGGTTTGATAAACACCCCATAATAATGCAGAGAAATCTGACAAACAAAAACACACACACACACCCCCGCACAGCAAAATACCTCAGCAGTGATAGTGTGGTGAACCCCTGCCTGTGTGGCAATGAGTCACTGAGCGAGCGAGCGCCTGTTTCTGAATGAGGCCCCGCTTGTTCATCGTGGCCAAGGTAATCCCCCGTCCGCTGGCTGCCGGGTGACACGCTGGACTATAAATACACTCAGCCTTCATTTGTAGAGAGCGAGAGAGAGCGGGGGGGAGAGAGAGAGAGAGAGAGCGCGCGAGATAGGCCCGAGTCCCGACTGCAGCGTCATCAACCGCTGTCTGGGCAAAAGCAAGAAAAAAAAAAAGGCTGTGGGTATAGACGGGCGGGGGCATAGGATTGACTGCAGCTGCTCAAAACGCACTTCCCCTTTTATTTTCATATGCGCATGATGAGAGGAACATCAAGCCCCCCCCCCCCCTGTCCCCCCCAGAGTCGCACGCGACCACCGTCCGAGCACAGCCGTTTAGGGCAATGTGTGTATTATCACTGCTAATGCAGCCGTGTGCTTTCCCTCCAAAAATCAAACAAGTGCAAAGGGTAGGAAACCTACAGGGGTATGAGAAGTGATGAATAGACGGAGCAGCAGGCGTTAGTATTGTGTTATTTACGGTCATGTGGGTCACACTGGAGCAGATACTCCTGGCTTCAATTACTCTCAGCTGCCTGGCTGCCCAAATGCCCTCACTGTGTGTGTGCCTGTGTGTGTGTCTCTGTGTGTGCGGGAGTTGATTGCCCTCTGCTGGACGTGGATGCAGACAGAAAAAAAAAAAAAACACATCCACTGCCAATGTTTTTGGGCAGAAATGTTTGCTGGGATTTAATGGAGCCGGCTGTCCGACGCAGGCTGAGGGTGGTTTGCTTTTGTCAATAATCACAGGACCGTTTACTGACGGCACAGACAAATGACAAAACACTGTGAGAGAGCGGCTCGCGTACAGAACACACCATTTGTTGCCCGAAAGCAAACTTCGACTCGCAACAGAGGGCAGAATAAGTCGACGGCATCCGAATCGAACACGTGGGATCGTTGATCCTGGAGCGACTTTGGACAACGGAAACTAAATAACCTCAGCTACTCGACTGCAATAGCGATCACTGCTCTGCTGGTATTCATGTGACTCAGGCGAGTGGCAGGGGAGAAGGTCTGTGTGGTCAATGCATGCATGCACACAGAAAGGTCAGCACAAAGAAATAAGCTATATTAATACGACTCAACCTTTTTATGTGTGAAAGCATTTCCATTTCAGTTATCAGCCCGGTCAATCTTGATGGCGGTGGTTAGCATTATTTCCTGGCTCCAGACTATTCTTGCGACAGGAGATACTCCAGAAAAGATGCTTCCCTTTGACTGAGCTGGACTTTGCATGGTTGGATTGGTTTTCAGTGTGAAGGCACGCCTTCTCCTTGGAAATCTACTTGATGATCACTCGAGTAGATTCTACCTTGGACTGACCGTTTTATATCATGTAATTATGGAGAACTCTGCAGCCTCAGCTGTACGGCTTGATGAGTATGCTGGGTTAAGGCTGGCCGATGCATCGCATTAATTCAGTTTGTTTTTGCATGATGTGAAAAATCTGTTAACAGTGAGTTAGTTAACAATTAACGTAGATAATAGCCGCCTAAAATCATCACAAACTGTGACATGATGGTGAACACCACCCTCTACAGTTTGCAGGGGTGACATAACTCCAACCTAGCTCTGGGTATCTTATGGGGAATCGACGGTCACATCTAAAAGTCTACACTGATCTGCTTTATCGTTACAACCAGTGACGCTACGGATGTGACGTTCACTGCCAGAAGGGGGAGGCAAAAGGTTCATAACAAGTTTAGATTTCATTTTATGGACAACATCACACCGTCCTACACTGGGTTTTTCAAAATATTCTTCATTGCATTAAAACTATCAACTGTGCAGGCTTATAAGTGATGAAACAACCTGTGTATACTCCATGCACAAAATATCCAATACACATGAGTTTGTTCTTAGACTAAGATGTTACAGACATACTCCTGGACGCTGTGGTTCCTATGATTTGGGTCCAGTTGTGTAAAATGCACTTCAGAAAGTCAGCGGGCAACCCTGCTACTACTGAAGAGCTGCAGCCTCCATAACACCCGGACATTTAACCATATCTTATTTATCTAATCGAGTGGTAGCAACAGATTCTAGGTCCACCGTCAAGTACAAAGAGGCTGCAGCAGATGAATCAGGTGCAGACATTGTACAGAGTTACCCTTTCATACATTCAACACGAGATGGTCCGTGTCAGATTTGCTCCAATCTACTGGAAATAGCGATTGGTTCAGGCAAGAGGAGGCACCTGGTAAGAGCGTGCAGGTGGCAGGATGTGATGCAAAGAGTATCGGAGTACAAAATTAGCACCAGAGATATGCTGATAAAATATGAGAGTGTCTTGTAGAACAGCCAAAATCAATTGTAATCTCTTGAGCAGCAGGTTAAAAACATTGACTAGCTATTTTGCCGGTGGACAAAAAAAAAAAGCTAATTTTACACATTGAAGATGGACGATGAGGCTACCATCGTTGGCGTGTTCGTGTTAAATGACCCTTCGACCGCTTATGTTTGTGTCCTTTTGGTTTTGCATCATTGCATGATGGAAACATCAACACAACCCCTCACTGGCTGTGGACGACCTGCTCTATCCACACATGGGCTCAATCGGATATTACACAGACTTTGTGGTAGCGAGCTGGCAGCGTAACGTTTAATTTAATGTCCAGTCCAACTGATTTTGTTCTCACATACAGCTCCTCCAGGTAATATCTAGATAAGTTCAGGGTTGCAGTGCATGTGTGACAGGGACTTGAGAAGCAGATTAGGCTATTACTGGTGGCCAACACTGCTGGAGGGCAGGTCGAATTACAGACAGGCCAAAAACACAAAGTCTTAAGAGCCTTCAGATGTTATCTGTGATAGTAAGTTGGCTCTGCTGCTCTTATTTTGTTAAAAGTCTCTTAAAATGCTGCATAAAAAAAACAAAAAACAGACAGAAACAGACAAACACAAGCCCACACAGCCTCTTCTATCTATAACCCGTCTTCATCTGAGCATCTCTAAAGTCTGAGCAGCAGGCTGGATGAGGCAGGGGAATACAAACGCGGGCTAATGCAAGCCAGATCAAAGGCCACTTCATCCAGATGTTTCCAGATGAGTGAGAGAGTCTATCCACATACACTGGCAGCAGAGAGGGACCAGCGAGCATGATGGTACGCAGAATAATCTCATAGCCAGGTGTGAAAATTAACAACCGCCAAGCAGGAAAAGGTAGTGAGATGCGTCTGTGGTGGAAGGCTGTAATGTGAGTGTAATGTTTTGTTTCCCATTTTTCATTTTCAGGAGAAAATATCACATCTTTTACTTAATTAAATGACTAAATCAGATGAGAACTCCCCGAGGAACGTGATGTGAAGATTTCTGACATTGCAACACAAACCAGCGACCATTCACTTCAAGTACTACTTTAGCACATTAGAGTAGACACATATTTAGATACTGTGGCCTCCAAATGTTTTTCAATGCCTGTGGTTCATTTCAGATTTCATCTACATCCTCATACAATCTAATTAAACAAAAGAAATGCCATGGTTATCGAGCATGCTCCTGGCAGGTTCCCTGTGTGTTCAACAAGTGGTGAGCTTCCGTGTCCACATGGCGTTGTTTGATAAGGAGGCAGGTCCACGGGAGATCTTTAAGAAAACGGCGGGAGAAGTACGTCACGCCCAGCTTCACATGACGACTTAAAACCACCGTCTAATTGCCGGGGGCGTGAGAATTTCGGGGTCACCGGCTAGTCGCGGCTGAGAAACACATGTGCTGCAAGTCTGACGCCGGCAGAGGATTAATATAAAAAAAGTGAAACATTCAAATATGGACTGAAATGAGTACATGCACGCATGTGATCACACCCGCTTCTCTACGCTACAAACAGTTATGACAGGTGAAAGTGTGGTATAATTTTGCTGTACAGGAAGCAGCGTTTTCAGCTCTGAAAAAGACACATTACTTGGCAGTGGTTGATTCAGCAGAAACAGGTATAGTCAAAGAGCTGGTTTCTTTTTCTATAATCAATGTGGACAGTAAAAAGTGTCCCAGCAGCAGAGCTAAAAGCCTAACTTGCTCATAATGCAGCAGGGGTCAAAAGGGGAAATCTGATCTTCAAATGTCTTTACTGTTGCAACTGAGCCTGATGAATCCAAACACCTTCAACAGATCGCTGCTATGTGTGCTCATCAAATTAAGGTTCGATTCCCCTGCAGATGAATTCCTCACAAGAGCAACATTGCCATTTAAATTCCTAAACAAGGCTTCAAACCTCATCAAGACAACAGATATAATAGAGTTAAACTAACACAGAGAATCAAGTGAGCGGTTCCTAGATATCCGTGCCTCCTGGGCTTGATTTCCTCCCGATGGGGATGCAAGGGAGAGGGCAAACAAAGGTTGAACGAGGGTATCTGTCACCTGACTTGGCTTCTGTGTTCGGTGTGCTGCAGTTTTGGAAAAGAAGTCAAAGACTGTAGCAACACCGGAGGCCTTATTTCAAAACACCTTTCATTTGCTATCAAATTACTGTGTGCGCCCAGACCAACTACATGGTGTTTTACTGACAAAAATCAGGACTGTGTTGCCCCACGAGGGTTCAGAGCTCAGTGCAAACCACTTCCATAATCATAAGAAAGTATTAATGGCAGAGGGAGGACTGTGGAGATGTGAAATATTAACTGAGAATTGTCCAAATCAGTGGAGCCACAGGAAATCTGGAGGAAAACTGGAGGCAGCTGTTAGAAACTCTAACCCAATCCACTGAAAAACAGAGCACACAGATGTAGAACATAAATTGATGTCAACAAATTATGGAGATGAGAGAATGTTGGTGCTATATTGTATTTTCAAAAACTCACTTTCAAAGCGCCTGTGGAAGCTCTGCTCCAGACATTTTGTGTTCGTTATTTTAATTAACACTTTCCCTTCCTATCAGCAGTTCTGTTTGACAATACTTACTGCAGGTCTCGCTGATCAATAATTTTTCCCCTCTCGGACCTGAACACCTCTCATTTAAATTTATACATTTTACTTAGATCTCGCTAATGAAGAGAGCCAAAAACAGAGCCGCGTTTCAACCATGTCCTGAGCGCGTCAGTGCGATTTGATGCTGCCGCTTTGAACGGTTTGATTGTGAATCCTTCCTCCTCCCTAAAGTTGAAATGAAAATCAGCGCCATTAGTAAGACTTGATGTCAAAGCGGCGCTTCAACAAGTTGAAAACGAGCTGGAAAAATGTTTCTGGCAAGCGTCGCTCACTTATTACCGAGTGACATTCAGATATCAAATAGACGGCAGCAGGAGCTGGCACCGAACTTCAGCTCTGCTTATTACTCTTCTACTCTGAGTGGGAAGTGCTGACCAGAGAGAGAGAGAGCGAGCCACATCATGATCGTCACATTCATTCAGACAGGGAAACTTGGTCAACGGACAGACTGTCCTGGATCATAAGAGTTGCGAGTTTGATCCCCTGCAGTGACAGGGTATCCTTTGGTCCTTCCTGCCAGCTCATTTGAATTCACTCTGGAGTATTGCAGTCACAAGTTGAGCTTGTTAAAAGCTACAAACACGGAGCAAATCTAATATTTCATTACATGTTAAATGACGCTGCTTTCAGGATATTTAATCACCTACAAAACATCTACAAATGATGTCAGTTGCAGTCTTTGAAAAAAAATGCACAGCCAGCTTTAAAAAATGCCCATGCAGCTAGTAGTTACAGATGGTCATTCAACTGGATAATCACAATTAACACCTGATATTAGCAAACATCCACTCAGCTGAAGTGTCCTTGAGCGACACGCCGAATCTTAACCAGCTCCAGCGAGCACACATCCACTGTGTAACTGGCTATGACCCATGACCTCTCTGCGTGAGGGCAGAATGGAAGTTTCCCTCCCACAATGATTACACTATAAGCCCACTTTTGCATAGAAAAACTGAGGGAGGGAAAAAAAAAAATGTAATTTCTTTATTGTGCTGTCAGCAAAAAGCAGCACAAGTGAGGGGAGGATAGTCTCTCTATTATCAGCCACGGCGGAGGCAAGACAAGTCTAGCTGCCTGTCGCCTCTCACATCCACCACACCGAGCTGACTTAGATAAACTTTACAAAGTAGCGACCAACGGCGGTCGCGATACGAGTGTGATAGTCAGCATGTCGGGTCGATTCAGCTGCTCATCCCGCTTCCAAATATATATTTTACAGGCAATAATTATAGTGATGTAGCTGTTCTGGGTAACAGGTGAAAAATTCAGGGTGAAGAAGTCATTTGACTTTTTAAAAAGAAATGATGTTAATGGCTCCATATAATTTTCTACTTTATCCTGTCATCTGCAGAACAATGTAGGAGCCTACTGGTATTTCTAAACTGCTCTCTGATATAAGATGATAGATACATTAGCTGTCCTAACTGTGTCCTCCTCAAAAGTATTATACACACTGAACAAATCAGACTCAAATCTAAGCCTGTTAGACAAAGACAAAAGCAGATTCTTAATGTTAATGTTTCGCCGAGCCTTTGAGAATAAAGTTCCCACATAAATCAGATCACAGAAACTCAACACCATTGCACTATAGCTACTTCCACTCCAAGAAAAAACCTGAATAACCGTCTTGTCAGCCGTGCCGAGCTTCCAAGCAGACCATTACACCAAATTACATGATCTCATGCTTAAGAAAAAAAAAAAGCTTTATTATGTATTTATCATTTAGACTTAATGTGAAGCTGGTTCTTAGCAGTTTGTGGCCATTATGGTAATCAGAAAGACCTCGACTAACTTAGGCAGCGCTGCGAGCCTGCATGTGTATCTCTCCTGCTGATAAACGGTGGTTATCTGTGAACTTTTAGGAACTACGAGTCTCATCAGCTGTGCACAGTTGGTGCTCAAATGGACTGCTACACATCCAAACTCGCAACAGCTCGCACAGAATTTAGCAAACAACAACAACAAAAGAAGAAAAAGGCACAGATAATTAGCCGCTGCTTATGATATCAAACGAGTGACCTGCAGTTGTCTGTAAAAAAAATATCCATGAGAGGATACAAGTGTTTCGCCGCTACAGAGGTGTAATCCCCTACAGGCAGGTGCTAGTGATGGGAACAATCGTTACATGGAGGTGGAGGGGCGGGAGGGGGAGAGAAAAAGAGCAGAGAGAAAGCAGAAACACCAAAAACCACAAATGCCAGCTGTTAGGGAGAGCTGCATTTACACCGAGTCCCATCACTGGCAGCTGACTGTGCCATGGCTGAATGCTACACATGTTACAGCACCCAGAGCTGCTCAGTCATTAGTAGTGCTGTATCAAAAAAGCAAAAGCCCTTTGGCTACAGCATTTTCAGAGAGAGGAAGAACCAGCATTAGTGTGTCGCTTAGGGACAAAAAGTGTGCTCCCTAAAAATAGACACTTTTTTTTTTTTATTAAGACAGATCAGTTATTTTCTTATGTGTAAGAGTCAAGTGAGTTCATATCTACCATGGCATGACAAGTGTACACAATACAGCCGTTGCTTTGCCAGTCATAATATTGTACCAGTGCTGCTTCCTAGCAGAGGGGAGCGGAGAGGCTAAATCCTGCTGACTGCATCTTAACATTTGTAAACACTTCCCACATGCTACCTGAGAGCAAGAGAGCTGCATGGCCCATGCTACTTACCGAAGGTAGTACTGTTTTAAAGCAAATGCAGCGTTGGAACAACTCCTCGGAAAGTTAAACTCTTCTCCGAGTTCAATCCACTGGTTTTTGTCAGAGACCTGTAAAAAAGGAGGAAAGGAGTTCGTTAGGAGATAAAAACACTGGCGACAGCAGCGAGAAAAAAGAGCGGTTAGACCGCAACCATCTGGTCTGCTACAGGTTCCCCCAATGAGGCAATGTCACTATCACTAATCAATAACTTTATCAAACCGCTGAAAATATCTAAAAATACTCGAAATGGTTAAATTACCTAGCTGGGCATTTGGCTAAATATCGCTAAATTGGCTGCTAATATTTGCTATCCGAGCATATTTACATTTGACATATCAGTAACTGCTCAGTACAACTGCCTGACTCCCTTTAGGATACTATCGTTACTGTTGAGGCTAGTTAGCACCACAGCTAACAAGCTAACTTGACTTTTCCGTTTAGGCGTTAAAACCGAACGAGGCTAAACTCCAGCAAACCGCCTGCATCGCAGAACAAATGCTCCAGCTTGCGGCGACCCGTTTGGTTTTGGAGTCGCTTTTGCTCCCGTTTACTGTATTCACTACATGGGCCTGTGAGGCCTACATTTTGTGTTCAGCCATGAAGCCGAAGAAAGATGGCTATGGCGAGAAAGAAAATTCAAGCTTCCCCCTGCGTGGAAACTACCGGTAAAAGCCCGGGCGAAACGCTATGTCCTAAGCGGTGTTTCCCGAGGCCGGGCTCCGTGCCGATAATCGATGTTAAACGTGCCCGCTAATTTTGAGTCGCTCCAACTGCACTCTGACTCCGAGCGGTTGGACTCTCAATTCAAACCACACAACAACACAAGCCACCACATTGCATAGAGATACATGGCAAACTAGCACAAGGCCAACACCGACCCCACTAACGTTTTTCTAGAGGGTTACACTTGTCCCGGGTTACCCACACGGAGTTGTAGAGTGTTCCACCGAGGAGTCCACAGACGGCAGAGTGTGGAGAAAAATCCACTTTTAGTTCCCACTCACCTTAGCAAATCCACCTAAAGAGACGACTCTGATATAGAGAGCATTCAGATCCAGCTCTTTCCCACCCACGAAAGGAATCTTCTTGAACGGCGATCTGAGGGGATAACACAAGAAATAAAAGGCACATATGTTTAAATAACAGTTTAAGTTAACTCGCAGTCGCATGCAATGAAGATTTAAAGTTACATTTCTTGGGAATAAAGACGCCCCAATCTCACCCTCTGCTTTGGTGAAATTGCCGCAGCTCGTCCAGGAAAGCCTGTCCTTTCCTTCGCTGATCTAGTAGATTTTTCCCCGTCGAATTTGCCATTGTTTTTGCATGCAAAAACGGTTAAACCCCACTTCAGTCGCTTCTTAAGACACCAAGGATCCCATACTCCGCCGGCGCTCAGTCATTCGCGAAGCTGAGTGTTTAAAAAGTTAAAGAAATAGCTGATAGCAAGAAGAGCGGCAGCTCGCTAATAAAGACTGATGCACACAGAAAGCAAGCCCGATTCAACCCCGGACTAAGTTCCAACGAACAGTCACAAATACGACCGATTTACCGGCAGATTAGAAACGCCATGGCAGAATGTGGAGAATAAATGCTTTTGGTCGCGGTTGTATTCGTTTGGAGTGGTTTGACAGTGTGTTACGGACGCAGCTCCGAGGCTATCGCACACACTGTAGAGCGGCAGAGGGATCCAGTTCTCAGACAAAAAGATGTGAAGGCCGCGGAGCCCGGCCTGCCATGCGTGCAGCGCCCTCTGCGGCCACAGGCGGCACTGCACCGTCCAGAGCAGGAGCGGGTGCTGGAACAATAGACTGTTTTCTTTTTTAGGGACCGTCTGACAACTCGTCTCTGTTTGGAAAACGGGTCAGGAGCTACTTGGAAATGTCCCGTGGGGGGAGGGGATAACACTAATTAACATAGCTCCCTTGTTATCCCAACCAGGCGTGTAATGGAGGGCAACCCCTCACTTTATTGATGAAATACTATTTTTCAAGACTGACATATAGCTTTTGTATATTTATAACTGGCTTCATAATGAATGAAATAAAATCTTACACCACTGATATTAGTTAAAGGAAATTAGGGGTATTTCCATGAGGAAAGAAAGAAAACTATCATCTCCCTATAACAATTACATATTCATACAAATACTACAGCTTTAAAACTTATAAAATACAATGCAGCCACTTCAAACTAACAGTGCAGGAAGTCAAATGATCTACTGACATTTATTAAAACTATTCTACAACTGAAAGAGGTATAAAGGAGGCACTTTTTATTTCCATAAGACACATTTCTTTCTAATTGTTAAGAAAAAAAACAGATCAGTACTCTATAACTACAGAAGTTATTATTATTTACTGATAGCCATGTGCTTTTTCATAACTAATGTGTTCCACTACACTAATTATACATTTAAGGACATAAATATTTTTGTATTAGTGATTTTGGGCATATATTGTGAAATGACTTGCATTATTTTGACATCTTTGTGCCTCCTGATATTTACGTTATACAGCGCAACAGGGCTGGGAACTCTTAATTGACAACATGACGTAAATTTGATTGATGTTCAGTTTAATTTTAGCGTTTATTTTATTTATTTTTTGCTCATATTGCAATTTCATGAGAGTTTCAGACCATATAAATGGTATATTATGATGCATAATTCCATCACACACTGTAATGATTATCTGTTAAATCCGCTCAGTGTTCGTAGTAAAAGTTTTTAGTGGTTCATATTTTGTCACTACAATATCAGATTTTTTTATGGTGCTATTTGTTGCTTAAAACTTGTGAACCTTGTGGTAAGCTGCTCCTACCCCTTGCTGACCACTTCAAAACGACTTTTATCTCACTGTGTTGGTTGAAAATTACTCCTGATCCCTTCTCCCTGTAACTGCCAAGCGGATATCTTCTTGATGGGGTTACATTCAACCATTACACGTACCCCTTTGCTCAATGAAAAACCTGTCACAAAATGGCGGAGACGTACGTTAGCAGACCCCATTTTGAGGAATTGACACTAGACAGCGGAAAAGTGCGTGTCCTTGCGTGTGCTTTTCAAAAAAGAGTGCTCTTCTTTGCAAACAAACTGCGGCACACCCGAGTTCACCCCACGCCTGTTTGGACTCTCTCCGCTCGTCAACCGAATTCGAAGCTAACGAGCCGGTCGTGCGCTAGCCTGTTAGCTTAGCGAACGTTAGCTTACTTAGCAAAAATGTACCACGAAGCTGTTCCGAGCAGTTCATGTTAATCCAATTACCCGTCGACATATCGCGCTTACAGAGAATTTATCTACTGTTTGGCGCCGTTACTTGTCAGTATCAGCCATTATGTGTCGAAGAAATACATGTTCTGTGTTATGGGCGCTAGCTGTACCAGCGTCTTACATTAGCGTGTCAGATTCCACTCCCTTATTACACAGCTAATATTGCTAACTAGGTTACCTCCGGATTCCAGCAGCTCACCTAGACACTCACAGAACGAACATAACGTTGTAGCTGTCATCATTTAGCAATGTGTAACACTAAAGCTGAGAAGTTTTAACCACAAAAGCCCTGACAAACTAACTTAGGTTACTGCGATAATTGTTTAAAAGTACGCTAGTGTTGAAGCTAACAGGCTAGTTAGCCACCGCACATGCGTACCTTAGCTTTGCATTTCTATTTAACATTATTTATATAGGTTTTCATTTATTAGTGGTCCAGTAAAACAGATTCATTAGTTTGTATTGTTGGTCTTTCCATACCGACCTTATGTAGATACTGTATGCACAGATTATTTATGGGATAATGATGCGCTAAAGGTGAAATCCATCTTTGTATTATTATTATTATTATTATTATTATTATTATCATAAATATTATAACAGTATTGTCAAACAGAGAAAGTCGAGCACAGAATCGTTTCTGTTTATTTACTTAGTCGCCCGTCATCATTTAATGGTAGCCATAGCTTCGTATTTAGCACTCTATTGTTGTATCTAATTCATTTCTGACAGATGTGCTGTGATACATCTACTCTAAACGACAATAAGGTGGACCTCAGTTACATTTTTTTGGGTTGAAAAGAATAATTGAAAACACTGCTGTATCATGAAGACTTCGCCAGAAAATGGCTTACTACTCTGGTGCATAAGGGATTTCCCTAAGGTGCATTTGGGGATTATTAAATCATTTCAATGCTGCTTTTCAGTTTTGCATAAAAATGGACAAAAACTGACTTCCATTTTAAATATTGAATCTATTGACATATAGTATGGAAATGTTAAAATCAGCACAAGATTTGAAGTCAGAACATCTGCATCACATCATTTTCCTCTTGGTGTCCTAAATTACATAACAAAACCTTACTTACATTTACTTATCCCAGCCGGTAACTTTGAGCTGTTTGACATAATTTAAGGATTTATTAGCTTATTAGCTTTGTGATATCAATGTGATAGATGATAGGGTGATGTTGTCTGCAGCAAAACACTTCACACTCCAAAAACATGGATACAACATGATGAAGATACTGTACCAGTATGAGATTTCATGCTTTTGACTAAAGCCTACATTCAGGGCAATCTGACTGTTCATAAAGAGCCAAACTGTGGAAATGCACAAATATATCATACAGCAGATTATTATAATCGGTACAAAAGATATGTTTTCAGAGGCATTCATTAATGCACACCGTCAAAGATCATACATGTTAAATTAATTTGACAGTTATTGAATCATATGATCACATCTACACATTAAAAGAGAAATACAGGCTCAACATCTGTAAACAAAGAGCAGAATGAACTCCAGCTCTATCCTTCACATCTTTGCAGCCACCCATTTAAAGTGCAGTTAATCAAAAAAGTGATGAATGATGTGCAGTGACTGTGAATGTGCACTTGAACGCTGCACGGTCAGTTATGCCATCACACAGAGGTCCTCATCTGATGTGACAGCCAGGCCTCTCATGGCATATGGCGCAAATGGGGCCAGTAAGCTCGAGCTGCCTCCAAGCACCCAGACAAAAGACCCCAGTGGGACGCTAACTGCTTGTAACGTCCTTACACCTCCCTGCTCCCTGCAGCTTCCACGCCTGAGGTTTGTCTCTCTCTGAAGTAATGTGGACTCATTTGGTGGGAAGTGGCTCCATCTTCTGGCAGCCAGGAATCACGTCCGAATGATGGGATGGATTCACCTCGTTGCGTTAGGAACATATTGTACTTGGAGGGATCAGTTGAGAGATTTTAAACTGGATACAGTCACAGTTGGAGCAAGATGCATGCTGGGAGATTAAGGGAGGGCGCTGTGGGTGGCAGTGAGTGATCCTAATACAGCCGGAAGTTGTGCAGTGCAGTACATCTGGTGCTGTAATTGAAAAAGTTGTTTGAATATTTGAACTTTCTGAGTATTTTTAAGTCAGTATAATATTACTTGTCCCTAAGATTGTTGTGGCTTTAATATGTTCACATTTTCCTGCACATCAGTTTAAAGTTGATTTTTATATAAATAAGTATGGACCATTAACCAATGGACCAAAGCCACATTTAACAGAATTTCTAAGTTCGTTTGCAGTGGATGGCCCGTTATACAAACACTCAAAACTCAATAAGCAACTACATACAAAACAACTTAAAACAAACAATGATACAATCAAATTACTACAACACTCAATTTCAAGCACCAGATCACATGACTGAATACATAACAAGCAAATTAATTAATAAGCAAGAGCAGAGAGCAAAACTGTGTTGCCTTATCATAAGCATTACTCGAAGATCTGAATGAGCAGAGTTGCATCTGTATAAAACAGTCAACAATGATTTAAATCCATACATGTGTCAGTGGCACTGTACATACTTTGACTTATAATGGATCTGTAGTTTGTTATTGTAGCTGGCCTGCTGAATAAGCAATTATAATAACAATTATTATTGTATATTTGATCCCAATTACAAGAGTTTAATCATTCTTTTTAGATCTTTTCTGAACTCCATTGTAAAATAACACATTAGAACAAAGTTTATTCATTGTATTATTTGTATTCAGTGAAAGATCATGCTCATTTTGTTGCTAAACCTAAACAGTAATGTATTAACTCAACAAATCAGTTTAAGATGAGAATCACTGGAGTGAATCAGGACATGATCCAGTCCTAGTCAGTCTTGATCAGTCTGGTCCAATCACAGTCGTATTTTAACTGCACATCCAACAAATCATTAAAAATGTCAAATTTATATGTATACAAAAAATGTCACAATTGTGCCTTTTCTTTGGTCTCTGATCCATTATCTTCATTACAAATGTGTGTGCTTCATTTGGATGTTTGAGCATCGATGTGTGGAGTGGTGTACTGTATGTTCAGAGTTTGACATTCATCTGCAGAAGGGGAAAGTAAAGAAAGGAAAGATGTCTACTTACAAGATGGATTTGTGACATCACCAAAGCCAATCATAGTCCAATATACAACCTGAAAAATGAGATGTAGAAAGTTGCATCCTCCAGTGCGCATCTCTGAGAATTGACTTAAAAGTGACAGTGTGAGACATGTTGTGTCAAATAGTTTAACTTCAGTTATTCATAATGTTTGCATATTCATAGATTTTTTTAATAAAGGAGAGGAATCTCTGCACTGTTTTAACAAGGTAATTGAACTTTTGTAAAAAAAAAAAACATATTAGACACTAAGTATTATTCATTGTTATATGTCTTAAAAACACGTCTTTAAGCTTTGTTTGTAAAATAAATTTTTTTTTTTGTGAATAACTTTTTATTGAACCACTACAAGTGAGACATACAGTAGCATCCATACAGCTTTTATAAACATAATCCCTCCCTAATATTATAGACTTGATTCAAATGCTAAATTAATGTCATGAACTTAAGTGGCAGCAAATCCCGAATGCCCGGGAGCCACGATGTTTCCACCAGAGGCTGGAAGTCCGTCCTGGCTCACGTTGCGGTGATGGTGACCTTTATGTGACTGTAGTGATTTCTTTGCATACCGTAAGCCGCTGAGAGGGAGAGAGGCAGGGAACAACCAACACCTGCATGAATAATCCAATTCCACTGCCCAGATATGTGTTTAAATATTAAGTGTCAATTTCAAAGTAACAAACAAAAAAAGAACACAGATGCTGTCTTTGGGGGGGGGGGGTCAAGTGCCTTGCTCAGCAGCACCTCAGCAGCGCTTTTCAGGTTCACTACATCTGATTATACAATCCCTAACATTGGACTTCTGACTGTCATTCAGTAGATTAATTAATGATTGAACCAGGAGCAATAAAAAAAGCTGTAAAATAAATAAACAAGTATCATTGTAAGTTAATCAGTTGTGATTCTTCAGGTGCCATTTCTGCTGTGACAAACTGTCTGCAGTGAAAGAGGCATGCATGTGTGTGTGTCCATTTCCATCACTAGGTGGCAGTTGTGTAAAGGTTGGGAGCCAGTTCAGTGAACTCGTGAAATACAATCTTGTTCTTCCTCTCTCCACAAAATATTCAGTATCATTTGATTGATTGTCTTTAGTTTTTATGTAATTATTGACTTTTTAGCCACCAGATGTTTTACCACCCTGACCTGTTACACTATATCCTCACATACCCTAAACACTTTTGCTATTCAAGACACTTATTGTATGGAAACACGGCATGGCCGATGCAATTACCCATAGATTATACATACACATACGTACAGGGTGTGAATTAAACTGCAACTGAGATTTTTCTGAACTGTCTCACTGAGCAGCAATCAAGTAAATGTAGTATTCATTCATATTCATGTTCTCACACCTTTTGTCAGTTGTAATTATATAGTATACTGTATAGAATTCACCACACTACTCTACTCTAACCTTATTGGCGGTGAGTGTTAAACCTTTTCAATACACCTCATGGAAGTGGGGCAGTGGGCCATACTTTGACTCATCTGTCATGAAGGCTCCTTTGGTTTCTCTTGTTTAGTCTTTACTTTTCAGGACATTTTATACCATATTGAAGCTTGATGATGTGGACTGCTGTGAAATCTTTTGCAGATTTTTGACTCAGCAGCGCCAAATGTTCACAATGTGCATGAAGTCCAGGACTTTATCCATGGCATTTTGACTTTAACAGGGAACAGACCGGTATAACTAATGACTTTGACAGTGGATCCACTTTATTCAAGTACACAATTGCAGGAACCTGGCACTGGCACACTCAAATAGACCGTACCCATCATGAATAGTATTATTTACCTGTGCTATTTATTCTATGAACTGTCCAGATATCTGCTGTTAACAAAGATTGACCATGTTGTGATTAAAGACCCTCTGAACTTGGGACTGATTCAGTGTCTGGTAGCTCTTCCTTCTGTTGCCATAACCATCATAGCTGAACACACTCAGAAAAGAGCATCACAAGAAACACAAAGACTAATGCCATATCAACAGAAAAGTCACAGTGACACCTTTACAGTTTGATTGATGGGTGATCTCTTGGAAGACTGTGGCCATCTTTCCCAGGAACACCTCATTGGCACATTTTTAAGAGAAGGAATAGTTTTCCTCAACAGGTCTTATCTTAACTTGGCTATGGACACTGAGGATTGGTGATACACAATTAGAATTTGCACAGTAACAATTTAGAAGTAGTGACAAGTTCATTACAGGACCCTTTCACAGATGACATTTTGACATGTGACAGCAGGACAGCACAGGTGTAAATAAATAAAATAATGATGGCAGAATTCCATTTAGCTGCTTCAGTTTCAGAGTGTTGTGCATTCAGGCTCACTGTCATGACATACTGAGTGGAATGGATCCATCGTTCCTGTTTGTAAGACTTGTGGTGCTTCTACTATGAGAAGTCAAAAGAGACAGGCCTATTATGATGCTGCGTTCATGTCGTATGGGACGGATGGAAGATATATGTTAGCAACGTGCAAGCATTCATGTCATCTGATAACTCAAAACGGTTGTATGATTACACAATTAGTCGTTGGAGTCTATAAGTACTATATTGTACTATATTACCGTATATTCATAACATTTGGGTTGAATTACATTGAATGAGTAGCTCATATTTGTCTGGTTTTCAGGCCCTGCTGTATAATTAACTGCGAAGTTGGATCCACCAAAGCTCTGGGAAAAGTCAGATAACAGAATTTGCAACTCAGAAACTTGATTACAATAACTCAGATATAACATTAGCACAGCATGAACCTGAGACATAACAGTCCAGTGACAACAAGTATCAGATTTTGGTTCACCCTTGACAAATGGCAATGAGGATACCCATCAAACACAAAATAAATGGTCAGGAAAGGAAAGGAAAGGAAAGGAAAGGACTATCTTCAAGGTTTAAACTGTACGAGAAACACAAAATTGCAAATTTAGTCAAAAATCACTCACTATATTCAGTGAATTGTGAATATCTAGGTTACTCCTTAAGGTTATTTGCACCTCTGCAGTTTATAGATGAACAAAGATTTCATTTTGTCCCAATGTTGACTGACAAAAAAGGACCATTTATCTGATATACTGTTACTGATTAGCAGCTTATCAGGTCAGTGAGGTTGTAGAGGTTGAACTCTGTTTGTAGAAGAAAACCTGCAGTTCACTGAACTTAAATGTTTAACCTGCACAACAACACAGTAAATGTGAGTTTACATCTATCTCTATCTGCTATAGTTGCTACAGTGTAGTTGTGTTTTGTTATTAGTGCACAACAGAACAATATCCAGTTTCAGGGAGATTAAAAGGGTCAGCTGGCAGGGAGGCAGGCTTGGCAGCTGGAAGACTGGCTGTTTCCTGAAGTATTTATAACAAAAAAAAAAGGGTGAAGCGGAGGCTGCCATGGTTTCACTCCACAATGGCAAGGGTGCGGTTGAAACTCTACTACACAAACCTGTCCTCCTTCCCCCCTCCCGGGTCAGGCCAGCACTGAATAGCCCCTGAAGAGATAGCTGGACGTAAAGGGACTCATCATCCTCTTTGTCAAACATGAAGTAGGCCAGTGTTGGCTCACTGATGTTTATATGGAGATGCTGTGGAGGTCACTTTCATTTCATTTCTGTCAGGCAGGGTGTCACTAATTTCAGGGGTCCCTAAGCAACAAAGGGTGCTTATGACAGCGCTTTATTACACAACTATATATCTGTGTTCATTGTATTATTAAAACGTGTTTTTCTCTCTTCTTTAATTTCATTCTAGGTCAACATTTTGTTTCATTCTCAACCTTTTCTGAGTTTCCATTTTCTTTTCAGCTTGTCTGTGGTAACGGTAACCATTGACCTGTGTTGCATGCCATGAACAATAATCCTGTCAAAAATTTGTGAAAATGGGCTGACATCTAATAAATAAATGTGTTTTTTGTTGACATTGGCTTTGAATCAAAAAATGATGAAAGTTTTTCCATCAAATAGTTGGTTTTCATTTCTTCTGACCTCAAACCCAGTATATAGAAAAGCACTGAAGTGATAACTCTTCCTTTTGCCACAAGCAGAAGTTGCACATTTGATGAAGCCAACAAAATACAGAAATGTGCATGAAACATTATAATTAAGAAAATAGGGGGGGGGGGGGGGTGCGATGCTACTTGTGTTTGGAAGGTCTAATAACAGAAATACAAACCTATTTGGGAATTTGGAGATGTGGTGCTGCATAAAAAGTTCTGTCAACACAGACTACAGATACAGAGCAGATGAAAATCAGTTGCAATGTTTTAGATGTCATTTTTTGTAGAAGACTTCTGAAACATTTCAACAGTTCAAAAACATGCCATACAGTATCAAGCTAATAAAAACAATGTTAAATATATGTTTTGAGCTTTTAAAGGACTTACGTTTAGGTTTAGAAAATAGGGATGAAATGTGCTATATGGGTGCACTTTTACTGTACACAAACCTTACAGAAACATAAACTATAATGTATATCACTCTGTGAACACAAATACAACTAGAAAAATCATGTTAGAGTGGTGGCAGAAAGTGGTTTGATTTCTTGTAGCGTTCCTACAACATTCCTACAACTGTTGGAAGAACAAAGAAGTGTAAAACTGCACAAAAACAAAGTGAAAGATGGAAATAAAATATAAAAAGAAACACTTCTAACCTTATTGTAAGATTTAGAATGCTTTCATAGCTTTATTTAGACAGCTATATTTTGTTTTTTGCCTTCTTGTTTCTCCATTCAGTAAAATGACACTCAGGTGAGCCTGTGGCCCCGCCCACAGTGCACAGAGCGCTCTGATTGGCTGGTTCGAACACCGCTGCCCACAAACACACGCAGTCAGAGAGCTGAGGAGAACATGAGTAACTCCCGATAACTGGAGCACCAGCTCAAGATTTCCACAAGGAAAAACACTTTGAAACAACACAAACAGCCCGGAACTTCTGCTTAAACACTCTACACCCTTCAGTGCTGCCGGTGAGTTTAAAACCTTTACTTTTCTCTGAGGGGAATTAACGAGGGGAAGCTCATCTGGAAGTTTTCACCCGGCCCGTGCAGAGGTTTTCTCCGGGTTTCTTCCCCAAAATCCATGAGGGAGCCTCGTGGAAGCTGAGAGAGTCAGCAAACTCTGAAAATACCGTTATTTCTGCACACAGCTGAAGTACAGTGTGTGTTTTTTTAAGTCTCTAAAATATGAACGCGTTTAGACAAGATGCTAGGAGTTCAGGAATAAACGCAACATTTGAAGCATAACTGTATTTAGGTGTGCTATTTTTCATGTTTTTGCCTGAAACGTCTTCTCCAAAGTCTGCCTCCAGTGCCATTCACTCTCACTTAAAGGCTGTGCTTCTGTTTATTTCCTTAATGTTAATTAAACGTTGTGCTTTTGTTTTCCCATGAGCTATGATCGAATTTAAATGATCATTTTGCAGTATTAAACCAATTTACACCCCTGCACTCTGCAGCTTTCACTCTTATATAATGACACACTAATTGACACTGACAGGTCTGTGCGTGTTTGTGTTGAGGGAGAAACAACAGTTATCACACACACACACACACACACACACACACACACACACACACACACACTAGTCTTTGATTGGCAGGGGGGAATAAATAGGTAGGATCAGTAGCTCACAAAGAGACAGTCTGTGATGATGGTGGGATTAAGTGAATGTTGTCTTTGTGATGAGATCATTAGGATTAGCAGGTTAGGTGGAGGTGTGAAAAATGGCGCTCATGCTGCTGTTTTTGGATCAAAGCACCACAGTGGTGCACCTATTGTGCCAGGACAATGAAGACGGGGTCCATTATTATGAAGTCTTGTACATGTGACAGACAGTCCTGGCTTCCCGTTGGAGGAAGAAGGATGAAGTAAAGGCTCGGCAGGTGCTTCCTGGAAAGAGGGTTACACTTGGGAACGACCGTTCACACTGAACCTGAGACGCCGGTGATGAGATGATAATGGAGATTGTTTATTTTGGTCCTCAACAACAACATTTCTCGACATGACCTTGTGATTTAGCCTGATAATCAGACTTCCTTTCACTTCATTCATTCTATAGAAACTAACAAGAGAAGTGGGCGGTGATTGAGAGGTCTGAAACCAGGCCACTTGTGAATGAATTATGTATTCCACAGTGATTTTTTTTTTGTGTGTGCATGTCACACCATTACACAGAATGTGATGTAACTATAACTCATGACTCGAGGAAAAGGGAAGAGTTGGGGGGAGTGAATGATAGCGGGCGTGTCATTATTATTCATCCTCACATGCTGTTCAGGAAAAATGAACTTCTCGTCCCACACATTCATTGATCTGAGCACCAATTAACTGATGGTCAGGTCAACTCCGATGGCTCGACCTGCTCAGCTGTTGAGAAATTGACTTGGATCAAATTGCATTAAAATTAGAGTCGGAGTCACTGCAACGATTTGTCGATTTTTACTGATTAGTTGTCAACTATTATCATCAATAATTCTGCTAATTGTTGAGTTGTTCAGATGAGATCAAGAAAAAAATCAGATCAGATTTTCTGAGCTTCTCAAATGTGAATGTTTCTGGCTTGTGGACAAATAAAGACATTTGAGGACGTCATTGAAAGATGACAAGACTTCCTCTTCTGTCTGAAATAACAACCTAATACATGAACATGACATTCTGCTAATCTCTATAAATAGATATTTGCATACAAGTACAGATAACTTATAAAAAAAGCTAAGAAAAAGCTAACAACAATAGCCAGTGGGTTCAGAGATTGCCTCCACACAGACTGTTGCAACCAAAGACGGCTCAAACGTGACTGGTCAATACTGTTCGGACTACAAATGGAAACCAGAACACTTCCGCGGCCAGAGTCTTGTTTCCTCGCCTAAAGATTCTGCATTCAGCTCCTATCAGTTCGTTTTAGTGTCTTTAAGCTCATTGTTTTGGTTTCATAGCCCGAGCCAGATATTCCACCCCAGCAAAACGGAGCAAAATGAAGAGTTAATATTTGCCAGGTGGCCAGAAACATGACTCTGCTGAATGCATAAATATGTAACTGTTTGCTGAAAGAGTCGCCGCATCAACGCTTTAAGGTTATTATGTCAGTGTTGTGTATACAGCTTGTAGCCTCAACGTGGGCCAAAAAATAATGCACGTCAATGTTTGGAGCCATAATGTACTTTGAATATAAAGTTATTTAGTGCTTGTAGTGTAACTTTTAATATTTTGTAGGGTTATACTACATATTACAAAAGCAGTACAGTAATATAGGTCTCTGGAGATACTTTGGTGCATTCAAGTTGACTTCTTTTTGTCTGATTTTGGGATTTTGTTTATCGTCAGGGCTCACTGTGTCCCAGTAGTGCCGGTGATCTGGTGACAAATGACCGGCAATACAGTACGTCACTCTGTTTGGGGATGAAGCTGCCACTGCCCAGCTCTCAATGAATGAGCGCACACATGAGTATCAGCCCCAATAATAATCACCATCTGCTTGATCTTTGGCATCAAGCCTCACGGTTTGGGCCTGCCAGGGCTCAAAAAGAAGTTAAGACTGAGGCACACACACACACACACACACACACACACACACACACACACACACACACACACACACACACCACCAGATGAGACAAAGGAGGCTTAATGAGTTAAAAATGCACGTGGGCACATATGGGCTACGATGCTGCGTGTGTGGACACAATGGAGATGGTAATAAAATCTTGGATTACCCCTCATTTATTGAGGGTGCAGCTTACAGGAGGGGATGATGAAGGGTGGTGGGGGGAGTGACGGGTCATGGGTAAGTTAGTGTGTTAAAGGGGGTTTATTATTCAGTAGGTGGATACACGCAGATACTGTAAATAGTTGTACAGTAAGGCTGACATCATGCATTATTTGTAGATGGCTTGGAGACAGCTGAGTAATCTGTATATTTTGATGCCATGAATCATAATGTGACTAGTATGTGTTTGAGGGCTGAGAATTATTAGATTTTTTTTCTTTGTTTCTGTTTATGAGGCTGTGTTTGAAGATATAAGGGAGCACAGGTTTCTCCCACCATGTCTTAGCACTGATGAGGCTGATTAAGGTGAAAGGTGCCCCAGTTTTTAAATCCTTCCCCCACCTATCCCCTTCCTCACACACTAACCAGGATTATTATGCGACAAACAAACACTGCTAATAAGGCTGAGCTCGACGACCCCTCCACCTTTCTCATCTCCTTGGCCTGACCTTCTGTGAAGAGTTGGAGGTGGGAAGGGGCGGCGTGGCTGTTTTGGACTGCAGAGGCTTATCTGAACTGACTGATAAAGCCTGTTACACGACAACTCTGGGGACGTTTGTTTGGACTTTGGAGATTCCAGTTTGTTGGAAAAATAAGGAATTATTGGCAGGACTTTGTGGCACACAATAACATTATTTGGTGTGACTGAATTTAAAGTTAAGGAAATAGAGTTAACATGATTAGCTAATATGTTGACAATAAAGGAGGAGCCCAGCTGTGCTTCACACTGTATTTACACTAGTAAGTTTGTCAGTCCTGATAGTTTTTGGCTGCAAGACCGATGTCTCAAAGGTTTCTGCAACCATTGGTTCTCTCCTGACAGGCCTATCTTTCACAGTTTCACGTCCCAGTTCATTAATTTAATGAACACACGATGTGACGCTCCTGTGTTCATTATGGGGTGACCATCAGTTACTGCTGAAGAAAGCTCAACGGTCAAGTTGGTTTGGTGGCACGCTAAGGTATTTCAAACTGGCGGGTTGCTGGATGCCTGCGCTGCAACTGAAGCAATGATGTCATTGCAGTTAGTAGGCCTGTGTGTGTGTGTGTGAGAGTGTGAGGTCAGCAGAAACCGCTCAGAGTGGGCATCCTCCCAGCCAGGCCTGCTGCAGCTTAAAGGATGCTGTGCCTGTGTTGGTCACTGCTGATTGACACGGTCAACTGACCGCTGACATCATGAAGGGAGGGAAAGGAAAAATGAGGAAGACGACTCTGCCCTGCTGTTGGCACAGGCCGGTGTCATGATGGAACTTTGTTAGAAAACGGTCTTGTTGAGGTTTGGCTGTTGCTCCATTGAGTAATGTTCTCAATGGTCTGAGGAAAATATGTCAAAATACAAACACACCATTGCATATGATGTCACGTGACCACACCACACAGCCCATTCATTCATATCTATTCCTAGACTTGGAGAAAATGTTCACCATAGAGCAGATTGGGTATCCTTTCTTGTAGCTCCTGTTGGAAGCACGGTTTATTGGCCAAAACTGACAAGTATTATTTATTATTTAGTTTGTTGCTGTTTCAAGGTTTGACATTGAGGAATCTCTTGTACATTCTGCTGAGAGACTGATAAATGAAACAAAGCCAGTAGTCAATGATAATCTTTGGATTTAACTTATTAAACCAGGGGTTTTATCTTGTTTTTGTGACAAAGAAAGTTTGAGATATTTTATAAGGCTATACAACTGACAGTCCAGATACAGTCAGTGGACTGACATGTTTTGGGTAAATACATAGCTTTAGTTTAACAATCTCATGTGGCAGCTCACATGCAAGGGACGGAGTACTGCCAACTGAAGCCTCTTTTTACCGACCTGGAATCAGCTTGAAACGGTCCCCCCACTGGACAAGGTTATGGAAAGCACTGGGCAGGAAGCCTGATCCTGAGTCAGCACTGAGGGGCTTTGAAAATCCTGGAGATGACCCGGTGGCGTGTGGTGAGCTGTGGATTACCATCAACAAATCAAAATGGGATTGGCAGGTGGCTCCCACTCATTCAAGCCTTTAAGATGGACTTTACTCGCAGTGTCTCACCTCTAAGGAAAGACCACTCCAACAAGGACAAGCGGAAGGAGGCCAAGAAATGTTTTAATCCTGCTTGAAAGGGGGGATAGGCTTTAACCATGGAAAATCATGATGAGCAAGCTTGTACAGGCCCAGGGGGCCTGAATTTCTTTACAAAGTAATGTTTCATTGAGGATGTTCGACAACAGTTCGTCAACAGACCGTTGACGTACATTTACTTTTTCTTTCTCCCGCACTGAATGAATTTCCCCGTCAACACAGTGCAGCCAGGCCCCATCTGTAATGAAAAGGGGGAGGCCGGGCTCTAAATGAAACGCTCCTCCGACAGGGTAATTAAGTCCAGACACAAAGGGCTCAGCAGGAAGGAGTTTAATAGAGGTGGAGTTAGTATTCTCTCGGGGGGAAGCTGGGTCCAGCAGAACCCTTTTTGGACTGCAGGGATGGGGATAGACACAGGAGGTTCACTGGCCTGCAGCCACTTCACACCACGAGAACTGAGGACATGCACACAAAGATATTACTCATCCGCTTCTGTCTGCTCAAGTTATCATATTCAATGGCAAACGCAGGGCCGCATTTCAGTCTTTCTCACGTCCAGCACAATCCTAACCAGGAAGATTTCAGGTTTAAAACATATCATGCAGAAGACTGATAACTGCACACTCTCTCCACGAGGGCACCTAAAGTGATCGAAGTAATCTTGTGAAAGAACGAGAAAAGAGAGCTTGAATTGTTGGTTTCCGAAATTCATTGAAATTGTTGGATGCAGTCGCTTTAGTTCTGATAAGAAAAGGTATTGGAGGAAGGGGTTCAGATTAGGGATGCACCGATCCGCTTTTTTCACCTCCAATACCAATACCGATATCTGAGGTTTAGTATCGGCCGATACCGATACAGAAAAACAGCGCGGAATTACGGTAACAAACGGTATGTCTCATTGTGTGGAAAAGACTGAGATCATTCTTTTGTGCAAGGCAACAGACTTGACTTAAACATTTGTTTCCTATTTTTAAAAAACAAATAAACAGATATAAATGTACTGAATTACTTATTTATTTAATAACTGTGCACCAGTACAACAATCTTAAAAAAACCAATAGCTTCACAAGCTTGATAGACATTCAAAAAAAAAGTCAGTTCTTTGTAATGGTTTAGTTTAGTGCAAAAATGATTTTAACATCCAATGCAAAAGTGGAAATTTTTCACCTCTTTCCTTCATTTCCTTCAAAGTTAGCTGCTTCATACCGCCTCCGTTTTGTTTACTCAGTTCAATGAACTCTGTGTGCTCTCTGGCGTGAAATTTCTGTAGGTGCTTGATTAAGTTTGTTTTGTTATAACTTGAAGTTTTACCACCGCCCCTCGGAACATTTATTGTGCAGGTATTGCAAGTAGCCGTCGAGTTTGTTGGCTGAGGTAGTGTGAAAAAGTTCCAGATAGCCGATCCTTTCGCGCGCTCCATTTTGAAAACAATGTTCCGCACGGCATGTTGCTTGCGTATGACGTCACTCACAGCGCACAGCATAGAATTATTGACAAAAAGAGAAAATTAGAAATGTTAAAATCCCTTTGGATGCCCAAACATCCAGGCTCAGAGCTACTGGAGTACAGAAACAAGGTGGAGGAGGGAAACCTGTGCAGAAAACATGTATTCTTAACATGTAACCTCAAAGGCCATGGAGGCACATGGCCGACTTTGGTTTCATTTCATTTACTCGTGCTTTTACTCCCCGGACACACACATGATGCCGTGTACTGGAAAAATCAAAAGGACATCACCGCCTAACATTCTGCTTTTACTCATTACATAATGCGTTCTCATTTCTTTTTTTGCACTTATGCACGGGTGCTCGCATGCACCACCGGAGCGCCGCGGGCTGCATGCGTGCTCCACGTGCTGTGTATGTTGTGGTGACGGAGCGTCGTGGAGGTGGATGCACTCTGCTGTCTGGAATAGCCCTGATCCTCTTAAATGATTACTGGCTACGACCAGAGAGAGAGAGAGAGAAGCGTGGGGAACATGCGGACAGATGTCTCACCCCCCCACCCTCAACAAAACACACACAGCATCTATGTATAGTGCAGTTTACAGGGAAGCTCGGACTAGATCCCTGTCCTTTTAATAGACTCCAAGTCTATTATACCGCTCATTTGTACCTGAACAAAAGCAATTCCTTTAAATCATTCATCACCTTTTCCTGGCAGGAAGTAGATTGTGTGCAGAGCGCCATAAAGGGAAAATAAGCCTCTTAATGAGAAAAGTTAGCTAAATGAACGGTGGCAGTTTGTTTATATCAGTGCAACCCTTCAGATCAGTGTTCAGTTGAACATTTTTAAAGATGTTTGTGGGTCCATTATGACTCAAATCATTAAAATCAATTAGTTTATGTCTGTTTGTGAAAATATGTGGCACCCCATAGGTCATTGACTTTAAAATAATCTTGAAATCCCAACAGAAGTGCAGTTACAATCAGTATAGAACCTGAATATTACCTGAAATCTACATCGTCTGTGCAACACTGCAATGCTTTTACAAAGGTAACATCTGGAAACACCATCTGAGGTTAATGCTTTAAAAGTGGTTGAGTCCATTCAATCTGGAAAGTTTCCCTCAGGGTATAAACCCCGAAACAAAGCTTTCATTTCACTCATAACAAGAACTACAGGTTAGTCCACCCAAACCTGACCGGGGTCTTTTGTGCGACAGGTTTCTGTGCCTCATTTACTCAGTTAATCCTAATGGGGCTTTAGAAATATAGGCTCCTCCTTCGTGTGCACCTGAACAAAAGCTAATGTTTCAGTCATTTTTTAATGGAGAATAGGGATTCTTGGAAAGTTGTGAATTCCCACACTGCTCTGTGAACAGGGCTTTTGCAGAAAAGCCAAAAATAACATAGAAGTACAGCTTGTTCATCATGAGCCGGACAATCAACCATGTAAGTTGATCCACAAAGGGGCCCAGCTGCATATTCGGCCCCAAAGACATAATCCTCAAAACTCCCAACTCTTTTGGATGCAAAATTTCGTATGCTGACAGAAGCCAGGGGGTGGCGGAGGAAACGGCACATTACAGACGGATGGCAGAAGAGTGCCAGCATTGTCGCATGTATGTTCCCCCAGCAACCGCTGGGGAATGTGCGTGGTAGCGCTCATAGTGTCACGGTGTCGAGCCCTGCCCTTTCGAGCGTGCCACTCCCAAGTTCACCACTACTATAAAACATGTTTTGTCTTCGCCTCCCCTCTTTGGCTTCAATTCTCTCGCCCTCCTCTGTGCTTGACATTTGACTGTGCGTGGGTGCCTTTGGTCCCTGTAGGAAGCCCCGCTCTCGGGCTCTGCTGAGGCCCCAGATGCACACAACTGGAGTCCAGAGTTAAAGATTTGCCCTTTTGTCCTGTGTTGTTGTGGGTGACCCTTCATGAACGCCTCTGTGCTGAAAAGAAGCAGAACCATTCTGGATTGTTTCCCTCCTCTGTAATCCTAAATGTCGTTCCGTCCATGTTTCCAGTTATTCTGCTTTTGTAGCCTTGGGGACATGGCTTTGAAAGACTTCACTGACCCTTTGAAATCCTCTCAGGCTTGGCCTAGATGTTACAAATCAAGCCTTTCATTGCTGGTCCTTGATCTTTTTCGATCAGTCAATGATATTTCCATCCTCTTTCCTTTACAAAAAAGTTATTCTCTTGAATTTTTTTGGATCCTAAAAGTTGTAAATTGAATTAACAGTACAAGGAATCTGAAGAGTTTGCGCAGTTGTCTTTGACCCAACATCAAGGGTATGCTGAAGACGTCAGGCTAATTTCACAGATGTTTCTCAGTATTCAGTCTTGTGTGTGACTTTGTGTTCCCGGACATATGATGTCATATCTAACACAGCATGTTCCCAAGATGAGAGAGCGTAAGGATAGAGGGATAGATGTACTGTACATGCTAGGAGTCAACTTGCATCTCAGTCAAACAGCACTGTAGTAGGAACAGCTGTGGAAAACCAACATCTGTGCAATCTGAGTTGATCACATGACGTCATGTGTTCTGCTCTTTGCTTTCTTTCATAGAGCTTGCTCTCTCCAAGGCAAATTTGTTGGAACACTTTCCACATGGATGCAGGTGTCATCTCTCTTGATACCTACAGCAACATCCGTAATCCCTGAAAAAACACTAGAGGGACAAGCTTATTGTTTTTCCTGCTTCCCACCACAAACTTTCTGCTGAGTGCTTGTTCGGGAGGTTAGGGGAGTGCTCTGGTGGGACTCGAGGGAGGTGGGGGATGAAAAGGAAGTGGAGGTAAACCCCCACCTCACCTCCCCTATTCCTTCTCATTCCATTTCATTGCATCCTGGTCGTGGAGTTCCTGGTTTGGTTGCTGGTTTGGAGATGAGAAGGAGGTGTGTCTGTGTGTGTGTGTGTGTGTGTGTGTGGTGGGGAGGGTGGCAAGCTAACAAAACAATAGGGGCTTTGTGAGAGGGTCCCGCCGTGACAGGATTGTTGGGGGGGGGCAGGGGGGCGGTTGGGGCTTAGCGAAGCGTAGCCACTTCATTAGTCAGGGCTCTCCTTTTGCACCTCCTCCTCCTCCCATCCATCCTCCCTCCCTGTCATGCTCTCGCAGCGTTTCCCTCCCCGCTCGCTCGTGGAACCACAGAGGCAGGAGTCGCTCTGGCAGGACAGCACTGAGCGTAGCGCAGGGTTTTTTTTTTTTTTTTTTTGACGAGGATGTGCTTTTGAAGCTGACTGGAGTTGTTTGGTGCAGTTTCCTTGCTCACTACCGTGCTGTTTTTGTTCTGAGGTAGGTTGTCTTGTGTTGTCAACCTTCCTGTCCCGTCCCGTCCTTGGCCGCTGACTTGCATCTTCTCTTCCCCTGAGCTGCAGTTTTGGTGTCAGATGACTGGACGCAGCAGTCTCAGGCAGGCCTTTGATCAACGACTGAGGATGTGATTTTTAGTGTCTGGGGTTATGGAGGCGTTTCTATATGTTTTTCTTCCTCATATCAGTTTCATCACTCTGTGCATGATGACATCAGTGGAAATCACTATACGTCTAGAAGTTTCATAAAGCCATTTTGTCGTAGAAATTTAGGGTTATGAGGTGATATTTGTTTGTCCGGGGAGAGAAGGGGGGGGGCTGGTAATGGTTGGGGACTATTGCCTCAGCTGTGTTGACCAAATTATCAGTGTTATTAGGATCTACGTGCTTGTGATTGCTTTCTCCCCCCACCCACACTGCCTCTCTTTGTCAAACACACACCCTCAGGGACCACTGAGCGTCAGGGTAATCTTCCCCATCCGGGCTGGGAAAGGGCAGAGAGGAGCACTCGATGTAACCCCATCACTTCCTCGTGAGAAAGTCTGATGCAATAAAACTCAAATGAAAACAACATCCCGGCTGTTCGCAGCATCCTGAGTGCCTGTTCGTAGCTTGTATCCTGTTATCTGTCCTCTATAAGATTCCATTACTACTTCTGTCACTACACATGGCATCATGGTTTTCAGCTTTCCCAGCTGATTCACCAGGACAACCTGCACAATTTGAATGTATGTCTTTTAAAGTTAATTACACACTTACTAAACAGTGAATTAGAAGAATACTAGAATGACTGGGATCGCTACGATCTAACTAACAAACTAGTTTAAAAGACTGAATGGACATGATGGGCTAATCAGGGTTTGTCCTGAATGACACCGTGTGGAACCAGTTAAGCCAGCAGGGTCATTCACAAGGTTTTCTCTTGTCTCGCTCTGGTCCCAGGAGTCAGGAGGCTCTATTGTAGAGCTGGATAATAAACCAAATATATTGAGTTACCGACATCATGTATATCTCACTGACCTAACCCTCATCACATTGAGTTTTTAATAACTAAATGAATTTGGAATCGTAGGGATTCCCAGTCATGTTTTTTTGCTGCTGATTTTGATTGCCACTCATCATCAAAGACATGGGTCCTATAGGGTTGACTGATGACTGATTTGTCAGACTTGCACTCTGACTGGCAACCCAGATTCAAGTCAAACCGCTAGTGTAGCCTACATCACCATTTTGCATCCCATCATAACTTTGACTGACTGTGAGGGAATATGTCAATAATTCAAAATAATAGCTCAAAAACAAAACACAAAAAAATTCCAGCTACATTTTTTTTTTTTTTACAGTTCGTTTGATGTTCTGTTACAGATTTAAAAGAAGCTTCTTAAAGAATCTGAAAATGTCTGATCTGCGCGGGGGTTATCTGCATTTTCCTGCTCCATTATATCAGCTTTTAAAAAGCCACAATCAGTAGAACTAATAGAAACGAACCAACATGAGGAAGAAAATATTTAAACTCATGTATTGAAATATTCGTCTTACATTTATCATCAAAACAACAGATTTTAGATCGTGTATCCAGCCCTGGGTGTTTGTATTACAATATAAAGCACATTGAGTTAGCTTGAAATGAAATGCTATTCAAAAAATTGCCTCGCCTCGCTGTGCCTCACTCCGGGGAATGTTGATATGTTGAGTGGTTTGATATTTTGGGATCTGTGCTAAATTGCTTTCTTGGTTGTAGTTGGATGTGAAGATCGATACTGCTTTCATTTAGCTTGCCAAGTGGAAAAGGCTAGCCTGGCTCTCTGAAAAATCTGTCGACCAGCGCCTCTAAAACGTACTAATTCACACGTTGTGTCTCATTTGTTTGGTCTTGGACACAAACAGAAATCTGAAAAATCAGTTTGTGGTTTTAGACAGAGTTACGTGGTGGAACTATTTCTTGATGATCACTTTGTCTATCCGCTCAGCGTTTCTGCTGGTCCAAGGTGATGACAAGACTCTGGGTGGTCACTGCTTCTGGCTGTTGTTCACCAAGAAATAGTTGCAGTTTGTAACTCCACTGTTTAATCGTGCTTCTAGCCAAATACCTCCTGGCTCCACTTGACGCACAGACATGAGAGTGGTATCGATCTTGTCATCTAACTTTAACTGTAAACAAGAAAGTAAACCATTGTTGTTCCTTTAAAACTCGTTCCTTTAAAGATGCCTGACTAGCCCGTAATCAGATACCATGTGCATCTTGATAAGCACTTCTCAGAGACCCAGAGGCAACCATCGCAGCTTCCTTATTCACACTTTGAACTAGAATGTGATAAAAGTACGACTGACTCTCTTTTTCACCAATCTGTCTTATCTTTCCACAGAATGAAGAAGTGAATCATCTGTGACTGCAGTCATGGCTGTCCAGACTGGCATCCAGGTAGGATCATCGACATCTAGATAGGATTAGACTGGAGATCAAGGAGAAAGACATTTCTCATGGCTGTGTTTTGAAAGCCTCAACACATTGATACTTGGTTTGTAGAGAGAGTTAAAATCGTGTTTTTGATCCAACCTTTTAAATTGTGGCTGGATTGATGATTTTGTTTGGTTGATATTGGCTAGTTTACAAAATTGGTAGCCAACTTCACCATTTTCACTGATCCTGTCAAATATTTACTAGCTACACGTCTGTACCAAGTTTCAAACCTCAGATTCCAATTGCAGTAGTGCTGAACTTTACTTGATTATAGCACCCACTTCTGGTTAGTCAGTACCATTCTTAGTGTCCACGCAATGAGTCACCCAAGACTGTCTGTGTGCCAAATTGGGGGGGAAAAGTTCCCAGACTGTGCCAGAGTTATTCAGATTAAATAAAGGACTGCAGACATCTGTCTCCCACCCAACAGCTGCGGCGAGCCCACCTGTGTTACAGCATGCCGTTTTGTTGTTGTTATGCATGTCTGACGTTCCACTGCCCGGACCCTGAGGAGTTTCTCCGCACATTTTTTAGGGGGAGTGGGTGGAATGCGCAACACTCTTTCCTTTCCCCTCCCAGCAACAAGAGTATCAAGCCATCCCAAAACCCAGAACAACAAACGTATCGTGTTACAGATTTGTCATATGGCAGCACCTCGTTGACGAGCGCTTTCCTCTGTCATCTGGTTTGGAAAGTCTCTGAATCTTCCCCACCCGTCTTGGACTGTGGATATGCAAAATATGTATCCCAGAGCTATGCACATAACATGTGGCAGGAAACCCTCTTAGACTGATGCCCATGTGTTGATGAGGCGTTGAAAAGCCTTCGGAGTTGCTGATGAACTGTGGTTGAATGCTCTGTGCTTCAGACGGACCAAATTGCCCCAAATGATTGTGTTAATTAGGTTTTTTGTGTTCTGATTGGTTTATACATTGTATTATCTCTGCAGGGTGCTTCCCCATGCTCCCCTTCCAGGACGAATCTTTTCTTTCTTCTTTTTTTAGTTCAAACTTTGTTCTGTTCTTGTTCTCATCTCATTCCCACTCATTAGCAAACAGCAGAGAAAATGATATTGTTCGCTATCAAAGGCACCCTGTGAGGATATTGATCCATATCAGAGCGCGGTGACGCTGCAGAGACTGTAACACTGCAGCTACTTCCAAAGCTCAGCTCAGAGCTTCACTGCTCATGTAGAGCAGTCACGTCCGATAACTGGTCACACTCTGACTGCTCCGGTCACCCATGCTGAAAATATATGCACTCATGGAAGTATAAGTAACATATGCGCACAACTATTAATGCAACAGTGAAACACAACCATCGTAATAGGTAACGTCTGCAGGTTTTGGTCTCTTGCATTAGACGTCTGACTCAGAAATCTCGGAAATCTTCTGTCATCACCACAAATTGTTGCCGTGGGATTAAAACGTTGTCTCTGCAAAGCTGAAAACTCCTTGTTTTTAGCCTGACAGTGTTTTCAAGTTTACCTGATGGGATACGGGATTTCTCGTATGATATGTTTACTAGCGGCTAACTGGTCTGTTGTTGATGTGGTTCAGGTAGTGTGCAGAGGGCTTATCAGACATTTTCAATAAAGTTGCGGGCAGTAATACCAAAACCATAGCTAAAAGATGCTAAAAAGGTCCATAGAACTGAGGGGATTTGCAGAGTCGATGTAAAATTCTCTGCAGGTTCAATACTAGCTACCTCCTTCACGTAACACATAGTCATTTGACCCATTGCTCATCTAAAAATATCGATGTGCAGCTTTAATTAAAGTATTTTTAAAGCATGTACAGTATATTTTAGTTTGGGTGATTTCTGTCAGACAAAATGGTGCAGCTTTTGTATTTGCTATTTTAAACACTCATTCTAAACACAGCGTGCGGGAGGTTTGGTCGTATTTGTTTGTAAAGAACAGAAGAAGAACAGCTGAAGCCTGGACAGACATAGAAACAGCAACATCTACAAAAACCTCAACACAAACTCTAAGGATGAGATCAATGATTGCCCACAGTTAGACTGACATGTCAGCTCTTGGGGGAGCAGCGCTCAAATAACCCACCTCATCTCTCCGAAACTTTCTTTGGCAGCTCTCCTAAAATTCCTCATTAAAACCAAGGCTACGCCGTCTTTTTTCCCCCCAGTGTTACAAATATATGAGATAAAAGTGACCAAATGGAGTGCCAGAGTAGCTCTTTTAGTATTCAGAAAGAGCAGCATGACCTCATTAGTTCAGCTTGGCCAAACCAAACAGCTCTGGGTTTAGTTATGATCCTGAAAGGTCAAAGCTCAACAACCATCCCATGGGAAGGTTTAAGAAATTGGGATAGCTAAAGACGATGCAAAGATGGGAATACTGCTTCAAATTGAATAAAGGAGTGGAAATTGCTGTAATTTCACTTGATAAAAGTGTAATCTGTAGTTCAAGATGTTTTTGCTTGTTGTTTACAGGCTTCATACACATGAATCATTGACTATGAAGAAAGGGTTGTAATGATGTAAACAGATGATCTGTCATGAGAGGAGCTTATATAATGATCGTAATCATGAGAAAAGATCATGATCTTACAAGAAAACCTGGCTGGATTGACATGATTTTTGGAATATATATTGCTATATCCCACTTTTCCTTAGACCTCCTGCTATGGACCTTTGTTTCCGCCCTCGCTATAAGTGGCTCAGGTTAAGAGCATCAGATGAATTCCTGCAGCATAAATGGTAAACATACAGGCACAAACGGTTCAGTACGATGTGTTTCTAACCAGGATTAATATCAACCCACATTCCAATGAGGACAGACGTGGTGAAAGAAAAATAGATTAACTCAGTGCAATGCAGATTTTAGTTAACTAGCCTGAAACCTGAATACTCACTGTGATATAGTCATGTGACAGAGTACGAGCTGGATTATCCCACTGTTCTTTTACATAACTTGTAAACTTTACACTACGCTGCCTTATTTTCTAATTAGCTGCATGTTGAGTAACGTTCATATGTTGTTGTGGACCAGCACAGCGCTGCAGGCAGCATGCCCTCCTAAACTATGTTATATAAAGTGTGTGTGTGTGTGTGTGTGTGTGTGTGTGTGTGTGTGGGTCGGCTCATCCCTTTTTGAAGTGAGGTAACCTTTACAGTTCTGAACATCACATGTTTTTAACACTTTCTCCGTTTTTTTATGTGCATGTTCCACATTGGTTCCCACCTCCACCACCCATTTTCAACTTTATGTTGTCCATTTTGGCCTTTCAAGCTAAACATTTGTTTACATGTCTTTAATCCTAACACTAAACTAACTGTAGGGGCCATCAAGAAAGTACACAATGAATTCATTAATTTGGTAAAATGAGTCAAAATTGCCTGAAGTTGAATGTTAAAGGGGCATTGCACCAATTTTACATATGAAGTTCAGTTAACAAAAAAAAAAAAAAAATTAAACAAACAATTAAACAAAAAAATAACCCTGGTGATGTCATCAGGGTTATCTCTGCTCAGGCCTGAGACATTTTAGTGGAAAGATCTAGCTGCATTATGGGAAATGTAGGATGCAGTGTTTTTGGAGCTCGACCAATTCTCGAAAATAGAAGTCAGCTTAGCTCAGTTTGATTTAAACATTCTTATTCTGTCTCATCAGAATAAATTTAGTCCACACTAGATCACTTTGTTGCTTTTATTGTAGCTTTATTTGTTGCACTACCAGTATCCTTAACACTGTTGTTCAGTGAAACTCGGAGCATCGTCGTAGTACATTACTGTACAACAGCAGCTTTGTTCCAGAAGGTTTCCTGTTTGTAGGTTGAACGAACACAATGAATTCAAGGCCTCAACAAGACTCTGCCTTGTTTTATGCACAATAACGCCTTCAACACAGTGTCCCATTATTGCTGTACGACATGTGACGTACACAAAGATTAAGGCCTGTATCTTAAACAGATGTTAACAAACTGGACGGAGTTATGTAATGTCTGGACGAGTCGTCATAGTGCACATCTGCTGCCGGTTTCTAGATTACCCCTTCTGCAGCCTGCGAATGATTTAAAAAGGTCAGAATAAAACAACATATAGCCATTTTGTAAATCTGAATTATTTCCATTTTGGAGGAATAGAAGTGTTGTCATCTTATACTTCTTGACAAGCAAGAGTTTCCTAAAGGTATACCAACTTAGGTGTTGGCTAAATCCAAGAACATTGAGGCTACACAGGATTATTTTCTGTCTCTTCTTTTATATCAGGATCTCAGTGAACTGTCAGTGCAGAACTGAAGCATGACAGAGAAGGGAATGGGAGGCAGGGGTGTGACAGTAGAGATGGATATGTTGGGACATCAGTGTCAAGAGCCGGGATCAGCGTCTCGCTCCAGGCACTGAGCTTCGGATTGTGACCGAGTGCTAGACACCCATTTAAGCAGTCAAGTGCAACAGTGTTCAGTTGTCTCGGTTTCCTTTTTGAATTTGAAACCAAAGACAAAATAATGACTGTGAGGTCGTCTTTCAGTGGACAATGGAAGACGTTCCAAAAAAAGAAACATGTTGAGGTCGGATGGTTAAAGATAAATCTGAGGATGTGGTTTCCACTCACAGAGTGAACCACAGTGGTTAGCAGGCCAGCGTCGGAGCGCAGCGAACTCCAGCAGAGCACAGAAGTGAAGTGTGGTATGACGGCATCCCTGACGCGTCCTCTCTGCATGGATGGGTCGATAAAATTCCTCTGATATTCTCACAGTGCAAGGCTGAATGTTAACTAGAGTATGATAATGCCGCGGTGCTGACTTGTGGAGACAGTCGGCTGTGGAGAAACCGCTAACCTATATTCAGGGTTAAAAAGCACTCTGTAATGAAGTGTTTCCAAAAAAACATTTATATAGGTTTCCAAACATTGTACTGAAGACATAACACTACTCTTACAGGTCTGAATAACAAAATCTGGCAATAAGAAAGGAACATTATTTTTGACAAAAGTATTAACTTTGCACTCTAAATGCAGGTATCAGTTTTCTGAAATCTTAAAAGAATAGTTCAATATTTTGGGAAATATAAAGATCGATAACTCCCTCATGTCTGGCCAGTAAATATGAAGCTACAGCCGGAAGCAGGTTAGCATAGCTTGGTATAGAGACTGGTAACATGAGGAAACTGCTAGCTTATAGATAGCTTGCTAGCTAGCTAAGCTCTGTACAAAGATAACAAAACCTGTCTGTCAGCACTTCTAAAGCTCTCTAAAGACTACAAGTTGAAGTTTTATGGTGGTGTCATGTGGGTGTAATGACTTCCTAAAGAGTCTGGCTAGCTGTTTCCCTCAGTTTCCTGTCTTTATGCTAAGCTAAGCTAACCGGTTGCTGATAGTAGCTTCATATTTAGTGCACAGATCTAATGTGCAATGCAAACATGTATTTTCCAAAAATGTTGTGACTCTTTTCTTTAAAGTTGAATGTCTTCAAGCCATGACTAACTGAGGAAGCAGCATTCAGATCAGATTAGGCAGATGTCTCAATAAGTGGGCAGCCACACTAATCTGACATTCTGTCAGGCTTTCTGTTTGTGTTTCTAATCCTTTGAGTCATACAATTAACACTTGAATTTAAATTACAAATTATTCTTATCTTCCGAGATCTTGATTTTGGTGGTTGCTTGCCTCAAATAAATATAAGCAGTTCCAAATTTCATCCACAAAAGTTCAGCTCTCTTACTTTGTTTCTGTCAGTGTTGATGGAAACATGCCTTTTAACCATCCCTCCACTTTCCCCCCCTCCTCTCATCTCCAGGTATGGTTCGGCGAGAAATTCGATGCCCCGTTGCTGAGCCCCAGGAGCCCTCGCAGCCCATTAGCACAGCGACACGGCCCCGGCCTCGCAGATGTCTTCCAGTATGACCAGTGGCTGGCAGTGCGACATGAGGCCACCCTGGTGCCCATGCAGGAGGATCTGGCCATCTGGCTCACCGGCATGCTGGGTAAATGCTTCGTGTCAGCCAAGAAATATTTATACGGTTTTGTCTTTTTGCCTGTTTGGTTCATGTTGTTTTGACATCTTTCAGGGAAAACAGATGCTAGTTTCTGATTTATTATATTTTACGATGGTGGATGCAAACAACAGAGTAAATGTGTGCAAACCTATGCATATGTGAATCATCACCGGACAGTTGCATGCTAACAGTTTGCCCCTTGAGGCTAGGAAAATACCGAAGCACAATTGACACGGGTCTCCCATGTAATTGGATTTGGATGCTGCTATTTCCATCCAGGCCTTAGTAAACCACAGAAACAGGAGGGGAACAAAATCCCTCATTTCATCTGTCTCCACCATTATACTGACATCTATTGTCCCTTCAGATACAATGGAGCAGTGAGGAAACTGAAGCTGACTGGAAACTGACTCTATTGTCGACCGGTGAAACCGTTTTTTCGTTAGCAGTAGACAGTCTTTCTCACGAGGAATGTGGGCAGGTACTAAACGATCAGCTTGAGTTATTGGTACCGTGACCATGATGACCCGAGTACCACATTTTTAGACTTTCTAAACTGTTTGACCTGTCTGATAGTGAATCCTGAGGGGCCAGATACTGCAGAAACAGGTGGTTGTGCAGCAGATACAGTTTCAAGCCTCGAGGCTCGGCCGTTGTTGTGTGGAAAATAAACTTTTGTGGAGAAATCTTTAGTCACTTAGTGTTATAGCTATTGTGTATTTTGTTCCCGATGTAAATTCAGTTCACATGGCCTTTGTTGAGCTTCCTAGGGCGGTGATTTACAAGAAGGGGTCGTGGGAGCACCATAAGTCCTTGAGGAGTTAGTAGGGGAGTAGCCTGTTGAACTGCCAGACTGAAGTGTTTTTATAAGGTCCTACAACAAAAGATGCTGTTGAAGAAAAAACTGCTTATAGAGTGAAGAATTCCATTTAAATCTGGGCTGTTTATTTTGTACAGGAGGCCTACAGAAAGTGAAACAAATCTCATCTTTATTAAAAGGCTGTTGCATTGTGCTGTACGTTTTATTCTTTGTCGTTCCACTTTCATTTTTCCAGGAGAAGACGTGAGAGCAGAGTTTTTCATGGAGGAGCTGAATAACGGCGTGAAGCTCTGCCAGCTAATCGGTGTGCTGCAGACTAAGATTGCCCAGAGCTGCCCCACCGCAGTGTGCAAGGTGAGTCAGACAGCAACGATGAAAACGGCTCGGGCGATCGTCCAAAGGGCAGATTTCATGCTCGCACATGGGGGAGGTTTTGGGGGAACTCAGTGTGGACACATCTCTGACTGAAGTTCAGTTTTCTGTTAACTCTAATGAGCCGTCAGGTGGACTTTTGCTACTTTCTACAAGATGTGATAAAGTCTGCTTGTTCAGAATGTACTACTTTTTTGGGCTTCCCGTTTACAATCAAAGATGCATGTGTAGCAGGCGGGTAGAAAACAACAACCTGTTGGAATCTGTATGACACTCCTACTCACATTTCTAAAACTTTTTTCACTACTCACATATTGATATGTTAGCTGTTGGAATCAATGGAATTAAGTAAGTAACGGCAGCTGGTAGCAGTAATAAAACAAAGACTACAGAAAATTAGTGCTGAGAAATAAACCGTGTCTTACCATTAAGTCACAGTAAAGGTGCACCAACCAAGTAACGTTAGCATAAAACAAGTAGCGGTTGCGTACAGAAAGTAACTTAAACATTAAAAAAAATAATTAAGGTTAGCATGAAAACAAGTGACATTAGCATAAAAGTACTTCATGCTTCATACTTCATTTTATGGTGAACATAGAAAAAAATAAACGTTGACATGAAACAAATTACGTTAGCATACAAGGAAGCAACTTTAGCATTAAAAAATTAGACGTTAGAATGAAAGAAATAACATTAGCATAAAAGAAGTACCTTTAGCATATTGGGGAAAAAATTACGTTAGCATGAAACAAGTTATGTTAGCATAAAATAAGTAACTTTGGCATAAAACAAGTCACTTAAGCAATTAAAAAGAAAATAATGTTAGCACTAAAAAAATGTACGTTCCTGTTGTTTGCCTGCTGCAGAAGGTAAGAGCACAAAACCTCTCTCATTCTGGATATTAGTAACGTTAGCATGTACTGATAGAACTTCGTATGGTTTATCATCTAAATCTACCGGATGGTAGATGTTAGATGCATTAAACAAGCACAAAAAGTTCACATGCAGGCAGTGTAATCCGGCAAACAAAAATTAAATATTTCCCACGTTACTTTTGCAATGCAAGCAGATTATGGCACAAAATGTTAAATGGTGACTATAATCGGTCATTTTGGTCTGTTTTCCACCCCCAATATGTGCATGCATCTCACACAGCTCAGTCATTTATATTTTCACATTTTTATCCTTGACCACATATGTCCACACTGATTTTCATGATGATGGTTCATAGAGTTTATCTTTTCTGACAGCTGTTCCCCACGAGGAAGGTTGCGTGCAAGCGGGACGCCTCTCCAGGTTCCTTCTTCGCTCGCGACAACACTGCCAACTTCCTGGCCTGGTGTCGCCACATCGGTGTGGAGGAGACCTACCTGTTTGAGTCCGAGGGCCTCGGTAAGAGCTGCAGCAGATCATCACTAAAACACTAAAAGATCCATTCTGGAGAAAATGCATCTGTATTTTTAATCACTGTAGATGCACATCGCCTCCACAATGCTCTGCCATATCTCTCGGTTTGTGTACAGCAGCCTTAACTCTGTTAAAGTCCAGCCACCTGAGTAAATCTGACCTTTGAGTTTCAGGAAACAAGAGCTTTGTTTGTTTTTGGCTGATATGATGTCATTATGCACACAATAATTGTGTTTTTTTTGTAATGCAAGAACCCACAGTAACTTATTAAAGTGCCAAATCTGGTGATCTGGCAAAGATTGACTGAGTTTGTCACAGTCCAACCTCTTAAATAACCAGATTAAAAAACAGCAGTAAGAGTTTTGTTTATCCAAGCAGAAATCTTCAACTAAGAACTTCACCTTAATCGTTTGGTAAATCTTTCATTCCAGGAGATCGAAGTGCAACAAAGTGTCCAAATAACATTCTTACACCTGTCTGACACCGGCCGAGCCATGCTCCTCAATCTGAAAACTTACTTTGGAAATATTCTGATGAGTTTTCCTGCATGAGCTTGGCCACCGTCTATCTACTGGAAGAAAAAAACATGAGCTATTTTTCCTTTTAAACTCTTATTTTTCAAGTCCAAGTTGGATTTAAAATCAGGCCAGAAGGAAGCTGAGACCAAATAAAAATGAGACACCGGAGGTCAAATACCTAAAGGTCCAGTGTGTGTCATTTAAGGGGATCTAATGGCAGAAATGGATTATGATAACCAGAACTATGTTTTCATTGGGGTATGTTAACCTGAAAATAAGAATCCACCATTCTGAACCTCCATGTTTCTACCAAACCCAAAACGGACTCTAGATAGGACGAGTTTCAGGGCCACTGTAGTTTATCCTTTATGCTTGGAATGGGAGGGTGAGGCAAGGGTTATTCAGTTGGTTGCAATCTGCAACTTCACCACTGGCTGCCACTAAATCCTACACACTGCACCTTTTTACAGAGTTCTTTTAAATATTTCGCAGATGTTGATCCACCTGCACAGCACACTAACATATTTATTTAGCCACCTGATCCGTGCGTATGATTTGGAACACTTTGTTGTATTTGGGCGAGAATAGATGGATAAGAAGGACGAGATGGAGCAGGCAGAGAACATCAGCTAACGTGAATATAATTAACTCTGGAGCTTCCTATGTAACAGTGTGAAACAGACTGCGATTGTAAGCTCCTAATAACTTCTCAGAGCTCTGTCGTTTAAGCCTTACTTCTTAATGGTTTAATAGGATCTGTTGTGTTGAGCAATCACCCTGAGTACTCTGTATGGAGGATCACTTCATTAGTGATAAAGGCTCTCCAAAAAACGGATTGGAATGGTTTAGAAAGAAAAGCAATACCTCTGCTGTTCCAAGAATGGAAACAGGTTCTTTAATTCTTCAGTTTATTTTAGTTTAATATCCTTCAGTGACTTTTCAAGTTGTTTTTCACCCCAAACCTCTGTTCTCTTCTGCATGAGTCACCCAACAACCCCTCAGGGAGCAACAAACTTTTGTCACACCGTCCCTCTTCCGTCCTGTTCTGTCTCCGTCACTTCATCGGATTATTTATTAATACTCTGTCAATTGTTGTTTTGTGTCTCAGTGCTGCACAAAGAGCCTCGGCAGGTTTGTCTCTGTCTGCTGGAGATCGGCCGCATCGTCTCCAAGTAAGTTTGTTTTTTTTAACACAGAAGAAGAAGATTCAAATGAATCATGAAGAGACAGATTGGGTTTAACTTCTCCGCTGTGTGTCTGTCAGGTACGGCGTGGAGCCTCCTGTGCTGGTGAAGCTGGAGAAGGAGATCGAGTTGGAGGAGACCCTGCTGATGACGGAGGAGCCGCCTCCGGCCGTCAAAACGTTCAGCGTGTGCTGCCAGCACGGCGGCCTCTACCAGCCGGGGGTGAGTTCTGACTGACAGCTGGAAACGGAACACCGTCGTGTTTTTTAAACAGACACAACATGAAACTTTCGCCTGCGGGCAGGAAGTCCTCTTCAGCCGCTCGAGTTACCGCCACTGAACACTTGTAACATTAGAGAGCTGTCCTCCAACCTCAGTCTAGATGATGGAGTTCACACCGACGGGCAGAAAGTGCAGATGTGAAGTGTTGAAGCTGCAGCTGATCACGTTAGCATCGCATAGGTGGAACATGTGCGACCCATGTGCGACCCAGTTGAGGCGGCTTCATCGGTGCCCAGCAGGGTATGACTCAGAGCTGACCACGTGAAGCTCCCCTGACGCCCCGCGTATCGCTGCCACACGTGACCTCCAGGCTACATATGTGCCGTCATACAGCCATAAGCGCACGTGGCATTGGCGTAACAGTGTAGATATTCATTTCTGATGGACGCTGTGATTCCGACTCTGTCAGATTCCCAGAGGAAGACAGGCGGGCTAAAAATAACAGCGCTCACTGAAGTGGAAGCAGTCTGGATAAAAAGCATTCACTGAGTTGCATTTTGAAATAAGCAGCTCGTAGCAGACGCTGTCAACATTCTCTTAGTCTCGTGCATCTTCATCACCGTGTCACTCGAGAGACTTTAACATGTCTCACTGCTGTTATCACATTTCTTTGTTTTCATCTACTGAATTATCTCCCATCTGTAAACATTATCCATGATTTACAAAGCGAGTCCAACATTGCTGCTCCAATATGGCCGCCTTATGTTCCCTTGTCATCCCCTGCAGGAGCACGGCATGGACGACCCGCCCTGCAACTGCTCCAACAGGGTCTCCATTGAGTACCTGTCTGAGGGACGCTACAGACTGGGAGACAAGACCCTCTTTATTCGAGTGAGTGCTCTGCACACACACACACACACACACACACACACACACTCACGCACGCGTTGGCTCTCTTCACATTAGTAATCCAGCCAGTGGAGTTCACTAAATTGTCCCATTCAGAAGTAGCAGAGCGGTTATGTCACAGCTTTTGAACTGCACTGATTCCACATGTCTGTGTTTCATATTAATATTTAGTATAATTAATGTTGAGGAAGACAAAAGGAGATTTGAAGACAATAGAAGAGCCTGATCTGATTACTTTATAAACTGTATTCCTGTGGTCAATACGTCCTTTATTAGTCCTTTACTGTTTAAAACAAGAGCTGAGGTACAAATATTGTGTGTGGTAATAATAGTGTGTGTGAGTGTGTGTGTGAGCTCTGGCAGCAAAGCTGGAGTCATCACTTCACTGTTGGCTGTGATTGGACGTAAGCTCGTTATCCAATCGCAGCGGATTGCGTTGGGCGATTACATCATGATGACGCCGCTGTCCGTGATGCCGAGCCTCGGGACAGACTCCTTTTACAGATCTGCAGCAGCTATTTTGAGAACTTCAGGAGAATGTCACTGTTGATTTTTGTTCACCAAATGATTTTTTCCCTTTCCACAGATGCTTCATGGTAAACACGTGATGGTGCGTGTCGGCGGCGGCTGGGACACGCTGCGTGGTTTCCTCATGAAGTACGACCCTCTGCGAGTTCTGCAGTTCACCACTCTGGAGCAGAAGATCCTGGCCTTTCAGAAAGGCCCGCCCGGCCTGGGTGGTCACCACGGCAATGCAGCTCCGCCCCCTCCTCCTGACATGGACCCCCTCGCCGCTGTCAACAACCTCATGTCAACCTCCTCGGCCTCCTCTTCCTCCTCCACCTCGTCGTCTTCCTCGTCCTCTGGCCCGGCCTGTAAGCCGGCGTCTGTGACTGCTGCAGGCCAGACGTGTCGGTCCTACGCCGCCTCCCCGGCCTGCACGCCCACGTTACCTAGAAAAGGTTCTGCCACGGCGCTCAAGAAGAACCTCCAACTGACACCGTCTTCACCCAGGAAGCCCACCCAGCTGCCCCTGCCCGTCACCACCAAAGGTTCCTCCTCTCTGCCGTCCACGCCTGTGGGAAGCTCCTCCAAACAGTCTCCCAGCTCAGGGTGTCAGGGTGTACACGTCAGTCGCAGAGCTGTGACTCCATCCTCAGCTCCATCACCTGCCCCTGCAGATCCAAGCTCCGCCTCCAAACTGAAGCTCAGACCGTCCCCACGAGGCCCCGCCTCGCAGCCCAGAAGCCCCGTCTGCCCCGAGCCGTCTTCCAAATGCCCCAAACCCTCCAGCCCCTGTACCTCCCCCACCGCTGCCTCTGTGCCTCGCCCCATCACTGCACCAGCACGGGCACCCACCCCTAAAGATGCCCGGCCCCCAACGGGGGCCAGCCAACGCTCTCGCCTTGCACAACGCCGCCCCGGTTCCCCAGCCTCGCGCCTCCGTCTAGAGGCGGCCAGGCGGGTCCGGACGGCTGCAAAAGCTGCGGTGACGCCGACGCCAAAAGCAGTGACGACAACTCCGCAAACCCGGACCCCCACCTCCGTCTCCACCCCCACCTCACGGACTGCCTCCCCAGTGCTGCCAAAACCCGCCTGCTCCCAGCCGAAGAGCAGAGAGGTCACAGCCAAAGCCAAAGGGCCGCCCCCGACCAAGGCAGCTTCTACTGCTGCCCCTCCACGTGGCACTGTTGCCGTCCCCGGGCGGGTCCCGGGGCGGGTCCCGGGGGGCAACACAGGCCCTTCCCCCGCCAGCAAAACCAATCAGAAAACACCGGTCACAGCACAGAGGGTGGTGCGAAAGCAAGCAGCCACCACTAACCCCATCAACGGGAAGTCAACACTAAAACCTGAACCAGCTCCAGGACAAGTCCTCGCCCCTCTGAAGACCAGCCCCAACGTCCGAGCCGTGAAGACCGAGCCCGGCGTCGGCAAGAAGGTCCCACAGTGCAAGGGCAAAAGCGGGGACCCTTATTTTGAAATGAACAGTCGGAGGAGGCAGAAGACGTAACGGGGACGCTCTCTGAGGACTTCACCAAAGCCAGCAGGCTGGTCACACATAGCTTCTTACAAACCAGCACTTGTTGGAGCTGCGCCTCCTCAAACAGACGAATCCTGTCACTAACCCGCAAACCGCTTCTCACGTTTGACCGTTCATGTGTCTTCAGATGTATTTTTGTTTGTCTGGTTTTTTTTGTATGTTATTTAATAGACTTTTTATTTTCTTTTTTTTTATCCAAAAGGGTCAGAGGTGTTTTGTGTGTCGTGTCTTCGTGGTGATTTAATGGTCAGCTCCATGTACAGTACATGGTCAACACTAAAACTTGCACAATGTTTACATGTTCACCTTTGTTACGCGTACAGCCGTTACAGATCATGTCGACAGACTTTTAAAGAACAAAGTATAGAGTTTAATAGAGAATCATGTTCAAACACTAACCTCATACATGACAGGACACAGCCATGATTTAGTCAAATGCACTTCTTGTTTGTACTCATGGTGAAGCAGCGTCTGAGTTTCCTCCGACAGGTTACCAAAGTTGTGAAATATCTGGAGTTCAGTGACACAACTGGAACACAAATGATGTTTTCGGATGAATTCACCTCCCCGGCGAGAACATTCTTTCCACCGGTGGATGGTCAGATGTGATTTTTGTATAAATGATATCTAGGTGGAAGGTTTGTGCGGATGGCGCCTAACAAAGCGCCATCGTGAGCGGACCTTCCTGTCGCGTGCCTTCGTCAGAAATCTCTCGTTTCTGAGCGGCATTAGAATGTATTAGATGATCGGGGGGTGGCGGGTGGGGGGGTTTAATGGTTTTTACTGATGAAAATTGCACAGTGTGTACGAGCACTCATGACTCCGAGGAAAGCCCGAGTCGTAGATGAACTACTGATCAAACGCCTCTTTTTCTTTAGAACAGGAAACACTCGAGGCCGTCCGGAGGCCCAAATCATTTTAGAGCGGAATCTACTTGGTATAGACTTTGTTTTTATATGTTTCTAATGTTAATGTGTGTATTAAAAAAATCTAGTTTTCTATGTGGTGTTTGTGTATGTGAGTGTGAGTGTGTGTATACAGTATATATTATCAGTGAGGCTTTTTTCTTTGGCACTTTACAGAAAGCGTTGGTCGTCTTTGTCACAATTTGAATGTTGATTCTGTCGATTGTGTCTCTTGTTCCAGCTACTTTTTTTTTTTTTTTTTTTTTTTTTGTCATTTTGGTTTAATAAATGGACAAGTGTTTTAAAGCTTACCTCGGCTACATTGCATTTGTTTAATGTGTTTTCCTGCTGCTCGTCGGTGCTCCAAATGTTCCTGAGGATTTTTCACTCCAAAAGCCTCAAAATTCTCTTAACCTGGATACCTGACCATGTCTGAGGATTCAAACTAAAAGAAAGCAACACAGGTGCTCAGCAATATGCAGACGAAATGTAGAAGAGTCTGAAACTATGCCTGAATTATTCATCATAAGTTGACTGAAACTTTATTTTTTACTTTTGATTGCAAAACTGCAATAACTGAGTAAAATGTGTCGGGAGATGTAAGTAAATAAAACCAGTAGAAAAAGTCTTTTGGGTTGGTAGAAGGTAGATTGATAAAATTATATTTTCACACATAAAAGAAAAACACAAAATAAACAGATGTTAAAATATAACTGCAGAAAAAGCTGTCCAGTTGTCTGGATCTTTTGTTGCACATTGAAGAAAAACAGAACTTTTCCATCGAGGTTTCATTCAAGGACAAACAATAACAAAGAAGAGCTGATTCAGTGTTTCCATTAAAGAACATCATCACATGTTGGGAATGTCATCCATTCCAATGGCTAATTATTTTGTGGTATTCAGAATAACTCAGAATAATTTTTAGCATCAGTATTAGTACATTGTTGTGACCTCACATCATTTCAAACAGAGCTCTGACCGTCATCATCCCAAGCAGAGGTCTGATCGGTCACACCGAGCTGTGTTGGTGTGCAGTCTGACATTTTGCTTCCCTCTAGTGGTTCTGAACAAACACTGCAGCTGCACTGACGTCGAGTTAGTTAGATGTGATTAATGTTGGATCATAACTCTTTATGACCATTAATCACAAACATAATCCTAATTTATGTTTTCTCTAAGTCAAACACAGGCTGCAAACTTCAACTTTTTAGACTCCAGCTCAGCAGAGAGGTCCAGAAGGAGACGCTTTAGCTTAAATACTGAGGCTGAGAGACAATTTAATCAACACAGGCATTCTGGACAACCAATTCATGTCAAAAAGTAGTGATTTCTGTAGGATTTACTGGCATCTAGTGGTGTAGTTATGGATTGCAGCCCTCTTTTTTTCACTGTGCACAAAAACACAGAGCTCCTAATCTAGAGCCAGTGTTTAGTTCTTGAATTTCCTTCAGGATCAATAAAGTATCTATCTATCTATCTATCTATCTATCTATCTATCTATCTATCTGTCTGTCTGTCTGTCTGTCTGTCTGTCTGTCTGTCTGTCTGTCTGTCTGTCTGTCTGTCTGTCTGTCTGTCTGTCTGTCTGTCTGTCTGTCTGTCTGTCTGTCTGTCTGTCTGTCTGTCTATCTATCTATCTATCTATCTATCTGTCTATCTATCTATCTATCTAGTACCCTCTGGGCTACACTATAAATATGGTTCAACATGGTGGACTCCACATAGTATATTTTCTGACAGTATTGTTTCTGCTGCATTAATGTGAATGTTGCATTTTACTGCTGTAGATGTTTAAGGTCGAGCTCATTTTATAGACTGTTAGTTAGTTAGTTAGCAATGCATCATGGTCTAGAAGATCATCATGTTTGTTATGTTGCTCTTCTTGACAAAAACAGAAATAACTTTAAAGCTGCTACGATCAATATGTCCAATTAGCAACGGCTCAAATGACGATGAAAGGTTCCGCATAAATCTGCAGATAACTGTCACTGGACTCTGCAGCTCTCCTCAGCTAATGAGCGTTTTAGCTTCTTTTAGCTTGTTGTTTTGGGTTTACTGTCCTCAGCTTCACTATTTCGGTTCAGCTTTTGATAAAAACAATGCACACTACAGCAGAGACAGTTAGCAGTCCACATAGTTCCTCAGGAGTTGACAGAGACCAAAAACGAAAGTGAGTAAATATTTGACTTCAGTTCATCAGGTGGCTAAAGAAACACGAATACTACGTTTCTGCTGTATGCTATAAGTCAGGTCCTCACAAGCTTCATCAGGACTTTTGGGCATTTATTAAATATCAAAACATTAAAATTACAAATACAACAGACCTCATTCTTCAGAGACATCTTCAGATATTACTTTTTGATTTTTTTTTTTTTTAGTCATGTGACCAGAGAGTTTAAAAACATAAAATACTGACAGACATTTAGAGGCTCACAGACAGAAGTCGAAGGTTTCATCAGTTGTCTCTGCCTCTGTGCATCGTAGTCTAAAAAGCAGAGTGTGAAACCCTGAGAGAAGTCATGGCACTTGACTTTAAACACATTCACAGACAAACACGTGATCAATCAGCACCTGTACAGTCAGAAAAAATTTAAATACAGTGTGCAAATTACAAAAAGGCTGACCGGACTGCCGAGTGTAGTCCAATCAAGAAGACACCACGAAGCAAGAGGTTAAAACATCAGAAAAAAACACTGCATGTGAAGGCTAAAACATAAAAACGGTGCAGTATTTAGTCAGTTTTTTGTTTTTCTTGCCTGTCTGCGACCTCCATCCTCACTTTACTGACCTGTCATGGCACATATAGAGTTTAAAACATAAAATCATTAAACTTACGTTTTTAGAGGATCCAGCATCTAACTGTCAAATCAACTTTAAGGTTTTTTATATTCAACGTCCGGCCTGAGTGTGTCGTTTCAAATCAAACCACAAAAACATGAAGTTCTGAGTGGACGCACGTTTGTGTAGATAAGAAACACTTTGCCGTTTCCTAATTGTCAATCGTCCACAGGTAAAATGCCTCGCCTTGTAAACTGTTAGTAGTTTGTGGCTTTAGTGCAAACAGCAAAAAGAGCAGAAGCAACACGCACCGACATCGACAGCTACATTTTAGCCACTAAAGAAAGACGTTCTTTAGTTCTTCTTGACCAGTTTCAGTGGTTGTTTAAATGTTGTTTAAGTGTTAAATAAAAAGTGGCATCAGGGATAAAAAGTCTTCTTTCTTTTGAGTTTTTAAAAATCCTCCTGCAGAGTGTCAGTCATATAATCCCTCTTAGGGTCATTTATCTGCCTTCCCTGTGACTCAGCAGTCAGCGTCCACAGGGATCTCCTCCTCTCTGTACGTGTGATAATCCGCCTTCTTTCAGAGGCGGCGAGGTCGCCCGAGGGTTTACAGGAGCAGAGGCGTGTGTTCTCCGACCGGCTCGCTCCTCCTGGTGAGCTGCCGCACTCTGGCCAGGAGGCGGTTGGGCAGCGGGGGGAAGTGGTGACTCGGGTCGAGGACGTTGGTCTTGCGGCGCTCGCGTTCCTGCAGCCACATGAGGTACGGGCTGGGCGGGAAGAACGGCCGGGAGCGCTCGCGGTACAGCTGCAGCACGATGCCGCAGACGCCGAGCACCACCCACACTGTGATCATGACGTAGTCTGAGGGGAGGGAGAGACAAAAAGACAAGACTGTGTTAAGACCAAACGATTTAGTCCAACAGCGTTGCTGAGGTTCTGATTTTAGCTGTTCACTCACCGATGGTTTGGAAGGGCACGTCAGTGAACATGGCGCTGAAGTTGTTGTTGAGGAAACGTTTGAGGATGTTCAGTGTGATGTAGGAGAGGCTGGTGTAGATGTAGGCGTTGACAGCCAAGATTACAGCGTAGGCACCAACTACACCGCACGTGACGATGTTTCCCTGATATCAAAGAAGCACAAACAGGTTCTTTTAATCTTAATTTATCAATCTAGAATGACATGTTTCATTGGTTATAAAATACTGGAATCTTGGCAATTTGGCAAATATTTCAAAATAAGACAATATCTTGAATTTTCTGTTTATTTTTCACAATAAATTATGAATGAAAATATTCAAATGAACTCTGAGCACTAGTACTAGGGAGCTACAAAACATACAAGTAATAGCGTGAATTTCTTTTTCTGGGTAAACAGAGCTTTAAAACATGAGCCAGGAAAACAGACACGTAAACTAATTTGTGCTTTTACGAGGAGTTGCGTGCTGTAACTCTTTCTTGGCCGGGTGCAGTGACTTCTTAGAGGCTTGCTGTCACTGTGAGGTTGCCAGGCAACCGGTGAAATAGAGATAGACAAGAAATAGTCACGACTTTTTCATTTCAGTTTGCGTACAGATAAAACTAGTGAGCTTCAGAGGTGCTGACAGAACGAATGCCAGGCTAGCCGTTTCCCTCCATTTCCAGTCTTTATGCTAAGCTAGGCTAATTGTCCCCCGGCTGTAGCTTCATATTTCCTGCACAGACATGAGAGTGGTGTCAGTCTGCTCAGCTCACTCTTGGCAAGAAGGGGAAGATGCATTTCTCAAAAGGTTCAACTAAACCTTTAAACATCATAAAAAGCACTTCTTATTTTCAGCTGCTTTCCCGCACTAGCAGTGCTCAGAGTGAACATTCGAAGTGGTCAGTCTTTATGTGATTATACATGATTTGAAATGATTACGTGTGCTGCCTTTCACCATGTCATTCTTAATGTTACCACGAGATGATGCTAAAGTGCTCCAGTCCTACACACACTGCGGCGAGTGGTTAAAAGTGTTAAATCTGTTACCTCTCTGGGCCACCGCAGGAAGAAGAGCGGAACAATGACCATGATGCAGCAGAACGTCACCCAGAAAACTGCATCTGAATTCCTGAACATGTCGATGTCACCTGAAAACACAAATGAAACACACAGAGTATATATTATATGTGTTATTATTTATACCGTGACATGACTGGCTGTCTTCTGCAGTTAAAGAGCCACTGAAATCATCCAAACTAATGGTTAACTGGGGTCAGCTTTCTTTTCCTACCCAGAGGAGTGAAGAGGACAGTGGAGGCGATGAGGAAGCCGAGCATCAGTCCAACCACGACGATGCACGCCATGACCGAACCGAAACGCCACCAGCTCATCACCAGGAGGACCCCGCCCACCACGCCGATCACCGCTGACACGGCCAGACAGACTGCAGAGGGACAGAAAGGTAGAGGGGCAACAAACTCAGACATTTTCGGATTCTGCACAAGCCGACTTATCCGACTAATCGTGTGAACAGACAATACAAACTCACTGTCGTAGTCCAGCTTTGTGGTGCGTGTGATCAGCACGAAGAAGAAAAACGCTGCAAAGCTGAATCCCATGCAAAACAGCTCTGCGTGATGGAAACAGAGGCGCAGAGGAGGAGAGTCAAACGCAGGAACTTACAGGTCAGACATGTCTAACTACACAAACAGCAGCTGGGTGGACGTCAGTGAAGCCACATGCTCCAGAACAAACACACAGAGGAACACACTGTGTCATGTCCTCTATCTCACTCCATCACTTTCAGATCTATCAGATGCAGTGGCAGATCACAGTCATGGGTTCAGTTTGGAACAAATACATTTCTGTATCACATGAGAGGCAGGCCACCACCGCACCCACCAAGCTGCTGGTGTTCATTCTGCTGGCAGATGAAAGCTGCACAGGCATCCACAACTCTTTGTTTTACAGTGGCAGAGGTTAGGAGTTGTAAACTTGACCTCTGATCCCTGCTAATCTATTCTGTTGACCCTGAAGTGAACTGTGACCGTGAAAAAACTCAATTTAAGAGACGTCACAAGACGGGAAAACCTTGATGTGTTGTTTTTTCTTGGTGTATTTGAATATTTTTGCATAACCTAAACAGTATTAGAACTGCAAAAACTGGGTCTGACTAGAAAGCTGACTCCCTTGTCAATTCAGTGAGCCCAGTTGTAAACCCCCCAACCCCCACATGATCGAGCAGGGTGGGGAGGGAATGTCCATTATTTTATTTCTACCATGTTTCAAAATCCTCATATACGCTACGTTTGAACGGGTGCCAGATTCAGATTCAGGTTCCCAGCTTTCAGATGATGTATGGATCTTTGGTAAGGAGGGGTGGAGTGGAAGAGGTTAAACAAACTTGTTTTCTCGGACGTATATAAACAGTATGTACTAAACATGGAGCCTTGGACTTCAAATGACATCTTACTGGACTAACAGGAACATTATAATACACACAATGACACCACAGTAATAAAATCACACGTTAAACTACTCACCACATTTGAAGAATCGATGGCCAAAGAAGCAGACAAACAGACCTGCCAGCCCAGTGATGGTGAAGAAGACCTTTGTAGATATTTTTCCTGAATATTAAAAAACAAAATGTGGATCATGAACTGTGTTCAAAGCAAACGAGCTACAGGTCAAACCTTTTTTTATTAGTTGCTTTTCTTAACTTGATGGTGGATAAATCCAACAAGATTACAAGCGTTGGAATAATGAACCGGTAACAAGTCTGAAGAATCTTCAGGAGCTCACCCAGAGTCTGACAGCCGTCCAGGGTGGAAGCGAAGCTGCAGGCGTAGGTGTGGACGGGGACGTAGGAGGCCGAGGTGTTCAGCAGTGGATCTCTGACGATGACGGAGTAGATGACGCCCTGACCGGGGATGGAGTTGAACACCGCCATGCTCTTATCTGATGATGACAGTGTCATGACCTGCAGGGCGAGGGGGGATGAAGCACGTCAGCTGTTGTACTCCTCTTATTGTTAAACACCTCTTCTTATTTAGAGCTTCATATTTTAGCAGCTCAACATGGAACATGGTAAATAATTATGTTCTGGGAGCCCCACCCGTTTGCCGTTCACCATCATGCCCTGGATGTCCGCCACAGCCTGAATGCCAATGAACAGGCTGCGCTCTGATAGGTCGTTCTCAGGCAGGAAGTACTGGTAGACGTCATACTGCAGCCGCCAGCGTGTGTTGGTTCCTGTCGATTCGTCGCAGACTGGAGGAGTTTCTCCTCTAAAAAAAGAACGAGGACCGTCAAGACAAATCTGTGAAGTTGACCTCAGTTATATATGTTTCTGTCTGAAGCTCTTCTCCGGTGTGATTGACACTGAGTGACAGGCTCGGTGCTAGAGGGGCTGATGTGAAAACATACAAACTGGTTTGATATTACTGAGATAAGATCGGACCACTAGATGTTGGACGCAAGTTTCAATTTTGTTCACAATATGTTTCAGAATAAAAGCCTTGTTAAGAGATGAAAGCTTTCTGTTGACTGAACCACTAGAAGGCTTTTAATTTGAAACAGATACAGGAAGTGTTGAGTTTGTATTAATAGTGTAATGCAGTAATATATACAGGGTAAAATGGGAGTGGATTGAAACAGGACTTCATACTTCTGTTATGTTATTGACTGTCCTAGCTGGATAGCTACCTTGCTAACATAGCAGATAATAATAACATAACAGATAAGCAGTGACGTAATGGGTGTCAGAGTTATATTAGAGTTATATTGAAAAGGGGAAATGATTAGGTCATTGTTTATTCGCTTTCCAGTAATGTATTTCACAAACTAATTACTAAACAGGAAGACACCTGTAACTCTGCACCACCCTGATGCTACTCTATGCTACTACTAACACTACATAAGCCGCAGACAGAGTTAACAGAGTGTTGTAGCGACCGTCCACTAAAGGGTTAACATCGCTGACAGCTGCTTCTTGTTTCTTTTTAATTTACCAGAATGTCTCGTGATGGAGAATGTCAAGACCGGTTTAGAAGCCGGTTTAAGCTCAGAGACTGGACCGGCAAAACCGGAATCCAACCCAGCCGCACTCAGTGCCTTTGCTCTTAATGCACTGTGTGAACAGAAAACAGGGAGATAACAATAGTCCTGGCTTTGTTCAGCAAGCATGCATGGAAACTTAACTGAATGTATGTGAAAATGCCATTTCACCGACACACTGAACAGAGGCAGAGAGTGTGGGCGTGAGAGAACGAGTGTAAAGACACTAAGACTGAAACTCAACGTAACGTGGTCTTTATGTAATGCCATTCTATGCAACTCTGTGGTTTATCAGTGCACTGTGTGAGGTGCATTGTGGACAGAGGGTAGGTGTTAATGTTGACAACCAGAGATTTAGCGGCGACCACGGTCCTATTTGGAGATGGTGTATTCAGGACACATACGTGCTTCTGCTGTCATAACGATTTTATCTTTGTAGCAACAGGAAACGAGAGACAACATGCGAGCCAAAAAAAACACCAAACTGACACTTCAGGCAGAATGCAACTGAGAGAAAGCAAACTATTTCGCTTATACGCTGGGAATGCAATTTAAATTCAAGTGTCCTATAATGCACCAACGACTGACACACCTATTGCATCATTAGTACAAAAAATAAGTTATAAAAATAAACGTATACAGGAATCAGCACGCTCGGATGTTGAGATGTTGTGCACATGTATCTGAGTATATTTAAGTTTGTCACGTTTTCACTGTGAACATATGTCTGAGTCTCACCGCGCAGGTTTGGATATTAGAAAGCATAGTAGGTGTGGTCATGAGGTGGACTCCTCGCCTGAGCTTACACCTGTCAGACGCGTCAAACAAGTCGAGTTTTAACTGAAGGAGCAGTCGACAAAGCCACGAGTGTTCGGACAAATCGAAGCTGAAAGCTACGTTTTCCACATTTTATGCATGCTGTTTGTGATTTCCAAAAAAGTCTGACAACGGGTAATTCAGCCGGTAGAGAACAGCTACTGGTATGCATGACCTGTGGGCTCTATCTCCATGTTGCTATGACAACACTGTCCTGAAAGACAGTCACGGCAACAACAGTGATAAAGAACTGAAAAGTACATGTAGAAACCTTCCCTTCCTCAAAAGTATGGCAGGTAAATGACACAACAGGAAATAATAATAATGAACAAGTGAAAGAGTCCACGGTTCATCTGCCCCGAGACGGCTTTGACACATGACACACATACTTGTGAAAATTAAGCCACCGGAGGAGGAGGCTGTGTGTGTATAGGTGTGTGTGTGTTTGACACACACGAGAGCACGATATCATTTCAAAGCAAATAAACAGTGAGGCGGTGTGTCGACATGTCCTGGCAGATGAGTTCATGCTGCTCACAGACAACAGGAAGTTGAGCAGACGATGCCAGTCAGCGCAGTGTGTTACCTCTCATATCCTAAGTTTGCTGGTGCAAAGCGGATCGTGGTCTCGTAGAGGTTGTAGTGGATGTAGACGTTCGGGTCAATGTCCAGACTAGACTCCATGTTACAAGCTCCAGGGACCGGATCTTAAAGAGAACACGTTAGTTATTAGATGCTGCATCAGGCCAAGAGAGTAGAAAAACTGTCCCTTGAGGCCATGTCAGGAAGACTTGTTGTTTCAACACACTTGGAAGGCATATGAGCAACTACGCACAATCAGTGCCAGTGCTCACTCATGGTGTGCATGAGGTTTCTCAAGTCGCAGTCATGATGAACTGAGAGATTTCTTTAGCCTGTGGTGAAACTTAACGTGCTTTGCTTTTGCAGAAACAGTTTTCAAGAGCAGCAGCTGCAACTTCCTCATGTTCTCACTTCTAACGCAACACTCAGTGAACAAATCAGAAGAGAAGAGGAGAAGTTACCGAGGCTGGAGTATGGGAGGATGACCCCGGTGCCCGCCACAGTGTTGTTGTCAGGAGAAGACAGGAACAGGGAGAGGGACACTTGGCCCGGCTCCAGAGCCGACAGCAGGCCTGAGTCCACTGCTGTCAGAGAGAGACCCTGACCCGGCATCTGAATCAGACACAAATCAGCTTGTTAGCAGATACACAAACAATATGCAAAAGCAAACAGAACCCAGATTCCACGTGTCAAACCTGAGTAAAAAGTGAACGCAGTAATTTAAAAAACACCATTCTGTGTCACACCAGGTGACAACCTTTAGTATGGTGAACATGGGCACTGTAGTTTATCGCCAAATGTGTATTAATCCACGGCAGAAAATAGACCCAAAAAGTGCACTATGTTTTGTTTGAGTAATGTTTGCTAAAAAGCTTTTTTAAAAATGAAACTACATATTTGAAATATGAATGCAAAAATATTCATTAACGTTCAACACACAATTGCAGAGAAGAATTTCTGGATTACACCATCTACAATCCATCACATGAATAAAAGATTCAGAACATCCGGAGAAATCTGAATGCAAAGCTGAAAATCAACACTGAATGTTGGCGACCTTCGACCACTCAGGCAGCACTGCATTAAAAAACACAGTCATGATCGTGAGAGGGATATTACGACATGGGCTCAGAGAGACTTGAGAAAACCGTTGTCAGTAAACACAGTTTGTCACCAAATACAAATGCAAGTTAACACAGGAAGACAGGAAGTGTAAAAGTATGCTGCGGTCTGATGAGTCAATTATTTCAAATTGTTTTTGGGAAATCATGGATGTCGTGTCCTCTGGGGCCGAACACACGCTTTACAAGGCGTCCCAGCTTTTTTGGAATCAGGGTTGCATACAGCGCGATCACAATTTGATGATGGTGCTGGAGGAAAAAATGACGTTACAATTCATCCTGAGTGGACATTAATGTAAGAAAATTCATGACAGTCCATAAAACAAAAGCTGACATTTCAGTCTGATCCTAAATGGATGTAAAACCCAGTGGTTCTAACCCTTGGCACCCAGACAGTACGTCTGTTTGTTCTGTGGATGAAACGATCCTCCACCAACGATAACTTATAAAAATATTTTCTCCTCTGGTTAATAACACTCTAATGCACGAAACAAAGAGCTGAGTGTTGCGATGTTTTCAACTGTAGAGGATTATGATTCACCGCTGTCTCAGTTTCAATCAGCTGAGCTTATGATGAGGTTCATGAGCCTGTTTGGCAAACCAAAAGGTCAAAGAGGCGCTTCAGTCTGTGTTTGTAGAGTGACCCGAGTCATTCTCTGGTAACTCTCTCTCCTGAAGTCTTCTTTTGAACAAATTGTATTAGTTGCTGGACAACTTGTGCAATCAAAATGAAACAGTTCTTCTCACAGACAGAGGAAGAAGAGTGCTCTCACAGATCTCTGGTGATATTTTAACTTTTATTATTGTCTATAAATCCCATGAAAAGACCAGAACTAACAACCAAAGCCTGATAAACACATCAGTGAGTCACAGTGTTGCACCGGGTGACAACCTTTAGTATGATGAACATGGCCACTGTAGTGTATCGCCAAATGTGTATTAATCCACAGCAGAAAATAGACCCAAAAAGTGCACTGTTTACTGTTTGAGTAATGATTGCTAAAAACTACAATACCCAGCTGCTTTAGTTAATTATTTTTTGACAGCAGAATGAGTCAAACACTGAAGTGCGACACGGTCCGCCGCATCCTGACCTGGCACACTGCCAGTCCACATGAACCAGTTGGCTGACAACAATAGGCTACGTGTTACCAAATGGAAGAAAATGGCCGTTGCACTCTGGCCTGAGAAAAAAAATGTAAAACATCCAATTTGATCAACATGCGTCATTATTGAGTGGGGGTTTTCCTTGGCGCTACACATTCAGATTTTATATTCACACAATAAAGCACACGGCGGGTATCAGCACCTTCTTCTGCGTTTTGTTTTCTGTGGAAATATCTCACTAACTTGACCACCTTGTCAAGTCACAAAAAGCTCGATGGGTTTTCTCGCTTTGCACGATATCGTGGCATGATGCTTTTTCCCCCCGTCATGAGATCTCACAGACAGGAAACATGTGTACTTTGTGGCTAAGATCCGAGCCAGAATCAAACCCAAAGCATTGTGGCCAAATGTTAGATTGAATCAATAGGAAATGACATAGAACTGTGATATGGTGACAGGCAGCAGAGGGCAAGATATCATTTTCATGGAACATACCATGTGTTTTTCCACAGATTTTTTCAGCCAGCTGAATTACTGTTGTGTGGCGAGCCTGGCAGTATCGAAGCACCGTGCCCACACAGTATGACTCTCAGTCCGACTGCTCAAATAAAAAGCCCATTGTGTGACCCTCATGTTGTTCAGACTCCATTCGATGTGGTTTTATACTGAGTTTATCTAATGCGCCACTGAGATAGAGCAACTTTAACCGTGTGTAAAGGATTTACAGCTTAATGTGACTAATGACAGGAAACACACACAACAGTGATTCAACCTAGCATACCTGAGCTTATGAAAGCATTTCTAACGTCAGTTTTAACATGCAGTATAAGTGGTGGATTTGTAAGTTTTATTTGAGTGATTTGTTGACCAGAAATGATCCATAACCACACGGGCTGATAAAATAAATAACAACAAACATGAAAAAGGGATCTTGAGGTTTGAGTGAGTGACACTTCCTCTTTTTTCTCTGCTAGAGTTTCCTCTATAGATCTGCTCGTTTTGTTGCTTGTGAAGCGGTCCATCCTGAGTTTTGATGTTCACTTGCGTCAACGGGCTCTTCGTTTTTCAAGGAGATGTTTTCTACCACTGAGAACTGACGTGGATTTGTTTTCCTGTCTCCTCCTTTGCACCGTTTCCATCACCAGCGAAAATAAAGCTAACCTAAATTAGTCTATCTGCCCATCTGCGCAGTGCCGAGCTGTCCCCTGAGACTTCTGGGACAGACTCCAAAAGGTTTTCCCTCAGGGCCAACCCTGTCTGCCGCTCATGACCAGTAGACTGTACATCAGCTGACTGCAACTTCTCTCAGTGGGTCAGACGACCCCGCTTACAAAGAGTCATTCATTGATGTGGTAGAGCTAGCTGCCTGTTCGAGCAGCTTGAAGCATACCTTTGATTTCACCGTTTCAATTTTACTATTTCACACAAGCATGCCAAAGATAGACTCACTCGGTCAAGTCCAAGAACGTGATTCAGCATTTGATTTGCTGATTTAACAGAAAACTATCTTTAACTCTTAGCATCAGTAGAGATGTTCAGAAGCCGGTCCACTTTGAGAGCTGTGTCACGATCAGAACAACCTCTGTACTACCAAGAACACCTGAAGAAAAGCCTGTGTGTTCAGTGCCTATGTTAATTACCTGGTGTTAGCCTAAAAAGGTGTATTAAATGAGCCTTTTATGTGTTATCTTTTCATCACATTATGACAAAGTTTATCTGTGAACTTGCAGCTCACATTATCCATCAGCCTGCAGACAAACCAAATATTTACCTACAGCAACTCTGGGAACACGAGTTCCCCTCATCTTAAAATAGGGACATGTGTCCAACAAGTGGCCCATCTAAGCTAAGGATGTGTGCCTAAAAAGAACAAGCCTAAACATGACATCTGTTATCGGTTATAACAAAAATATTCATAGAGGAAGCAGGAGATTACATTATTCAGCAGGACTGCATGAAAAGCACTCATTTGTTTACATAGTCATCCCTGTGTATTATATAATATTCATTTTGTAACTTGTGAGTTTTACAGTGAGCTCATGTCTGTACACTAAATATGAAACTAGAACTAGCAGCACAGTAGCTTAGCTTAGTGTAGCTTAGCTTAACCTAGCACAAACAGGGGTAAACATCTAGCATGGCTTTGTCTGAAGTACCTCTAATTAACACATCTTGATTGGTCAACAAATAAGATAGAACATGTTAATAAGTGAGTTTCAGGGATGATGGTTTAGCTTCAGACAGAGCTAGTGTAGCTGTTTCACCCTTTCACAACTTTGAGCTAAGATAAGCTAAGCTAGTAGCCACATGCTGGCTGTAGCTTCATATTTAGAGATTTCCCATAATAATAAAACTATTCCTTTAACTTTAAATTGTACTATGTATTTGTTTATGTCAAAATATATTTTAGAATATTCCTAAAGTAACTAATTAACTCCTACATTAATGATGTCATCAGTATCTCATATCATGGAGTAACATACGCTCTGTTACAGCGTCTCAACATTTTTCTTTTATGGTATCACTATATTGTTCATGTGTACTGTCCAGACAACAAGAAAGAAATGTGTCTGTCAGTTGGTGCTTGTCAGAGCTGACAAGAGTAGATAGAATATTCACAAAATGCCCAGCCCACTGTTGTCCGTTTCCTCCAGTTTAACGCGGTGTAACTAGAGGCCCTCGTCTCAGCACTTTCTCACCCGGGTGTAGGAGAGCGTGGCGTTGTGGCGCTGCGTGTGGAACTGCAGGGTGATGAAGGCGACCTCAGCGGGGATCCTGGACACCACGGCCTGCACCGTCTCGTTCTTGGAGACGCTCACGTTCTGGAACGTTCCCGGCAGGAAAATCACCCGGTCTGTGACAGAGAGGGAGGGAAAGTGAAGTGTGATGTATTTCAATAAATCACATCATTGTATACCGCTCTGCTACATTGTCAACACATATGCTCAGATGGAAAGGCTTAGGTAGCATAAGAGACTGTATGTTCTCTGTATTACGGTTCTTTGATCACAAATATCACGAGCCAGTTCACTAGAGGTAATCAGTCACAATAAAATCACTTCAAAAAAACTTCATAGAACATAAATAGATAAATGACACACATGAAGAAAATACAGATACAGTTCAAAGACGAGTTTTACAAATGTTTTGCGGATTTTTTGTCAGTAAGAAGCCTCCATCACATCAGAGGTTGATGACAGTGAGAGAAACATATCTGATTATGTAATCCTTCACACACAAGAGCAAAATGACGCATGAAAAATTAAAGAGCAAACAGTAAAAGCAGCTAAACTTTGATGATTTTTGGACACGAGGCAGAGCTACTCTCTTAAAGTTACAAGTTACACAAGCACCGCCATTACTGAGCCAATGGAGGGATGCACGTGAAATTGAGTTAGAGACCTTAATTCTGTTTTCCTGTTTCAGTCAATCTGAGTTACTGTGGAGAAGAATGACGACTGACTAACGCGCACAAGGCAGCGTACGCTAACCTGTAAATTCCCCGACATCACAGACCACAGGCGGCAAACCTAAGCACATCAAAGAGGGGTCTGACAGAAAAGGATGAATGAAGACGTATGCTCTAGTGATGAGTAATGAGGTGCTGTATTAAAATGCAACAATGCAGTAAAAGCCAGTCTGCAGTGGGCCACAGCTGATGATTCCTGTTAGCTAGAAAGAGTCAAATATGTGAACAAATTATAATACAATAGGAAGATTCAATAAAATAATCAAACAGGAATTATTTGACAGTCCTATGTGCTTTCAGAGTAAAGTAAAACAGATCTTCTCTGCTTACGTCAGTGCTGTCGTTTCACTAATAATTGAATCAACCATGGATGTGTCGTATCTTAAAGGAGCAGTGTGTCAGGTTTAGTGGCATCTTGCGGTGTAGTTGCTGATTTGCACACCCTCGCCTCACTGTCTCCTTCCCAGCATGTAGGCGAAACTACGGTGGCCGTCGAACTAGAGCCAGTGTTTGGTTTGTCTGTTCTGGGCCACTGTAGAAACTTCGTTGAGTGTTTTCTGTCTTATTGTGTAATTCTCCCCTCTTTGTGTCTTTGGCTTTACTTCCTGCTTTTGTTGTGTTTCCCGCCACTTTTGGTTATCTGTTCCACCCTGATTAGTTTCACCTGTGTGTCATCGTCTTGCATTCACTCAGTATTTAGTCTCTGTGTTCCCTGCTTTCTCTTGTCAGGTCGTCTCTGTAACTTTCCCCAGTTCTGTGTTTGTTTCCCAGTTCTGTGTTTCAGTCTTCGTGCGTCTCCGCATCTTCTCTGTTCTGGATTCTGTTTATCGGACTTCTCTTGGATGGACGATGTTATTTTGCCTCTGTAGTAAGTTATGAAAGTCTTCTTCACCTTTGTGTCTGCATTTGGCTCCACTCCTTGAACTCTAATTCATTCTATGGTAACAAAAACATAACCATTCTTATTTTCAGGTGATTATACGCTAATGACAACACAGTTACAAATATTATATTCCATTTCTGCCATATTCTCTAAATAAAGCTTTAAGTAACCATTAACTGGGTGGATTGTGTAATACCATGATCGCGTCAAGTGATTACACCGCAACAGCAACGATCCACCGATGAGATCTGACAAACACAAACAAAATCTATGACAAGTGGTTTTGCAACAGCTGTTAAACTTTCATTTAAAAAAAAAAAACATCTGTCAGAGGTAAACATCACACTTCAACAAAGCAAATTTAACAGCAGAAATCTGGAAGATTCTTTCCCACGCTATCATATGAGCAGTCCTCAGTCCTATCCGCCTCTTCAACTCTACTTATCGCTGTGAGACTGAACCCTCCTCACTGCTTATCTCCTTTATCGACTGATTTCACAGGGCCTCGCAGTCTTACCGCTGATTTTAATGTTGGTTGTATTCATTGGGAACGTGCACAACGTGACCTTTAACCATCACCTGTAATGTATTTTTGTATTTGAAGTCTTATACTGCTCGTCTCTCATACGGAGAAGAAAAATGTCGAGTATGAGAGCCGAAGCTCTGTGGATTTGTTGCAGGGTTACACGTGCCGCCTTATCCAGGCGGACTGTTTGCAGGTCAGACTCCAGCTCGGTGACCTGCTGCCTGCATTTTTCTGGCACGTGAACAAGAGGAAGCACGAATGGCTTGTGTGAGGTAGAAAAGATAAATATGAAAATATGAGGATATACACCAGTCTGTGTCTGTATGCTATGATGTGGACTAAACGAAAAACATCCACTCAGATCAGATTCTGTACACAATTCTTTGGTGTCACTAGTTTCTTGTAGTTTCAGTGGAGAGTTTAGTGCCCAATTCGGAGGCTTTTCCACCCAAACACTGAATACTCTATGATTAAATTCAAAATCAGTTTAACGCTGACATAAATCATTGGTTACATGAGCCTTAAAGCTGTGATCTGTGACTTCCACGTGTTGTCAAACTACAGCAGAGATGCATCGAGTTTGCTCCTCATGCTGCTGGGATTCAGCAGCAGTGTTCATTTATCAGTAAATACAGGCACTCTTGTTGGTTTCACTACCTTATTATCTTAGAGCCATTCAAGGAAAAATGATGGTGTGAAGTTAGCAGGAAAAAATGTTACTTTATATGCTGAATTGCACAAAAAAGTGTCAACAGCTCATTTGTATACATACACAAATCGTGCATCAACTAAATATGAATCCAAAACTCCCTCTATGATGTGAATATCACAGGAATATTATACACATTTATAGTTAAAATGATCACCTTACACTAAAAACATATGCAAACCCTCTTTTATATATATATATATATATATTCACAATGAGGTTTTAAGCAGAATAAACTGGACAAATGCACAACAATAACAAGTTGACTGAAGTGATTTACATACTGTGACGGCCTCACAAAGAGACCTTTAACCTGCCTGTTTTATAAAGGCGGCTAACATATAAACATGTTATCAGTTTTAAATACATACAAATATAAATAACGCTGCTAAAATTGAAGTGACAACATGATTGTTATCTCTGGTAACTCACTTTCCACTTGAGCTTGAACTTCACCCAGCAAGAGCAGCAGCAGCAGCAGCAGCGGGCACCACGTCCGAGACATTGTCCTCCGTTTCCTTTATTTGACAATAAAACGCTTCTCTGTGCTGCTCGCTACACTCGCTGGTAACCTCGCAGTCTCCTGTGTCTGGGTGGTGAGTGTCCCTGCGAACGAAAAGGCGACATGCTTCCCTGAACTGCCCGGTCTCGTCGGACAACCTTCTCCTCCTTCTGCCGCTCTGACGGCTGAACGGCTCCTCCGCGAGAATCGCGCCTTCGTTCTCGCGATAGCTCCTCCTCCCGCCCTCCCCGCAGTTTCAAAGATCGTAAATGTTTAGCGTGATGAATCACCGACACGCGACAACGAAATATGATGCGGCAAATTGAACATTAACTCTAGCGTCGTCATACTTCGTTCAGAGTTTTGTTTTGGTCCATTTAAAGCCGGTGTGTGTGTTTTTTAACGAAATACCATCTTTAGCTCCAATTTTGGCTCTACAGAAGCTTTAAAATGACGTTTGTGGATCTTGGAAATATTGGCAGAGTGGGCGCTCTTTACGAACATCTATTTTCAGACCACACATTTACATAACTAATCACAACATGAATGTATGCTAACAGGAGCCTGTAAAGGTGCATCAGTGACCTTTGTTTCAACTCTTTTTAAATAATGAAATAAAATAATTAAATATCTGAAAGTATGTTTAAATACTGGTCATCGTATTCATTATTCCCCATAGATTGGGGCGACTGTGGCTCAGTGGTAGAGTGGGTCGTCCAATAACCCCAAAAGTTGGTCGTTCGATCCCCGCTCTAGCTGCTCAAAAAAAGATTGCCACGGCCAAGGTGCCCTTGAGCAAGGCACCAGACCCCCCCCCCCCCCCAACATCTGCCTCCCGGGCGTTGTCAGTTGATGCCCACTGCTCTAGTGAATCTGGCATCTGTCGATTTGAGTGTGTGACCCTGTGCATGTGCATGTGTGTGTTCCAACAGGTGCCAGCCTGGATGGGTTAAATGCGGAGAAGTAATTTCACGTTCAACGTGATCATTAAAGTATCTAAAATAAAAAAAATGTTTTCAGCACTACACCTGTAATAGTACTATTAGACAATCATATACTGTAAAATCTTATAAATCTCATTGTTTTACTAATATTACAACCATTCCATAATATATGAATTAGTTATTTAGACAGATGAGTGAATATCCTGTGTGTTGGATAATGTTTCTATTCCTTCTTTTAAGCTGCTGATTAGAATTTGTTACAATAACATCAACAGTGAAAGTGAGAAGTCGAGAACCCACAAGGACTCACTCAAACAGAACTAGAAACTTCTGTGGCGTGTCATTTCAAAGTAAACATTAAATCAAGGCAGCAGAGATAAGTTCATGTTTACAGGTTTATTTCAACTCAAGCCCTTCTTTTACCCATTCACACATTAAAACCTTGCAGGCACCACAGACTCATGCATGCTGGCAAAAAATTAGCAAACATAACAGAACGTACCAACAAAAACAAAACAAGAAAAGAAGTGTGTGTGTGCACACACTGCTTGTGTCTGGACACATCTCTGGAGCATCATGCTATAAATGGTCCAGGAGAAGGGAGATGTTAAAATCTTTAAGTGAAGTATACACAGTAATGGCAGCAGTAGTAGTAGAAGGAGGAGGAGGAGGAGGAGGGCTCTTTAACTCTTTCGTAAACTGACGTCAGCGCTGGTCAGCAACGGCGACAGTGACGTGCTCTCTGATGCGTCTTCTCTCTTCAGGATCAGGAAAGCCTCGCGACTGATTCCCAGCAGCTCTCGGAGTCCACTGTTCTCCAGCTAAAACACAGAAAAATAAGTTGTTGTTTTTTTACATAATCATCTCAGCCACAGTCTGCATTTATCACAGGCTTTTCAGCCTAAACCTTTGGGTACAGATTACAGATGCATATATTCTGGGTATTTACGGCATGTTGCTTAATAACCCAGAGTCTGGAAATTGTGTACTGCATTTCAACAATGTGCAGGAATTTATTTGAGCCAGTGTATTTTTTTGCATTGCATTTCTCTGCAATCTAAAACTGCTATAAGATGGGTTTCCAAGACACAACATAAGATGCAGAGGGCAGAAAACTAAGCAGAAAAAACAACAGCTTATTAGGAGATCAATAAGAGTTATAAAAGTTATTCCCAAAAGTAAAGTATTGAAAATGCTCAGTATGCCAAGAAGAAAACTTCCCTGTCATCTCAGAGTGCAGAATTAGCTGTTGGCAACTTGTAATTTGGTGATTTGAGTCTTAGATTTATTAAAGTGGTCGATAATTTAGCATAGAAACTGGAGAGGAAGAAGAACCCACATGGTTACTGTGTGTTTATGGAAACCAATAACAGTAGTTTATCAGGCTCTATGATCAATGCTTTGGTGAACAGTTTGACGTGCATTTACAGTTTCAATGTGCGACTTGGTTGCAGCCAGAGGGGGCTAACTGACAGAGGTTGCGTCACATAGTTACAGTTAAAAAAACAACAAAACAAAGCACAAAAGAACACAAACAGATTTTTCTTTTTATAACCGTATGCATCTTCTTAGAGTGATATGAGTCATGCCATATATGGTTTTATACTAATGTGACATATCTGGCATACAGTATATCTGTATTTTCATACATGCTGATGAATTTGGGGGCTTCTATGATATTAATCTGTGCAGCATGCTGATGGCTTTGGTCACAATTTGGTCGCAATTCTCTGGCTAACTTTCACATATACACAACAAAATTACTTAAAATAATAAGTCAGTGTTGACTTTTGGTTTCAGCAGTGGCTTTCTGGCACAAAGCCCTGAATGCAACTTGCAGAAACGACATGTACAAATCTTCTGAAAGTTTCACAAATCTAAGGTTACCATCTAGACATAATTCATAATCCTCTCAAGTTTTGATGTGTCACTTCTGTGCACAGAATGCTTTTGGGACAACTAGGGTGTTTGGAATTGTTGGAAGTACATGCGGGATGTTTTCTTTTACCTCGAGCTGTTTAATCCTCTCTTCGTCTTCACATGTCCGACCCTCGTCCACCTCTATCGCCTTCCTCATCACAGAGGCCATCTCATTGATCTTGTCTATGTGTGCTTGCATTTCCTACAAAAGATGGAAAAACAAATAAAAGACAGTGGGCATTTGGAAATACTATATTAAAAATACTTTAAATAGTATGACATTCTACAGATGTTTTATGCCTCTTACTCTTTAAAGCAGCTTACAAGCTTCTTTTAGTTTACCATCAAAAGGAAAAAGAGTGTCATGTGTGGGCCTCACTGACCGTGGTGTGCTGCTCCTTCAGCTGGGTCACGATGGCAGGGTCGTCCCTCTTGCTGGCCATGAGGAGCCTGAACACCTGCTCCCTGTATTTGGTCATGATGAGCTCTAACGCAGACTGGTGCTCCTCCAACGATGTCCGTAGCTCTGCAGGAAGAGGGAACACAGGTTTGGTTTGTGCAGGAGACAGCACTGCGTAAAACACTTAATTAATATATAATTAACTGCCTACCTTTGTTTTCCTGCTGGAGCTCTCTGATCTGACGGTTTTCCTGTTGGATTCCTAGGACCAGACTTGAACGGGGACGATGTCGTGCAACCTGGTTCAATGAGTCGATCTCCTCCTGGTACTGCCAACAAGAGATAACCAAACCACCAACATGTCAGATGGCTCAGATGTATGCAGCACAGTATTCCAATTGTTGATTCACATCGCTGCTTATGCTTGTTTTTGTCAATAGCATTCACTCTATCCAAATGAGCTTTTACTAATTTGGTAATTCATATTTAAATAGCACCAACATCCTGTGACACCATACCTGTTTCATGGCTTCCACTCTCTTGTTGAGCGATGTTGTCTGTTCGATTAACATCTCAGCAGCATTGTCATGGTTACGAAGCCTTTCCACTAATGATTTGGCATCTGCCAAGACCTTCTCCAAGTTACAGTTCATGCCTGAGGAGATCAAGTCGTCATTACAATAAAAGTATGAATGAAGGTTTAATGACAAAGCATTATAGTTTTGAAAAAAGAGCGGGTCCTTTTCTTTATAACTGGATAATGTTACCATAATTCAGTGTAGTAAATAGACCAATCCGTTTAATGCTTTGAGTGCTAAACAAAATGTTAGATTGTGTTGGTAATTTGTTCTCTTTTCTACTGTGAAGATCAATGGATGCTTCTGCCTGATGATTGGTTCAAAACCCTTGCATGTAAACACATCTTGTGAAGGGAACACTAACCTGAATATGATCAATGTCATATCAGTATCATCAAACTTGCATAGTTTGCATTTTAATCAGGCTTTTATCTCAGGTAATAAATTGGGCTAGATAAAGCTCCATTATGCTTCACCAAGGTATTTATTACAGCACTTACTGTCTTCAGGTGAAGAGTGACAGAAACCGAAGCTATACGTGTACAGCCTTTGTGTCCAATTGGAGCCACTAAAACTAGAAGTAATTTCTAATAACAATGACGAAAACAAAGTCAAAGACACCGTTTATCAGAGCGCTGACCAGAAACAGCCAGTACTTAGCTTGTTGCTAACCCTGTCTCCACCTTGGATGACAGCTGCTGTGTCAGCTCCTTCACTCAGGCTAACATTACCTTGCTCGTAGTGATATATTTAGTTACACGCACGCCATATTAATCCCAGCTGTAGTAAACGTAAAAGCAAGTACGCATTACTCATCTGGTTGAGTTAACTTAAACGGGAGTAATATTATATTTAACAGCAGCACAAATAGAAGTCTCTGCTAACTTATTAGCTGACTTAGCACATACGTAAGCTGTCATACTTATAGCTAATATTACAAAGCCGTTGGTCTAACTGGACGACTGGCATTCAAAACAGTTCTTTATTATTAACGGTAATAAAAAAAAATGTGAATGAACTGTCTCACCTGGAGAACTCAAAGTGCAAGACATTGCTATTAAACTAGTCCGTTACTTCCTGTTGATGTTTGGCAGCTAACATTAGCTCCAGGCTAATTTGTCTCCATCAAGCAGCAGTACGTAGAGTTTCTGATGCAGCTCTTTAAAACACAAGATGTCAGCAGAGATGAACACGCCGATTTAAACTCCTGTTTGTCGTGAAGTCAGTCTCTTGACGATTTAAGCGGCTACAGCTAAACGACAATATCCAAACCAAAGCTTCCAACATATCGTCCAATCCCGCGAGATCTTATGATATGAACACATTCTCGCGACACAGTGACAGCGTAGTTTAATTACAGAAAACATGGCGGACAGGCTAACACAGCTCCAAGACGCTGTGAACTCGGTAAGAGCCATTTAGAGTTTTTAAACGACAGTTAACAAGAAAAATAACTATTCTCTCACTTGTTATATCATTTAAATGTGTTAGCTTAGCGAAGAAGCAGCCTCATTGTTCCAGTACCTTGTTAACGTTGCTACATCACTGGGTAGCTAACGTCCAGGGGCCTGTAACAGCACAGCACGGGAAACTCACCAAATGGATCAACAACTAGTTTCCTGCTCAAATCAGAGTGTAATCTAAATGGTATTGTTTTGTGTGTCCAGCTTGCAGATCAGTTTTGTAATGCCATCGGCGTCCTGCAACAATGTGCGCCTCCTGCCTCCTTCAGTAACATCCAGACGGCTATCAACAAAGATCAGCCAGCAAACCCAACCGAAGGTAGTCTATCTGTCCTTTACTGCTTTATCTTCTCACCAATACAGCGTGCCTCGCAACTTACAAGTTATTATATGACAGTCAAAAGTTTGGACATGCTCTCTCATTTAATGTTTTTTTTTCTTTTTATGACTTTCTATATTGTAGATGAACATTAAATGTGGTAAATAAAGCAAAATATAAACATGGTCTGATCCGCTCAACTAAGTGAAGCGAAAGTGCATCATTACTTTAAGACATCAAGGTCAGTCATTTCAGAAAGCGTCAGGAATTTTGAATGTGTCTACAAGTAAAGTGGCAAAACCATCAAAGTCTATGATGACACACATGATGACAGAAAAGGAAGATCAGGAGTTACCTCTGCTGCAGAGAATAAGTTCATTAGTTACTAGAGATTAGAGATGTCAGTGAACAGCACCTCCAATTAGAGCCCGCATAAATGCTTAACAGAGTTCAAGTAACACGCATCTTACATCAACCATTTGAAGGAAACCATGTGATTCAGGCCTTTATAGTCGAACTGCTTCAAGAAACCCCTACTGAGGGAGACCAACAAGAAGAAGAGAGCTGATTGGGCCAAGAAACACAAAGAATAGACATTAGACCAGCAGAAATCTGTTCTTTTGTCCGATGAGTCCAAATTTGAGATTTTTGTTTCCAACTGCCACATCTTTGTGAGAAACGGAGAAGGTGAACGAATGGTATCCGCATGTGTGGTTCCCACCATGAAGCATGGAGGAGTGTGATGGTGTGGTGGTGCTTTGCTGGTGACACTGTTGGTCATTTATTCAAAATTCAAGGTACACTGAACCAACATGGCTACCATAGCATTCTTCATCCACATGCCAACACATCTGGTTTGAGCTTAGTGGGACCATCAACAGGAGAACGACCTCCAAAAAACACCTCCTAGTCAACAGAATATATGGGAACTCCTTCCAGACTGTTGAAAAAACATTCCAGGTGATGACCTCCTAAGTCTGAGAGAAGAGTGTGCAAAGCTGTCATCAAAGTATAAAACATATTTATCTTTGTTTACACTTTTGTTTACCACATACTTCCATAATATTTAAGGGTGTGTCCAAACTTTTGACTGGTGCCATATCCCTTTCTCTCCCTTTTTAATATTATCTGTCTTTATTTGTTTGCTTGTGACTTGCAGGATAGAGAAACATGATTTGTTAAACATAAAGATTCAATTGTTTTATCTCTATGTAGAATATGCCCAGCTGTTTGCAGCCCTGATCGCCAGAACAGCCAAAGATGTGGATGTACTAATCGACTCTCTGCCCAGCGAGGAGTCCACGGCAGCACTGCAGGTCAGCACATTCACAAGTTACCTTTCAGACGTGCATTCCAGTTTCAGATTCTCTGCTTAAAAGGGGATAAACAAACCCAAAAGCCCAATTAGTACTTCTAGCTTTCAGTCAGCAGGGGGAGACAAGTGAACGTGTGTGCCGCTGCTTTCTACAGTGATTTTAAGGCCACTCTTCTAGTTAGGTATTGTAAGAAGCCTAGCTTATCTACTCTTGGATAAACATTTTCAAATGAAAGAATCAGCCACACTAATCAATCAGTTCTTTATATATTGTGTAAGTTTCTCATGATGTATATCTGGAATTACTATTACGATAGAGTGACTGCATGTACTTTTTGAGCACTTCACTGGATTCAAAGTTACACCAGCTAGAGTTTAAGTGTCTGTATATGATGATAAGACTGGCACTGATTCTTAAGGTAATTTGTGGCCTATCTCACTCAAGTTAAAAGAGGGAAGGAACACACAGTGGTGCACATTTCCAATAAAACATCTTGAGACTTCAAAACATTAGAAATGAAAGATCAACACTGTTCCTGCTGAGCTCCTCTCCTGCTTAGAGGACATACAAGAATACTTCTGTGGGCATTCTCAGTTTACTCTTGTATTAAAGAAGCACAAGCTGTTTGATGCTGTGTCCAACACAAACATTAAGAAAATGAAGTGCCCTCCTTAATCCTAGTGGGAAATTGCAACAATTGCAGAGAATATGAAGGAATGATGTTCTTGATACATCTGCACTTCATCAGCTGAACATGGCGTGGTTTTGTGAGCTGCCATTTGTGATGATGTCACTACTGATGGTAGAATAGCTATTTAGAAATATGTAGGATATCCTGTGTTGCAGAACATATCAGTGATCTGTAGTGTTTTTACAACACTTTTTACTATCAGCTGAGCTCACTCAGCAAAAAAGTGCTATCCACAATGGAAACCCAAAATAGATTCAAGACAAGTCAAGTTAAGCCATTTTTTTTAGTTTGACAATAGACCTTTTTCACAGCAGCCATTTTGACATGAGTTAGTAGGTACAGGTGTTACCAATGATGATAATCAAGGTTCAGTTCCATTCAGGTCACACAGAGTCAGGGTGCTGCTGTGGTGCATGTTGGCTCACTGGAAGGTCTCTGCTACAATAAATGGAACAGAACCTTAATTAGTATCATTGGAAACACCTCTTGACCGTACTATGTATTTTCAGACCTTCATTCTTAGAAATGTCATATTTTTGGCGTTTTGACATTGGAGGGTGGATGACTAAAATATTGGATAATACCTTTACCTTTAGTGCAAACAGCCTTTTAACATTAAAGGTCCAGTATGTCAGATTTAGTGGCTCTGTTAACAGAATATGGCAGAATTTGAATATAATATGCATAAGTAGGTTTTTTTCCACAGAGTCCACCATGTTGAATCGCCATTTTTCTAAAGGAGCCCAGGCCAGACAAACTAAACACTGGCTCTATAGAGGACCTTTCACATTTTTTGTGCATTTCACAGCCACTGTAGTTTCTCCTACATGCTAGGAAGGAGTGGATGAGGCGACAGGGTTGCAATCAGTAACTACACCACTAGATGCCACTAAATCCTAGAGTCAGTCCAAAGTACAAAGGTAGTCCCTGGTCGTGTTCTGTCCATGGTTGGCCACAAGAGGCTCTCCTAACAGCAGCTATCTGTAGTGTATATTGTCAACACAGTATTTAATGAGGGAAATTGCTGTCTGCAGGAGAACATCTCAAGAGACTCTGAGCACACCTGTGAATCACTTCCCATACATCTGTTTGACTTTTACAGTCACTTCTAACTAACTGGCAGCTGTTGATCAGCAAACAGACTGATTAGATTTACATTATTTCCTGACTTGATTCTAGAGATGTCTGACCATGCAATTTCGGTTCCATGTGCTCAGGTTCTTAGGATAGTGGTTTGAAGTCTTAACATAGTTTGGTATTATGTCTGTTGTCACCAGTGCATAACTAATGAGGCTTCAGAACAAAGGATGTTGTGTGTATTGGTGTCTGGGCTGAAAGTCACAGTACTTCCTTTTAAAGGCTTGTTTGTGCCACAGGATTAAATGAATGAGTAAAAATAAACATCAATTTGATGCAAAGGAAATACCGCCAACTTTCATTGTGAATGAATGTGTGACCTCTTGCCAGGCGGCCAGTCTGCGGCAGCTGGAGGAGGAGAACCACGAGGCAGCAGCTCGTCTGGAAGATGTGGTTTACCGCGGCGATGTGCTGCTGGAGAAGATCCAGAGCGCCCTGGCCGACATTGCCCAATCGCAGCTCCGCACCCGCAACGGAGCACCCAGCCAACCATCACCAACCACCGAATCCTGACCCAAACACTCATGACACAGATCTGGACAATTTTGTCATTTTCATTCTGACATCAACTGCAAGCCTCAAAACCATAAAGAAATATGCTGAATGTCTGTGTGAAGGAAATGTGAGATGCCATACAGTCAGCGAAACATCACTTTTTTTTTTTTGCTTGGTTACAATAGAAGCCAGTTGGAAACGATCATAAAAATCATACACTGTTGTATGTGTGTCTTTCTGCTGATGCAGACAGTTTGGAAAAATACAACCATAGAGTTCTCTATGGTCTGAATGTGTGAATGGTCATCCTGTTTTTTTGTTCCATGTATATGTTGTATATTGATTAAGTCTGTTTTTGTAGATATTTATGAATGAAATAATTCAAATTCAAAAAACAACAGTCTTCACACCAGTTAACAAATCCGCTCAGCACACTGTAACTCCATATCTGATGACTCTTGTTTTCTTTTTTAAATAAAGCCTGAACAAACATTTCATTTGTCCAAACTGTTTGTGTCTTTACATCAACTGATTTTTTTTTTTTTAGTTTGACAATAGACACTTTTTCACGGCAGCCATTTTTACATGAAATAGTAGGTAAACACAGGTGTTACCAGTGATACTAATTATGGTTCATCAACTTTCTCATAAACATCTGTAGTGCCTCATTGCACATTGTTGTTCATCATGCTGTTACAGTTCCACATATTTTCTCAAAGTATTTTCAGCTTTTCAGTCATGATGAATCACTTAACAGGAAGTATAAATTCTACAAAATGATCGAATGATTGATGCCCTCCGTTATTTTTGTTGGAATGATCTCATGCTCAGCATGACCGCACTTCTGCTTTTTGGGGACTGACTGGCTTATGTGACCTTAGTCCTGTGTTTTGTTCTCATTTGGTTAATTGGTAATCAATGAATGGAGGTGTATTCTGCTTTTTTCTTGTTATTCTAGAAACAGAACATGCTCAAAATGTCAAAATGTTTAAGGACTTAAGCTGGGATTTTTATAATTCATTGAACAGGAAAATACATAATAATGCTACACAAATTAAGTGTTTATTTGATTTGAGTTCTTCTAAATCTGGAAAATGGGAAAAATCATTCATGTCAACATTTGAAAATCAGTCAAGTTAGGATGTTTTCGAACAGTGGTGCAGTCTGGCTTTTATTCAAAATGTGTCTCTTTGGTCTGATTCTGTTTCAGACTGAACTTTGTGAAGCATAGGCTTCAGGCCAGAGTGTTTATAGCCCAAATCTAAATTTAGTTTCGGTATCACAGCCCAGTGGGCTCCATTGATGTGACAAATATAAAAACAGCCTTGTCTGCTGGACACCACACCCAGACGTGTTAGCAGGATACACCCACCTCTGTGTGTGTTGACATCATGGCTTGAACAGCAAAAGCGCCCAACCTGTCCAAATAAGGAGATTTATGGCAGAGAAAGGCGACCTACCGGCCTTAAGTGCTTTCCCACTGTGTTTTGGTCAACAAAGTTTTGTTGGTGGTGTTACCACTTTTGTTACCTGTATTCCTCAGTGGTAATTATGGTAATTATTTACTGCACACACCTGTTCTTTGCCCTATAGACCCAGAAGTGAACAAGGAAACGTAAGGTTGCAGATAAGGTGGGGAATATATTTTGAGCGACCTTGCTGGGATGACATTGTTGTGTTGAAATGTGAATACATAATGTGCATTGTCTAGTTTAAACAATGACCACATTTTCTTATTTTTGGCCAGAGAAGTTGCACTCGTCTTGAACTGTCCCACCAAAGATCCCAGATCTTGTATTCATAGACATGTATCTTAGAATATGCCCAGAATATAGCTGTGGTCTGTCTGTCTGTGGCACTTTATCCTGATTTTTTTTTTTAATTTTAACATACTTTATGGTGTTTTATTTCCTATATTGGCCCAATATAAATCATTCATACATTTTTTTTTCTGTAAATGATTCTTGGTCAATCATAGCAATTAAAAACCTGCAGTTTGTAGTTTATGACCTTTTATTGACCTTAGATGCTCTCTTGTAGTATATGGCATTTGCTATTTATGTGTGTTTATTTAAGTGTTGTTTGTGAAATATAATTCTTTAAAGTATCCTAATAATATTAGATCTTTTAAGAAAGGTTAACACTAAGCATAAGCAATAAAATGATGTTAAAGCTTACACACTGTAGCCACAGTGGATTATTTCATAGGTACAAATGCTTGCTAGCCAAATGAACCTGCGTCCTGGAACGCAACCCTCGCGGGGCGGCTCAGATCTCCTCATTGGCTGACGCACATGTCAGTCTCACGCGTATTAAGCATATGATTGGTCAGTGGAAACCACAGGTCTGTTTCTCCATCGCTGATTGGTTCTCACCCAACGTCATTCAAATCCTACGCCGTTGCGTGGCTGGAGCGTCTTTGATGAGCCCGAAGGTCCCAGGAAGCACCGCTGCTTATTTCGTATTTTTATAGCGATAAAGACGGAGGAAGCGCTGGATTCTGAGGTCAGAGGGTACAAATGAAGAGCGTAAAATATTTTTAAATTATTTCAGCTCGGCTTTCTGTCAACGTCAGGGGACTTTTGTTATGATTTGGCGTTGATATCGGCGATGTTTACGGTGCAGCCTGATGATAAGTTCCTTTGAAGGGTGGCCAATAACTGGAGCCTGTAGCCTTCAGCTGCCTCAATATTAGGCAGCAAAACACGAAAAGACACGCTATATTTCTTTCAACTTGGTCGTGGGGTGGCGGCAAGCCAATAATTGACTCTGGAGCAGGACACGGAGGTAGGTGAAAATATTTCCCACAGTGTGTCTTCATTTTTTATTTGTGGCTGTCATGGAACCTGCCAGACAGAGCAAAGGGAATAACGTTATAGCGGGCAAATAGCTAGCTAACACAGCGCAGCGGTGAACTAACACGGTGTTTGTATATGCTGACCTGATGTTATGAACTTACCTCGACCATGAGCATTATCTACTGTCTACCTGTCTGTCAGCACCCGGCTGTCAGTATCAGATAGTGGCGGTCTGTCAAACGGTGCGGCGCAAAAAGTTTGAATGTAGGTGAGCATCAGCCAGATAAGACGATGATGTGTACACAGCAGGTACACACCGTGTGTGCAGGTGATAAAGAACATCTTATTCATCACACATGACTACTACTTTACATATAAAAACCTACAAATAAGTGATTCATTTGACATTTATTTTGTCCACTTTTATTTTGAAATACATGTGCATATGTATTAATGTCTTTTTAGTGCATTTCTGTCCCATTTTGAGCTTTATCATGAACAAAAAAACTCTATAACTATGAAAAATTATATGAAATGAACATATCTCCATATAACTATTAGATGATACTGCATAATGTTCATTTTGTTAATGGAATATTACTGAATAATTGATACACACCATGAATGTTATAGTGACTTTTCAACTCAAAAAATATTTTTGAGTGTGTGTTTGTCAGTGAGTGACTGTGACACACTGTGAGTGTGAGTGTGTGTGTGTGCGCCCCATTCCTCTCGCTGGCGTCATGACTGAGTCCTTTCATTCAGGACGGAAAGGGTTTCCTGTCCAGTCACTTACAGTACTTAAAGGGTGGAGTGTGTGTGTGTACTTCTACACACACACACACACACTCACTCACACATTGACACCAAACTGAGAAATCCAACATCTGGGGAAAAAGTTACACTCTGGCTCCTCTGTCTGGAACTTAACATTTAAAAGATGTTAAAAAATGTTTCCTGCACAAATAAAGCGTTAAGAATCAGAGCGCCAACAGGATTATTGCTTTCTTGTTATGCTGTTATTGGTTATGTAGTATGTATCCATCTACATAAACTGAGGATAATCCAGCAGTATTCACTGGGAAATTCTCGTCTCTCTATGGTTTGGACTGTTTATTTTGCAGAGTAACTGGGGCATTGTTTCCTAGAATGTTAAAAAAATAATATCCAATACTTTAAGCATCTATAACTAAATCCCTTTCACCTCTGTTGTATTGAGGAAGCAGCAGAAACATCAGTGTATCTCAAAGGCTTGGCAAATAAAACCCAAACTATCTCTACACACTGTTTAATTTGTGTAATCCTTTAACAGAAATCCTCCAAATCCTTCACTTTAATTGTAGATTATAGTTTTGGTGGGCCACATTTGGCTCCCGTCCCCTGTTTTTAGACTGCAGGCTTCAGTCTCCACATAGTGAGCTCGCCTTTATAATGCCTTCCTTATAAGTGCCTGAGTGGTGTAGCCCTGTTTGTTTAGCTAGGGGGTGGATCTGGTTAACTTCAAGCCAAACTCAGTCCCTTCAGTCTGAGCTAAAGGACTTAAGTTTTAACACTTCTAATGATGCTTCATTTTCCACCTTGGTGGGGAAATGACTACAAAAATCATCCGGGCCCATGGCACAAGTGTGCGCATTAATTCCATTACTCAGTTTGAGCTCTGTACAGGAAACTGGAAGACTTTGGCAATACAGGGAAAAAGAAAAGTTTCTTTGATTAAGTGGCTACACAAGATGATCTTTTAAAAAGAAATCTCAATAATTTAGAGTTAATCGCCTTTAAATGCTGTCAGATCTGCACAAACCATTAACACACTCTGTGATTAAACCTTATTAAAGAAGTTATAATCAATAGTTTGGATGCCTACGATGAACAAGCCCACAGATAACTACCACCGACTGTTTTGGTTTCACGGCACGCAACTTTATCATTTTGGTTCACCCTCCGCACTCTCATAATGTCATTTTTTGGCAGCAACAAGCAACTAGTTTCTGTGAAAAAGCTCACTGTACGCTACCAAACGATGACAAACAAAGTTAGCAGCTAGCAGGGGAACAAACACAGTGGAGCATTTAGCAGCTGAAGAGCCAGATATTTCCCTCAGGAATTGGTGCAGACCAAAAACAGAGCAAAAAGGAGAGTGAACTTAGACATGCCTCCAAAAAACTGGTTTAAAGGTCCAGTGTGTAGGATTTAGTTGCATCTAGTGGTGTAATCGCTGCATTGCAATCTCCTCACATCACCCTCGCCTACCTAGTAAAGGAGAAACCAAACCAGAAAGGCTCTGTGTAGAGTCAGTATTCAGTTTGTCTGTTATGGGCTACTGTAGAAACACGGAGTTTCAACATGGTGACCTCTTCTCACTGTACATATAAAAGGATCATTCTGAAGTAACAAAAACAAAACATTCTTATTATCAGGTGATTATACATGCATGAAAACATCAAATATGAACATTATATTCCAAACAGAGGCCCTCAATCTTACACACTGGCCCTTTAAACGTGTTCAGTATTTGACTTTGACAGAGTGAAATTAGAATACAAGTGTAGAGCCATAATAATGAAGTCTGTATCATAAATAATGCCTCATTTTCTAACATTCTCTCTGTCGCCCAGTGCAGTATGTATCCCAGAGTTCTGCAGTGATACTGCGAGGGGAAATGTGAGTAGCTTAATAAAGTGATGCACAGTATGTCTGTGCAGTCAGTCCAAATAAAAGCGCTGTGGTCGATCATTGTCGATCTCCGGGTTTTCTACAGCTACTTCAGCGCAGTGCTGCACTGCTCAGCGTGCCCGCACACTGAAAGGACCTAAATTAGCAGTTTTTTGACCAGAAAGAACACCAGTCCACGGATTTATTGCTCGTCTGTGTTAAGCTGATGTGCTGCATAGAGGGTCCCTGCCAAGGCCTACGCGAGACCACAAGAACTGTAATTAGTCTGCTTCTTTGTGTGTTCCATTTTTAGTCATTTTAGTGCTTCTCATCAGTGGTGCTCCCCTTTTAAGATGAGCTTCCTAGAAGTGTTGTGCTCAGGTAAATCTCCACAGACCTCAGTAACTCAACACCCTTGTGTGCCGTTTGTGTCCCCCGTCTTCAATCCAGTAGAAACCTCACCAAAGCCGAGCACTTTTCAGCAGTGATTCAGTGATTTTTCTCAGAAGTCAGGAAGCGTCTTGTTGTTGTGGAATCGTTGGGTTGGGGCCGGGACAGAAAAAGGACCGGTGTCTAGACGAAACATGTGTCCTATCTCAGAGCTGCAGAGCTGTTTTTATCTCTGTGTGAGCTAATCAAGTCCATTCATACCATACATACCGCTGGAATGTTTTGATGATGCACATATCCACCCTCTTCCTCTTCCCCTCTGTTACATAATGTGTTCAAACCTTCTATTAATTTAAGAAGAAGAGAATTAAAGTTCACTTCGTAGTGCTCACCTCTTACATCATGTTCCTCCACCTCACGAGTACATGTGTGTGTTTCTTCTGCTCTCTGTGGTTTTCGTTCCACCCACACGAGGTCAATATGTGCTCTTGTAGAGAAAATCCACGAGCGTGGAGAAGAGCCAACGTGCTGTTCTTATGTGATGTGTTGTCCTTGCAAATGAATGATGGACCTCCTCGGGTGAAAAACAAATTCCCACACAGGAACTTCAGTCAGGATTTTCTCTCTAATCTCTTCTTCTGGTGTGAAATAGTTCTCTGTCAGTTTGATCTGATGATTGATCTGACAGTGTAAAAAATTCAAAGGAATGCATGCTGAGAACGATATGAGGAGATTTCACTGATGAGTTCCTGGAATGAAACCCTGCAGACCACGAGCCACGCTGCACATGATTCCCTGTCCCTGTTTTCGGGTCACAAGAATATTTCTGTACCAGGGATCCGACTTGGGCACCTCCGGTCAGTCTGAGGTTTCAGAACTGCACAAACTGAAATGTAAAAGTGGATAACACTTGTTTACATTGAAGGGAAAGACAGTAAAGTGTTAAATAATGTTTGAAATTACTCATAAATGTGTAACATGACATCAGCATGAAGTATTCTGCGTTTCTGGAGCTTGATGCACACTAAGGAATAAAAGTCTGAATGTGGTTTGAATGTGTGTGGGGGGGGTTCTTGTCATAAGCTACTGGTCATACCAGACCAAGTAAGGCTGTAACAGCAAGTACCAGTGGCTGGTCTGATGTCCTGTTTCTTTTGTCGTCTTACAGGATAGTATGGCCATGACGGGAGGGACTGCAGCTGCCCTTCCCATGAGCAACCACACCCGAGAGAGGGTGACTGTGGCCAAGCTGACACTGGAAAACTTCTACAGCACTCTGCTCACCCAGCACGAGGAGCGCGAGATGAGGTAGAACTGCCCGAGTGTGTTTCATAAGCCACAGCACCTGCTGACACCGACAGCCTTTGTCCCACCACACAAATGTGTCGAAACACACCCACCCGAATGTCTGTTTATCAAACCGTTCGCTTTAGTGTAGCTTTTACTTCCTGAGCATTGCACCACCAAGTAGTGACCTCATGCAGTACGAGACACCTTCACCACAGAGCGGCCTGTCACCCTGGTTACCCTCAGCACGTAAATGCGGCTGTTGTTTAAAGCATCAAGTGTCACTCTGCCCGCTGCTGGAAAAGCAAAGCAGAGGCGTTTGAGCTCAGGTGTGAACACAACAAAGGTGGATCTCATAATGTGTCTTTTGTGCTCTCACATTACTGTATTAGAGCCGATCTGTAGCGCAGGTGAGCAAGGTTTAGTGCCTGTTGTAAAAGAACACTGAGTCACTGTTTACACCGCTGTATAAAGATTCACTTTCAAGATCATGTAGTCTCTCCTTGTATGTTTCACACTCCAAAATGTCTCCAAAAGTAACTAAGAGCACAGTGTTTCTTATTCGGATTTGTATTCCTTATGGAAGTTTTGTTATTTTTTGAATCCATAGGCAGAAGAAGCTGGAGAAGGCCATGGATGAAGAGGGTTTACCAGATGAGGAGGTACAGATTGCAGAAAGAGGGTTTTGTTTTCTTTTTATTCTTCCTCTTCGCCTTCTTCCGATGACTCTGGTCCATGTGTGTTTTGCAGAAAGTAATGCGGCGCTCACAGCACGCCCGTAAGGAGACTGAGTTTTTGCGGCTGAAGAGGACGCGACTTGGCTTGGACGACTTTGAGTCCCTTAAAGTTATTGGACGAGGAGCTTTCGGAGAGGTACGTCAAAAGAAAAAACCCTTGTGAAGTTTAATAGAAAATTTGAAATGTTTACTCACTTTCCTTGTGCAAATAACTGTGACGTCGCCTCCTTCAGGTCCGTTTGGTGCAGAAGAAAGACACAGGACACATTTACGCCATGAAGATTTTAAGGAAAGCTGACATGCTGGAGAAGGAACAGGTAAAGTCTTAGCTCTCATGCATGTTACTGTTAAAGTTGTTTCTCTTGTGTTCTAAGCGTTTCTACCATCTCCCTGCAGGTCGCTCATATCCGGGCAGAGAGGGATATTCTGGTGGAGGCGGACGGCGCCTGGGTGGTCAAGATGTTCTACAGCTTCCAGGACAAGAGGAACCTCTACCTCATCATGGAGTTCCTGCCCGGAGGTGTGCACTGATCACTTTGTTTGAGCCGAACATCTGAGGTCATCTCTTGTCAGCGTGTTCAGTCTTTTATGTGGATTTCTTTTCAAAGCTTGGACAGGATACGGGATGAATCACTGTTCTGTCATAAATCAGGACAGAAGTGTTGTGTGTTGTGATTTTTAAAGTCCCGCCCTTGTTGCCAGGCGACATGATGACCCTGCTGATGAAGAAGGACACTCTGTCCGAAGAGGCCACCCAGTTCTACATCGCAGAGACGGTTCTGGCCATCGACTCCATCCACCAGCTGGGCTTCATCCACAGAGACATCAAACCAGACAACCTGCTGCTGGACTCCAGGGTGAGACTCGGACAGACACACAGAAATGTTCTGGCTGTCTCTAACGCATGCTGTGTGGTGGCTTTGTGTAGAAGACTTATCAAACGCGTGTGTGCTCACAGGGGCACGTGAAACTGTCAGATTTTGGCCTGTGTACGGGACTGAAGAAGGCTCATCGCACAGAGTTCTACAGGAACCTGACGCACAACCCGCCCAGTGATTTCTGTGAGTCCAAAACTCAAACACATTGTTCTTTTGCAGCATACACAATTCAACAATTCAGTGAACCACTCACTTTTCCTCTCTGCATCTTGCAGCCTTTCAAAATATGAATTCGAAGAGGAAAGCAGAGACCTGGAAGAAGAACCGGAGGCAGCTGGTAAGGCGTGAAGAAAATGTATAAGAAAGACTGGCTGCAACATGCAGGGGTCATGTTGGACTAGTCAGTTTTATTGGTTGAATTTATTTGTTTGGAGTATAATCTCCTCCCCAGAGCCCTCACCTTCTATCTTTCTGTGTGTCTCTTAGGCTTATTCGACGGTAGGAACACCAGACTACATTGCCCCTGAAGTCTTCATGCAGACGGGATACAACAAGCTGTGCGACTGGTGGTCTCTGGGAGTCATCATGTATGAAATGCTCATCGGTAAGACCGACACAGAGAGGTTAATGGAAGTCATTTGGAAGATGGAAGTCACAGTCATCAAATATTCAAAACCTTAAAGTAGATCTTTGTTTTAATCAGATCCTAGTAGATAGTTTGCAGGTTATTGCTATTATTTTACATGTTATATAACACACGTTTAGTCAATGAACTCCTGCAGGCAGCATTGTGTTTTTAAAAATGTTTGTTGCCTGTGTTCAGGTTATCCACCCTTCTGCTCTGAGACGCCGCAGGAGACGTACAGGAAGGTGATGAACTGGAAGGAAACTCTCGTCTTCCCACCTGAAGTCCCCATCTCAGAGCGGGCCAAAGACTTGATATTACGGTGTGTAATAGGAATATGAATAATGATACGTTCGTATTCCAGTGTGTCTTGGTGTATTTAAAGGTTTACTGGACAGTTCATATTTTGTGTTTCAGGTATTGCACTGATGCTGAGAACAGGATTGGAGCTGTGAGCGTGGAGGAGATCAAGAGTCATCAGTTTTTTGAGTCAGTGGACTGGGAGCATATCAGGTACACGAAGCACAGACGAAAGATGACATTTCACTTCAATGTGACTCACATTCTGTGATATTAATGTTAAAGCTACAGCAGCACAAGGTAGAAACAGAAAGTATCACCTGTGCTCAGAGAAAATCAGATTTAATGAACGATAACAGTGTGAATGAGCTGATTTTACAGTCAAACTCGGCTTTTCAACCTGGTGTTAAGTTACAACAAAGCAAGGTCTCTCTCTATATATTTTCCATCTGTGTCTGAACATGGACGAATAGATAGCAAGTGTTAAAATCAGTCACTGATGCAGCCTGGACGAACAGGAAACACTGGAGAACACTGCTCATTCTCACACACCAGCTTCCAGAGATGCCAAGTACTTGGCTCTTTCTGTCAATGTCCTGTTTGACTGAAGCCATGAGGGATGTCAGCCTTATGTCACTGACACCTCTGTCTGAATGACTAGAACATAGAGATGAAGCCAGCAATGTCATGTATTCTATGCATATGCACAGAGCAGTTTCATGAAAATGCTGTTCTGTATCTTAGATGGTTTAGCTCCCTTCCTCGTACTCAATTGTCCATGATCCTCTCCATCTCGCCTTCACAGGGAACGGCCAGCAGCCATCTCCATTGAAATCAAGAGCATCGACGACACCTCAAACTTTGATGACTTCCCTGAATCAGACATCCTTCAGCCAGGTTCGTCTGATGAAATACTCTGCTAGCTGCACTGCGGGGGAATTCATTATCAGGAGGGCTTTGGGTCAGATTCAGACAGAGTGTGACCACAGATGAGTCATGATCAGTAAATAGATTCAACAAAAGGGAACTAATGACGACAGCTCCTCCGACAGCTGATTACTCACTCCTCATTTACATAGTCTGATCTGTAGCGGCCTCAGTTAGCAGTTAAAATAACACCTCCTTTTTTTTGTGCGTTTATTAACAGCCAGTGCAACGGAGCCAGACTTCAAATCCAAGGACTGGGTGTTCCTCAACTACACGTACAAACGCTTCGAGGGTCTGACTCAGCGAGGCACCATCCCCACATACATGAAGGCAGGGAAGGCCTGACACGCTGCCACGGGGGAGCCGGTGTCGTGGAGAGAAAAACAGACGTTTACGGACACAGGGTCGGGCCGTGGGGCCCCGCTGGTGCTGAAGGCCGCGCTGTCAGCCTCTCAGTGTAAATTTAACCCTCATCACAAGTTATTTAGGTCTGCTCAGCCGCCGCAAGAACCGCCAACAGCTCGGAAATTAAGGAGCGTTACCGCATTACCTCGGTTGTTTATATCGTATACATGTGCCGTCTTTAGCCATAGCTCTCAGGCCAGCTCACTAACTACGACACTAAATCAGCATATCTGCATGTTCAGCAGCATTTCTGCTTCTGGAGAAGATAATTTTTTTCTTACTGCCTAAACGCGACAGTCGGAATGAGGATGGAATACAAATCACTGCTGCGACATCTTCACAGCAATAGTTTTGACACTGGTGGCTAAATTAGCTCTGATGCAAACAGAATTTTAAATACTGAAGACAAGCTGTATACACTGTAGTCAAACTCTGAACGATTAGTAAGAACAGGTACCCCTCACTTGTTCTCGCCCATACTGTTATACTCATTCATGGATTGTGAAGGAAAGTTCCAGCATGGTTTCTATGTTTTTTTTGTTTTTTTTTTCACTTTAAAATGTATATTTAAGAGTTATGGATAGGCATATAGATGGCATTTAAAATCTTAAAGTGTGAAAAAAAATCTTTAATTTTTATGTTTTAGCTGGCAGAAGCAGTTCGTTTTGGTTTATCTGTCTTGACTGGGTTGTGTCTAACCGGAAGTTGAGCCTGGTACAACCTCAACTACTATTGTGGTGGTGCAAGTTCTTGGTAGCCAGATTCTAGTTAGCAAAATGCTTGTGGATCCCAATGGAAGCTCAATCAGCATTGTTTTCTAGACTAGGCCTGTAGACACATTTTTAGCCATGCTAGCAGCAAAGCTCTAGGGTTTGGTCCAGTATGAAATATCACAACAACTATTGGACAGATTACCATGAAACTGTAGGTCCCTGAGCGCCATCATCAGGTCAGAATGATTTTGGTTTATGACCAAAAACCTCCAATGATAGTTAGATAGCCTTATTAGCAAAATGTTAGCATGCTAACATGCTAAACTAAGATGGTGAACATGGTAAACATCAAACCCTGTTAACATCATCATGTTAGCATTGTCTATAGATGTTAGCATGGCGATGCTAACATTTAGCTCAGAGTCCCACTGAGCTGCTAGCATGGCTGTACTGTAAGAAGTGTAACAGGTCATTCTTCTAACGAAGCGAAAGGGAGTTCTTCCAAAGGTTTCGATCTTAATAAGTAGTGTAATTATTTTTGTCTCTTATTCAGATTGATGGATGAGACTGAATTGAATACATCTATTTGTTTTCAGTAACAGTTAGCACTAAAAGGATAGAACATCTAAAGCAAACAAGCAAAACTTCAAATCATGCTGGAATCCTCCTTGAACCGTCATGGCGGGTGACACAGTGCGACTTTGTGTCATCTCTGCGGGCTAACTCTCCCTGTGGCATTGCCTCAGGCTCTTGCTGTTGCTCTTTTCTCACAGAGGAACAACTTGTTGCCAGGAAACATCTGAATGCAGTTTACCCTGTGCTTGACATCCGTTACTGTGGAGTGTTGCCCGTTCACTTGTGCCAAACAAAGTGCAGAGTGTGTCACTTCCCTTTAGAGCCAGTTGTTTCATTCAGATCAGCGCTGCAGTAATTGATATTTCCCCTGATTTTAATTCTAATGAGCCCGAGGGGCCGATCACTTCATTCTTGGACGGACAAAACATGCAAAGTGCCTTTTTTTAAATAGCTGATAAATATTTAACCAGATATTTTAGCGATGTTATCTCATATGGTTTATCACTGCGGAGTGATAAACTACATGTGAAGGGATAAAGGTGACGAAACAGAGTGATGAGACAAAGGCAGTGTAGAAAAATGGTTAGATAATAAAACAGGGGGCTCATAAAAACATGTCAAAGGAAACATGATGAACAAAGTGTCTTTGTTTGTCAAGTAAAGGTGAAACTAAAATAGACATGAGAAACTATATAAGAATAGATAGACACAATGGATATGTTAGACACATATATGGTGTTTGTTTTAGAGGCTCTTAAATGTTTTTTGTTAATTATGAGTTAAGTATCCATTGGATATATATATATTTAATATTTTTTCTCCAAAAACCCCTCACCATAAAAAAAACTAACACCAGGCCTGTCTTTCTCAACAGATCTACCAATTTAACCATCACGTCTGCTCAGAGTTGTGACTAGACACAGCGCTAAATGTAGTTACCAAAGAACTCTGATCATCACACGTCGTGATCTGAACACACATTCAGATGTAGCGCTCGCTTACTGCACTTAACTCAAAACTACCTTTTAAAAAAAACAAAAAATACACACACCTTTCCAAGAGAGCTAACCTTGGTTATGGAATAATTTGCCATTTCTATTTCTACACGCAGAGATGTTGATGTTTCTCAGTTAGCACGTCTGCTAAGTGTCAAAATGCAAGAAAAAGCTATAAATGTACAAACAGGGACAGGAAATGTACTGATGACTTGGACTAAGTTCTGCTGTAGCCATCACAGGAATCCCATATTTAAATGTTTGTGGTGCTATTTCTGAGGAGTTGATGGAGAAAGTGGTCTTGCAGTTTGATAAATTAGAGTAAAGAGTAGAGTAGGGTAGAGATAAATTCTGATTATACATCTGTAATTCATCCCGCTGTTAAAATTGGGCCAGAACTACATAAAGAAAGACAGAAAGGGTTGCTTGCAATGTACAAACTAAGGTTGACTGATGTGTATATTTCTACATTTATTTATTATTTTTCATGTTTTTAAAGCTGTTGACATTTTGTGCTAATATTCAGTGGATTTAATCAAATTATTTTCATGTCAATTGGGTTTCTTTAGAATTTAAAGGGGCACTCCAGCGATTTAGTGTTGCATTTCTGTAAAACTCGGGGACTCACAAGAGACAAATTTCAAAAAGAATGTCAAAATTGAAGCAGCGGAGGCTGCTTTATCATGATTTAGTCCCTATTTAGTATGGCTAAAGTCCCAAAAACAGTGAATCCTACATTTCCCATAATGCAACTTGATATCAACTTTGAGTCAGGTCTCCCTGTCTAATAAATGCCCATGGCTTTCAAACTTGGCCCTTGTTTGTAACATAGGCTTTCTGTTACAATTGTGTAGTAGCTAACCCTAAGCCAAGATAACCCTTATGACATCACGATGACATCACTAGGGTTATTTAAACTTCAGAGCACTCCCTCTGGAGCCACAGAAGACCTACTTGAACAGTTTTGACAGGCTGAATAGTACTCCTCATAAGGAGTAAACTGATCTTGATGTGAAAAATCAGTGCACTGCCCCTTTAATTACTGACACAAAATGTCTAGAAACATATAGTCAAACAATCTGCGTCACATCAGATAAACAACCGATTGGCCAGTATTTTCCCCCACAATAAAAATCCAAATATATGATTCTTCCCCAAAAACAGATGTAATCAAAGTTGCTGCCACCGGAGGACAGGATTTTATTGATGGCTACCGCTGCAGATTCCCGGCTGTGTCTAATCACTGGAACACACCGACACAACCTGGAAAAAAAAGCCAAACTGCTGTATTCAGAGCGTCCTGTTTCACAGCCAAACCGTTACGATTGTTCATAAATATATCTAAAAAATGAAAAAAAATAGAGTGCGAGCGAGTGTGACTGTGTGAGTGCAGCTGTTAGGCATTTTCGTAAGGTAGATACTCAGTGCTTTTCGTTGTGAGGTGGTGTGTGACGGTGTTTAATGTCAAACTCATGTCGTGTCTTGTAATAGATCACACTGTTCTCTGGAGTAGATGCGCAGGAGAAAATGAAAAATGAGGGTAAATACGGATCCGTACAATTGTACATATGTACAAGATGACTTGAAATCCATGACTGTGCCACTTTAACAAAAGGGAGCTAAATTATTTTGACTTCTTCAGATTGAGACAAGTTCAGGAAACGTTTAATTTTTATCATAAGTCAAGCTAGACAATTCATTTCTGATGGACCAAACCAGCTTATCGACTGTGTTGTTAGCCAGATCCATGTCGCATAATATTTCATGGCTGATGTTTAGAGAGTTACTTCCCTGAAGGTATATTTATTCTTTTTTTTTAAAAAAAGAAAAGGAATTGACAGAAACATAAAAGATGAAAGCAGATTAAAGGTCCATTCACATCTAGAATCTAGTTTTAGGTGGAAGTGGTCTGCCTCAGAAACCTCAGAGCCCTGTGACTTAGCTAATAATATGTAATTTCCCCCCTTGTTGAAGCAAGAATTCACTTGTAAAAGGTTTAAACTCCCCCCTCCACAGGCCAGGACTATGTGTGTGAGGTATTTCTGTGTAATGCTGTGTACATATTGTTGTAGACACTTGAAGGAAACTGTCCGTGGAGTGAAGGAGGGAAAAACATGCTCATTAATATATTCATCCACGTTTATGAGTTTTTATGTTGATAAAATGCTTAAAATAATAAAAATTAAACACTTAACGTCCTGTGGTTTATTTCTTGGTTGTATCGGGGGGGATGGACGGAGCAGGTGGGTCTTAAATTAAGACCACACGTCCCCTGAACTCATGGAGGCCTGGAGAAAGCTCTAAAGCCTGAAAGGTAATTCAATAATCTTGTACAGCATGTTCCTATTATTAGAAATGACTGTTGGCATAATCCATTCAGTCCCGAACTGACTGATGGAGGGAAAACATTTTGTGATTTCATAGTGTGACGCCTGCCTCAGTCAGTTATAAGAGTCTAATATTTAATATTTAATACGTGTTTATTAATAAGTGTTTGTAATCTCGAGGAAATGTGCATCACAGACTGATCTTTGATGGGAATCTGTTACTGTTTGAGAGCTTTATTCAGTGATGACCATTTTATTTCAAATACATGGTGATTTAGTAACCTACCTAATTTCAAGCAAAACCTAGGACATGATCAAATAATAAGGTTCATAAAGTTGCCTGATAACCGGTCTTCTTCACCAACCGGCTGATAACAGCCTCCTGAACCTACTAGTAGGCCCCTACTAGCCTATATTTATGGGACTGATGTGTTCTGATAATACCTATTGAATAGCCTGATAACAGTCAAATTGAGTGGGTGCACACACATTACAACACTTGCATAAAGTGCAGTACGTTTAGACAAAAACAACAGACAGACAGTGTGACAGACCTGGAGGTGTATGTACATATGCTACATACGGTTATATACAGTGTTACTATAGTGTGTATATACAGTGGAGGGGTAGATATTGAATTAAATTCAGTAGCAGAGACAAAACTGTTGACCATCTAATAAAAATCAAAATGGGAAATACAGTATATCTATGCATGAATACAAAAATAACTAATGAATTGAACTTACTAACTAGTGTGATTGTCAAACCATAACTATAATCACAGATGAGTTTTATTTTCACAAGTAGAAGCACTTTATTTCTTCTTTTACAGAAGTGTCGTGATTCACTGGGGCCACTAGAGGGAGCTGTTGACGCACATGAGTGTGTATTCTCAGTTCTTATGAATGGACACTGGCTGAACAGCTGTTGTCACGTGTAAACCTTTTATCTCCTTTCAGGTCGGTAGATCATTCATAATAAATGATTACACGCCTCTCTGTGGACAGTTATCAATACTTATGTCACCTTTAAAACTTGAAATGAAAACATTAGTCATCACAAGCTGTCATGTCACAGCAATAACCACAAATACATAATTGTGTTCATAATCATCACTACACAAATATAACTGTAATTTGTAACTAGAAATGAACTCATAAAAGAGCTGATAGGTCTAATTTGTTGTTGATTATAGAGGCACAAGAAGTCTTTCAACACACACAGTCTTTCAAAACTACAAACTTCAAAAAAACCAAATTATAACCTATAATATTTGTTTTACCCATTTCTTCATATCATATTTAATATAATGTGATTTTTTCCCCTTTAGATGCATTGATTTCCTTTTTTTTTTTAGATTGATTTATTTCAGACACAAAGACTCACCTCCATGTGAACCTGTTCATCCCGCAGCACAACTGTCACTTCTCTCTGATGTCTGATGTCACGCACGTTTTCACGCTCACGTGTATGTCACCCTTACAAACACGGTTACGTGCGTGAATGACCAAGAAATCAAGTTTTTTTTCTTTTTTGCTCGACAAAAGTCTGCTTGTGTTAACCGGGTTTCTTTTAATCCCTTACCCCTATTAAGGAAACCAGGTTTCTGGCTTCCATTAAGAAATCAGGTTACTGCAGAAAGCCGACAACAACCAGGTTACTTACATGCTCCTGAACGCACCTGAAGCACAGGTGACATGTCATGACCCCATTGTAAGAAAATAGAGAACAATAAATAACTTAATAAATAATCAGATATTAGAATTTTTCTACTGGTTGTACATGTTTCCATTTTATTTGAAGGTTTACAACAGAGAGAAATTGATTTGATTTTTCAGACTTCAGTCCATTATCAACACTGAATAAAACACATGCACTCATGATGTTCCACTTGAAGTTATTACAGCATGTAGCTGATTTTATTACAGACATTCTGTTTATACTTTATTGAATTTTAGGGTAAGGTCAGCTGAGTTTAAACAACTTTAATTTACTAAATATTGAATCTTGTAATATGACAACCCCTTTAGAGACTATACACAGTTTCCATGTGGTGTTAAACTGACCTAATTTAAAAGAGAATGGGTCAATGAGGGTAACAGAGCCCCCTTTTTTTAGGCTTATATAAAGTTGTTTTCCTTCCTTTTTTTTTTTTAATTCACCATCTCATCAGTGATTAAATTAGAGCATCTAAAATATGTGCTGGCTCTGTGACTGCAGGCCAAACCCGAACCAGGAACACGGTGTCCTGGAGAGTGACATTCTTCTGTCATGAGTTTAAGAAGAAACAAAGAGCGGGTCCCCTCGGGAGAGCCGGGGCGGCGCTGACTGACGCAGAAAGGTCACAAACAGGACGCTAAACACCCGGAGCCACAATAATAAGACCTACATTGGTAACTCACCTGCCCCCCTTTAAACAAACACACCTGTGTTGGTGTCACTATATTGTTTTACACACCGAAATGAACACAATGGACGTGAACTGGTCCCGGAAGTGATATATAAACATTTTAATCTATAATAGTACGTCATAATTTTAAAAGCTATCATAACTGACTTTTGGCTAATATTAACATTCACAATACGGACTCAGGCTGTCTGTAACAGCTGTATGAGTTTCATATCATTCTTGCTGACACTTATAAATATTCCGCTTAAAGTTTAATATCGTGTTAATATCCACGTTTTAGGTGTTTCCTGTCCACTTACGATGTTTCCGGCTTGGTGCAGTGCACGGGGACACCGTACTTTCTCCGCAAACGAGCTTTATGGGTTAACGAGGCAGCCGTCGCCACGTGACCGTCGAGTTATATAATATATAGGTCAACACGTTTCTCGCTGGCACGTGCAGCCTTCTTTCTTACGTAAAGTCTCGTGCAAATGTCTCAAATTACACTATTTAGGTGAGGACCGAAGATCGTCAACATTGGAGGTGATACGTCACTTTGAGGGTTTATTTTTAAAACTTTGTTTAAACTGGGGTTAACGAGGACACCATTAGAAGAATGAACAAATACACTGGGTACTTCTTTGTTTTGACGTGCTGTCACTGTTGTGTTGGAGAGATTCATAAAGATAAAAATCTAATTGTTTAAAATATTTAAAATAGGTTTATTCTCACAGGATCCAGGGCATACGTAAATAATGTTCTGACATTTAAAATGATCCAATGTCACTATTTTTAATATATATTTATAATATGTTTACTATATATGTATGTAAAACACAATAATATTGTCCTCCTCTGATGTCCCTCTTCTCAGAGTTGAACATTATTGTAGATAACCGTGAAGCCCATAGAGACAAGCTTAAAGTGAAGTACAAGCAACGTTTAAACAACTACAAAATATGAATATATATCATGTATGTTTATAAAATGTAGGTACATATGACATGGTGTTTTTGTGTGAGCACAGAGAAACCTTCCCCCCTTCAGTACATGAATGTGAAAACAACTCTCTAGGTGATAAAAATCAACTCAGTATGAGCACAATTTTTGTGTGTGATGTGGATACACGAGAATTGACTTTACACTAAAGTAGGAGACATCTTGTGTCCTGCAGTTATATTTGTAGTTTCTGGATTTTTCAATTAAGCAGATATAAATTAATTTTCTTTAGGTAAACTTTTGTTTCTGTGGAAAAAGCATATTACACGCTAATTATTATTCAAAGTGATATTCATATGTATATGTCTAAAACATATCTGTATATTTTAAACAGTATCTATAGAAGCTCATTTCCGCCAGTAAAAAAAAAAAAAAAAAGATGAAAACTTGAAAAAAAATCACATGCTAAGTCATAATTATGAAATAAAAAGTCAAAATTGTGAGATAAAAAGTCATAATTATGAGATAAAGTCATAATTATGAGATAAAAAGTCATAATTGTGAGATAGAAAGTCATAATTATGAGATAAAGTCATAATTATGAGATAAAGTCATAATTATGAGATAAAAAGTCATAATTATGAGATAAAGTCATAATTATGAGATAAAAATTCATAATTTTGAGATAAAAATGATGATTGGAACTCCAAATGGCTTAAGCTTGTCATAGCCATCAATGTGCCAAAAAAAGCAAAAAAAAAAAGCACGTGTTTATTTCCATGTGGTTCTTTTTACACCGTGCCAGCCATTAAGTGCAGAGTGACACCTCCTCCGTATCTCCGCTCTGTTTGGGGAAAACCGAGAGAATAGCAGAGTCAGATCGGTGACGCGCACAGGGCACTCTTTTTTCAGGTCACCAAAACGAGCGTACTCAATCTCAGCCAGCCCTGAGCCCTGATGCTCCACAGGCGCTTGTTTAATATGAATTCAAAATGATTATATCTGCGGTGTCACTGTCTCACTGCACGTCTCCTGTTAGATCATCCACTAACAGGCAATTAACGACGCGCGTGAGTCACGACGCTCTGTGATTGGGAATACGAAGCACTAGAACATTTTGTTCACCTCAGTTAAACTGCGGGACGCTCCCATTTGCATGCGTTCATTTGTTTTGTTCGATGACGCCACACGAAAACACACAAAACTACATAAAGAATACATTTAATCTGCACATCTTGACGGCTTTAAACACATTTTTCTCATAGTGCGCGCATTATGCATCATACACTTAAAGTATAGCATTCATAAAAGCCATCCAGCTACATGCAGAGAAATGTGTGTGGTTATTTTGCTTTATTTTGACATTATAGAATGCTGAATCATGAGTGTGAGCTGAAATGAATGGCTGCAGCTGTCCTTTCTGATACTATGGCATGAATGAAGCAGAGGGATGGAGGAGGAGACACAGCGCTCTTTTCCGTGTTTCCTAAAGGACATAAGTGTTCAGTTGTCACCCGCTCCTCACGTTTTTTCTGCCCCCGCTTCTACGTTAGGAGGAGGAGGAGGAGGAGGAGGAGGAGGAGGAGGAGAAGGGGGGTGAGTGAAAAAAATGAAGTCAATTATACAACACCCCGGCTCTCTGTAGCTCCCTCCTCTCCTCTGTAGCTACTACTACTACAGCTGGTGATTCCACATGCGCTGCGGCGCTCCGTAGCCTTCACCGTGGACACCGGCTCCAGTCTGCAGGCATGTCGGCCGGTGGTTCTGACGGGACGGCGGACAGGCCCGCAGGTAGGTGGTCGGGGACGGGTTCGTTTGGGGTCGACGGTGCTGTTGTGATATATTCTAGTTTATCAGTTACAATTTTGTTGTCCGCATCTTTAGGGTGGGAAAAGTCAACGCAAGTGGTGACGGCAGACTTCCAGAAAGTACTTTTGAACTTTTTAAGTGTCAGCATGCGACTCATTTGAGTATTTTACGGCACACAGCGACCCTGGTTGTGAAGAGTAGGGTGTACTGGGAGCTTTCGTTCATTCAACTTTGGTGACAACACAACCGACGGCTTTCTTTTGGTCTGTAGCGACACCACCGAAGTTAGCCTTAATAGCTCAAATAACGTGGCGACTGGTGCAGCCAGGCACCTGCCAACTAACCTTCTGTATCTAAATTACCGTTTGGCAGCCGGTCTCGCCGGTGGAAGCCTGTCCATTCATCATTCCTTACTACGTGCTCGTCTCCGGCGGGACGCGCGCGAGGGGAGTTGTTCATTCGTACCGTTTCTGGACAAACCACGTCACTGTAACCATGGCGACAGTTTTCTTCTAACATTAACAAACATATTTTTATTTCGCTAACCGTACCCATATAGCTCGTCTAACATGGCCACCGCCTTCCCCCAACCTGCCAAAGTTATTTTTTGTTAGCCTAACCTTAAGCAAACGTCCCTGTGGGAGCTTAGTTAGTCACGTGGTTCCACCAGTTTTGTCCGCGTATTCTTCCCCGTTCAGCTTCTTTCAAAACTGGGTCAGTAGAGCAGTGGAGCAGCGCTGCCTCCACCGAGCAGCAGAGGGAGGTAGTCGTTCCCCGCTGCTCCTCCTGAACCGAGCCAAGAGGCACTGCAGTCACGGGAGCTATCGAAACTTTTTGAAGCATGCGGCACGACATTAGCTCCAAAAGTACTTTAAAAAAAAGTACCCAAAAGTTTTATTTAGCAGCAGAGCAATTAGGATTAAAATATCATATACGGCTGTTTAATACTAACTCAAATAATTATGAGGTGCGGTCATACTCTAAATATAATTCTTCACACCCGAAAGCATGCTATAAAAGTATCTTGGAATATTAATAATTAATACTAAACTATCCGTTAAAATACAGTAATTATGTTTGACCTCAAGTATAAACAAAAATGACTATGTTATAATATATATTTATAATATTTTATTAAGTTATTAAATGCAAACCCTCTGAATTATGTTCTTTTAGCTTGATTTTCTTTGCTAAGGTAAATTGTCTTTAGCTTAGAGTCAGTAACTAAAGTTAACACTTGAATTAAATTAAAGCAGAAAATATCATGGAAAAATAATATATTAAAGTAAAATTTTGAATTTAAATCTGAGCAGTAACACAATATCAGTACAATGTCCTTTAGTGTCAAAGGTGTAAATAATTCCCATTTCACAGTTCTATTGTAGCATATATGTGTAATATATAAATATTACAGCTGGTCTGTCTAATTTATTCGCTGCTGTTTGTTTAAATTTCAACACTGCATCATGTTGTCTGAGCTCATGCAGTGTTTTGCAAAAAATCATCAACACACAGCATCTGTGGTTTGTTTATTCCAAAGTACTCATTAAAGTTCATTCTGTTTATTTCCATTCAGTCTCCCCTCTTTTTTTCACAGTCATGCATGTATTTTACCAACTCCTTTTTATTTTGAAAGACAAGATTTAGAATAGATCAAATATCATATCAACACATTAAAAATACATTTCAATGGAGCGAGGAAGTAAACTATGAAACAATCAATAAACCCATTTACACTATGTATATGTATATAATTTGTCAAAAATACAGTGTAGATAAACAGACAACTTTTTTCATTTTTACTACAATTACTACTTGTGTTATGTTATGTATGTGTTATGTATCGCTACGGAACGATTTCAGATAAATATCTATATGGCATTGAAGGCTCGCCAGTCTTCTTTGCATCCATTCAAATCCACAATTATGTTCCTAGAATCACGCAGAGACAGCGAGCCCTGGAATTATGTGATTATATGTCACAGCTAGATCAAATCACACTTTAAAAAAGGATAGATACCCCAACCTGAGGTGAGAAGACACTTATATGTTTCACTTGATTAGATTCTACACGTGAGACCACCAAAGGAATACGGTCTCAAATACATTATAGCTAAAATACTACTGCAGTATTACTAATATTACCATAGCCACACTACTGCTACTGCTGATGATGCCACTACTACACCTACTATGGAATTAATTAAAACAGATACCGGGGTATAGAATATTATGTATGTGTGAAAAGTTATGAGTTCAGATAGTTCATGAATTAACTTAGTAAACCCTCTGAAAGAAAATACAGAGACAAACTTAAAACATATGCATTTGTATATATTGTATTTATGATGCCAATTATTGTTTCTAGGAGTTCATTTCCAATATATGCCCGATATTTATTTAGTAGATTTGACATAAAAAGGATACCGTTTGTAAAATGAATTTTATTCACAAACAGAAGTTACGTGCCATCTTAAACTATTTCCACACATGTATTTGTAATTTGTAGAGGTGCATGTATGCATATATATTTACAAAAACATGACTGATATCAGAAGTAAACTGTGTAAACCATTAGAAATATTCCATGAGGAATGGTGCAGTTTTTTTAATAGGCTAAATTGGGGGAACATTTTTTAGCATATCCATGAAAATGTGCTAAATATTTAGAAAACAATAGCATGGTGTTTGGTTGCAGAATTAATTCAGTACAGATGTAAGTCATAAATATTTAACAGTGTCTTACTTTTGAAGCAGGACTTGTTTTTGTTGGTTTGTTCTAGTTTTTTTTTTTATTGTCAAAGTCATATATTTGCATGGGAATAGTCAAACTTAAACTTCTATCCAGATCTTTGCTCTGGCTGTTTAACACAGACCATCGCTGTAATTTATGCTGTTTGGACACACACTCAACATTCCCTGTCCAAAGTGGCTTTGGACACTCTTTTTGTCACAGTACTAGTATTTGGTTTTGTATTGTTTGAAATTGAAGTTGTAGTGGCTTTTCCTGGCTACACATCAAGTCTATTATTTAAATCAGGTCATCGATACTTTCCACTGCCAAATATCTTGAAGTCATTTGAGTGAGATAAAATCTACACTAGTTAGTTTACACTTAAAATGCATGTAGGTCATACCCTGCATGCTCTTGTACTCTGAGTTTATTACACCCCTGTGCATCTCCACCATGGGTGGTGGTCTGTGTTTCTCTGCCCCCCACCAGACTTGGCATCTCGTCAACACTCTCGTCACGGCCGGAGATTTTTTGGCTCGTGTGTGACTCAGAACGTGAAGGCCTATATGTGGTGTTCCTTGAAGGCACGTTTCAGCCAGCCAGCTGACAGGGCTCTGATGCCTATATGGAACATTTTCTGACTAACATGGAAAACTGGATGACGTTGGAGACTGTGTATTGTGCTGCATCAACAGTGGAGAGCAGTAGTGGGTGGAAGGGAGAGCCGGCAGGCTCCCACATTCTACTTTTGCGTCAGTGATGACCCACTAAACTCTGGAGGGGATAAAGGAAATTGTGTCAATATCATTAAAAATCTCTCCACTGTTGATTGAGTTGTAAAAGTTCTGCCTGTTTGTAAAAGCTTTGCATGAGGTTTCTTCTGTGGAAAGGGTCACTGTGACCTCTCAGATCTGAGCTCCACTCAGGCTTATTTCTAAGTTTCCTGTTTCTAAGAATCTTTGACTCACTGTGAGGGCAAACATCAAAATGACCTTTTTTAAGCCTTTAAAAGTACTGTGTTTTTAAGTGTCCGACCTTCTTTTATAAAACTAGCAGAAAAATGTGGATTCATTCTGAAAAGTTTGCCATTATTATCAGTTACTTTCTCCTTCAGGAGAATATGGGTCAGTTGGTGTCAGCAGTCACGTTGAAAAGCTTTATTCACTTTTATCAACACTTTTTTCCGCCGAATGGATGTCACAATTTGAAGTGTGGGGAGAGGAAAGTAGGTCAGTGTTACTGCATTATATAAGGGTTAGGTAAGACGATAGCCCAAACCCCATTTACTCTCACGTGCATGACAAACCCAGAGCATAGCTGGCGGTTTGGCGCCATTCAATGGCAACCTTAAGCCAGTGCACTGAGAGTTCGCCTAGAAATAGATGACTACAGAGCAGGACTGAGCCAAGGCATTTAAAATGTGTGTGTGTAGGAGGGGGGGGGAGTGTTGGCTTGGTGAGAGACTAAATAAATAAATAAATAAATAAATGTTTTTGGCAGGCATGGGTCAGCTTTTAAAGTGGCATTATGCCTTTTTTCCACAGTCAGATGAACATTCCTGAGTGAGATACAAGCCTCTTAAATATAATTGCTACCCACTACTGCAAACACATTTGTGAGTCATGCTGTTTGTTTGCTCACAGAATAAAAGTTGGGCTTTTGAGGACAAAAATTGCTTTCAAGTATTGATGGATTCGTTTTTAGGTGTTTGAATTTGAAGCTGTGTTAGCGTTACCTTTCATAATAACTTGGTATGACCTAAAAAATAACCTTAAATACACAAACACACAAGACTACTACTTCATGATTGGCAAATACAGATCTACTGTATGCCCACGTCTACTATTCAGGTTGTTCAAAGCAGAATGGTAAGCCATCAAAAATAAAGATGAAAATTTTAAACCTGAACATTAAGGCTACAGAGGATAATCAAGTTGAATGGAATCAAAATCTTTGAAATTGCAAAATTTGAAACATTAATACAATAGATGTTTTTCAAAGTAAAACATATGGAGGTGTATATATTTGTTTGTTCACTCTCATATTTATTGTTATATTGTTATTGCTCTTGTTTGTAGCGTCTTGTAAGCCCATGTGGGCTTGGCATCCTGTGATGCATGACTTAAATATAATAAATATATATAATCAAACAGGATGAAACAATGTGATGATTATCCTACTTATAAATATTAATAAAAAAACATAAAACAAATTGGGTGCATCAGTAATTATGCATATTAATGATTATTTCAATGGTCAGTGTGCAACACTTGACTTCAGTGTGATAACAAATAAGAACATAGATCTATTTTTGCTGGGTGCCACAGTTGCGTTCACAGTTGTTGCCAGTAATTAACCTGAAGGTTCGTTGGTTTTGTTGTTTTCCATGAAAGAGTTCTTTTATCCGGGTGGGCCTTGCTGATTTGTATAAATATTCATTTTCTGTTTTGTCATTGCACAATTACAAAATTTAAGGTCAACCAAAGTGATCCAAAATTCAAATAAAACTCACCTGTGTTTCTAAATGGTTCAAGGCATTTGCTCTTGTACTTAATATGAACCAGAGTCTTCTTTTTATTCGCCGCCCGATATATGCAACAAACCCCTGTTACAGTCTCATTCATTCATTCATGATGAATTATTAACATAACAGCTGACAAGCCAGAGCTACACATATCTCAATGCTGATGTATTTATTTACAATCTCTCAAATCACTGTTGTTTTCATGTATCAGATCCCGCTGCAGAGGAAGAAGGTCCAAGCCAAGCAGCCTCTTCGCTGGCAGCTGGTGAGCTGCCAAGGAAACGAAAGGGAGATGTGGAGGAGAGGTCAGACATCCATGTGCAGTAAGAGGAGTGCTTTGTTGTTTGTGGAGAAAAGCACAGGAGTGTATGTTTACTGTATCGTACGGCTCACATTCCCCTTCTCATATATATATATATATATATTAAATGATCCTCATTCCATCTCACAGGCAAAGCATCGACTTCCAAATGGATGACGACCTCAGCAGGTACAGTGACGTCTTGGCTTTGCTCACAAATCTGAAAGAACACTGGTAAAGCAATTTTCACATTTTTGATCCCTTCATTTGCAGATCTGAAGGAGAGGATCAGCAAGTGAAAATGAAATGCTTCAGGTGATTCTATTTTTACGTCAAATTACTGCCATCTGTGTCATGAAAAGCCTTTGTGGCTTTGATTTAGTGTATTATAAAACCAAAGTGACTTTCACAGTTTTAAAATAAATGCATTATGAACCTCAGGTAATTACCTCCCCTCAAAATAGATACAGTAGCTAGGAAATTATGGTATTGACTGTCTGATTTTGAACAGGGAGCCTCACAGCCAGATTGAGAAGCGGCGGAGGGATAAAATGAACAATCTCATTGACGAGTTGTCTGCAATGATCCCTGCCTGTCAGCCCATGGCTCGAAAACTTGACAAGCTCACTGTGCTACGGAAGGCTGTGCAACACCTGAAAGCCCTCAAAGGTAACTCTTAACCCATTTAAAAAGTCAGTGACGTCAATTCTGTTCCATGTAAAAGCTTGTGTGTCCTTTGTTTTCAGTTGGGACAAGCAGCGCCTTTACAGACACCACATACAAGCCTCCCATCCTGCCTCATGATGACCTCAGGCATCTTCTGCTCAGGGTATGACACATGACCCCAACTAGTCTTGTTTAATTTATACATTATGCATCTATCTATCTATCTATCTATCTATCTATCTATCTATCTATCTATCTATCTATCTATCTATCTATCTATCTATCTATCTATCTATCTATCTATCTATCTATCTATCTATCTATCTTTTCAGGCTGCAGATGGTTTCCTGTTAGTTGTAAGTTGTGACCGGGCAAAAATCCTGTTCATCTCCGAGTCGGTTTCCAAGATCCTCAACTTTAGCCGGGTGTGTTGCACCTCTACACCACACACTCATATTGCTGTTATCAACATTTACTTTTTTTTTATATATATATATATTTTTTTCTCTCTTTAAACATGATCATAACTGAAAACATCAGAAAATAATACAGCTACATATGTCATTCAATATATATATATATATATATATATATATAATTTATACTAAAATGTTTTACATTTTATGTTTAACATAAATATTTATTTATAAAATCAATTAAATTAAAGTATTTTATTTATTTTTTTGTAGATATGTGTAATTTAATACTTAAAACTTTCAGGTAGCATTAACTAGCTAACTTGGTTATAAAGTCATGCTACAGCAGTTTATGAATTATTATTATTATTATTATTTTTGGGTAGTTTGATAAAGTTAACTGCAGCTAAGTCACTAGCAGATAAGCCTGGTTCTTGCTATGTTACGTACACTGCCTGCCCAGCATTAAATTGAGCGTTTAGCCATTTAGCAGCTAGAGAGAAGATATTTCCCTTAGAGACCAAAACAGAGCTAAAAGGACAGTGACTAACAATATTAACATTCATCAGGTGGAGGGAAACACAACTCCAAACAAATGCTAATGTTCCTCCATATCACATGTTTGCTAACAGCCATATAAACATCAAAGTTGATAATAGTGTGTGTCACAGGTATGACTGCTCCCAAGTGGCCAAAAAATGTGTTATTGCAGGTTTAATTTAAATTTATTTTATTTCAAATTGTTGCTAAAGCTTGAGAGAAAAGTATGAAGAGAAAGTAATTTATTTGACTTGTCTGATAACCTTGTGCTGGATTTTGTTTTTTGCATTTTTCCATACAAAATTCTCCACTTCGTCTGCTATCAGCATGTACATCAGCTTATGCAGTTGCCACATAATTCATCGACATTTATAAGTCGCCACATAAATTGTTGGAGTGAGCAGAAAATTGTGAGTCAGCAGTTTTTTATGAGAAAACAAAAACACATGAAGCACTTAATTAAAGCCCTGATGCCCCTGTTAATACTCTAAGTAAAACTTAATAATCACAGTCAGATTTTCTGCAGGACCAAAGTCAAAGATTAAAGTCAGTTTATTGTGTAGGGCAGCCAAAATGATAACCACACCTTCTCTACATTCTTTACCACATGTTTCAGCTTTGAGATGGACTGTAAGCAAATAGAGAGGAATGCAGAAAAGACATCTGACATGCACATCAGCATGCGTTATGTGGGCTTTTAGCAGACTGGATACATACTTCAGCTTCATCTTACTTAGTCCACGTGCATTAACTGTTATTTATAGCTGATAAACAGTGAGGTATCTTTTAAAGTTGTGATGCAGTGAGCTGTATGATGATCAGGACAGTAGAAGTGCAGGATATAGAACTGAACAAACAACACAACATAGTCAGAAACTGATTAGTTGGAAATGCAACACTGTGTTCAACATAAAGAAAAAGAAGTAAAACATAGAAAGTAAAAAGTTACTGACTGCATGTACGTCATTTGGGTTGACAGCTGGAGCTGACTGGGCAGAGCTTGTTCGATTTTATCCACCACAAAGACATCAACAAGGTGAAGGAACAGCTGGCCTCTTCAGAGTTGTACCCTCGCCAACGCCTCATTGATGCTGCAAGTAAGTCTGTTGCCACATCAGCTTTGAGAAACAGCTAAAATGGACACTAACCAAATGTGGAATTAACAAAATTAAAATCAAACAAACTGACAATTAGCACTAAATGTCTGTCTTTCTGTGTGCAGCTGGGGTTCAGGTCCCGGCGGATACCCCCGTCAGGCTGTCCCACATGACCACTGGAGCCAGGAGATCCTTCTTCTGCCGGATGAAGCACAGCCGGGTGGCGGGGAAGCACGAGGAGAAGCACTTACTGCCCAGTACTTCCAAAAAGAAAGGTGGGTTCAGACTGGACTCCGTGCTTTGAAGGGAACCCAATGATGTTACAGTGACAACTTCATTGGTTTAGCTCAACATTTAATTCAGTCAGAGATGTCAAGGAATTGAATGGAATTGGATTTATCTGATCAGCAGCAATGAGTCCAACATAATAAACACACATATACGAACGTTAAAGCAAATCACACAAATATAGCGCATAAGGAGGAGGTTGGGGTGGTGGAAGGAGCTGCAGCAGCTAACAGCCTTGTTATGATTGTATCAGCAGAGTAATTACATCTACGTGAATACAAGTGGACATGACAAGTCAGCTGCTGTATGGGCCAATCACCGTGAAGCATGAAAGAAACAGCTGATGCAAATCAGCTAATACAAGCACAAGTCTGTCTGAACTAACGCACTGCTATATTAGTTTATTAGGTTGTTCATGTAAAGCCTGTTAATTCTAAAGTAAAGCTCTATTTTAGATAAAAATGGACAGTTCATATGACCACTAGTTGCACGGTTCTGGTTCTGTTGCTCCATGTTGTGTCCTATTTTCAAGTAAGCACTTCCAAACGATTCTCTGTTTGGACTGGATGTGCAGAATCGATACTCAGGATACAGATAAACACTGAGAAATCTGCAGGCCGTCATAGATCAGTGCTATTTCATTTCTGTCATCTCGCTCTCTCTTGAGAGCACTTTGGGTGATTCAGCTCAGAGGAAATGTCTGGCTTGAAAAGACCGGAAAGATTCAGTTTTTTTATATATACAGTCATGCAAGTCCTGGACCTGCAGGGCTCTCTGGTCCAAACAGATGATGATGAGGAGGAGGATGTGTACCGAAAGAGTAAAGTAATAAGATATTTAAATGTGTTTCTAGGCAATGAAGTCAGTGTTCAGGCAGTGAAAACAAATACAGATACAATGGAAATGTATGCCCTGAGTGGCCTGCTTAAGAGGGAATAAAAAATTATCTGATCTGGATCTGGTGGAGAAGTGGACGAATGTGGGTGTGGGTGGGCTGCTGTGACCCCCCTACCCTCTCCTCGCCTGTTGGCAAAAGGTTGAGTAAAAGTAGGTGATAGTGCTTTATTTCTATGGTCATATCCGACCTCAGTTTCAGTGGAAAGATTTATTTATTAAAGATTATATTAAAGATTTATTTAAGCTAAGTGAGTACTGTTTGTTTCTGTTCATTGTTGAGCTTCTCTAAACCAAATAAATGCTCACATCTACAGTTGTTTAAATTCAAATTGGTACTGTCTTCTACACACCTTCCTCTTGGTGAGAAAGAATTCAGCGTTTGATCGAGACTTCCCAAATAGGTGTCACAATTTTTTTTTTTTTTTTAAAACACAGGAAGTAGGTCAGTGTTGGAGCCTTGTATAACCACAAAGAAGTAAGACAGTCCAAACACTCACTGCAAACCTGATTATGGTGACAGAAAGAAAGAGCTGCTCAACCTCTGCAACTGCACTGCAGCGCATGCAGAGAAGCAGTGACAAGATTAATATAATTTTAATGATCATACGTAAATGAAATGGTACATAGAGTCATGTATTTGTTCTTTGGCAAATCACATGAAGGTCAGCTAGCCTCAGGTGGTAATTATCGGTAAGGTCATCACTACAAATTACCTCTTTCACAATGTCATGTTGTCATTTCATAAGTTGTTCTAATCAATATCTATATAATTTTACTGTTATCAGATCCCATGACAACAAACTAATCCTGAGAACAAGTTTGCCTGTGTAACTAAATATCTTATTCCTCCAGTGATTTCCAAGGGAACCAGTAACTGGGATTACTTCTGCAGTCATCGGGCATTAAAACACTCAAATTAGGTTTTGATGCATGTGTATATATTTGTGTTTTTGAAGAAAATAAGCACACAGGTTCCCCACAATGATCAACAAACTGCCAGCAGCTGTAACACTTTAACATCACATGTTAAACACGAGCAGAGAGGTTGAACAGGACAGATTAAGGAATCAGTTGCAGTCTTTGTAGTACAAATGCCAACCTGACCAAATTCAGGACAAAATTATGAAGAAACAAACTCATTTCCACGTGTTCAAGTGAAAAAAACAAGTCTTAGCGATGCTAACAATACAATACTTTTATATGTTTAATAGTGTTAAATAACATCAAGATTCAAATGAACACTTTTGGAGCAGGACTTTTGATATCTATGAGACTTTGTGGCTACTCCAACAACTACTACTGCTCATCCACAGCTAGAAATAGTCCCTAACAACTGCACTATTTAGTTCTACATTTGGTAAACACTCCAGCTGCTTCAAATTATTTAGCCATCTTTGATAAAAAAAAAAAAGAAACTAAATATTTGTGACTCATTGTTAAAGATTTCCATCAATAGGAATGAATAGGCTTAAGGCTGAACCTACTGGCACAGAGCAGGAGAGATGAGAAGTATTGAGAGGTGGACTAACACATTGTTGGTCTTTTTATACCCTACTTGTTCTCGTGTCCACAGACACATACAGATACTGTACCCTCCACTGCACTGGATACATGCGCAGTTGGCCGAGCAGCCAGCTGGACTCAGATGGTGACACTGAGAAGGAAACCTCAAACCTGACCTGCTTGGTGACGGTGTGCCGCCTCCTCCCTCACGTGTCTCACCAGCCTTCCAAAGACGTCAACATCAAGCCCGCTGAGTTCATCACCCGCTGCGCCATTGACGGCAAGTTCACTTTTGTAGACCAGCGGTGAGTTTCCCAATGTTTAACCATGTCCATCTGCACAAGTTACCATTTATCTCCCTCTCGTGAGGCAATTGATTTATTCTGAACACACGGTTCCACTGAGAAAGAAATGGCAAGGGCGTGTTGTGGTGAGGAGGCCTCTGAGCCCACAGCATGAGTTTTGTCAATTCAACTGTCAGTGGAGATAATCCTTTTTCTTTGCCGTTGTTTCTCAGAAGGAGTTGTGCGTATTGATGGCATCACATGAAACTCTTCTCATTTTTTGGGAAGTAATTTCATACCACAAGTATAGTGAACCATTTTATCACATTTCCCATATGTGTGACTATGGAGAGGTTCATTCATACAGTATTCACTTTCATTCCATCGTGTTTTAACTGGCACAATCCTGAGAGACAGCAAAGGAGGCAGAGAAAGCCAGAAATACTCAACTTCTTCTTCATCCTCTCTTTTCCCCCAGAGCCACGACAGTTATAGGTTATTTGCCACAGGAAGTTCTTGGCACGTCGTGTTATGAGTACTTCCACCAGGATGACCTGCAGCACCTCGCAGAGAAACACAGGCAAGGTGATGGAGCAAAGCAAGCACAACTTTAATAGCAACTTTAATCCCTTTTCTGAGATATTTGTACCCCAAAACACGACATCTACTTTTGGACTAATGCAGCACTAATGTGTAGAAAACCTTTTTATTGTGTAGAAGTTCAAGAACATTTTCTAACTTTTCTAATGACGTACTGGTCACTTGTTCATCTTGATCTATTGTGCTTTGTCATGAAACCTGTGTCCAATCCCTCTTGGCAGTTCTTCGAAGCAAAGAGAAAATTGAGACGCCGTGCTACAAGTTCAAAACAAAATATGGCTCCTACGTTTCACTCCAAAGCCAGTGGTTTAGTTTCACAAATCCATGGACCAAAGAAGTTGAGTTTATCGTGTCTTTAAACAGGGTTATCTCGTAAGTATCGATTCATTTATGAAGTTCAGATACAGTGTGATTATTAGAGGAAGGTGTTCTAATCATCTAATCATCATCCATTCATGTTGTTTTTCACTCATGTTTTCAACACCTGTGTTTTTGTCTTTAATTTTACATACATTTTGCCAAAGCACAGCTTTAAAAATACAGTTTATTCATGGATGTATCAACAGTAACACCTCTTTGTACCAGCAGGGGGCCTGGTCACACAAAAGATGAGGAAGCAGGCAGCTCAAAAGCACTTCAAGGTAAGAAATACATACTTTTATCTCTTGTATGTGATCATATTTTTTCCTATGTAATGGCTGATGTTCCTGTATTTTTCTTCCACAGAAGACACAAAACAAATACCCATAATTCCCGGCCTTACCAGTGGTGTTGGCACAATGATCTACGCAGGCAGCATAGGGACCCAAATTGCAAATGAGCTCATTGACTCTTGCAGGTGCATAATGTGTTAATATATGTGCAAAAACTAAACAGAAACAGCTGCATTCCCTCACTGTTTTTACTAGCTCGGGGGGGATGACATTTGTATTGAGAAATGGGTTAAAGTTGGCGTGGACATGAGTGAATTCAGTGCTACTTCAATCAGGATAGAACACACATAAACTATACACGGTATGTACAGTATATAAGTAATAAATACATTTCCCGCCTGTTTTCGAACAGGATGAACTCCTCTCCATCAAGCGGAGCTTCCAGTCCGTTTGGTCTGGCCCAGGAGAAATGTCCACTGGTTTCCCCACAAACCAGCAAGAGTGTGAGCACATTTTGTTAGCATTTATGATGTTAAACCATAATCAGTGCAAATATTTAGTATTCTCAGTTCATACTTCACCTTAGTTTTTTTTTTTGAGGCTCTATGCTTTTACCTCCTTTCACTTCAGACACATTATCTGTGTTTTTCTTGTTTTACTGTCAATTTAAGAGGCATAAGGACGTTTTAATTTAAATGCATGGCTGTGGCCTTTCTATGGAAATGTGTTTTGACATTCTGGTATATTTGTTTATGCTAATGTATGGTGACATGCAATTTTATGTAAATGTTGGTAATGTGTGGTATTTATATGCAAATCAAAACTAGTCTCTCACACATTTTAGATTTTAAAACAAATTATTGGTGACGTGAGGAGTTCTGGTGATGATCATCTGGATGCAGCTTGCACGTCAACAAGACAAAACGATTGAGTTTACAGCCTCTTGTAACATTAAGTACTTCTAACATAATTATTCTGTGTACTTACTTTATTTAAAGTCAAGATTTGAGGTGTATTTCCACCACAGCATGCTCAGAATTTCAGTCATTAATAACATCCTGGGTTTAATTACACACTTCGGTGGTGAAAACAGTGTTTTGACGTAACATGACATGTTCCAGGCGTCCAGCAGAGAGGAGGCATCAGGCAGTTCATCACAGTCCCAGTCTGATTCGGGGACAGCAGCGGGCCCTAGCAGTGCAGCTTCTGAAAGTACAGGTACTGTCAGAAGAATCAAGAATCCAATTCAAAATATCTTTTGACATTTTAGAACTCCAGCCACGCACACGATTTCACAGCTGCAGGCCCTTAATCATCACCCAATTAGAAATGTCAGAGTAGTAAAATCCATCATTTGCACAAATGCAGGGCTTCATCATTTTTGGGAAGTAAAATTTTGGTTTTATGCAAAATATAAATGCACTTTTACAAGCACCACAGAAACTCCCAAAAATACCCAAAGATGCTCTGAACACACTGTCTTTACTCTAATTTTCTCTCAGCCATTCTGTAAAGCATTCTAAAACACTTTGAACAGCCTTTAGTCCTCTTACATTAGTTGCTTTTTGTCCCCTAAAAACTTCATTTAACCAAAAATTTCCAGCTCAAGACTTAAAGCAGCATTAATGTAGTGTTGTTTGTCAGGTTACAATAACTGGCCAAGTATTCTTTCTTGTAGGTGTGAAAGAATGACTCACCTAGATCAGCTAAGTTAATACAACCTGGCCCATGTTGGGTAAAGTGCTAAATAAGCTAACATTTATTAGTTAGTCCATGACTATAAAAGCATCCTGTTATGAGTGCTCTCTGTCAGTGTTTTATTTTGGTTAATTATGTGTGCCTAAACTCTAGATTTTCCTATTTTTAAAAAAATATTTTCTTAAAGTGGAATTGTGCTGTATTCATCACACCTCGCTCATATTAAAATGCTAACGTTGGCTACAAATGTCTTCAGAATAGACAGAGGATATACTGGTGCTGTTACCTTCTTGTCCTGAGTGAAAAGGACATTAACCATGAAAGTAGCAACTGAAGTGAACAGCGCAGGATGAGGGGAAAATCTAAAATAAGTGATCACAGATTATAGAAGGTGTTGATAGTTGCAGATGGGTGATGCTCCACAACATCAGAGTTTCTAAGTGCTTTTGTATCTCCTCTGCTCTGTGTCACCCAGGCGAGCCATCCCAGCTGGACTTGGACAGCATGGTGGTGCCAGGCCTGAGCAGCTTTAGCAGCGATGAGGCAGCCATGGCGGTCATCATGAGCTTGCTGGAGACTGATGTAAACATGGGTCAGTCGGGGGACTTTGAGGACTTACACTGGCCTTTCTAGAGGACTCTCACATGCTCTTGTGCCGTTTTCTTGCCATTTGCCCAGAACGTGGATGTTTAGCTCTGTGACCGACTGATCTGGCTGAGCACATTTGAACCCACTGGACTCGTACCAAAGGCCACAACACTTGAGGACGCCTGACAGATAGACGACTAAGTCCATCTGAATTATTATGACTGTGATTACATTGGTGGTTCTCCCCTGAAAGAAAGTGTCCCTGGAACCTGTGGTGATTCAGTGTCTTCCTCAGTGACACTTCAGCATTCTCAGAGGGGCTAAAAAACAGACTTTCCACAGCAGAACTCTGTGAGTGACCAATGTCTGGAGGAGAATCAGACTCCTGCCATGTGCAGTGCTGCTAGAGAAACTCCTCGAAACTTTGTGACATCTGCGAAACCTTTTGGTACCCAGTGATAACTTTGTTTTTCATAACATGATTGTTCTGTTTTTTAAAAGATCCCCTCCAGACACATTTGAAGTCATGTAAAAATACTCTGCTGTGTTATGTGTTATAAGGGCCATCCCCTCTCCACTTTATTGAGAATTGTAGACTAATGCAAATATGGAGGTGTCCCAGTCCCTGGACCACACCCACAACCACTACTGGCCCAGTTACACTCTGATTTTGCCAGAATGCTGCAACCATCATGTAGAATTTAAACTGAACTGGCCAATCAAATCTCATTAAGAATCATCATATGATTAGAGCACATAAACCCGGTCTAACAATACATTCAGAACTGATTATTAAATAATTATTTGAATGTAAATAATGTCCAACATTTTTTTGACACCACCAGGACAAAATATCCGATTTGACAGCTACTAACGCTATCGAAAACTACAAAGGAAATGATTTACATGGAGAAAGCTTTACTGTGGGACCTTTTTTAATAAAATAAATACTTGAATATTAACTCCTGTTTACAGTTTTGGTCCCAGGATACACAGTTGGCTCTACATTCAGCTTAATAGCTCAACTCAGGTTCATTTGATATTCCTCAGTAGTAGTTCCTAAATAGAAGGAAGCTAACACAGACGTACATCTTTAGTTTCAAAAGTTTAACCACTCAGTGTAACATTTAGCAAAAGTTTTTCTGTGTATATGCTGAAAGTTACTTGTTCCCACTTTGCACTTGTGTATTTTGCCTATTGGATCATAACTTAACTACCAGTTGTGATGTCACAAATCATGCTCGTCTGTCTCAAATTAAGAGAAACCTTCTAGTTTAGCAGAGGAATGTGAGCCTACAAGGTGAAAAACCACATCTGTTAAGTCCAAAAAGTATCCATATAATTAATTAAATAAAAATTCATTATACCGTTATTGAGTGGAGGGGGTCTTAACATGGTGTGTTTCTCCTCATAAAGCTTGTAAAGTGTCTGTTTTCATATTGAATGTGCACTAAAGGACTGAGCCCTAGTATGCCTATACTGTGCTCACATATCACATTTACTGTACTCCAGACAGTTCTGTGAAGGTAATCTACTGCACACTGAACTCCTGGAAAAATATGGAAGGTCCACCATGGATGGGAAAATGCTTTTCAGTGTTAACAAGGAACAGATTTTTTCTTACTGTTGTGTCAGGTCGTATAGTCCCTTCCTGTCAGCTGCAGTACCACAGTACAGAAATTAGCCATAGTATTTGTGTTGCTAGAAAGGCAGTAATGTTGCAGTTTATCTATTTTTGAATGTCCAATGACCACAACTTATAACGTCTTTCAAAAGGTAACTCCACCACACCATATTCTGGATCAATTTAGTTGTTTGGTGGCTTTTTGTACTTTTGTACAAGCAGAAACTGGATACATTTATATAATCCCAGGAACTTAAATCTAGCTTGATAGCAAAACATGATGTGGTGATTTAAAAGAACTTTAAACTTCTAAATCAACTAGTTAAAGCCAGTTATCTGGGGCTAACAGGCTTGCAGGCTGACCTAAAAAGTTGCATTTTATCACAGAATAACCCTGAAATGTACTGTAGACTCATATTAACGGTGTACGAGTATGTCAGGGTGGATTTTACTTTTGAACTCAGTGACTGGCCTTCATACAGCACACGTGGACTCTGGTTATATCACTGGTTCCTCTAATCTTGAAAGTATGTGTTTGTGTTGCCTTGAACACATGTTGTTTCTGACAAGGTTCATTGTAAATCAACTGTTATGTTAACTGTGCTCCCATTGGATTTAAAAGAAGAAAACAAACAGACAGTATTTTCTGTTGCCATCAGTGCCATTTGAAATGGGCACTTAAGCATAGTGAACATGCCCTGCTATGAAAAAAATGTCAAATGATATTTCTATGTACGAGTTGTTGAATTGTTGATGTATCTGCTGTAACAAGGAATGACGATTGAAGTCTTTGAAAGTAAAAAAAAGTTTCATAAATGGTCTGAATTCTATGTTTCTTTCATTATGGGTATCCGTATGCAGGAATCCATTGCAAGTCCTCATTTTAATTTTAATTGATCAAGGAGGAATGGTGGATTTATCCAATTCTGAAGAAGTTGTCCTCACAATAGTAACACAACTACTCAAATTCCCTAAATCATTAGTCTACAAACAAGTAAATATGTTCACCCTTAGTGGTCCGAGATGACTGATTCTGTAGAGGCTTCTACATTATTTACCTATTGGTTGTGTCTATGGAGTGAGACAGCACTATCCTCTGACCTTGGTTACCATAGTAATGATCAGAATGGTGCTTTCCTAAACACAAACATACAGCTGCTCTGTATCTCAAAGAGAAGAAGTCAGTGTCCCCATAACAATCTAAGATTTAACACTGTCCCTAGACATATGCTTGACCCTGTATAACCCCCATATGTGGCATGCTGGAATAGAAGATTCCCTCACACTGCCTTATAATAAAGTACTTGATGCCAGTCATCTGGGCAACCTAATTGTAGATTAATCAAAAGGAAGCATGTGATTGATTACACAAATCATCAATCAATCAATCAAACTTTATTTGTATAGCACTTTTCATACAAAAAAAATGTAACACAAAGTGCTTCACATAAAAACATAAAACATAAAAACAAGCAAAAACCCTCCGCCCATCCCCAACCCTCCACCCCAACACCCACAGCCCAACCCCAATTCTCCACCCCTGACCCTCCATCCCACCTATCCCATTATGAACAAAGCACAAACTGAGGAAGCGCCATCTCATTGTCGAGCAGTGAGGAAACACTCACTCAAAGTGCAGTCACTTTTTGGCAGGGCTTCTCTTGCCGAAAAGTGACTGCACCCTGTAACTCTTTATTGCAAGGAGTGATATTGACCAAATTCACTGTACATGCACCTGCTTTCCTCTACTATTCATGCTGAAAAGACAGAGAATGTAACCCCTACCAATCTAGAGTTATAGGGTGCAGTCACTTTTTGGCAGGGCTGCCAAAAAGTGACTGCACCCTATAACTCTAGATTGCAAGGAGTGATATTGACCAAATTCACTGTACATGCACCTGGCAAACACAGAGAATGTTATGCAGAATGTAAAGGCAATCCGTTACAGTTACAGTTCTATATATGACGCATTATTGTATTCATAATTATACTCTTAAAAGTACAAGTTATCCAAAAAGTTACTTAAGTAAATGTAATGAAGTAAATGTAACTCGTTATTACCCACCTCTGATAGCACTTACTGATTTCTCATTATGTGTTATATGATTGCTATCTAATATGACGTTAAAACTTTCTGCATTCTTTTCTGCATTTATTTCCTGATCTTCATAAAATCATTGAAACTGAGGTATTGAAATATAACTATTTACAGATCAAAGCGGTGTAAAATCACATTGCAACAACGATAACAACAACAACAATAAAAGTGGCTGTGTAAAGCATCTACCCTCATCAAGTGTTGACAACTAGCCTACATTATGGAAACATCAGGTTACTTTTTTACCTGCGCCGTTCTTTTTCCGTAGCCTCTTCACTTGGGCTACAGGACATTTCTATTGCACAGTAAAAAAACATTTGTCTCGGTGCTGCGCCTGCCAGCTGACCCGTATATTATATCTACGAGTAGACCTACGCTCACTTCCTCTGAACTGATGCGCGTTCCCGTCGGGTGCAGTCGTTTTTCGGCAAGCAGTCTCTTTTCAGCACTACACCGGAGCCACGAGAACCCCAGGATGGCGTCTGGAGCAGGAGCAGGAGCAGGAACCGGAGGAGCGGCCGGGGCCGCTACAGCAGGTGGAGTGGAGGCTGTGGCCGGAGAAGAGTCGGCATCTGCGTGGTAGGGAGCAGTAGTGGCCAGCTCCCCAGGACTGTTAGCAGACGCCTGCACAGGGCCAAAAATTATTGTGTCCAAGTGCCTCTCGGCCTCCTGGATTTTGTATAGTGTGGCAAGTCTTTGCTCCAGCACCGAAATTATCTGGCTGAGATTGACACAGCTCTTGCAGCCCGATGGTGAGGTAAGCAAAGTCATGGCTTCTCGAGCCTGTGCTCAGCTGGTTTCTTCTAATGAGAAGGTCCTCTGTCTAGTTAAAATATATGCTAAAATGAATCATCTAAAAGGTGTACTTTTAAAAGAGCGTTAAAAACTCTAAACTAAAAGTTTTTAAATCATCATTTATTTAAGAGAGTTGTTGGCCTTTTAAACTGCAGTACAAGTCAAACATCCAGGAAATGGGAATTACCTATATTCTGTATTGTATATCCATATTCGTATTACGTTACCTAATTTATAAATATCTTGTACTACAAACTCACAGAAAATGAAGGCAACAAAACAATATCAGAGCATATCAGTAAATGCTTTAAAGCAAATCTGTGAAAGAAATTGTAGATTCACTGCAATATAGTATCTAATTGTATCTTAAGTTGCTGGTATTTGTCCTAACAGGAGAATTATTGGCCATAGCAATTTATGGATAATCAAAATGTAGAAGGTGTCAAGATACACATTTTTGAGAGTAAAGTTTGACATTATGCTGATGATATTATGCTATTTTTCTAAGATTTAAAATGCTCCATCATTATATTAACTATTAGAAACACACATATAATGTTTTCTGGTATTCCTTTGATTAAACAGAATCTACTACTTTTCACTAAACCTACAAGTACCAAAAATCTTATGTATATATATATATATGTTTTAGAAAACTTTACTTGTGTAGGCATATCATATCAATTTCTGGGTGGAAAGATTTTTGTTTTTACCTTTTATATCTTTGCATGTTTTTATTCACATGAATCCTTGGCTAGTGGCTAGTGGTGATCCATTGATCATGTCATCAGTAAACACTGTTTACTGATACTGCTGCTAATATCACAATTCTGATTTGAGTACCAAATCTTTATTCATTAAATGTCTTCCCTGTTCCTTGATGGCAGCACATTTGTCTTGCCCTGGAGAAATAGAACAGAGGACCTATGAACACACCAAGCCTGGGGAATAACTCATATAATTCAGCAACAGCACAAATGGTGTTTTTAAAATACATAATATTCCCAATGGATGCACTATAGTAAATGGGAACCATCACCAGGACTGGGAGGTAAGATATCACTGCAGACACCACCACAACCGACACATTCTCCAGTGACTTTCTCTTCAGGGGTGACTCAGAGCGGGCTTGTTTACCAAATGAGGTGTGGGCAGGACTTTGGTGCCACAGTGCGTGGACCATACACCCAAGACAGGCGAGCATTATGAGACAGAGGGAGGAGATCATGGCGGAAACAGGAATCATAATGGTTGTAAAGTCATCAACAATACCTGTAAAAAAAAAATAAAAAACCCCCACAACAAACAAACATTAAAATTCTCAGTTGTTTTTTTTTAAACTGATTTTGTCCTTACAATGGGAATTACTGTTAATTATTAAAAAATAATTAAAAAGACCAAATATTCAATGTTAAACATCTTTTGTTGTCACTGGAGGCTGAAGTGGGTCTGAGCGGGTGAAAGAAATCAGTATTTTAACTTGGAATTTTTCATTGTAGTTATGAAAGTGTTTAAAAATGTTATTAGCTTGTAATGTTCAGCGGCTGTAACGTTATGTAGCATTCTGTCATGAGCTTTTACTTCACTTGAAATTTGCATTAAGAAGTATCCTTTGTCCTTAGAAAGTCATCCATTTTGTGGCATATTTGCTCTGCCCTGATAGATCAAAGATGATTTGCAGTAAAAAAAAAAAAAAGTATTGTTTGATGTGCAAAATGCAGTGCAATAGCTTTTAAACATATTGTCACAAGGCACTTTACAAGACTTGTTTTGAAGACAGGGAAGCGATGTATGCCTGCTCTCAATCTTGTTTCAGCAATGAAACTCTATGATGATACCATGTTGGCTACTTTCTATGCTGAACTCTTCAGCTAACACTTACCTGTAATCAAACAGAAGGACAGGGTGACACACCACACCACAGCAGAAACAACCATCCGGTACTCCCACTTCCTCAATCTTAAGTACAGCACAGGTCTTAGCACTGCCAGGTAGCGCTCAATACACATACAGGCCAGCAACAGGGGACAGCCAACCAGGTTGAACATGCTGAAGACATCTCTTGCCACATCAAATGGATGTGTAGTGTCAGAAACTCGCAATTCAATATCTGAAAAGTCCGATGAATAGACAATTACAGGGTTAGCAATTTGCTTTTACAGTCACATTTGAAGGTCTATTAAAGACCTATTCAGACACATCAGAGATGGTAAATGGACTGTACTTATATAACACTTTTCTAGTCTTCCGACCACTTAAAGCGCTTTTACATTACATATCTCATTCACCCATTCACACACATTCATACAATGATGGCATTGGCTGCCATGCAAGGTGCCAACTGCTCATCAGTTTTAGGTGCTAACCATTCATACACATTCACACACCGATGGCACAGCCTTCGGGAGTAATTTAGGGTTCAGTATCTTGCCCAAGGACACTTCGACATGCAGACTGGAGGAGTCAGGGATCGAACAGCCGCCCTCACAGGTGCAATATTAATATTACTGAGTGCCTCAGTAATTCAACTCAGCGTACACACTCGGCTTAATACTCCAGACATTGTTCATAGTCCAAATGAGAAAACATATTATACATATAACTTATAGGGAGCTAACCGTGTGGAACACGCTAGCGCTAGCCAACCAAAATTCACGCAAGCTGGCTTTTATTCAAGAGAATTTCTCTTGAATAAACTGATTACTTTGTACTTCTGACTCTTCTCTCACAATTTACTGCAACCCATACGTCTTTTGTGGTGTGGTTTATACTCTGGCAGGGGACGATTATTAACTATAATTTGGACTCTCTGGTTAATTCACTTAAGATCAGCACTAACATGGTGGTCTGCAGTTGATCAAAGGTGCAACTTTGTAAAAGAGTTCATCACTATAACCTGAAGTCAAAGTTTTCACAGTAGGGCGTGCCTTATAGCAACTAATATCTGGCATATTTACCTGAATGATTTTGTTGCTTTTCTTCTCGGTCAAAAGCCAAGTTGGCAGGTATTAAAGACAGGTAGAGAAGATTCATCAGAACAAGATTCACACCTAGAACCTGAAAGACAAAGGTTTAGACACAGGGTTACAAAGCTGCCAACTCGACTCTCGCATCACACACACAGATTACACACTCTCCCGCCACACACGCCTTTTCTCACACGAATTTACAGTAGCAGGGTGCATGAATTGTGCTCTTTCCAGTGGAGCACTCAGTCACAAATATTTTGTGTAGTTGTGAGTAGAGCCCTGCTGGGGAAACTGTGGTTCAACATTGTTCACACTGTGCTTACTCTGTGTGCATTACAGTTGTACAGTCAGTGATAGTTCAATATTTGGTGGTTAAGCACCTTCACCCTGTTTCAGGAAGCAGGATTAGTGAAAACTCTGAATTTGTTGAAACAGAGACAGAAACAGAGGTTAACTAAACAGTGCTTTAGTTAGCAGAGGTTTATGTCATAATTAAAATGCAGATTGGATATGAATTTGTTACTATGGACTTTCTGAAGTCAGTCAGTTTGTTGAATACATTAAAATACTACACAGCATCAAGTGACCCTCAGCTCAGAATAAAACCTCTGCGTGATTCAAGACAACTCAATTTCACTAAAATGTTTATTGCATTAATTCCACTAAAATGTTTATTGCACATAATGTGTCTCAGTTTAACCCTTTATCGGGCGAGGAACTATATATGGTAACTTCTACAAGCTTTAAAAATGGTGCCCCACGTCTCTCAATGAAGGAGCAGAATCATGTGACTTTCTGCAGCCAATCAGTGAATGTCAGGCTACGTCACAGGTAGCGTTGCTATGGCCTCTACTGGATCCCACTCTCACCCTAACCCTAGTGTCATAAATTCCATAAGACATGTGTCTGATTGTTAATTCGGAAATAAATGTTCCACATATTTTTGGGATTTTTTTTACTAGGTGGGCGATATATGGTAACTTCTTTGACTTTGATTCACAGCCTAAAACTGAAACTTTTTTAAAAAGTCAAAAAAGAAAAAAAAGTCTTCTTATATCCGCCAATAATACTCCATGGTTGAAAATGTGAATTTCCAAGTATTTCAATGAGTGCCCTATAAAGAGTTTAACTGTAAAAAACAGCATGATTAGAGATTAGATGTCGGAAGTGTTTTATACAAACATTCAAAGTCACTACATTTGGAGTTTTCACTGGATAGGAAGGGTATGAACAATTGTAATCTGAAAAGTAACGAGTAACTAAAGCTGTCAGAGAAATGTAGTGGAGTAGAAGTATAAAGTTAGATAGAATGGAAATACATTTGGATAGATCTGAGACGGAAATGGGTCAAAAGTTGGCAGCCGAGGCTTTATACCTGGGGAAGTGTATATGTCCATATAGGTATACGTGTTGTATATTGTTTTTAGTTTTGCTCGTATGTCAATCGACTGCGCAATTAGTGGATGTGTTTCTGTCAAGAGGTGAGATAGAAACGAGGCTAACAGAATAGCCCAGGCATACTTTCCATTGATGTGCTGAGGTGTTCAATTTTCCATTGAGAAAATTCTCTCATTTCTTAACTTGTGTGAACCTGACAACATTAGAGGTTTCTTAAAGACATTAAAATTCACCTAAGCTAATTTGATCAGATAGCCGAGTTGAAACTAACTGTTGCATAATATTAAATAAAATACCTGAGAGCAGTGTACCTACCTGTGACGACGACAGTGTTTTCCTTTCTCTCAGAAATAGGCAAAGCAGGGGAATGTTAGCCATCGCCCCTGCTATCAGGATGAAAATGTCATTGTAAAACCAGACGTCAGCCCACTGTTTGAAACACAGCAGTAAGAAACCGTCCATGAGCTTTTTCATATTGCTGAAAATCTCAAGGGGTGATGCTGGTATGCTGGCAATTTCTGATAGTGTCACACCTGAATGAATCCTGCCGAATCAAAGAGAGTGATTATCAACATTTGATTTCATTTGCTGTCCCACAACCACAAAAAAAAAAAAATTAAAAGTATGCAAGTTTTAGATGTTTACGTAGACCGTTCTAAATTTATTTATCTAAAATTATCTGAAATGATCCCAACTGAAACAGTCATGACCAAAATATAGTAAAGTTTTGGATGTGATTCCCATTTACAGAGCCAGAGAATTACCAAGAATACTTAAAAAAAAACCCATTATGAAGCTATTTCACTTTCAAAATCAGTTGGATGGTACACTGACTGACGTAAAAAAGGATGATTTCATTCCAACTGCACTGCCTGCATACCTGTTCTCACATTATGTAACCTTGGTTGAGCAGGTACGATTTACACCAATCACGGTACCAGTCAAAAGTTTGGACATACCTTCGCATGTAATGTTTTTTCTTTATTTTTGTTACCTTCTACATTGTAGATTAACACAGAAGACATCAAGACTATTAAATGAAACACAGTAAAATATGTTTTATGTTTTAGATTCTTCAAAATAGCCACCTTTTGCTTTGATGACACTTTTGCACACTCTTTGCATTTTCTCAGTCAGCTTTATAAGGTCGTCACCTGGATTAGTTTTCAGTTAACAGGCGTGCCTGGTCAAAAGTTAATTAGTGGAATTTCTTGCTTTCTTAATGTGTTAGAGACCATCAGTTGTGTTGTTAGGTAGTGTTGGCATACAGTAAATAGCCCGCACGAACAACTAACCAACTCAGTAAAGAGAAATGACAGTCCACCATCCACCATTACATTAAGACATGAAGGTCAGTCAATCCAGAAAGTTTCGGGAACTTTGAATGTGTGAAGTCATAAAACCATCAAACTCTACGATGAAACTGGCTCTCATGAGGACCATCTGTCTTGCCATTTTGTCTTGCATTAGGCTCTTTAACATAGTAAGAGTATTTTACTGAGTTTAGAGGGTACTTTCAGACTTTCACCAGATGCTCTCAGTGCCTCACTTGCACAAAGGTAATAGCAGTAATTAGATAGCAGAATAACGGTTTTCATACAAAATGTTGCTATTTAAATGTCATTTTTCAAAGCTGTGAGCATGACAAATGAATGAAAAAAACGTGAACAAATACAACATAAACCATGTGCAAGGTGTTTTGTTGTCATGTGGTTAAACTAATTCTTTTAAATTATTAGGTCTTATTTATGTATACAAAACATAAGGTTTAAAAGTCGGAAGTATGGTTTAAAAGTCTTATGCATTTTTCTGGTCAAATTTTTCAGAGAAGTTTTTCCTTTTAGCCGTTATGATTCATGAAATGATTTGCCTCACCTGTATATGGTGTGAAAAGCTAAAGCTAAACACAAAACTCCATCTTGCCTCTTTGTATGTCTTCTTCCTCGTCTTGTCTCTCCTGCGGTCTTTTGAACACTGAAAGCTCATTCAACCGAGACATGCTAACAAATCTATGTGCAGCGCAGACTAAACAAATAAGCAGGTGTTGATTTTCCATCCTTCAGTGCAAAGATATTTTGTATGTAAAAAATATGCAAAGATATGTTGTATGTGTATTTACGCAGTACAGCTGATTTCCATTGTTTATAGTGTTTGCTGGCTGATTTTACTGCCACTTGTCCTTTGCATCATGATCGTGCTCATGGTCACCGACTGTAATTCGGGTTCACTATGACTAAAACAGCAGTCCACCCTTCCTTCCTTCCTTCCTTCCTTCCTTCCTTCCTTCCTTCCTTCCTTCCACACACAGACTCACTCATGCTTACACACACACACACACACACACACACACACACACACAATCACAATCACACACCAACGCAGTATTGTCAGTGAGGACAGAGGTCGGTTAATTGGCCAAAGAAACTCTAAACAGAGGAGAAAGTTAAATGGATAATTAATAATATAAATAATTATAATGGTTGTTATATGGTAAAATTAAATGTTGTATTGAGTATAATATTCAGATCATTTTCTCTGATTTAATGACTTTTTTTAAATTACTTTTACAGAAAACTTTTCTAGAAAATGTATCTTCCCATGAACGAGAATCTACCAAACTTTTAAATTAAAATTGGGGGTTGCGTATTTCAATTTTCCATTTTATTATTGAAATACCAGACTGTTGGAGCAGAGCATGAGTGCTTTGGACACATGCAGTGAGACCGGGCCTGTAAACGTGTCTGTGTCTCATTGATCTCAATGATCAAGCCTCCTCGACCTAATGATTTCCTGCTATGCCCATAGTCATGGAAGCCATCTTATTTAGGCGTCACTCAAGTCCAGTGTGAACAGTCGAACCGCTCCATCTTCCTCATGTGTCAGTGTCGCTCTGCAGGCAAATGAGGTCATCTCATTTTCAACTGTCACGACACTATGATGAATTACGTCCCGCTTCCCTTTTTTTTTTCTCTCTTCCTTCATCTATTTCCTCCTTTTCCTCTTTAATATCAGAACAGTACACATTGAAAACACACGCTGTGACCAGTTCAACTAAACAAAAGTCTCTTTATTCTGCTTTTATGGCAGTTTTATTATTATACAACAGACAGTTTAATAATAACAGTAAGAGAAATATTTAGAACTGCCCCACCCTTTCAAAAAATGTAAAGTGCAGATTTGTTAATGTGTCTACTCAAGTCCTTCTATTAAAAATAAAGAGAGCCCCACAGCTAGAGTCAAAGCAATATTTAAGGGGTCCTTGGGCAGAGCTGATGATTTAAAATGCATGTACAAGGGAAAAAATAGGTTTAAGGTTGATTATTCATTTAAAAACAATGAAATCAGGAGCACAATCCACATTTGCTGCACAGCTGCAGCCGAAGTTCAGAGAACTCCAGTGAATCAGAGTTCATAGGTCGACATGGTTCAGACGTTTCTCCACCTCCCTGCTCAGACTTTACATTATCAGTGCAATTCTGTGCTGATTCCAGTGCATCAATCAACACAACAATCTCACAGTGATTTCCTTATGTTTGCTACAGAGAATCTTAGTTACATCACACAAGAGCTTTTCTTGAAATTAAAAATCAATTTCACATTTATTTGCTTATTGTTTGAACCTATATTCGGCTCAAACCAGACCTAATTCAAGTTGTGTTATTATTCGACCCAGGTCCAGTTCCCAGTCTGTATTTTAGTCATGTATATTCAACATGTTCCTTCAGGAGCCCTGAATGACTTTGCCAGAATAGTTTACCAGTCAAGCCTTTGTCATAAATAATTATGTGACAGAATGAGTAGCGGCAGCGACAGACAGAGAAACATAAACAGACGGCGACAGAAAGAAAAAAAAAATTTCATTTAGTTCACAATTTTGGTGAGAAAGAAAGGATCAATTTAAAATGATCGCTGTATCATTAAATCCATACAAACAGCACAAAATTGGCTGCATTCAGCAACTGCAGCAACAGTGGCATTTTAATCACAGTGTGTTTGCTACCCATAAATCCCTGTTGTCTGTTTCTTCCACACAGTGCGGGAAAATACCAGGACACGTTAACAAGAGCTGTAAAGTGACCCGAAACCTTTCCTTACATCACAAATGAGATTTCAGAATTCATGTTAAGTCTTTAGTTTTAAAGCAAAATATAAACTGTAGATATATCTGTCTAGATTAGATAATGTGGACCTCAGAAGTCTGATAGGGATCCTGTTTTTTTAACAATAAACTATTAAAAAATCAACACTGCTGAGAGATTTTAGCTGCCTGAACAGTGGCGGCCACCGTCAGTCCTTTTTGAACCTTCATTGCAGGTTCTTCACACTTTAAAGTAAAACTTCTGTGTTCCCTTATTGACCGGCTACTTGAAGTTTTCTTGTAATTTCTGACGGCTAAAGTTCCAAAGAACTCCTCTTGCAGAGAGTGCAGCAGCAGCAGCAGCAGCAGTTCAGTAAGAATTAAGGAAAAATTCCAGTTTGGAGTTCCTGTTGAGTCCAAACTGCAGGAGTTCAGTAAGCATGCAGCAGGGGGAAGCTTCCACACTGGCTTCATGTCCATCTTTACATCCTCTTTTCCTCTTTCTTCACAACATAGAACACAGAAGATGTAGCTACTGCCATGGCCGCTGTGGTGTCGGGTTGGGGTTTGGGTAGATAGGCGCTGGTGTTGGGTGGGGGTAGGCTGGCACAGCTGTGTTGGGGTTGGGCGGGTATGTCGGAGTAGGGTACTGCGCCATGATGTGAGGCTGGCTGTGGGCGGTTGTGTGCGCCGGTGAGGACGCAGTGGAAGAGGAGGAAGGCAGGTGGAGGTAGAGGGGAGCGGATGGAGCGGATGGAGCAGATGGAGCGGAAGGGGCGGAGGGAGCTGTCGGAGTTGGGACCCTCTGCAGGACGACGTGTGGGTAAAGCTGAGATTCGGAGCGGTAGAGTCCAGGCATGGAGGCCTTCAGCAAACTCTCCTGACTCCTGGATAAAGATGGAGAATTATTTATCTTATTGTTATTCTGATTCTGATTTTATGTTCACATGTTGTGATATTATATACTTCTGGAGAGGTTCTTTGGGGAATTAGAAATGTCTTGGACTTGCATGTTATATTTGGTCCTGTTGGGAAAGCTTGTGTCAAACATTTGCCGTGATGTCTCAAGACCATTTCCTGACACTGAAGGTAATTCCATGAACCTTGTGATTCATAACTGTCTTCTACTTTTACTACATTTGTCTTTCTCTGTGATGTGGGTGCTGCCACTTTACCTCTGGTACCCTCTGTTCTCATATCCACTGAGTCCTCCAGTCAGGTAGAGGGGACTGTCGGGAGCCAGACGAGGGTTCATCCTCTGGGAAAGATGGAAGATCTTTGGAGGAGGGAAAGTCTCCCACTCACCCTCTTCCCTCTCCAGCCAACACTCACTACGACGGGCTGAGCGCTTCTCCCTGCGCCTGAGGAGGACAGAACTTTATCAGCTCAGTAGTCATATAGAAGTCGGGCTGTGTTTGAGAACAGGAGATTATAACGAGGGTTGCTTTTGGCACCCCTCTCTCTCTCTAGTCCTACCTGCTCCGTCCCTCCTTCTTGGCTCGGTCCCGACTGGATCGTTCCTGCAGGCAGCAGACGAGAAAGGACAAGGACATGGCGAGAATGACAATGCCACTCACCACTGAAGCCAACACAGCCACTCTCAGACCGCGGTCCTCAGGTCTGGGGATCGCTGTAGGGAGAAAGTTACATTTAATAAGATTATTCAGTCATTTATGGCTCTAATAAACTCTTCTGGATTGATAAAGATAATCCCTCCTGTGCACTAGGTTATGTTCCCTGAGCATGAATAGGTGCAATGCAAGTTCATGACTGATGCTTTATGTGCAAGCTGCAACCAGATTTCATGCATAACCAGATGTGAGAAATGAGAACTAGTCCAACCATTAAGTCCAACAATACTCAAAGAAGATCAGTTCATTTGACACATATCTGCTCGATTTTCCAAATAAACCCGTTCAAACCTGCTTACCTTCACAGACAGGAAGGTAGTTACTCCATTGCGGTTTTCCGTTCCTGACATTGCAATAGATTTTGTCGCTGCCGACCAGCTGGTATCCCTCTCTGCACCAGAAGGCCAACACGCTGCCAATTGACAAGCCTGTGCCACTCTCGACATAGAAAGAACCCCGACGTGGTGGCAGGACAGGAATACAGGACAGACCTGAGGAGAGAGGAGACAAAACGGATCACCGCTCACTTCAATTGATCAATGAAACACCTTGTGATTGAGAGCTGGGGACATTAATAATGAAGAACAGCGATTTTAATTCATGCGAGCTAATCAGTGTTTGTACAATGTTCTTGAAATGTTTAAAGGAATGGTTCAACATTGCGCAGAAATGCGCTTATTCACCTTCTTGCTGAGTTTGATGCCACTTTCTTATATGTATGTAAGGCTGGGGCTAGGAGTGGGTTAGCTTTAGCTTAGCTTAGCTTAGCTTAGCACTGGGAACAGGGGCAGACAACTAGCCAAGCTCCGTCCACAGGCAACAAAATTGACCTAAAAGAACCGCTAAAGCTCACTTTGTTACCACAAACCTCTCAAAGTGTAAAAACAAGTTGTTGTTTCAAGGGGAGCTATGAGGTTATTGCATACTGGTTGCTTGGCAACCACAAAACAACAGTAGAGCTCAAACTCTGTAGTACATGTATGCAATGTATTTAATGTCCGACATTTTATTTAAGGGTCCATATTCTGAACATAAATATATGCTCTATACAGCACTCCCAAAAATTCTGACTAGCAGAATAAACTTATTTATTCATTATTTACATCTGTATTTATTGATATTCTGATTATGAATTATTGAATAACCCAGAATATGATTACGATGTCTTTTGAACATTTTAAATAATTTATTCTGCAAAATGTTTTGGGGGGAAATTTATGTATCTCATACTTAATTATCACCATCACATGTAACTGAATGTAAATGATGATAAATGATGGGTTTCTTTCTATGTCCATCTCTGTTTTCCCGAACCTTTCCTGTTCTGGCCTGCTTACTAACCATGGCTCTCCTTATGTCTCAGGATTACTGCCTACCATATCTGCCACGTCCAGCCAAGCTTTGTCTTCTCCTCCAGTTTTGGATTCTCTGCCAATACCAGCCCTGCACCTCTTCAGCTGTTCAAACTGCCACGCATCCCCTTGACACTTTAACTCTGAAGATTCAACTAAGCTGCAACTCAAATAAACTGTTTAACTGAGTCCTGTCTCTTGGCTTGTGTTAATAGATCCACTACTGTTCAACATAACGATAGCAAAAATTTCCTTTGCCTTCCTCTGCCTTCTTGCTGCATTCTTTTTTGCTCACCTCCTGGACTGTGTATGATTGTTGAACATTGGTAGATTATAGCACCTCTAGAAACAGGTCTCACTTTGGTTCTGAGACACTGATGCCATTTGCTTTTATCAAACTTCATTGCAGCCATTAGAAATTTTAAATCACGTTGAAGATTTAAACTCAACTCTGTCCCAATACCTCTTTCTAAAACCCCCCTTTCGTTTTATATGTTTGTCTCTTCCTACTTCTCTACTCCACACTTTCCTCGTTGTTTTTACTTTCTTCTCTCTCGTCTTCCACCACTTTCTAGTCAAACAGGCACAGCTTTGTGCAGAATGTCATCTATGCTGACAGCCTGAGATTAGCAGTTACAGTGGATAGAAAAGAGACGGAGAGAGGGAGAGACAGAAAGTACTATTTTTATCTTCTTCACGCTACAATACGCAAATACCTCTGAGAGGTCTCGTGATACAGCAGCTATTGTTAGACTGTGCTGCAGGGATTTTTGAGGCTCTCAGGAAATCTCATGTAAACCTACAGCATCGCTGCACAAACAACCCACAAAGGATCTTACTCAGATGGAAAATAAGTGTGGTTTATTTCTGCACGATAGCACGCCATGACCACGTGAAATCAGCAGCGGGTTCACAAGGTTATTCATCAGTTGCTGTGACTCAGCAGTGACTTGGCCAGCTGCTTGTATTTCTGGCTTTTAAAGGATTAGATTGTTGTCCAAAACTACAGAATATTTTACTTACAGAATTGAATTGCACGGAAATGTCATATTTGTACTGACTATAAAGACTCCATCTGGCTTCTTTACAGGAGGAAGTTCAGTTTGTGTTGATTATGTTGATTTTTTGTAAAGATGATGTGATTTCATAAGATTTATCTTCAACCAACAGAAGCAAACACCTTCCAGAACGAATAAAAAAAATTCAGACTCACTATGATACACTAGATTTCAGTTGTGGAAATGAGTTGTTTACTACTTTAAAGCTCCAGTAATAGATTTTTTTGGCCACTTGGGAGCAGCGTAACAAGCTGTAAGCATGTTATCTCCGTTGGTTAGAGGTGATACAGCTAACATGTTAGCAAAAGGTTGGCACATCTAACAGTCATGGACTAAAATTAGCATTTATTTAGAGTTGTATTTTCAGCCAACACGTGAATGTAAGTCCAATCTTTGAAGTTGGGGGTTGCAAAACTAAATCAGTGAGCTAAATGATGCCACAATGCACAGAGCTATAGAGTCAGGTGATAATTCTCTGTGGGTTTGTCACTTTTGCATTACACAAAGTGTTTTCCGTTGTAAATATGAAAATTATGAACTTACATTAGAAAGATAATGAAAGCATGATGTTGGGTTTGCTAATATGATGATTTATTTATTAACAGGCAGTGCAGTATGATTTGCTGTGTCAGTAATAGTGTAATCTGTGTGTGTGTGTGTGTGTGTGTGTGTGTGTGTGTGTGTGTCTATAGACAGAGAGAGCGATGTCATCCCACTATAAGACCCTGCGAATGTACAAGCTGCTCTCTGCTGATTAGGAACGACAGATGGGAGGATTTCTGCAGCTGTAGATACAGAGAGGGAGAAGATCCCGTGATCCTGTGTGAAGATGACAGCGTCCCCTCCCTCACACACACACACACACACACACACTCACATATATACACATCAAGGGACGCACACACACACCAGACAAGTGCATAATGGGTACAGCGCAGGGAGACAAGGACAAGCTGACTCTGTTTTCAAAGGGGAAACTAAAAGCCATTCTGTTTCCCTTAAGAGACGTTTTACTGATGCTATCATTGTCTGTGTGTGTGTGTGTGTGTGTGTGTGTGTGTGTGTGTGTGTGTGTGTGTGTGTGTGTGTGAGAGAGAGTATGTGTGTGTGGCCACCAACTTAGCCAAAAACTAAGTGTCAGATAGCTGCATAATATTCCATTCAAATCAAATGATATTTCAAGAGAAAGATGGCCAATTAAAATCTGAGTTTTAATGAAGATTGGACATCGAAATGTGAATTTATTTTATTTGACAATGCCAGACTCCTTTTTTTGTTTTCAACAAAACTAATATAATCCTGTCGTTTGTGCTTGAGAGATGCAAATCTAGTACTAAAGAGTGAAATTTGCATTTGAATGAACGTGGTATGATATTGTTTAATTAAAATTAGGCTGTTTTAATCATCATCTGAGATTCATCTGCTGAGTTTATCAGACCTCATTTTCATTTCATTATAACGCCTCACACATGCACAGTTATCTGTTTCCTGTCCACGTGGGATATTGATTATTAGACAGCACAGTAAATTAACTTAAATGTCATTTTTATTGGCACTTCGTTGGGCTTTATAGCGTAGCTTGTTATATCTACATTAGAATTAGTAAACAGTAGCACAATAACAAGAGACAATCTTAAAATGAATTAGCTAGGGGCTACACAGGCTGTTATTTGCTGACTACTGTCATATTGCATGTATGTACAGTATGTGCTTTATATGCTTGTTATACTCCTTTAAGACTGAAATTACATGTATCATCCCCTTTTGTAGTCAGAAAATACGTTTATAGTTTATTATTAAAAGGAGGAAAGGTCTTTGGGGATATTTCAGAAATGATTCTTTGACTCTTGTCAGCCAGCTCAAGTGTCATGTCTGTTTGATTGACAGCAGCTGGCAGAGTGAAGAGGTTACACCATAGGGAGTGTGAGACAAAGTAAACAAACAGCCAGAGCCTTCATATGATGAGCAGACTGTGGTTGTGTGGCAGCAACTTACTGGACTGAAGTGACATTTGCAAGTATGTTTACATGCTTTTAAATATGCTACAGCTGAGCAGCTAGTTAGTTAGCCGTGCACTTTTTCCTGGTGAATGTTTGTTTAGGGTTTAGCACGGTGGTGCAGTGGTTAGCCTCTCAACAAGGTTTCAAACCCCAGTTGGCTTGAGCCTTTGTGTCTTCCTCCCACAGCCCAGCATGCAGGTTAATTCTATTGTTGACTCTAAATTGCCCACAGGTGTGAATCTGTGTGTCCCTTTGATGGCGACCAGTCCAATTTGTTACCCGCCTTTCACCCAATATCAGCTGGGATCTACTCCAGCCCCCCACAACCCTGATAGGGATTAATTAATTAACAAGAACAAACTATAAACTTGTCATTTAAGTTGTAATGGCAAACATGCTCGCAAGCAGTTGCCTATTTATATTTTGTGTACATTCATTTTGAGTCATATTTCTGGCCACCCAAAGTCTAATAATCATCCTCCCTTTGGTCTCTGCCAACTCCTGACAGTAATATTAGATGGTCATCACCAGTCTGCTGTTTGCTGCTCTAGTGGGTGCAGCTGTATTTAGTACTGGAAGAAAATAAAACAGCTACAAACTACTACAAATTGATGTGAACCAAAACTATAAAACTGTGTGCTGTGGAACCAAAACAATGAGCTGAAAGGTGGTAAAACGCTCAGTAGAGCTGAACTGCAGGGTGATAACTCACTGTGATTAGCTCACTAATAAACTCTTGTTAACACAATTCACTCTTTAGCTAATGTATGTACTGTATATGTACATTACGTGTTCTTGAAACCTGCACAAAGTTACAGGACTTAAATGCACCTCCTATGTGTCCTCAGACACACCAGCCTGTCAAAGAAAAAGCCTTAAAATACTGAACACATTACGTGACAGTCTGTGTTTTAAGATTCGAGCTGAGGTGTTTTTTTGCTGGCTGTTGCCACGCCGCAGCAGGAAACTTGTCGCCTTACAAACCCCAGAGACACTGAGTTATAGTATACAGAGAAGAGGAACAATGACGCCAGTGTGGAGTGAACAAACAGAACACCCCCAGTGCAGCCCAGCATCAATAAAAAAACTAGGTAATGCCGAAAAGATTGAAAATGCGTCTTAGTTTTGGTGTGTTGTTGATTTCCTTACTTCAGTTTGGCTCCCAAGCATTCACATGTGTGACTCTGCACTGATGTCCAGGTAGTGTGTGTTTCACAGGACTCTATTCTGTGTGTGTGTTGACACTGCGCTCTATTTGCTCTTTCATGTTGGTTCGGCTTGCAGAAAGCTTCTCTGTCATCGTGGAAACTGTGGGTTGCCAATCAAAGTGTTCAGCTGCCGGGGGCGCGTTAATACACTTCTGGACCCCCCCAAACCTGGCAACCCGACACCATCAACCAAACATCCACTCTGCTGTATTCTTCTCTAAAACCTTCCCCTCGTCTCTGTCAGGGAAGCACTCAGAATAGTTTGTGATTAAATAAAGATTAGGCTATCTGCATTAAAGATTCAAACACACACACACACACACACATATACACATTCACAGAACAAACACACACTCGCTAGATGTTCTGTACAGTGACATAATGTGCACATGCCATGCCCGCACACACACATATTTGTATTATTCCCTTTCCTGCTTCATAAACCCCAAAATTATGATCATACCCTTTAAATCCTAATCAAACAATTACTGGAAATTTAAATATTCCTTTAAATAATGATCCATTGATTTAATATATCACTTTAATAATGGTCTGTGCATGTAGCAGAGAGTGACATAGTATCCCGACTACTGGATCACGCTGGATCCTACACTTCCCACAATGCAACATAACTGTATCTTTTTGTTAGACTCTTCCTGTCATTGGCCACTATGTGGTGAAATTACAGTGCACGTTAGTGAGCTGATCTTGATGTGTAAAATCCATAGACAGTATAAAGGTTGGACGTTTTATCTGTGACGTCACCCACAGGTTTATGAAGCGCCGTTTGAAGCTCTCATTGTGGTGGCTCTGGCTGCTGCCATCTTGGTCATTACCTGTTAATTCTGCATAACTTTAAGCCTTAATATCATTTGAACAGGTGAGATGTATAAAAATTCACCCTCAGTACAGTTGTCATGAACGGGGAAATTAGCTATAGAGACCAAAACTGTTTTTTGTACCAGGCTGTAAACATGTTTATTTCTGCTGTGAAGCTTTTTATATGAAATTTTAATATGGGGGCTTATGAAGATTGACTTGTTTTGTAGCCAGCCTCAAGTGGCCGTTTGAGGAACTGGAGTTTTTGGCACTTTTGCATTGGCTTCACTTCACAGCCATGGAAGTTACCATATGGTCTCCACCAACTCAAACACTGGAAATATCTGGTTCTTTAGCTGCTAACTTTGTCCGTCTGCTGTTTGGGAGGGTACATTACATTACATTACATTTATGTGAAAGCTGTAGACCGTCTGCTTTCCTTTAACAAGGAGACAACAATTGAGAGTGAAATTAGAAAAAGAAACAAGCTTTGCAACTCTTAGTTGGACGTTAGCCCAATGGACCGAAAGAAAGACAGTCCCTCCATGCTTGGTCAGTTTTCCCTGAATAAACAATGATTAAAAATACATTTCATCTGAGTCAGACTTTACCATACGCTAAGAATGTGAGTTGAAGTTAATGAAAGATGGCATTCTTGGCTCTCAGACTCATGCTGCTGTCTGATTCTTCTTCTTCTTTCTTTTCTTTTTTTTTTTTTGGTCCCTTTGCTCCAGCTGCTTCAGCTTTATGTGATCTGCCCTCAAAGAAACATCATGTCTCTCTGTCCTCTCCATCAGTGTATCTATTTCTGTGGCACCTCACTGATGCGCAGTATCACACCAGATTACCTAATCCCCCCGGCTCTCCTCTGGCTCTGCATGAGTGGAGTGTGTGTTCCTGTGCAAACAGAACTACATACATGTTTGCTTCAGCCACGCATTAGTGCTCGTGTCCTCAGTGAGCGAATGTTAGCAGAGTGAAATAAAATGACCACTTACAAAAACCAGATGCAGAGGCTGAAAGGTAATGGAGTTCTCCTTTAACAGGCAGCTTTGGCTTGATCTGATTGAGGATATGAGGATAATCTGTCCAGTTAAACAGAGCAGGGACAGTAGCTGCTTTTGAGCCAAAGACATCACCAACTGACAGTTTACCCTCACTGACATGCTGCAAGGGAGGAACACTGGTCTCAAAACCTGCAGCCTTCCACAGGCTGGATTTAACAGATGCCATGAAAATGTAAAAGTGTCATTTTTGGCTCAGAAAAACCAGCACATTTCAACCGAAAGCCTTCATCAAAGTTACATGACAAAGAGACAACAGATCTTCATTTCCACTTCTTGCATGTTCAGCCACAGTGGATGTCACTTTGTTTCAAATGGAAAAGTATTCCCAGCAGCCTGCTGTTACAAAAGGAAACGGGAATTGTCAGAACATCTGATTGGGATTTTTGTTAACATATTAGTTTTTATTACTACTACTATCATTTGCCTTTCACCTGAGTTGAAGTTCCGAGGCCATGGTCTTGTAGTTATTTTAAAGCAATAGTTTGAGATTTTGGAAAATACAGTTCTTGCAGAGAGTTAGATGAGAAAATATCTGAGAAAACAGCAGCCAGTTAGCCTAGCCTGACTAAGGGAAACAGCTAGCTTGGCTTGGTATAAAGGTCATAAAATCCACATATTGCACCTCTATGGCTGGTTTTAGACCAAATCACCGCTGAGTCGAAAACACAGTCTCTAACATTTAGTGTTATCCATTTAATAACCCTCTCAGTCACCCCAGAACTCTGAGTTCTCTGAGCAATGAGTCATATTATACCTGCTGTGTTCTGGCTTAGTTTATTTCATGTACCAGCTTCTCTGTCTGTGTCCTGGCCTGAGCGAGAGAGAAGATAGCTGTGGTCGAGCGACATAGACGGTGAATGAGAGTGAAGGAGCACCGGTACTGAGAAAGCCGGTTAATCAGTGAAATAAGAAGTTACTTTCTGATTGTTTCTTGGTGGTAACTTTCAGCACAAAAAAAACTTTAAATTACTCTACACCCACACACCGCCACACAACCTGTGGCGATTCACCGCAACGCCTGATTCTGTCTGAATACGGCCTTAAGCTCACTAACTTTGTTTAGTCCAAACCAGAAAGGTAGAAAAAGCCACTTTTTGCACATTTTTGAAGGGTGGTGCTGGTAGGCAGATTTTGTTACCTTCGAAAGAAGCCGGGCTAACTTTGTGCTAAGCTAAGCTGCTGGCTCTAGCTACATTTCTACTGTAACTGTATGAGAGTATAGTCAGACTTAGTAGCAAGAAACAGAATAAGTGCATTTTTCAAATTGCTTTCATTGATAAGGCAAAGCTTTGACATGGCACACTGTGCCAACAAACAGTCTGGATGAGATTTCTGCAGGCGTGTTTGCCTCTTCTCCCCTTTCACTTTCATTCCTCCAGCCCTTCAGTTGTTGCTATCCAGCTTCAACCATCGGGACAGACAGAAGGCTCATTTCAGACTCTCCCTCAGCGACTTTGTTCAGCAAGCGTTGCTAGTTTTAAGCCGTGGGAAGGTAATAATGAAGTTGAGTCACTGCCAGCAACCATATTGGATTGACAGGCAGAAGACAGAAGGAACTCTTTGTCTGAAGCTCGCCAAGCCTGCAGGGCTCAGGAGTGACGATAGTGTGTGTCGATGACAGAAATACCCCCTGGCACTGCATGTGTGTGTATGTCTGCGCGCCCTTGCATGTACAGTATATGTCCCCACTGCAAACACTCATGTGCATCATGAGTGTTTGCAGACATGCAAACATTGCTTTTGTCCTATTTTAGATCTGATTTTCAGAAAGAATCCTCTGAGAAAAAAAATAAAAAGATTGTAGTAATTGGCTTCAAAATACACTGGACTCCTTCTACCAGTGAGCGTGTGCATCTGTATCCTGGATGTTAGCGTGTCATTAACAGGATTTCTTGCGCTAGAAATAGCCTGAAATAGACAAAGGTAATTGGCTTTCTCTGTCAGTTAATCAGATTAAAGGCATTGAAACATTTCACATTTACGTTTTAGGGATTTTGGCTGACAATCGTATCTAAAGAGACTCAGAGAGAGTAAGCAGCTTATTGTCATCGTGAAGTAGATGCTGTATTGACACATAAACATATTTGTTTTGTTCAAGAAGTTGGATTCCTTCAAAATACTTAGAACTACAAGACCTTGGCTGTGGTTGTTGACTACTTAGTTGCTCACTCGGTTTATTCTCCAGTGCTTTTCTGTAACAAAAGAGTAGAGGGGGGTCATTCCTTCAGACACTCAAGGGACTGTCTCAGAAAACTATGAATAAAGTTTGTGTAGTAGGCACATTTGGACAGAAAACCTAAAGACAAAGTCTTGTTGCAGAAAAAAATAAATCCACAAACGGTAAGGATTCACTGCTCAGTTGATATATGCCTCATTCAAGGATTAACACTAACGGTAACTGTTCAGGTTAATGGGTTGTGTTACCGTGTTAGTGTTAAGGCTTTAAGGCTTTTCTAAGGCTGAAATAACCGCTGCTCATCAGCAGAGGATCTTCTCAGTGGGAGGTCAACCTGGACACCAACCGCACCCCTGCAGCTTCTCACGCTTATCGCCGACTCAGTGTGCGACCAGGAAGTCTGACTTTGACAAAAGCCGCGCACAACTACACATTTTTATCAACAGCACTCACCGATTTCCATGCATATAATCGTCTGTATTTTATATGCTTCTGTTATTTTATATTGTTCAGTTCTTCATTCTTGCCTTTGTTGCATCCCTTGCCTCATTTACTTCTTGTTTCTACCTCATTACACTTCCTAAAATTGGACCCAGAGAATTCACTTGGCTTGTTGCATGATGTTGTGTTTTGTGTCTACATCTAAATGATAATTTTGAATAACTCCTAGTTATTAGCCATGCTTCATTCAGTGATGTGGCTCTTGGCAACGTCAGCCAGTCATCAGTCAGTGCACCACTTTGATCTGAAATATCTATATAATAACTACTGGATAGATTCATGGGCCCAAGATGATGAATCCTAATGACTTGACTTCATCTGACGCCAACTATTGGTCGAAATTCTTCTTCAGGATGAATTGTAATAACTTTGGTGATGCCCTGACTTTTTGTCAAGTGCCATCATGAGGTCAAAACTTTTTTCCCGTCCAATACTTTTGTGAATAGATCCTACAAATCTAATGGTATTCCCTTCAGCTATACTTTTTGTTTTGTAAATATTACTATGCTAATTGTTGCTGTGCTAACCGAGCATGACTGTCCACTGTTATTTGCAAGTGATCAGATCATATTTGCGTGTCCAGATATCACAAACCGATCTACATGGATTGTTGTGATGTAGACGCCAGGAGCTACGTATGCCGGTGACGTGGGCTTTCCAACTTGGAAGCAGCTTTGCACAGAAGTCTCCTCTGTCAGTGTTTATTAATTTCATTGTCTGTTTGCATACTGTTGTTCTCTGTGTTGTCCTCCAAACTGCTCTAGTGGCAGCATGATTCAGCTGCTCTGATGTTGCTCTAAATTTGATGTTGTCATGTGTCGTGGTTCGAATGACTCAAAAGACACTTAGATCTTGCTTTTTTGAACGTTGTGTGATGTGTTAATGATGTGAGTTATGTATGAAATGATGGATACTGTAAGATATGACAGAGCAAGATGGACTCTATCGATCTTACGTGAAAATGGGTCATTTTATCTCGTTGTCAGACATGGAACAAAGATGAAATGGAGTCTGATGTAAAAGGAGGAGCACCTGAGGACAAGTTAATCAATAGCAGAACTATGATCAATTTATTTCCAGGAACGGCCGGCAGCTAGAATTCCTGGATTAGCTGCATAATGAGTCACGACTTGTATCGACAGAGTCTGAAAGCTCTGGTTTGATCCGGTGCTCCAAGGCTCTGTGAGTTAAACCTTCACACGTCTGCTTCACCAGCTTTATTGATTTTAAAACAGAGGATTCACAAAGGAGATGTAGCGAAGGAGGAGACTTCTCTCCCAGTTGGAGTTGATCTCTGACCTCTTTGAGAAATGGCATTGAACAAACTTCTATGAATTACTGTAATACAAAAACACATATTCAGGAGTCGGTTTTGCACCTTACTCACATATAGTACTCCTTTTCTATGGTACAGTATAGCGCGCCACATATGGGGGTTACACAGAAACACTGAAACATTGAAAATGTTGGAACAATATCCACCTTTATATATTTAATAGTGTTAACTTACATCCAGTTTAATTCAAGTGGTGCATTTGAGTTCATTTGACAGGCCTGTGTGTGAACCTCTCCTAAAATCTCTTCCAGTTCTGTCTTCACTCAGTGATTTTGATTTGGCTGCTTTATAAATCTTCTTTTCCCGAAAGCTCTGCACGTACAAAAGCCTTCTATATTTAACTGGATTATTTTTTGTAAATGACTACGAGACTGGTTTCACACTTGAGAAGTTGAAACCAGACCTGAAGGAAAGTCAAACAGGCTTAAAACGTGGTGGAAAGAAGTAAACAAAATGAGGAGCTTTTATCTGTTAACGCTGCCCAGGATAAGTAGTTTATACTGTCATACACACACACACACACACACAAACACAATTCGATATTAATCACACCTCCAGGATTTGGAATTGGTGGAAGCTCATGTAAAAAGCTCTGGTGTAGTGTAAGTCACGCGTGTAGTGCGATGTGGCAATCCAGCTGATCACCTGTGTGTGCTTTTGTGTGTCTAGGTGTGTATGTGTGTGTGTGTTTGTGTGTGTGTTATTAAAGTATAAAGTGCTTATTCCTTCTCTGTCAGACAGAGCTGCCGTTATGAAACGAGCAACTGTGTTGTTTATTCTCTAAACCTTTAAGAAGATTGGTGTCGCTTGGGCCGAGTGAGTCCATTTCCAATGTGTGCGTGTGTGTGTGTGTGTGTGTGTATTAGGCACGTGTGGTTTGCATTTTATCATCTGCTGTAGGCTGTTTATACATACACGTGAGTGAGAAGGGGCGGGCGAGGGACATAAGAATAAATGGTGGAAAGCGAAAGAGAGAAAGAGAGATGTAGTGGAAGGAAATAAAAGAAGAAAGTGAGTCAGAGAATGAAAAATAGAACAACAAGGAGAAAGAAAGAAAGAAAGAAAGAAAGAAAGAAAGAAAGAAAGAAAGAAAGAAAGTGACAGCGGGAGAAAAAAGCAATTAGTATAAAAAGAGACAAATGAGGCAGAGGCTGGAGAAGATGAAGAGGAGAGAGAGAGAGACAGAGACAGAGAGAGACAGAGAGGAGAAAAGTAAAGACAGAGAGAGAGAGAGAGGGAGATGAAATGGACAGAGGGAGCGGAGGAGAAGAGAAAAGCAGCTCATGCTCCAGTGGAGGTGAAGTCATGCGAGTGGTGCTGCAGCTTTCTCTTCAGGCTGAGCAACTCCAGCTTGGACAAAATGAACTGTCTTTAACTGCATCACCTGCCACCTCATACACACACACACACACACACACACACACACACACACACACACACACACACAGACTAAAAATGCTCATTTGCTTGTACACACACGGCCAGACATAAATTCACACGTGTACGAACATTTTTTGTACATATCGACGTAATCATACATAATCAATGTTTTAACTCTCATGCATGTACGAGACAACACACACGTTCATGCAAACGTGCGTGGAACTTGTGCACAAATACACACGCATACACAAATTTACTCTAAATCAAAAGTCAAACAGAGTTAACACACGTACATGTACACTCCAAGTGACACACACATTTCAGCATACACAAGTTTGCTCAGACACTTGAAACTATCTCTTTCTTGATAAGTCTTTGAGAGGAATATTTTTATGGCATGTGGATAGAAATGTGGATAGGATTTGGAGCATGCTCCTTATGCAGGGTGCTCCAAAAAAAAGTCCATGCAAACACTGAAATTCAGTCACATTTAAAGACTGGTTTGGTATGACTCAGTTATGGTTTGGTTTAGATTAGTTTCACGTTAAGTATCGCAGAGGATACTCGGGATGAGGACTAAGATCAGGTTCAGGTCAAGGTAAGGAGAAAAACAAATCTTCAACACAACAGGTACCGTTTCAAGAACCTTTAAGGACTTTTTGCAATGCCAATGAGAAGTCTTATAAAACAATTTGTGATTATATATTGTAACTAATGGTGTTACACCAAAATATGTTTCTGTGATTTATATATCTATAAACTATTTATATATCTATATACTATATACTAGAGTCAACACTGACAGTCCAAAACCCAAAGAGATTCAGTCGACTATCACAGGATTTAAAGAAAACTTCAAATTTTTAATTTGTTTTTGCATTTTTGCTTGAAAATGACATAAATCAGCTAATTGTCTTAGCTCTAGGCACAAAATTATTCTCTCACTGAAAGCAGTATGAGGTTTAATCTTGTATCCAGAGTAAGAAAAGATTTGACATGAGGTGCTTCAGAGTAAAAGTTTGGTCCAAACTCCTTCAATAAGTCAACATTTGCTCTTGTGGCTGCAAACAGGGAATCACTGGTGACTGACAGACTAACCTGTATAGTTGTTGGTGGTTCTCTGAGTTGGCGTGTCTGTCTGTGTTTCCGTCTGTGTCTGGGCTTCAGTCTGCAGGTCTGGCTGCAGCCGGACCATGGTGCTGGTCCAGTCCTCCGGCAGGGACGTGGCGACAGTGCTCTGCAAGTCCTCAGGGCTCAACGTGGAGCCTCTAGCCAGGACAAGAGCACAGAGCAGGGGGCACAGCAGCATCCAGAGGTGGGTGCCTGTGCTTTGAGTGGTGGGTCCCATGTTTGGAGACATGAGGTCAGGCAGTGAAGAACAAGAGTTATGTGAGAGGGAAGAAGGAGTATGGATTCACTGCCTCATGGATGAAAACATGAAAAAGATCCTTGAGAGGAAACTTCCCTTTCCTCCTTTTCTGTCTTCCTCCTCTCCCCTTCCCTCCTCTCCCCTGAATTCTTCTTGTCTGTCCTCCTCTTCTTCTTCTCTCCTCACTCCCTTGACGGAGAGAGGAGCACCCCCTCCGTGTTGCCACTCATGATGCTGCCGTGCTGCAAGAATGTACGACAGAGAAAGAGGAGAAGTGAGGGAGTGTGTATGTTCGTGTGTGTGTGTGTGTGTGTGTGTGTGTGTGTGTGGTAGATCCAGCTGTAATCTGCTTGCTCTCTGCTCACTTGCTGTTGTTTTCTCTCCAGCTCTCTCCTCTCTGTCCCTCGGCTCGTTCGCTCGCTTTGTCGGCTGCTCTCTCTCTCTCTCTCTCTCTCTCTCTCTCTCTCTCTCTCTCTGATCTCCAGCTGGGCTGACTGAGCTCTTGCATAACAGTAACTCATTCGCTGAGCTGTGCTGAGCTGTAACTCATGCAGCCTTAAGTCCTGATATTCCTGCCTGCTGCTCTCACTGCAGTTTTGGTGTATTGACTGTATAGACAGTCGAAGGTTTTGCTTAGACTTTTACTGGAAGAACCTTCACACTGATCAATATTTGCTTTTGGATCGCCTGATAAATCCATGAGCTATTGGTTGTAACCCCAGTTTAGGCACCAGGCTGAGAGGCTTCAAGAGCATGTAGCTGTTGAGCAGAATAACACTGTCATCCATTGTTCAGCTGGAGAGTCTTACACCATAAGACACGAGCTCCTCCAACCAAGAGCTCATTGTTCTGTATTAGAGGCAGTGCAGTACACTGAGCATCAGATGATTCTGTGATGCTACAGTGTCAACAATATTTACATCTATATATATATATATATATATATATATATATAAATCTATATACTCTACATTGACAGTCCAGAGATTCAGTTTGATATCACAGAAGACGAAGAAAACTTGCAAATATTCATGTTTGAGGAACTAAAATCAGAAATTTTCTTTGCATTTTTGCGTAAAAATGACATAGATCGACTAATATTCTCTCACAGAGAGGCAGTATGAGGACTCCACACACTTTTGTACCCACAACCTTTCTTCGCTCATTGTGATCTGGTGAGCGAGTCTAGCTTCCAGTTGTTTGTGCTAACTTTTTCACAGCACAAGCTCAACTCACAAGATTTGCATTTGCTCTTCAAGGCTAACATTCTTGACTACTCGACAATGCTCGTTCTCTATCAAGAACTTTGCTTTCATAGACAGAACTCCAAGGTCACACGGATGTTTTCTCGCAGCATGTCACCATTATCATACAGTTTTGTGCTGACTCTTGAACAGTATCTGACTATGAACTGATGATAGTGAGCACCAAGGCCTTGTGAAGGTCATGTGTTTGACACTGTGGCTTGTACAGGATCAGCAGAAGAGTTCCTAAACAAGAATATCTCTAAATATCTATGGAAACGTGACTTGAGTACCTTCCAACCTCGCCATGAATGCACACGAGTGTGTGCACGGTCTCCCATTTGTGTTTTAGCCTTATGTGTGTGTGCACGTGCATGCATCCTCATGTGGGACTGTATGTGTCACAGGTGGATGCCCAGGTGTAACATGACAACCCTGATAGCTCATCTTGATAGCTCTCTCATCAGAAAGTCCATGCAAAGACATGAATAATTGATGCAACTGAGACCAAAAATAGGAGGAAGATGGAGAGATAAAAAGAATAGAGATGGAGGTGGAGAGGAGAGCGGGCAGAGTGAGCGATGACATAAGTGCGGGAGGAAAACAATCAGACAATCAGAGAGAGAGAGGGAAAGACAGCATGAGATTGGAAAAGAGAGACAGATGAAGTGAGATGTGCTTTTAGCTCGAGAAAACGGCCTTCTATCAAATGTTCGGTCAGTAAATGGGGACGCGGCGGGCTCTGCTGCCGCAAACTACATTATTTACAGCCACAGCTTTGCCAAAGTGGACACAGGAAAGGCTTCAAAGGACTGATCCAAGATTTTATTTTAAGCCATCAAATTATAGCTGCACTAAGCAAGGTTTTTATGATAAAAATACACCCATCCTATCAGTATAAATCACAAATGACTGTTGAAGGTGTTTTCAGGTTTTAATTGATGCTCTTAACACGCAGGAAGTGTGAACTTGAAAATCTCAGCTTAAGACAAAGCTGTCATGTCATATCGGGGTAGAACAATTTTAAACATTTATATTAAAGCTGCTGTTTCTCTTGGCTCTGCAGAGCTGATTTGGTCACTTTTAGCTCGTTGTTTTGGTTTCTGAGCGCACAACTCTACTGTTATCAAACCTGTATGCTACCACAGTAGACACACACAGTTAGCAACTAGCTCATGAAGTGGAACATGTACGTAGTAGGTAAAGAGCTTCAGACTTTTCTCAGGTGGCAACTTGACTCTGTAAATGCTGAAGTTGTTCTGTGTCTGCTGGATGCATATGCAGACGATGGCAGTGTTTCACCGGCCCCAAATGCAGCTTTAAAGTCACAGTGAAAAGAGGTGAAGTGGGATGTATTTCAGAGTGACATGGAAAGTGTGTTCATGGTTTAGAGAGCACCACAACAACACAACGCAAAACATACAGAGGTGTAGAGGACTGTATGCCTTCAACCACACCTCCCTCTTCCACATTGTTAGATCAGGAGGAGGAGAGGGGAGAAATACCCTTTGAAATTATATTAAGGCTTAAAGTTATGCAGAATTAACAGCATGGCAGCTTTGATTGACAGGTGGGTGCCATTACAGAAGGCTTGTTTGAGCAACCAGCCGTCATTCAGCACGCCTCAGCTCCATTCACACTCCACATTTTTGCATTACATTTATTTTTACATTTTTAGATTAGCTGGGAAGCGGCAAAGTCAGGACTGCCACGATGGCGACGGCCACAGCCACCACACTGAGCTTCATAGCGGCTCTTCAGAAACCTTTGGGTGACGTCACAGATACAACATTCATATTTTATACAGTCTATAGTTTTTAAACAAAGAGCAGTTAGCTAGTCGGCATAAGACTTAAACCGCCCTAAGCTGGTTTAAGTCTTATTTTTTAGATCGTTCTCAGTTTGTTCACGTCAATGGTGAATCCTCCATGCATACCAAAGTTTGTCATGGAGTCCCACAAGGTTCTGTACTTGGACCACTTCTATTCAGTTTATATATGCTTCATCTAGGGAACATTATTAGGAATCACTCCGTTAATTTTCATTGTTATGCTGACGACACCCAATTATATTTATCAATCAAGCCTGATGAAACCAATCAGTTAACTAAACTCCAAGAATGCCTTAACGATATAAAAAGCAGATGCAGAAAAACTAGTCCACGCATTTGTTACTTCTAGGCTGGACTATTGTAACTCATTTGCAGCTAATTCAGAATGCTGCTGCACGTGTTCTGACAGGAACCAAGATCAGAGATCACATCTCTCCCATTTTGGCTTCCTTGCATTGGCTACCTGTTAAATCTAGAATAGAATTTAAAATTCTTCTCCTTACATACAAAGCTCTTCATGGTCAGGCACCATCATATCTAAAAGAGCTCATAGTACCTTACTACCCCTCTAGAACACTGCGCTCTCAGAATGCTGGGTTCCTTGTAGTTCCTATAGTTTCCAAAAGTAGATTGGGAGCCAGAGCTTTCAGCTATCAAGCTCCTCTTCTGTGGAACAAACTACCATTTTGGGTTCTGGAGGCAGACACGGTCAACACTTTTAAGAGTAGACTTAAGACTTTCCTTTTTGATAGAGCTTATAGTTAGGGCTGGCTCAGGTCATCCCTTAGTTATGCTGCTATAGGACTAAACTGCCGGGGGACTCCCCCTTTCAGGGTTATGCCCAGCCAGGCACGGTATTGGTTGAAGATGCAGTCACATCTCCCTTTACTGAAAACCCTCTTTCTCTCTCTCTCTCTCTCTCTCTCTGTCTCTGTCTCTCTCTCTCTCTCTCTCTCTCTCTCTCTCTCTCTCTCACCATCACCACCACCATCTGTAAACATACATGTCTGTCATACATGTAAATTAATGCATGTTACTAACTAAACTTCTTCCCCGGAGTTTCTGTGCTCTCTCGTCCAGCAGGTTCTCGTGGATCGTGACTGCTGCTGTGGTCCTGCATGACGTCCACTACATATATTATTACTGTCATTAATGTTACCATATCTCCATTACAGTTTATAGTAACTTAGTTAATGATTTACTGCTGCTGTGCATCTGTGTCTCTCTATCTCTATCACAGGTTCTACTGCTACTGTAATCATTTTATCATTCATTGTAATCCATTGTCATTTTTCTTTGTAATTGTACAAAATGTCTCTGCTGACTTGTTGACTGTGCACGTGACATCTATTGCACGTCTGTCCGTCCTGGGAGAGGGATCCCTCCTCTGTGGCTCTTCCTGAGGTTTCTTCCACTTTTTTCCCTGTTAAAAGGGTTTTTTGTGGGCAAGTTTTTCCTCACTCGAACCGAGGGTCTAAGGACAGAGGGTGTCACTCCCTGTACAGATTGTGAAGCCCTCCGAGGCAAAATGTATTTTGCGACTTTGGGCTATACAAATAAAATTTGATTTGATTTGATTTAAAATATGGTACATTTACATTACTTTTTACACGAGGGAAAAGAGTTGAGTTTTCATATAAAAATTATTTTTCACACATAGAATACAAGAAATAACTAAACAATTAGTACAGAGACACAGGATTAGAAGTTGGAAAATGTATTTTTGTCTCACTGTATCTTTAATATTTTAGTACATGCAATACTTCAATACTTTTAATTGCAATCCAGTTTTTCATTTACAGTGTGTGTATATCAATTTAATTATCTTGTGTGACTGTGTGAGTGTGATTTGGACAGTTATTAAAAACTGCATCACTTGAACCTTTTTTCATTGCATGTCAAGTCTCAGCCCTAATTTATTAGGTGAAAAGAAGCAATCTGATTGGTCAAAGACATACTTTAACCGTATAATTCCCATAAAACATCTGTGTTGAGACATGACTTCATTCTGTTCCTGCTCTGCTTTAAGTGACGTTTCATGTTTTTCATTTATTTTCATGTAAGCATTCATTTGACATCCACTGCTGCGACATGTATTTATTATGTAATGCTCATGAGGATGTTCTTTACTTTATGTTGTAGGTATGATGATGATGATGATGTGGCTCACTGAGGCACAGCTCTGTATTAGAATCCCCACATAACAAGCCTACTTTTCAGTCAGCTTGAGTCCCACATCGAAAACCTTGCCTCTTCATTGGAGGGCTTTTTTCTATAAATATGATTAGATTGTTCTGCAAGAATCTGTTATAATGTAATATCGAGAGAGAATATTTGGTGACTATCCAATTTGGTCAAATGAATTGTTATACAAGCTCATCATTCAGTCTTTAGTAATCATTGACTTAACTCCCCTCAGTATGTTTTTTTCTTTTGCTGTAATAACCTTTTGCATCATCTCATCTTTTTTTTTTTTCTCATTTTATCATATTTCTCACTGTTGCAGTGACCCACATCTGCATTTATTCAAACTGACACTGAGTACAAAGTTTGATCAGAGAGCCATTACCAGTATTTACTCACAGCCTCAGAGTAAATGTCCTTAGAGGCATACATTAACGCTAACAATCAATAATATATAGTGTTCTTAATATGCTACTTGCAGCATTTTTCACTTGAATAAATCACTACCACATTAAATATGAAACATACTGTATGTACAGCTAGTTCAAACAAATGAGGTGGTCATCGAGCAGACTATCAGCCTCTACTCTGCTCTTTACATTGTGTTAGATGAATGTAAATCTGCTGAGTTGCTTTATGGCGTAAAACAGGAAGACACTCAGACTGAAGGAGCGAAAATCATCCAAACGTGGGAAGGAGAAACAGAAAGTGACTGCTGCTGACCAATGTCAATCACATGTTCACACATTTAAAACAACAAGGTTTACTCATGGGGCCGTGTGTGTCATGTGTACAGTCTGAGTGGATTCACTTGGGAGAAGGATTATGGGGATTACGGAAGCAGCCGGACAGATGTGGATGAGACGGATGATTTGAACGTGTCACGTTTCATTCTTTGTTTAACTGGAATGTAAAATGTGGCTTCTAACAGTCTCTCCAAGAAAATATTTGATTGGAAATTTAAAATGCTGTAGGTTTTGCAAAAAAAAAAAAAAAAAAAAAGCGAGCTATTTAAAATAGGGTGAATTTTTTTCTTTTGGCAGCACAACAAGCTGTAAATGCAATATTAAAAAAATTGTTTCACGAAGCAAACAGTTGCCCACTCTGAAGAACAGAACTAATGCTAAATGCTTCATTATGTTCACTTGCTAGTGGCTAACCTTATCTGTCTGCCATTCATTTGTGCTGGGCAGGTACTACTAAAAACAGCTGCCTGACTGGAGACAAAGTTGATGTGAATGATGAGAGTGAACAAATATAATAAAGTTGTGGGCTACAAAACCAAAATAATGAGTTAAAAGAAGCTAAAATGCTCAAAAGGCAGAGCTGAGTGGTCATTTTCGTTGGGTTTGTTAAATGACAGCTCTCATGATACATATAGTTATTTTATCTTTTGTCAACATGAAAATACTGATTTAATATGTAACTAAAAAGAGGTGGCTCTACAAGGGACCTCTTTCAGTTTACACATAAAGCATTGATTGGTGCTAACGTTAAAGCTCAGCTGAGGAGGACGTCCGAATGTTAATATCCTGTTATTTCCTCTCGACTATGCACGCTTCTTCTGCATGTTGATACGGTTGGTGGGTGTAGTTCAGTTGAAACAAAATGATTCCTACGTGAAACTTAGCTTGTGGATTATCTTGAGTTACAGGGTCATGGTTTCTGGAAAGACACTTTGCCGTTAAGCTTTTTAATATTGTTTTTTGGTGCTTTGAACCCACAAACATCCCATGAGCCCCACATCTATGATATTCACGAGAAGTCAGCCATATCTGATATCTCCAAAGCTCTGAAACTCACACTAAACTAAAGACTGAGATGGATAAATAGCACTACAGGTAAGAGGAAAATATACTTGATTTTGAGGTGAACTCTCTCTTTAAACTGAGATTTTCTCTGCAGTGAGTGCTAACTCCTACATTTCAAATTTACACTGCATTAGGAGCATCCCCCAGCATCATTTAAACCCTGTCACCTGAAACCACCTTCTCCATTCAAGCCCCTTTTTCTGATTTATACTGATAGCATGGGTGTATTCGTACCTTTGCCTCATATATATGGCTATAATTTCTTTTAAATGAAATTCTTTTGGTGAACTCACACAGCTGCTTTTCACAGTTTAGAGATGGTGCAGAGGAAATGAACTGCTTTGAACTCCTTTTTGAAAATACAGTAGGGAGAAAAAGGGTGAGGTCTAATAGCCTGGGGAACAATTAACAGCTCATGTTTTTATATTGTAGCTCAGAAAAACATTCAGATGATTTCAAGTTCTGCCAGACAGCTCTCGATCCTGAGCTTTTCAGCCAGACGGAGGAAACACAGACTCATTCTCTTTTGGTGAACAATAAAGCTACGTGCATGTACAGTGTAGTTATTCTGATGACTATTAAACATTAGAAATCTGTCTGTCACACACAGAGGCAATGCAGCTCTCTCACTATCAACCAAATCCCTAATGCGACATAATATATAATATAAAGACAGCACACCAACACACACATGCAAATACACACACAAATTTGTGTTGCATTGTGTACTTGTGTATCTGCGCCTGTACATATTTGCATGCTTCATACTGTGAGTATGTTCCTATACTGTACACAGTGTTTGTTTTTTGTGCATGTGGAACACAGCAGCTTATAAAGCCAATAATCAGTGCTAAGTATGGAAGTGCAGGGTCACACACAGGACAGAGGGGCTTTCCTCTAATGAGAGGTTAATGGAGGACAAGACAGCCCTTCTCACTGGGGTTCAGGTAATCTGTGACAGCAGCTCAAATAATAAAGATCTGGAGGAATTCTTGTGAGGAATCAGTAAATAATGAGGCAGCAGTGAGCAAAAAGCAGCTCTGATTGGACCGCGGTTTCCCTGCAGTGGCCGGAAGGCTCCAATTCTGTTGATTCCACTGATTATATTTTACTTTAAGGACTTCAGCACAAACCGCATGTGAAAACCTCGCCTGTGTGGAATATTGTTTTTATTTTACTTGTCAAAAGTTCTCTATACTTCTTTTGTTATTTGTAGTTACTGCAAAACAACTATCCAATTGTCCAACAGTTGCACCAATAGATCTATTGTGGTTAGCACTGTACTTTTTGCTCATAAAACAGGAAACACATCATCACCATCGCCATCACATGAATATAGCATGATGGTGTGACAAATAAACTTTATGTAATGGTAGAAACCACCACGATCCAAGATCTCACTTGAACCTTGTGGACAAAGGTGATTATACACCAGATGATCAAAGTATTTGTATATAAATGACCACTCAGTTTATCACAAACCTTCATTTCCGTGCCTTCAGCATTTTTATATGAACAGTGGATAAAATCACCATATGTAAAACGCTGTTTTAGCGTCTTTTAGCTCATTGTTTTGGTTTCACAGATTGTAAATTAACTGTTAAATTAACTGGTTCACCACTCCCGCTGCTCTCATCAGTCTGTTTCCAGCAGCTTCTTTTATTTTTAATTACCTCGGATAGTCTCTCTGAGCAGACAGCAGTTAGAAATGTAAGAATGAACATCGTGGAAGAGCCAAATATTCTTCTCAAGACTTGTTGGAGACCAAAAACAGACCTAAAAGCAGAGGAATTATTGGACTTATACTCTAAAAGTGGCCAAAAACACGTCTCCAAATGAACGTTGCTCCAATGTGTCCAAATTTGGAGTTTGCCATTTTAGCTCAAAAGGTGATAAATATGTCAGTGTTTTTCCATGCATTTTATTGGCTTTCACCTACCATCCACCAGTCATTTCAATCCAGATCCTGACGCTCCCATCGCTCCACCTGCATCTCATCCCTCATCAGCCACTCCCTACATTTACCAGCCCAGATCCATTGTTCCTCTGCCAGTTTGGCAAGCTTCTGTACCTTGTTACCGTATCACCTGCAGCCCTCCTGCCTGACATTGTGACTTGGACTGCCTTCACCTGCCCCCTTACCTACCTTCACAAATCACTGAACTGATCCTGTCTGCCTGGTTTTATCTGCGTTTGGGTCCTACCATTATTGCCTGTATTGACCGGATGTGACAGCTGCTACTGTACTTCTAGTGACTGACTAAATAATTAGTAATAGTAAGACTGTGAGTCAGCTGTTGCTAGCCAGAAGTCATAAATGAACACTTAATTCACACATAAATCAGTAAGATTGATTTTAAATGAGCAATTTAATCATTTTAGTATCACATTACATACTTCAAGTTATCTTTGGCTTGGAGAAAAGAGTTTTCAGGTACAAATAAGGTTACAAAACCAAGTTGAAAAGGTTTTTTTCAAACAAACTTCATGGATGATTTCTTATTTTTTACTTTTTGATACATTTTTGATGTTTTATTTTTAGTGAGAATCTGCTCGCCAGCTGGGTCTCTTTCTTCTCTCAACCTGTCTTCTCTCAAACTAAGTCGACTCATTACCTTCAATACATCTTCACTTTTCTCACATCTCACATCGTCATCACACCAACAGTTAACAGCTCTGAGGGTCTTACTGCAGCACAGTGGGGTACTGTGGACTGAAGGATCTTCACTGACTGGACTCAAGTTTCTCTCCCCCACACCAAGTGTTTTTATGTGAGGACTGGTTAAGTCTCAGGACTTGTGATTCTGATTCCTGCTACGACAAAACCACATCTGACCCCAGAGAAGCCGAAGCAAGGGTCAAATAAGAGGAAGGGGATTTGAAGGGCAGGGGTCAAATCCCTGAACCAGCTGGGGAATAATCCTTCACAGAAAACTCCTGCTGAAGCGTGCTTCAAGTGTCTCTTGGCACTTGATACGGTATTTTGTCCACAGCACTTTGTGTGTGGTTCTTTTAGTGAGAATAATCATGTGTCTTACAGATAATTATGTGTTTGTTTGTGGATAAATGACAAATCCTTGAGGAAAAAATACTCCTCACGCAGGTTGATTGAATTGGAGAGGTTGAAAATTGGTGCGACCTAAAAACAGCATCCTTCCATCACCGAGGTTAGGTATGAAAGATGAGATAAGATGAAGTTATCGATCTCTGAGGAAGCTCACACAAGAGTGTAAGATGATGCACTGAGCTCTTCTCTTCTTCTCTCCCCCTCCATTCTGTACACATCCATGTCCCATTAATACATGTTACTAACTTAGCTTCTTAGTTTTTCTGTTACGCCGAGATCAGGGATCGGTCGAACCTGCTGCTGTGATCCTGCTTGACGTCCACTGCTAAATACTATCATTATTATCATTATTGCTACTAGTCTTATTTCCATTAAAGTTTATCATAATTTTTATTGCACTGTGTGTGTGTCTCTCTAACTCTATCTATCCGTCTCTGTCTGTACCAGTCACGACAGATGGACGCCCAATAATGATCTCGGTTCTGGTCGAGGTTTCTGACTGTTCAAAGGACGTTTTTCCTTGCCAATGTTGCCAAGTGCTTTCTCCTGGTGGGAACTGTTGGGTCTCTAAAAATAATTATAACGAGTATATAAATTGAATTGAACGGTGTAGAAAAATATGAAATCACAAGAAACGTTTAAAGTTGAAATGTAATCAATAATTAAATGTTTCTGCTTCCACTTTGACTGCTCTCTGGTTCCCACATGTGCAGATAACTGCTCAGCTCTCAAGACCAAGAAACACAGAACTACTTGTGAATCTATAATATAAGGATTTAAGTGGAGATCCAGAGCTTTGGATGACTCCCTGCAGCTCTGACGTTAATTTGGGAGGCGAACAGCCGTGGCAGATTAGAGAATAAGCAGACGGACAGATAACCACGCAATGACGCTGTGTGAGGCCCGGGAGATTTTTTGGACCCCTGTAGCTTGTCTGAGCTTCCATTTGATCTCCGCTGCGGGGACCTGGCTGCAGTCAATAACCACCGTGGCTAGAAAGTGATTAGTCGGTATCGTTACAAGAAAGGTCAGTGAGAGGGCAGCAGCACGATGACATCTGAATGTAAAAAAAAAAAACTTTTCATGTTTACTCTTTCACAGTGCATATAACTTATTATACAGTATATTATATGCTGGACTGAAGGGAAAAAGCAGATTTCCACTCATAAAAATGAAATGACTTATTAAAGCTCAGAATATCTTCTAAAACATCTAAAAATATATGAAAAATAAAGCCAATGAAATCCAGATCATCTTGCTTTTAGGTTGACTGAAGGTTAAAACACTGTGGTGCTGCTAAACAGCAGACTCATGTGGGTTTAGATTTGGTTCCCAATATGAAGAGTGTGTGTCTGCTCATGGCCGTGTGTGTGTGTGTGTGTGTGTGTGTGTGTCTCGTGCATTTTGGATGTGATTCCTAATCTGAGGTTAGAGTTCGCTGCAATCTGGCACTACATTTTCTATTTATATTCTCGGCCTTTTACTGAACTGTAATCCGGAGGGAAAACGGCTTCTTCTTTTTTTAATTTAAGTTTTTAATAAACCATTAAAAAACAAGAGTGAAAACAAGAGCAGAACAATATTTTAAAAATCCACTGCTATCTCATATCATGATGAACCTGATGGAGCGGATATAAAGCCATATATAAATATGGAATATTGACTCCTAATGACAACAAAAATAAGTAAAGTTGACAGACCTGCTGAGGTAAAATCTCAACTCCTTATGTGCTGCAGAATATTAAATGTCACATGCAGACTGAGTGAGTCCATCCACACAAGTAGCAACAGACTCTTGACCTTTAAGGTACGTTCTACATCTGCTGTCCCTCGTGATACACACAGTATGAACAGCATATAACCAGATTAACTGAATTAAAAAAACATATTCTTTCAGTGAGAAGAGGTTGCTCTCATGAACTAAAGCTTGTTCAGTAACATTTTGGATATCCAAGCACCAAGTCTCAGCTCTGACACACACCCTGGGGAAGTAAACAGCACCATCTTGTTGTTATTAGGTGGTATTGCAACTTCTTTTTCTCTTCTCTCTCCTCCAGCACCTCCTTCATTCACACATATTAAGTTGTTTTTTCTTAAATACGTTTCTGACAACATCTCACACTACATGGTTTGGAGTCAAGCAAGTTTGAGTTGAACCGTGGAAGAAAAGTAAAGCAAGCTGGTGCTCATGAATGGTATTCAGCACCACCGCAGACTGGACAGCTCCGCCTCAGGCGACAATATTCTTTATTAGTATTTATATTATGTTTATATTAGTGCAGGTTGACTGCAGGGGGATGAATTTCTGCTGACTGTAGCAAAGAAAGATAGATTTGGTTTCTTGATATCATAAGCAACACATCACAAGGCCTTAAAAGAACGTCAGCATCCTGAGCCTCAGCGTTATCTATGCATTTACAGGAGCTGTAGGGCAAAGGATGCAAAAACTGCTGTGACAGGACGAAAAAAATCCCTTTGTTGCCTTTTGTAGATTCTGTTGACCCGAATTTTCCTTTAGTGTTACTATTTGTCTTAAGATCTCTCTCCTGGCTATAGCAGGAGACGATGATCCTCAGCAATACCTTCAACAATCTATTTACAACTCATTTCAGAGAGCCTAAGTCTTGAGCCTCATAAAATATTAAAAAGCCCCCAAGATGGAGGGAAGGTCCCCACAGCGGAATGAGCTGTAAATTCCTCTGACCTCACATTGTAATGTAAACTAGACTCCACACGCAGAGCCACAGCAGAAAGGAGTAAGGTCATGTCAGCATTGTTTCTGGCAGTTTCAGGATTTTAATCATTTGAGCACAACTTTACATTCCACAATTACAGACGAAAGTCTTTTCTTTCTGATTTTTCTGGCCACTTCAGGGCAACTGAAACAAGTTGTATACACAAAATCAACAGATCATGACCTTTTAAGTTGATATGGCTAATGTGTTAACAAACACTTTCTTATTTAAACTCAGAGCAACATTAGCATTCAGTTCTAGTCATGTTACTGACCACATGGCAAAGCTAAGTTTTTATTTTAGATCTGTTTTTAGTCTCTACCCCTACTAAGGGAAATATCCAGCTAGCTGTCCGTTAACTAACTGTCTGTTATCTGCTGCTGAGAAGTCATGTAGAGTGTTTTTCATCAGAGCTTTTCCCCCCCTGACAGCTGCCTGCTGTTGGTGGAAAAAAGATTTATTAGGATGGTGAAAATAAACGGAAACAGCAAAGTCTGAAACCTTTGCACTGGGTGCTAATTTTCTGTCACTTCAAGAAATTAGTATCACATTACAAATAAGCATTCATTGTCATTTTCTTTAAATGCGACTGTTTTATGCACATCTCCTCCAGAATCACAGTACATTTCTTACAGTGTAAAGACTTCTTGAAGCAGCATTTAAGCCTTTAATGTAGGAAGATAAATCTTCTTTGTTCAGTAGGAGTTTTGTGCTCATGGCTTTAGTGATTCTGAAATCCTGCCATACAGTTTCACTAGCATCTGGCATCAACTGCAACCCTGCAAGCTAGAATACAAGCAATCTAAACAATAAGTAGACAGACTGTAATCCAATCCAAAAGCAAAGGTTAGAGTAAGAGAACAAGCAGAGAGCAGCCAAGTGATGAAATATACTAACTTCACCTGCAGGGAGGCTCTCGCCTCGGCCTCACGCTTTGGCTAATACTGAGGAGAGGAGCAATCAATGAACATGTAGATTGCACTTACATTATGTTTTGTTTTTATAAAAGGCCCTCCTCTCTAACCCTCCATCTGTGAGTGACACACACACACACACACACACACACACACACACACTGGAAACTCTGTGTGAAGTGTGAAGCCATTGACAAAGTTTTACACAACACTAAAAGAGGTTTAGAGAGAATTAGCTAAGAGTGATTGTGTTATGTAAGCTCAAAAGTCCAACGAAGAGGAGACAAACACACTCACAAACACACACACACACACACACACACACACACACACATATATATATAAGTTATATCCAGACTAGTCAGAAGCTTTTGGTCCCTCTGTGGTATAATTACATGTGTGCGATTTAAATGTGTTTGATTATTTCAGCATTAAATTACAATTCTTCTTCATTTCCACACACATGCATTGATTGTATAATCCCTTGAAACGCCTCTTTGCTTTTACCAGGCAGCCAGGGTTTTTGTTTGCTAGACGAGAAGATAAAAATTAATCCTCATTACACAATGAAAGAAAAGCTGTTTGCTTGTTTTGTGAGCTTAAATGCTGCTTATAGTATGTGTGAGCTTTTGTCATAGTGGGGCCCTGTACATGGTTTTCAAATGTTTTCAAGGTGTTTTGTAACTTCTGACCAAGGTTTGACCCCGGCAGGAAAATGTCACTTTGTTTACATTATGGACAAGTTCATGGTAAGTGCAACCAGAAAACCTCAAGTGAGTCATCAGCAACAGAATCAAACCACATGATGACATACTGTCAACATCAACAAAGCAGTGATGACTGTTGACTGATGAACTGGGCAAATCAAGCAACTGCCCTGGGGCCATCAGGGCAGAGAGCTGTGGCAATTAGTTTGTAGTAATTGTAGTGGCAATTAGTTTGTAGTAAGATTGCAAATGTGTTCCTGATTCTGTAATATTCATCCCTGATGCACACTATTAAAGCAAGTAATAGGCATCTTAAAGCAACCCCTGCATTATTATCTAATCTTGAGACGCATCTTTTAGGAAGGTCCCCATAGTAAAAATAAAATTACTTTCATTATTTCTGTATTTTTTGTGTTAATAGTGAATTTGATCAGTTTGTACTTAAAAAGCAACTTAGCAGCAGCTGAAAATCTTGCTAGCTCCAGAGGTTTCACTTCTCACCTTGCTGCAGTGAGGTACTGCATAGGTGTACACCAGGACATGCCAGTACATTGTGACATGCAGTTGGGCGTGGTTACAGGTGCAGCAGAGCACAAAATCATTCATTTCTGCCAAATATGACTGTCCGACAAAAATATTTGGGCCCTTAATCAAAGCTGAAAGTTTCCCTTTTCATAGTGTACAGGAAATGAACTTAATCAACTTGATAACACGGAACAGAAAGAGGTTCAGGACTGAAGACAGGATTTAGTGGCACCTAGCAGTGAAGTTGCAGATTGCAGCCAAATTAATACTCTCCCATGCCTCAAACTTTCTGGCTGGCAAACTCACGCAAAAAGCAAAAATATCTAGATCATAGTTTGGTTTGTCTGTTCTGGGCTACTGTACAAAAATGGTGGTTCAACATGGCGGACTACATGGAAGAGGACCCGCTCTCACTGTAGATAAAAAGGACTCATTATAAGACAAGAAAACACAACGATCCTTATTTTCTGGTGATGGTAATGGAAACATACTAATAAATATTGTATTCCATTCCTGCCAATAGATATTCCTAAATCTTACACATTGGACCTTTAATTAAACCATTAATGAAGCATGTCACTGTTAATTGTGTGTGCTATAAACAATTGAACAATGTGTTGAACCTAATTGCTGACCCCTGATCAAGAGTGTCGACCTGGCTCTGGTAAAAAACTGCATGAGGGAGAAGTATATGTATTCAGGCAAAAACATCTAATTATGTAATGTAATCATTGAAATGTCTACTTACAGCAGCTACCTGCCTGTGATAAGAAGAGATAATAGTTAGAAACTTTATTGATCTAATTTTATTGAACTGAAATTGTTTAACAATCTCAATCACCAAGCTGGAGAGCTCGTATCCACTTTAATAATACTTACACTAATACTCTCCAGGGTCCTGTCTGCAGCTGCTCGCACTGAGTCAGTGAATCCTCCAGAGGGCAGTGTGTGACTGCAGCCTCAACTCTAATCTGGTGTTTCTAATCTGGCCTGTTCGTTTCACTGTGTAGGTTTGGTGATGTGTTGAGAATTCCTTTTTAGGATTATTAGATTTAATATAATTCAATAATAACTGCTAGTAATTTAAACCATTAGATAATAATATCATTATATAATAATTAGATAGTGATATGGCCAACAGAAACACTTTAAAGAATGTGGTGTGTTATATCCTGCAAAGCTTCCTCTTCATCTATTAAAGTGTTCTGTAATATTCTATTTTTAATCATTCTATATTCTATGTCTTATCGTGCATGATTAAATGTCCATTTTATCTAGCATCCCTACTATCCCAACAACATTTCTTGTCACAGTACTACCTTCCTGTTCAGTTCATATTCTCGTGTAGAGACAGTTTTGCAGCGTGAAAACTCATGCACACACACACACACACCCACGCACTTGTGCAAACTTTACTCGTGTCTGATTGGTCGAAACGCAGCCAGAGAGGGTGGTGCAAAGTTGTGATTAATTAGCATACCTATCCAGGCTCATAAAAGTGGCTGTAGCCTCACCTGATGCTTCGCTCAGCATCAAGCGCACAAAGGAGGAGAAGGAGGAGGAGAGAGACTTCGGGTGTAGTGCATGGCACGAGAGTCAAACACGGTGGTTAGATTTAAAAAAGCAAGTTCAGGCAGCTCACCTCACAGGAACACACACCGGTCTGTGCGTAAAAGCGCACGGCCAAAACTTTTGCGCGCTCCCAGGAGACTGCTCCCCTCCTTCTCCTTCCTCCAGGCTTTGTCACAGTCGTTGGTGGTGTGAGACGGCTTGTGACTTTCACACCCGGTTCTGCTGAGTTGTGGCCGGTCCGACACAGAGCCCCGGGTCACCCATGAGGCTAGAGGCCGCAGCCAGGATGGATCTGTTCAGGAAGCTGTGGAAGGCGAGGAAGCTGATCGTCGTGGTGTTCATCCCGCTGTCCCTGCTTCCCTTACCGCTCATCCACCCCACCAGCGTGAGTACAAACAAAATACAATACGATTTTAAAAAAAAGTTAACTTCTGCAAGAAAAAACATGCTTTTCAAAATAAGAGCACATTACAAGTTTATGGTGGATTTTGAGGAAGAATACTAACAAAACATAACAAACTATTATTGAACATTTCACACATAATTGTCAGTTCTTCCACAAGGTACTCACAGTCTGAGCAAAGTTTCTAACAAGCTATATGCCTAAAATATTTAAGATATTATACAATAATATTCTGAGTACCACAAGGTCTTATAAGAATGTTATAGGTGATTAATGTGCCAGTGTGTATAAGGCTTACAAATGACTGAGATATCACAAAAACATGAAAAACTACAACGTACATTAAAGTATCATACGTGCTGCTTATAAAAATGTTGTTTTTATTTATTTCAAATTGAGTAATGTACTTAGTTATTATTAAATATATCAACAAACAATATAAATACCTCAAAAACATCAGACAGAGCAGTAAACAAAACATCCAGTTGATGTGTTGATGTTCCTCCTGGTTGCTGCCAACGGCTGTAGTGTCCTGATGGGATTTGATGTGTGTGTGTGTGTGTGTGTGTGTGTGTGTGTGTGTGGGAGAGAGAGAGAGAGAGAGAAAGAAAGAGAGAGAATCAATCAAAAGACACACTGTCCTCTGTTTTGATGAATGCTTGTCCTCAGCTGTCCCGACCATCAGCTGAGCTGTGTGTGTGGAGAGGAGACGTCGCGACATGTTGATGAGATGGAGATCAGTGAGAGAGAGAAGGGGGGGGGGGTGTAAGGAGAGAAGAGTGGACAACTTGATACGCATTTAGGCTCACGCTCACTTTGATTGTTCGCTGTGAGAGTCATTGAAAAGGAGAAAATCTCTCTTTCTGCCTCATGCTGCAGCTCATGTTTGCTTTTCAATAGTTTTCTCATGCACTAGAAACAATAGGGTTATCTCAATCTGCAAGACATGTTGCTTCATTCGATATCATACTTCTTGCATATTGCTTCTAAACTAAACTAACATAATTTGGACTCTATATGAAACGTCTCATTGCAGTTTGTCTGTCGTGTCAAACTTTCAGATTCAGAGGAGTTGCAGGATTTTGGAATTAAAACAGGATCATGTTTAGTGAGGCTCAGACCTGTGTGATTAGTGTGGTTAAACTTCAGGAGTGAGCTAAAACTCAGTGCTTGTCAGATTAAATAATACCTTGTGAGAAGCCCTTACTGCTGTATGGTATCTGGAGAAAAGCTTGACTGGGATTACAGCAGGTTTTCTGGCTCCAGTAACTGACAACGAATGTCCTTCCAGAATGTTTTTATATAGTCCATGAGCCACAGTTAAATTTGAGTCAAAGTGCTCGTTTCTCTGAAGAATAAATACCTTTAATAATCTTTAAAAAAAAAAAAGTCTAACAGCTGTTCTGAACTAATTTCCAGAATCCTGAAGTCTCTTTTAACCATCTGATGAAAAAAACAAAACAGTTTTATTCTTCTGGTAGCTACAAATGACATCTCAAAAGGAAGTTTCATTATAAGTTATATTGGTACATATGGTTTATACTTTCATACAAAATAACCTTTAGTTTTTCTTGTGCTCTACAAAAAGAGAAATGACAGCTGTTATTTCCAGCTACCTGGATTAGAAAATATAGATTCAATTAGATAAAAAGAACTCTTAGATAAGTTTTTTAAAGATCGCAGTATTTACTTTTTCAGATAAACATAAGCAACTTCAGCAACTCCATTTAATAATAATTTACGTGAGGCACAAACTGGGTTTAGGTCACAACCAAAAAAGGTCATTTTTATTCATATAATCTGATTTTGTCCAGTGATGCATTGAATTAAACAGGGTGAATGCTCATTTTAAAACAATATGAAAGCATGCAGATACAACATACAAGACATGACTGAGGTTTGAATATTTAAATAAACTTTAACCTGTGACAACTGTATGTCATTAACACACAATATTATTATTATTATTATTATTATTATTATTATTATTATTATTAACATTCAGTCATGTTCATGTTTTTTCCATCATTTGATAAATAGGGTACTTGGTGGCAGGTGTGTGTTGTTTGTGTTCATTAATATTCAAAGTAAGTGTTATGTGCTCACAAGTTGTCCATCAGCCAATCACGTTGTTGCCCAGGAGCCTTGCTGTTATGTCAGGACTGGTGGATGTTTGGCAGGAGTAGGTGGCGCAGGATGAGGCCAAGAAGAAACAAAAGAAAAAACTTCACTACAAAGAAAAAGAAAGAAACAATCCAAGCAATTAAGTTATATAATCAACCTACCACCACGCTGGATTTTGGCCCCCACATGGCTTCCTTACAAGACCAGGGACCCCAGACTGTGTCAAGAATGTGCGTGTGTGTTTGGAGTGGTACTGTGTCCAGCTGCAGCAGGACAGAACATCTGTTGGATGCAGTCACGCCAGGTCAGAGACACAGAGGGACAGACAGAAATTTAAAGCCAATGACAGATACTCATTATAGTCACGCTTGTGCCATTTTGCATCCCCATGTAAAGCGTAAAGTACATCAGCTTTAGAACAGAGGCGAGTCCGGCAAGACATAGGCCTACATGGATATGAAAAAACGTTCCCTAGCATGCTAGATTATAGTCCATTAAAACTTTTGCTATGCTAGTACTGTGGCTCAAAGGTTCGCAATGATTGTTGGACTGTCAGTCGGTCCACCATTTTGGTCCAGACTGAAATATCTTAACAACCTTTCAATAGAGTGACAATGCATTTTGGACAAATAGACTTAGTCCCCAGAGGATGAATAGCAATGACTCTAAGGACATTTAAAAAAATATATAATTTGGTTTACAACCAAATAACTTTGCTAATTAGCTAATGTTAGCCTGTTATACCTGCTAAATGTTGATGTTATCATTTAATTTAAAGTGCCCCTGTGCTGAATTACAGCCTCACAGAGCTGCTAGCATGGCTGTAAAGTTAAAGTGGTTAAAGTGGTACATTGTCCCCTTCACACGCAAGCTGACAAACCACATTTACATGATGAACCTTCACTACATTCTTTGACAAATGTACAGTGCAAAAACAATAGGTTTAAAGTGAATAGCATTTTAGACAGTCTGCCAGAGATATTAGATATGTTTCATAGGATAAATGACAGAAAATAAAAAGCATAATCTTTTTTGTTGTATTCTAACTCAAGATGACTCCCAGGATTACAAAGAATATACAGTATCTGCGTGTCTGCATATGGGTATAAAACAGATTGATTGAGTAAGTGTATGTTTTAAAAGCTCATTAGGCCTCTGCTCATCGGTGCAGTGAATGCAGGTTTCAGCTGTAGTCTAATCTGCCCATCAGGAGATCTTAAGCCACTGTGTTTGGCTGTGTTTCTAAATACCAATCATCTCCTAAGCTGCAGATAATAGAGAATTGATCAATCAGTTGAGACAATCAATGAGCTTCTGTTACATGCTGAGACAGTTTTTAGGTCATGGAGATATAGCAGCCCACATTTACTGTTTTTACAAGCATTTTGAAAACATGTTACTGATTTTAATAATTGTATGCAGTGTTCTGGCTTTTCTTCATCTGGGGTCTGTATTTTCTGAACAGGATTTATAAGAAGAAGGAAAACCATAGTGTTAGAAGTTTTGCTATATGCATGTAAAAATCATGTAAATAACAAATTAAATGCATTGTTTAATTTATTTGAGTTCTGTGGCCTAGTGGTTGCATCTCATCAGTCCTGATCACATTCAGTACACATTGGCACATTTGCTAGATGAGCTTCGACAGGATGGATGGATTATCTTTCTTATACCACAGACAGAAGTGTTTGTTCATATTGTGTGGCTTTAAAAAGAAAGTCTCTGTTGGCACTATCTTGGAAGTCATCCTGGGAGTATAAATCATTGTACCGGTAGCCTAACTAGTGCAAAATAGTAGCCTTTTAGCTATTAGTTACTTAATAATGCAGCTATTCTATCAGAGTCGTGCATTTATCTGAAAATAATGCACACCCTCTGGCCAATCAGAATTCTCTGTAGTTCCTCATTCCTCAGTATATAGAGCTATTCAGTGCCTGCGACATAATGGTTATAAAAAAAAGAACAATTTGCAGCCAAATGCCCAGCACTACGCTTTGATTATGCATTTTTCATCCCACAGCATGGTGTATAGTGAATGTATTTTTTCTACAAAAAGGAATGTATGTTCAGATTTTGTCAGTATGAGTTGGAAAGCTGCATTAAGACTCAAATCTCTTAGCCTCAGCATTGCTGATGTAGTGTGCCCCGCTGTAACACACACACACACACACACACACACACACACGCACACACACACACACACACACACACACACACACACACACAATTACGCACAAACATTGTCCATTTCACCTCAGGCACTCCGGCATCACATTCCTTTTGAGCCTCCGAAAATCAAGTGAACTTTCGCCCAGATTTTTATGAATTTTCATGCTTCTCACAGCAGCTGTTGCCTCTTTGTCATCCACTAGTTTTCCTATAATGTCACTTATACTGAAAGTAAATTGCAGAAAGGGTGTTTTTCTTGACGGTACAGTGTATTGAAACAAACTGGGCTCTACTCTGCAAATAAAAGAAGCTGAAAACTCTGAAAGACATTGATTTACAAGTTATGTCACCACACTGCCTGACTTATTACCGGTTACTTCATTCACTTGTTAACCTGCTTACTTTTCAGAATCAGGTCTGACCTCAAAGCAAACACAGACACAGTCTTCCTGTCGTCTTAGAGTACCAGCATGTATTGACGTCTGCTCCCTGACACGTCTCAGTATAAAGTCTGATTATCACAGAGGTTGCATCAGCCACTCAGTGATTCCGGCCTCTCTGCTTACCCAGCACTTTGACTTTAACTTGCAAAGGTAGAACAAAAGCACAGACGAATAATGGAAGATCTGATTAAAGCTGCAATCCTTGTGTGGCGACTATCTTCTGATAGGAGGAAACCAATAGTCAATGATCAGTGACTGAAGTGCTGAATCAGACTATCTCTGGTGTGTATCTTCCCCGCCCTGTGTGTTTATTTAGTCATCCATGTTTGTCTCTTTTTATCTGTCCATTTGTTCTTAGTTCCCTTATGCTACATCTCTTTTCCTGTTTTCATTCTTCTCAGTGTGAATGACAGATTAACAGTCAATTTAATCCCATTATCAGGCTCCTCGATTATCTCATGTTTCCTGAATGCTCAGACAAACATGCTGATTAAAACAACCAAAATGGAGACTAGCAGGCTAACTGCTAATGAGCAAAAACTTCTGAACTGCCCTTGATGTAGATTTTGAACAGTTTGTCTTTTGTTTAAATCATTTTTGAACCACATGCTCTCTCTTTACGAAGTCTGTACTGTATGTGTTAGAGGATTTAAATTATTGTAACATTTTCATTGGCTAGGCTCTCTTTGATCTTGAACCCAAACACCTTGTTCTGTTCTCAGTCTAATCCAACAGCTGTGCCTAATACCTAGAAATGCTTCTTTTCCTCTTGCCAAGTTAAATCCACAGCAAAGCATCCAAAAAGAGCAGCGGTTGTGGCTTTAGAGTGACAAGCTGTGCCATGAAAGCCAAAGCAGTGCCAAGCCACAGCTGATGAAAGCAGTATCCATTATGGATGGAAAATGTAGTCACATGTGTCAATATCTGTTCTCGTGTTGAAGGAAAATCCTCATTGGGTAGTCTACAGTGCATGTGTTATGTTCATTGATTCTCTGAAGTTTATTCATTCAACTTCGCCCTCGTTTAATCAAAAATGTTGCTCTGAAGCTGAATTCTGAGGCTGGCTTTAAATAGCTTTCTAATAAATATAGCAATTTCTGATCAACCTATATTCATTTTAGGTTTGAGTGTATAGTCACACAAAGGCAAATGGCTTTTGTGAGTTTGTGAATTTATTTAGTCTGTTGCAGCCACAGTGGGACTAAGGTCATTCTCCCCATGTTTCCCAGACGATGAATCTTTTTACTTGAATAGAAGTTCTCATCAGACTCAGCTGTACTTTGTGTTTAGTGCTAATAAGCACATGTAAGCCTGCTAAGATCCTGAACTTTGGATGGTGAACATTATGAACATAATACTTATTTAACATCTGCACGTTAGCATTGTCATTTTGAGCATGGTAGCATGCTGACCTTAGCATTTAGCTCAAAGCACTTAATTAAATCCTCGCAGAGCTGCTACCATGTATTTGGACTCATCTGAATCTGCAAACATGAGTTTGGCTTCCAAGTGTTTTATTTCTTCCATGTAGTAGATGATAGTAGAAGAGTTTACAGTGAAGCCAGTACTTTCAGACTGCTATAGGCCACAATAATTTTATATTGTACAGTATATCATATTTTTGGTGGCTGTTAAGAACAGAAAGTTGTATTTTATGTACCTTTTCCGTCGTATCAGATTTGAGCAGTAGACAGCAGATGTGCAGAAAGCTTCATGTAACACACATGGCTGATGATTGATCAAATTAGAGTAAGTGATTTCTGTAAAGTCCATGTTTTGAATGGCTGTGAGGTCTGAACCAGTCTGGACATGCTTCATCCTGGAGCCCTGTGGTTAATTCTTCCTCCTCTGTGGTTATTAATTTGAGATTAACTGACCCGCTTCTGGCAACATGTTATTCAGAATGTTCCTCTTACGCAAAAGCACTACGAGCTCACACAGCATGTGCCGCAAGTCAACAAATAAAACACTGAATCCAAACATTTCCTTACGGATAGTAATAATAACAATATAACATAGTAACAATAATCGTAATAATAATATAGTAATATTTGAAGGAGTCTAAGAGCGTATGTTCACATGTATGTACATGTGAGATTGAATAGATGCTGATATGACTAATGTCCGTGTCTATTATATCAGTTTCTGGCTCATTTATGACTCAATCCTGTGTACATACTGTATTGAACAGGACCTGAATGTTTTTCTGATATCTCTTTTCAAACTGTTTTTAACTGCTTTTCTGACCAATAAATACGAAGCTACAGCCAGGAGATGGTTAACTTATTTTAGCATGAAGTCTGGGAGCAGAGGTAATCTAGCCTGACTGTATCCAAAGTTAACAAAACCCTCTCATAACCCCCATAAAACCACAACTTACCATTTCAATACTTAAATAAATGAGATGTAATGTGTCACTAGACCTTTTTCACTGCAGCCATTTTGACATGAAATAGTAGGGTCAACACAGGTGTTACCAATGATGCTAATTAAGGTTCAGTTCCATTTATTGCAGCAGAGCTTTTCCAGCAAGCCAACATGCACCACAGCAGCACCCTGACTCTGTTTGACCTGAATGGAATGGGACCTTAATTAGTAACATTGCTAACACCTGTGTTTACCTACTGTTTCATGTCAAAATGGCTGCTGTAAGAAGGTCTAGTAGTGAGTTTTAGATGTGCTAATAGGCTCGTTTCTTTAATGAGTATGAACGTGTCTTTTCCGGCTGGTGACCAAGTGTTTTCCCTCTCACAGGAGGCATGCTGTGCGTACGTGCTGATGGTGACAGCAGTCTACTGGGTGTCTGAGGCTGTTCCACTGGGTGCTGCTGCTCTCGTACCCGCCTTCCTCTATCCGCTCTTTGGGGTACTTAAGTCCAGCGAGGTGAGTCTCTATGTGTCATTATCGTTAGCCTGCCTTCAGTTGGTGTGGTCAGTGGGCTGACGTTGAGCATAAGGGACAGTCCAGACCAGTTAGACAAAAAGTGACATAGTCTATACATTGTATTATTATTTTTTTTTTTTAATGAATAATATCTGACGGTTGACTTTCTCCCCTAGCTAATGTTAGTCGCACACCAACAATCTGAGGAAGTGCAGTTTTTGGCACGTCCTTGCTGCTTGGCTGAACAGTTGACTTACTTATTCAAGCTTGTTGCTTGCTGAAAACAGTGAGCTAAAAGAGGCTAAAAAGCTACATCTGCATCTTCCATAAGAGAGATAAACACCAGATAAAACTGTTATCGCCCTCCTCCACCCAATGTGTTTTCCCATTCAATAGACAAATTAGCCTGGTGCTGATAACATTATCTCTTTACAGTGACTGCATTTAGAAAACATTTACATTGCTGAATTTCTGCCCAGGAATAAGCATACTGGAGCTGAGACATGGGGACCTTTAATTTTATCTGAAGTATTAACAGTTATTTGGGTGTTCTATTTTCAGTAGGTAGGTAAGTATTGTATAGTTGGTGTGTATACATGGGCAATAATGAACTCTACTGACCTTAATCTAGATAAGCCTATGCTGAAATGTGTCTGCTGTTGTAACAGTTGTGTTTACATGTTGCAGAGCGGAGCTCATTTGATAACTAAGGATATCCCGTTCACTAAATCATTTTCATGACAATGTAAAGCTTCAGTGTTTGGGGATTGGAAAGAACAAATATATGGAGGGGGCTATAAAGGGGGGAAAATTGAGAAAAACACTTCAAATCTTGTACGGCTTAACAGCAATGCATGGATCAAGCAGGACTTCCCTGGATATCCGGTTGTGTGTTACTGTGCTGGTAGTAAGAGTCAGCTGATCAGATTGTTGTATATGCGGGTGTACAGTAAGTCCAGATCAGGAGGAAAATGGGTGAAAGGCCTTTCTGTGCCTCTATAAACTCTGCTCTACTTGTGTCTTTCTGTATAGTGGGAGGTGTGCCAAATGCATTTCCATTAGTGTTTTATGATGAGGTGTTATCATATAGCATGCCAGTTTAAGCCAGAGGCGTAATTATTTAGCTGTAAAGGTTTTATTAGCCATGATTCTATGGAGTGTGTGACTCCATTAACCTGGCACTCACCGTCATTATCCCACTGATGTGTCTCACTGTTCTTTCCTCTCAGACATGCATGCGTTCAGACGTAACTACACCCGTCTACTCAAACACGTTACCAAACATCATCACCCTCGCCAGCTCTGTCGCTCCATCCTGACTGGCTCCTCAGGATGTCACGTCTTTTTACATACTAGTAACACACGTTTCCATTAAACTCACCGCCTTCTTCGTCACTTTTCTCATTAGCGTTACATAAAGTGATCTATACGCCTCATGTGACCAAATCGCATTGACAAACGGTGACAAAGCTTCCTGTGAACACTGCTGTAAGCCTCTTGTGATTGTGTTCGGTAAATATGCCAGTAGAGCTTTATGCAACATTTCCGGTCTATTACTGTATTCACAGTCTCCCCTTTCCTCCTCTTTCACAAAGGACCCCACTAGTGAGTATAGAATGCCTGTATAGGAGATTACTATGTATAGTACACACAACTTAAGCTCTTGACTCACTTTGTCATTTTCCAAAGAATGGAGTTTCCTGATGTTTCCATAAAGACCAGAGACATGAAAACCCAGAGACTATGACTGCTGATTGCTGGCTGGAAATCTCATTCAGAACGGATTCACAGGGTTTCTAAATGTGTCTCTGACGCTGGTGAACCAAGGAAGGAAGTTCTGATTTTTTAAGTGGACCTCATATTCATCAAAGCAGTTTAGAAAGTTGTTCTTTTAGTTGATTTTACCATGTTTACAGTCATGGCCTGAGGAGGAGAGTTAAAATATTACAATGCATCCTGTGTACTTAGGTGTATGTTTCCTGCGTTGCACCTTTCAGTGCATGGAAATGACGGAGAAAGACAGAAAAAAAACAGGAGTGAGGCAGGTTTGCAGCAGGTTTTAGGTGAGACGTGGGGACATGCAGGCTTATGCAACACTTTGAGGCCATGAACCCTGCAGGTGGGAAGTAGAGCAGATTAAAAAGTACAAATGGCAAACTGTAAGGAGGGGGAACTAGGGAAGTGGGTGAAGGAGGGAAAAGCCTCCGTCACTCCTTTCTGTCTCCTCAGATCTCCTGCTGGATATTTTTCCTAAGTTCAATCATGTGCCATCGCATGAATTTTGTAAATACATAAACGTATATTTTGAAATGTGCCTCTGTTAGGTTGCAGCAGAGTATTGTAAGGACACCACTCTGCTGCTGATGGGGGTCATCTGCCTGGCAGCCTCCATAGAGAAGTGGAACCTGCACAAACGAATTGCCCTACGCATGGTGATGATCGCAGGGGCCAAGCCCGGCATGTGAGCAGCACACACACTGTCACACATTCAGTAAAACGATGCATACAAATCCAAAACTGAGTGTTACATTTGGCCAAAGTGTCTTTACATCAAAGATCTAAAGCACATAGACACACACATCAGTCTCACACATCTCTCATGTCCAGGTTGGTGCTGGGCTTCATGTGCTGCACAGTGTTTCTCTCCATGTGGCTCAGCAACACTTCCACCACCGCCATGGTGATGCCCATAGCCGAGGCTGTCCTGCAGCAGCTGATCTGCACCGGCCTGGCCGACAGCCATGCCGACTCTGAAACCGCTGAGGCCCCCGATGATGACGGTGGTAAGTTTGGCTCTGTCACTACAGAGGGAGGTTACTAAACTCCTAAAGCTCCTGTGCAAAAAAACTTTGACATTACACAGATATTGACAACAGTGCTTGCACCAACACTCATATTAGTTGTAGTTTAGCAAATCCAGCTGTAGCAGAACAGTTTTTCCTTGCCTTGTTACCAGACTTGCCAATGCCACCAGCAGTTTTCCTGTTGCATTTTTATGATGAATGTTGTTATTTGCAGCCGTTTCAGACAAAGAAGAGAACCTGGACAAAAACCAGTTAGAGCTGCTCTATCGCAACGACAGGTACGTGTATGTTTGCGTGAGCATGTACTGCGGGTGAGGTTAAAATTAAAGATTTTTTGACAGTTTTCCTCCAATTCTCCTTCCCAATTGAAACACTCAGTGACTCCCAGCATGTACCACAGTGCTTCTCACTGCAAACTTTTCAACTTTTGGCCTGGAAAGAGTGCAGCACACTTTCCTGATGCACACACCTCTGAGGAGTTTGACTGGGAGAATAATGCTACTGCACAGACTGAGAAACTAAAAACTAAATAGCTATTTTTGCTTTGTGTTATTTTTTTAGTTTTACCTTTATTTTTATATGAATGATGTTTATACACAGTTTTTCAGCAACTCTCATGCATTTGATTATCTGTATTAACCTCAATTCTTCTCCTCCCACTAGTGACTGCACTAAACAGGAGCTCTCTACACTAAGTGAGGTGAGACCTGTTTTTTTGCCACATAGACAGAAGTAATTAGCAGCAGAGTAACAGAAACTGTAAGTAAGGTCTTTTTTTCTTGTTCTCAGGTGCAGACTGGTGAGGTCAATGGTTTGGGTCTGCAGCCTGTCTCTAACCAGGAGTTCATCAGACACACCAATGGACATCTGCCTCAGGTTAGGAACACACTCACGCAGATTATTAAAGGTTAAACACGTGGACGTGTGAAACAAGAATGAGAAACACACCCCCACTCCCTTATAAGTTACGTTTAAGTAACATTTTCCATTCATTTACAGTATTCTCCTCACTCTCTCTCAGGTTGCAATCGAAATCCCAAACGTGAAGCGGGTGAAGGCCAGGAGGGACTCGCAGTATCCCACCAAGAGGGATCACATGATCTGTAAATGCCTGTCGCTCAGCATCACCTACGCTGCCACAATCGGCGGTCTCATCACCATCACCGGCACGTCAACCAATCTCATCTTTGCCGAGCAGTTTAACACGTAGGTACACATGTGCAAACACTGCTTTAGAAACTGGTATTTTGGTTTGGTCTAAACTCAGGACACCTGTGGACACCATCTAAATTTTTAAGCACATTTACAGCTTAATTGATTTCTTGGCTGCAGTGCTAGTTAGGCTGAAACAGTTCATGTTAACGAGTGTCAGGGGAGCAGGCAGGTTCTGAGATCAAACTAATCAGCCTGTACACTCCTGACAGAGCCGATTTCCTCCAGCCGCAGCACTAAGCCCGACAGAATGGCCTCCTTCATGTCGCAGCTTGTTGGACAAAGGTCAGGTTTTGACTGCGAGTGGGTTTATGTGTGGGTTTGTGTGTGCAGTAGTAGTTGTAATCCTAAAGTGATGTTACCAGGACGAGCAACCAATGCAAGCAGTGAATATGAAAAGGCCCAAAAGCTATAGCTTTGAGTATGAATTTTTGAATTTTACTCAAATAGCCTGAGGTCGACTTCTGTAAATAAGGTTGGTGTTTGTGTCTGTGTGTGCGTGTTTGTGTTCAGGTCAGTCAGTCCAAGTCCAAGTTCATGTTCGTACGACAAGGCCAAGTAATCAACTTGACCCTTGTGTTTCAGTCTACCGTTGTTTTGTAACTTTGCTGTTGTAAATCATGTATTCATTTCATTTTGCTGTGGTTAGTCAGCAAGATATGATACCAAAACATTTTTCTCAGATTTAAAAACAATAATTTAAAAAAATATTTTGGTGGAGATACAGAACCAGATTAAAACGATCTATCATCATAATAACAGTTCAGAAGATTGTGCAGTCTTCGTGGAGGTATGTGATTTTCAGTTTTTTGTAATATTCATTTAAAGCTGCCCTCGTCAATATATTTAGATTTTAAATGGAGAAAAAGACTTTACTTTTACTTTTAATGTGAAAAGGGTCGCTCATAGTGACAAACTTGCACAGAATTATTGCCCTTCTCCACAGCTTCTCTTAGCATTATGGAGCATTGTAGTGTCTTTCAGCACAGTTTTTGGTTTTAAGGCCCATAAGTTGAATGTTATGGTTTAGGCTCACTGTTTTCATCAGCATCGTTTCCAGGAGAAATAGGCATCTTTTTTAGTGAAAGCACTCGTAATACATAACCCCGCTGTACACTACCTGCCCAGCACTAAATGACGTAGCTAAATGTAGCTGGCATAGCATGGAGCTAGTGGAGAAAACCAGAGCTAAAATTTGCTGTGTGTCTATAGCTAAGAACTACCTGTTTTGTAGTATTGCTTTACTGCAATTTACTGCAGTAATAATACTGCAGTTTTCTCTTTGCGCTTCTTCCAGTTTATTAGTTTTCTCAGTCAGTCAACTGATACAAAGTAATGGATGGTGCTGCATCATTGAGGATTATTGAAGGGATGGCAGACTTGTTTCTGCCACACACACACGACCATCGTCTCTGAACGTCACCTTTACCCTACTTACAGTCCAGACAGCAGAGAGCTCAGTGAAGCACGTCTGAGCAAACACACTTTACCACCTGTACAGCTACTTGCTCTGTTTGAGCTTAAAGACAGTCTATCAGATGATAGACCTTGTTGGAGGCCACCGGTGGCTGATTGTCTAGATCCCATCAGCTGTCTTCTCTCCTATGCACACACACATGTGCAGACATCCTCTCAAACAACCTGTCTCTCTTTGTCTTTCCAGTCGTTATCCAGATGCGAAGGTGATAAACTTCGGCACGTGGTTCATCTTCAGCTTCCCCATTGCCATCATCATGCTGGTCCTCACCTGGCTCTGGCTTCACTTCCTCTTCCTTGGCTGCAAGTGAGTGTGTGTGTGTGTTTAGGTGTATTTTACAGATTGTATCCAACTGTGTGATTATGTTAGTGTGTGTATCCACTTCTTTCCTGCGCATCTTATCATTATAGACTCATGATAATCCCTCCGTCTGTACATCGCTGAGCCATGGCGCCTTTAGGTGTCATGTGGCTGTGCCGGGTCACCGTGTGGTTGATGTTGCTGTTGTTGTGTGTTCAGCTTCAGGGAAACATGCTCATTGAGTAAGAAAAGGAAAACCAGGAGAGAGATGATGTCAGAGAAGAGGATCCAGGAGGAGTACGAAAAACTGGGACCCATCAGGTGTGTATGTGCGCTCCTGTGTACGTTTCTGGTTTCTTTGTCCTCGCTTTCCCGACTGGATGTCACTATACTAGTGAGTAGTATACTGTCACTATATACACAAACTATACTATAATATTGGATTTGGTCAATTCCTTTCAAGAGTCTGACATAACACGATGGATATTTAGAAATCTATGGGAATTCATAGAATTAATTTCTTGTTTTGAGGTGATTTTATATCCGACTGCAGTGAAAACCAGACTGAAAAACAACGTGAACACACCAGGAATATATTAAATCTTATGTATATAATACACTGTTTATTCATAGTGACACTTCCTTAATACTCAGTATACTTTACACACAATTCTTAATCAATACTTTTATTTATTTTGTTATATTTTATTCATATAATTCCATTTTTTTTACATCAGGGTCATGGTGAAAACTAATAAAAGCCCAAATTTGTCAATTATTGAACCTGAGAGGAGGATTTAAAGACATTTAAAGTTCTGAGAAACATTAAGACTTTTGGTAGCAACCAGTTATCTTACTCACATACCCAGACATGACATTGTGGCACAATCATTTCATCACTCATGTAATTGTTGCTCACATGCGTTTGTGGTTTTGATGTGTGTGTGTGTGTGTGTGTGTGTGTGTGTGTGTGTGTGTGTGTGTGTGTGTGTGTGTCCCAGCTACCCCGAGGTGGTGACCGCCGTTTTCTTCATCCTGATGACTCTGCTGTGGTTCACCAGAGAGCCAGGTTTCGTGCCCGGCTGGACGTCCCTTTTTGAAAAGTGAGTACCCAAAATGTTGCGACATCACCACCGCAATTGGTGTTTTTATCATGAACAAGCGTTAGAGATCAGACAGGTGTCTGTGGCTTTAGGTAGGCAGTGCAGTAAGAACTACATAAAGACACACTGTCACACAGGCAAAGATGCACATAGACACTGTAAGCGTACACTTTATGTTGAACTTCAGGTTTTCTCTCGTCTTCTTCTGCATCTTTTATATCTGTGTTATATCTTTTATGTGGATGTTTTCTTTCTAAGGAAAGGCTACAGGACCGATGCAACAGTGTCTGTCCTTCTGGGCTTCCTGCTCTTCCTCATCCCCGCCAGGCGACCCTTCTCCTCCTCCTCCTCCTCCTCCAGCTATGGAAACACAGGTCAGGACCCTGCACCCATCCAACAGAAAATTTTTCATATGGTTGTACTACGTTCAGTTTATCTCCCTGGGGTTTAACACAGTGTCAAGGGGGTCAGTGGGTTCTGCAGACCTCAGTTATCATTTATATATCTACTGTGATGGTGTAAACATCACACTGTGGTTGTTATGGTCCACTTCATTCATTCTGGCGCTATTATGATCCCAAAATGTGTAACAGTATTAGACAGTAACACACACCTTCCTTGTCCTGCAGCAAACAGCTGTCCTGTCTGTGTTAACCAGCCTGTGCAGGTTGATTTACTGTGTGCTGCAGGTTCACCAGGTCAGACAGACCTCTGCTTTAACAGTTCAAACAGTTCAACTTGACACACTGGTGTTTTCCACGGTTGATCAACAGTGGAACAAAAAAACCAAAAAACTCCAACAACAACATCCAAACATGTTTTAGTGCTGACACTCAGTCAGTGCTGTCAGTCAGTCCACTAACACCATAAGAAACACAGATGTAGTTCAGGCATGCAGACAGCTGCATGATGTTTAAGACTCATGAACACATCAACTGGACAAAATTACATTCAAGAATATTTTACATGAATTTACTGCTTCAGAAAAGTCCTTCATTCTAATCAATTTGTAATAATTTGAGAGACATTCTAACCAAAATGTATTAATTGCTAGCATAACCTAGATGTTCACAGCAAGTCAGCTGAAATGCAGAACTATAGGTAAAAGCATTCTGCTAGACATATTTGGTTATTTGATTTAGAGGTATGATGCTTATTTTACAAAACCACAAATTAGCCCATTAGCATTACAGCTGTGTTTATATGTTTTCTGTGGTTTTAAACCATCAGATGACGATGACCCGCTGGCTCCCATGATCACCTGGAAGGACTTTCAGAGACTGATGCCATGGGAGATCGTCATCCTGGTGGGAGGAGGCTATGCACTGGCTGCTGGTTGCAAGGTATGCATGTGTTTAGGTGTGCTGTACAGTACTGTAACATCTTGTTGAGGGTTAAGAACCATTTGTATCTTCTTCATATGTGGAAATAACAGTATATCTGTGAATACAGCTGATTTTTTTATTTGATGGCCACCAGAAGCTCCCAGCTGTTCACACAACCTTGATTTAAATGACTTGAGGTCAAAGCAGCAGAGGTTCAGGTAGACGTGTTTGCAGCTCGAGGGCGAGAGACTCTTTGAGGATGCTCACGTGGTTTGTCCGTATGTGTGTGTGTGTGTGTGTGTGTGTGTGTGTGTGTAGGTGTCAGGTCTGTCAGTGTGGATCGGCAGACAGCTGGAGCCCATGAGTGGTCTTCCTCCCTGGGCCGTCACCCTGTTAGCCTGCCTGCTGGTGTCAGCGGTCACAGAGTTCGCCTCCAACCCGGCAACTCTCACCGTCTTCCTGCCCATCCTGTCAGCACTGGTACGACGCACGCTCCTTTACACACTTACACGTTCAGATGAACATTTAATGAAGCTACTTTATGTGAAGGATGACGAGTGTAGTACATTTGTGACAAGATGCTGCAACGTCATTGAATAAATGACACAATGAAAAAGTGAATAAAACTTAATGTAGCTAGTTTGACATTTTACAAAATGCACTTATTCGCTTTATTGCTGAGAGTTAGATGAGAAGATGCCATGCTCATGTTTATTCAATATGAAGCTACAGACAGCAGCTGTTAGCTTAGTTTAGCATAAAATCTGAAAGCAGGGGAAAATAGCTCGGTGACTCAATCCTAAAGTAAATAAATCTCAATATCTGCATCTTAAAAGCTCACCAATTCATTCATTGTACCTTTTATCAAGACTCAGAACCCCCTCACTTTAGTTTTTGTACAAATGAACCAAACAAGTTTTAACTTGTTAATCATGAGCTTTAGAGGTTCCAGTAGGTGGATTTTGTGACCATGGGATAGAGCCAGGCTAGCTGTTTGCCCCTGTTTCCAGTCTTTATGCTAAGCTAAGCTAATGAGAGTGGTGTAGTGTGTGTAACTCTCAGCAGGAAAGTGAAGTCCATTTCCTAAAATATCAGTAAACTATTCCTTTAAAAGATGCACATTACCATTAGTCCTCTTCAAAGGGATGTTTTTTTGTGCTGGGTAAGTTACTGGTCAAAGCACACATTTCCTCATTTTAAAATAACAGCAGCACCTTGTTTCCCTCGTGTGGTTTGAAGGTTTCTTCTCTCAGATTGCTCACAGGGAGAGCTAATGTCACGTGCATGTGTTAGCAGGAAACATTCTCAAACTATTGTCTCCCGATTCTCTCTCTGCTACCCCCTCCACATTATTTACTATCCCTCTCACTGTCTCTCCTTTCTTTTCCCTTTTTTTCTTTACCTCATTTATTCTTTTTCACCCACTTCCAGTCAGAGACTCTGCAGATCAACCCCCTGCACACTTTGATCCCGTCCACCATGTGCGTGTCATTTGGGGTCATGCTTCCAGTTGGGAACCCCCCCAACGCCATCGTCTTCAGTTACGGCCACGTGCAGATCAGTGACATGGTACGACACACACACACACACACACACACACACACACACACACGCACACAGTCACACAGTCACATGCTCTTTCTGCACCTGCAGCATCAAAAGGCTCAAGAGTACAATGTGTCAAAGTTGTTTTACGTAATCAGAGGGATGAAGATTTTTTCTTTCTTAACTCTTAAAGAACCAAAACACCAAATTCTGAATATTTTTTTTAACAAATGTTTGTTTTCGTTTTCTTTTCCTCCTCCTCTTCTCCAGGTGAAAGCAGGTTTTGGGGTGAACCTGATCGGCGTGGCGGTGGTTATGTTGGCCATCACCACGTGGGGAGTTCCCCTCTTCAACCTGACTGAGTTCCCAGCCTGGGCAGTGGCCAGGAACGTCACCGGGAGCTTATAACCACCGCTGGGGTGGGGTCAACAGGAGGAAGATGGGATGAATCAGTAAAAGACAGAAAGAGATGGGGCAGAGAAAATGACAAGAAAATGATATGTGAAGAGGACGGTCTTTAACCTCCTTGATAGACTGATTAAACTGGATCTGAGGGAGGAAGAAGGATGGAGGGAAGGAGGAGAAGAAGAGGAGAGTGAAAAACCATTACCTGTTGCGTAGATTTAATACTTAGAATTATATATTTTTGTTGGCCATGAGAGGGTGTTACGAGGAATGCATAATGCCTTTGTCAAAGTGGCCACTGTGTGGAGCTCTGACCGCCAGCAGAAATACTTTTCTTCTTCTTTTTTTTTTTTTTTTTACCTCCGTTAACAAAGTTTGATGGAGATCAAATCACTGAAGATATTACTAAAACACTACAACATATTTGTGGTGATCAAGAACTGAGATTTTGTTTCATGATTTTTTAAAAATAGAAACAATAAGTTTTTAGAAGCTACCTGGGAAGTCTTTTCAGAGTCACATCACGCCTCGGTCTGTGGATTTTTTCATGTTTAGTTAGAAATAAGCTGTATGGTCACTGGAGAAAAGCCTCTTTTTACTGCACGCTCGCTGAACTTCTGCTGCACTTAAATGTGTTGCTCTGTAACCAGATCACACTGCAACATGGTGGGCTGGTGACAAGTTACTGAGAAAATTTTACATTTAGTTTTTGATATACCACTTTGGCTACATTGTCCAGTGTAAAAGAACGAGCTGACTGTTGTATTAAAGCAAGACAAAGTGCATGAAAAGAGGCTTCTGCTGTGGCTGATAATGTACTGTATACAACTTTCAGATGAACCCGGTGTCTATATGATCTGCTTCTAAAGATATTACAGCTTGTGTACATTTAGCAACAAATTGAAAGTGTACACACAGTCCATAGACATTCTTAGCTGCTATATACATTGCTTTACAAATCTAGGCCTCTTAATATCTGCCTGATGTCTTTACCAAAGTTTCTGAAGCTAATTTTCATCATACTGTGAACAACAAAGCGCCTTACAGTACCACTAGTGCCTTCACCACATCACTGTCTGTCAAATTACTCTTTTAGCATGACTGTCTCTCGTGGGAATCCAACCTGTAACTCTGACAGTGTTGCTTGATGTGATATCAGAGCAGTGCAGGAACTCTGTTCACTACCACCCTCCGTAAATGATGGAACGCAGTCGTGCAAACGCTTTTTCTCAGCTGTGTTTTTGCACCTGATACCAACACAATATTAAGAATGTAAACTGTACTGTATTTAAGGTAAAGAAAGTCGTACCATTGTGTATTTTATGCTGACTCCATTTCTGAGCTTTTACTTACAGTGTCTTGCATTTTGGGTTTTTGTAGACCTGAGGGGTTAGACACACTCTTTCTATTATTCTGTGTATTCATGTGGGTGCTTTGGATTCCACAAACAAGGCTCCTAACTGTGCTCTTCCTAATCCTAATTCTCAGTGTCATAAAATCTGAGAAAATTGTACCAGCTGAGTTCTTGAGTTATGCCAATATAAAGATCTTTAATCATGAAAATTTAATTCTGTTAGTAGAAAACACTTAAACTTTTTTTCAAATATCAATGAAACAATAATTATGACAAAAAAAGAGAGAAAAAAATGAATGTGTTACAAGTAGCACAAATGTCATGTTGGAGGTGAGATTTTTCTCCTGGCATGTGAACGCAGAAAGTTTTGGAAGGTTTCAAAGTCCCTCCAAGTTCTGTGGAGTGTCTGAGTGTTGAATGCAGCATCCAAAGCTTTTAAGGAAGACAGACAGAGTGAGGGTTGTACGGTACAGGAGTTTGTTCAATCAACTCTCAAATCACATTAACTGTTGTCTGGTGGTGAAAAGGTTTGCACATTACTTTCACTGTACTGTGCAAAAATATTAAAGATATGCTTTATATTTTTACACAATTTTTAAATGTAATTTGTGGCTTTTTTTTTATATCATTGCATGAGAGGTTTAGGTCCTAGCGTAGGCAGAATCAAAAGCCTGTGCATTTCTTGTGTAATTTATTCAGTTCTACTGAATGTTTCATACATCTTGATGGTGTTACAGCAGTGACCTTTGACCCAGGGGCCACACTCCTTTGTACATATACAGATTTGTAATATAATGTGCCTTTGTCTGTTTCCAAATGAGCTGTAATATTCCTAAATGATATCTTGATATTTCATTCATATCCAACTCAAACGAAAACTAGAGTTAGGATGATACAACATTATACATGCACAACAATAAAACAACTAAAACCACTGATTGTATGTTTTATTTATTTAAATACAACACCACAAATCAGTCACACTTTGGAGATTTTGCCTCATGAATTAAAAGTTAAGTATCAGCAATCAGTAACAATCAGCATTGGTTTGTAAATCACACTAGGAGGACTTAATCGATCAAGATTCATGACTGGTTTGAATGCACAAAAACATTCAACTCCAAGCAGAGGCGGAACACTTCTCTGTGTCCTGGAAACTTTCATTCAACACAATCAGAGAAAATTCACAAAACCGTGTGGGTGTGTGTGTGTGTGTGGAGGACTGTACATGTGGATATGTGTAAGAGCTGCAGGAGTATTTCAACATCATTTTAATGTTCACAGGGAACAATAGAAAAGGTTATCCACGGTGAAATCCAACTGACCGAGAAAACTGGATTCACTGATCTTTCCCCTCTTGTAGTTTTGATTTCTTTTGTTGAGAAACATCTCAGAGCAGCTGGGCGGGTTAACATGAGCTGGCGTCACACATTTCTGATGAGAGCAACTCAAATAATTCAGGTCGCTCATGGTTTCTTGATGCAGCTTACATTGGTACAAATAAATAAATGGGTACTCCGTCCACAGTAACGTTGGTAAAATCCGCTCCAAGTCCTGCACCTCTGGCCCTGGTCTGAATAAGGCTAAAAGTCAGTCTGCAGATTCTGATGGTCTGCTGTCTGGTGGTTAGGACGGCTGGTGGGGGCCTTCAGCAGGCGTGAAGCTATCTTTCTCCATCTTCTCTTTGAATTTCAGGAAGTCTCTCCTCTTGGTGAAATATTTCACCTGCAAACGGGAAAAGATGAAGTGTGCTTGTTTGAATGATGACAGGCCTATTCTTCTTGATACACAGTTCATCCTTTATGACCATCACGGTCTACACTAAACACTCTTCAGACCTTGCTGATCACAAAGTTAAAAAGACGGGATAGTTTACCCACTGAGCCGGGCAATTTGCCTCAAACTCGCTCTGGAACTTCTGGCAGGATGCAGCTTTGTCATGATTGTCATCCAGACATTTCCACAGTCTGTCCCTGGCGTCCCAGCAGGCCTTCCTCTCTGCGGAGTTTGGAGCTGTCATCACTGCTTGACCTGGAGGAGATTTTAAAAAGTAAATATAGGGTAAGTTAACATGACTGGAAGTAGCCTACGATGTGCCACATTAAGCTATGCTTTGAAATTTCTCACTATAATCCCTACATTACTGCAATACTTCTGCTCTCTAATGCTGCGTGTTTACTGTCTATCCTCATATAATGTCCCTCAGGTTTACACTACTTGCTATATTACATGTTTATGCTGTGAATTTACATCCTGACATCAGCCTCAAACATCCTAACATCTTCATTTAACCTCCAAAACACCACTGATATGTGCCGTGTTCACTTCGATATTAAACTACAAATCCAAAGAAGGGAAGCTGACATGTTTAAACTCAACTGTCACTCACCGAATTAAACGCTTAAAAACTCCAAAATGATTTATTAGTCCCAAACACCGCTGTTGCTCGCTTCTGTCACTCCATTAAACCCTAAAAATCAATAAGTAATATTGTTAGTAAACTACAAACACAGGACTTCAATAACGTGTGTAGGCTGTGGTGAAGTGAAGGACGCCGCACTTCCTTGTCGCTCCGTGATGACGTAAAGGCGCGATTGACGACCAGTTCCAGGTGATGGCGCAGTTCGGTAAAAAATAAAACTCAGGTGACACTTTCACTAACTTTTTAATATTAACAGCCATAGAAGTAAATGTAAATCACCCAGACGTCCTTTATAAACACAACATGCCGTCTAATGTTAAACTGTGTGGCATTAACCGGCTGCCATGATAAATCCCACTGAAAGGAAGCAACAGGTGAGAGCTAACACATGTAGCATTATTCTTCAGTTGAAGTGTTTCGTTGTGTCTCTGTCACTACATTTCAAGACTCCAACACATCCAGCGTTTTAACACTGCAACATGGCGACTATGTTACTGTGTGTTAAAATGTCTTACTTCTCTTCAGAGGTTAGATAACTTCCTAAATAAAGTGTTACAGTTTAATAAAACATAGTATGTGTAAGTTATCACCATGAACAGATCTGGATAAATGTTTTTCTGCTTTTATCATTAGTTGCACATTTTGGAGTAGAGCTGAAACAATAAGTACTTAGTCAATAGACCTTTTTCATGGCAGCCATTTTGACATGAATTAGTAGGTACACACAGGTGTTACCAATGATGCTAGTTATGGTTCAGTTCCATTCAGGTCACACAGAGTCAGGGTGCTGCATGTTGGCTCACTGGAAAAGCTCTGCTGCAATAAATGGAACAGGACCTTAATTAGTATCATTGGAAACACCTGTTTCCTGTTAGGAAAGTAACCAGAGACAATTTTCATTGATTAACCTGCTTAATATAGCAAAAATGTCATTTATGTGCTGCTTCGCTTATGTGAGGCTTCTTTTCTCCATGCTGCAATTTCATGCTGACATCATAGGGTGGATCTCCTTTTCTTAAAACGAAAGAAAAAAAGGTAAAAAAGTAGGTTAGAATTTAACTGTTATATTCATTGACTAATACATGGTATACAATATTTCGAAAAATCTAATTTCTTCTAATTTGAAAATCATTTCCACTTATCTTTAGCCAAGTATTTGCAGTAGCATTAACTAAAGACTAAAAGTTAAATTTGTGTATGTTTATATGTGCATCCATGCTCCATTCAAATCAAGAAGGAAAAACTTTTTCTCCCCTGAAAGCATCTTTTCCTCCACAGCACAACAAGGGCTTGTCACTGAGCTATGTGAATGTAGAATAAAGTTTGTGTGTGTGTGTGTGTGTGTGTGTGTGTGTGCATGTAGCTTGGCAGTGAGTAAAGGCAGAATAAAAATGTGTGTTGTTGATTAACTCTCTCCCTCTCTCTTTCTCCCTTCCTCAGTCACAGTGGCGGAGAATAGCCCCATTGGTTGCCATGGCGCCCAGCAGCAATCCGTCTCAGTTCGTGTGCTTGTGCGGACTGAGGGGAATGAAAAAACAAGTACTCTGATGCAGGGCTGAGGTGCTCACCCTCTTCCTAGGGAAGTAAGTGTTTGTCACCCTGTGTGCGTGCGCGTGTGTGTGACTTGAGTGTGTCTCTTTAGCTGCTTCTGAGACAGAACTTCATTCACTATTCATATCACACACCATTTACTGACCTCGCTTCAAGTTTGTTTCCTCCACAGTGAGTGTTTTTATTTTAGTCTGCTCCAGTATGGAGATTTAAGACCAAACAGTTCCTGTCCATGAATACTTTTTTTAAATGCGTCCTTATGCATGACAGTGCAAATATGCACAATTCCTGTGAAGGAGCATGTGGAAAACTGCTGTGACATTAACATTTAGAAGAATTTAGACAGAAAGATTTTCCAAAAAGTTCTATCAAGTGGCTAAAATTGTCAGTAGCTGTTGTGTTTGCATTTAACTACCACAGTAAGAATAATTAGTAGATTATAGTTTCTCATTCATTTCGTGCTTTAGATACCTTATAGGACCTTATACCACTGTCAGACAAACTATTGTTATAATGTTGTTTTAGAAATGAAAAATATCCAAAAAGAGAAGCCTGGTTCACATGACATGAATCACGTGCAGACACACTCAGGTAAACGTACATTGTACGAGAGGGAGGTGCTTGTAAAGTCGTTTTTGAGTTTCTAACGAAGAATGAGTGCTTCCTGCCATGTCTGTCATATGTGACGCATTTCGTTTAACACCATTTACAGTAAGTCAACGTGTATTGTGAAGATGTGCCACAGCATCATCTGCACTGTTTGATTAGCAGGTGATCTCTGACAGAAACATTCTGTCCACAGTGAGTAATAAAGATGGAGACTAAATAGAAAAACATAATTTCAGTGCACATACACACATTCATCCTCACAGACATGTTTTTGTCTCTGCACCATATGTCGACTGTCTGTTGTTTTGCACTGCTTAACTGTTAAAATGTGGCACCGCTGGCCCCAGACAGAAAAGAAGTTTCATCCCTACTGTGTACTTCTATAGAGATGGCCTGACAATACAGTTCCCTTGAGACTTGATATCATGCTCAGGATGTTATGTTAATAACTGCACATCATTCACAGTGACCTCTGATCACTGAAAGAGCTGTTCTTTGCAGAGCTCCAGCTGAGGTACATGATTTTCAGATGTATTAGCAAAGACAAATTAGCATATAACCTGTTCAGAAGGTATAAAATGTTTGAAGGGGAGGGAGATTTGTACTTGTCACTTAATATTCAGTTGTGTGTAGCCTCAGGGTTGTTTGACAGTACAATCATTTTATATAAGTTTGTACATATTCAACACAGGTGGTATCAGTGGTGTTTGAAGCTTGCATCCTGGCACCCTTGGTGGCTCACTCTGTTGGGTATTTCAGGCTCTCCCCATCACAAAGCTCTCACAGGTCTCTGGTTTTAGATGCTGTGTGTGAGAGGCTTTCATTAGACTCTGATAGCTGTTGAAGTTATTTTCCCATTCTGTTTGAAACTCTTGTTTTCTGGGTTGTTCTAACTAAACTAGTGAGCGAGCTGTTCCACAGTGCCATTTTGAGGCTATTAAAAGCACTAAAGCATTTCCTCGTTCTCCCTCTGCAGCACAGCAGCCGTGTGAGGTGGCTTTGGAACATTTGTGGAGAGGACTAGAAACATGAAGAGGGCAATTACACTGCAGCAGTGTGATGTATGATCCATTCACATCATCATTATCATGACTAATATCTGGATAGACAGATCTGTCTGTAACAAAATTACTTTGAATTTTTAAATGAGCATCTCCAGTATGAGTACCTGTCTCATAATAGAGAAGTAGCTGTCACAGCCTGGAGCCACAGCTGAACTTCATACCTGTCATGTCTCAGAAGTAATAAAAGCAACATTAATATATCAATCTTTATAGAGTGGATTCTTAATTAAATTCACAAATCCACAAAACAACCTGGCAACCCAGTATCACTCCCTTCATGGACAAAAGAGGAGCTGCAGTGGTCACGAGTCTGCTGTCAGCTGTCAGTCAGTGTCAGCTCAGCCAGGATGTCAAAGGAGGGATGACAGTGCTTGACACAGGACACTTTGGTAAAAAGAGGGATATACAGTAGATCCAAGTGGTTGTCAGGCATAGACTGAATGCACAGAGGAGGCTGACATTTACTGTGGACTCAAGGCCAAACTAGTTAAGTTGAAGCCAAACCAATCAGTCTGATTGATTGCCTTATCTTTTATTAGGAATGAATCGTTTTAAACTTTCCCTCAGCTGTTTTTGACCTCACTTTAACTGCAGTTCTTTTTGTTGTTTTTGGTCACTGCCAAAATACCTCCCCACTGGTAAATAGTGTGAATGCACAAACAAAACAAAACTACAGTAAGTTTACATAAATTCATATGTGATCTGTTCAAACTACCATATCTGTGGATTATATTGTTGACAGCTGACTTAGACTTCCCCACTTTTTAGTCAATAATATAGCAGTCAATTGTTTTTCCCTCATTTATTAAGTACATTATTAAAACTTGTAGAGACCTAAAAAACAGATTTGAGATATAATCCACCACAGTGAACGTTTTTCCACCTTCCATTGTTTTGTCAAAGCTGCATTATCATGTAGAAATGCAGTTTGACTCGAATTAACCAACAGCTGCCTGGAAAAGAGGGTATCCATCAAAAAAACGATGTGCTTTGACACCATTGTATGACATTTGGTGTAAATGAGTTAAAAGCACTAGAACTGTCCATGAAGCATCTTTGTGAAAACACTTGTTGATCCACCTACATGTCCATCTCTCCCTCTCTCCACCCTCTCACTCACTCTCTCTCTTCTATCTTACTTTCTGGTGACTCATTGAAACTGTGATACAAACACCTCCCTCTGAATAATGTCATTAAGGTTAATTACTGTAGATTATTGTGATAATGTGAATGAGTATGCACAACATTTATCAGCATGTGCTAACACACGTTTGTCTTATCTATGTGTAAATTGGTGCACTGTGGCATCTTTAGATAACTGAAATAAAAGGGAAAATTGCACTGATGTGATGCTTTAAACTGATAATAGAAAGACATGTAAATCCAATAAATACCAATAAATAGGGATAGCTGTCCATATATGGATAAAAATTGTCTTAATAGGTGGTAATCATCATTCCTCACATGATAAGTCGAGTGTCTGTAAATGCAAGTCATAAAACTTTAAGATCTGTGGTGGAACCTTTAGTATGCCAGGAAGGTAAATGTCAGATCACAGTCAGACACACACAGGCTGTAAAAAGGCCAAAACACACACTTACACAGACACTTGCTTACTTTCAGTTTCGGAAATATACACACACAAGCACACACAAAGATGCAGGCAGGTAGCTCCTACTGTTTTCTGAAGCCGCTTGATGCTGATGAGAAATGACAACCATGACATTACTATCCACTACATGTCTGAGTCTTGGCTCACTGGTTTCTGTTTTTTTTCTTGGATTCAGTAAAATTAGAGTTTATTGATCATCAATTAGTGCAGATTCTCTCTAAAGGATAGATCAACCTGCCTGATGTAAGAAAAGTGCTTATAGATCCGTGGCTCCTCTTGCACTACAGTGACAATACCACCGTAAGTTTTTCAGTCATACAGGGACAGATGTACCACAGAGGAGTATTTTGTTACGCTGTTGTATTGTGCGCTGTTTCTGCAGTTGTAAAGTCCATGTGAGATTTGTGGGATTTAAAAGAACAGGTTGCTTATTTTTCTGTTCTGTAAAAGAGAGAAATGAGTTTCCACCAGAGCAGAAAACATTGTCATTCCTGGATGTCATAATCACCAGACTAAAAAGTATTAGAGCTGCAATAAATATTATATTCCGTTATTATGCCGCATTGTCACGATTACCTTGAGATGCTCAGAAATGTTTGAATTTGAATTTGCTGAATGGTACCTTTAAAGGTTCATCTGATCTTTTAAACCAAGTGACTTTGTAGAGTGTGGCCATCCTATGATGGTGGAGACGCTGTTTTAGAAGCTTTTCCAGTCTGAAAGAAACTTATTTATTTTTTTAATCTTAATTTAAGAAATAATCATCAAATCAAATAATCAGCAGATCATCAGTCAGTTGTTCACAAACCTGAGCTTTTACAGTTCTAATATTATTTACTACAAAACCACAGACTGTTAACAGTCGTTCAGTGCATCTCCAGAAGACTTGCTGTGTGTGTGTGTGTGAGCGGTAGTAAATGGGCTAACATGAACATGAACTGACGCTTCAACACTGTGAAAATGAAGTGTTTTGTTAACAAAGAGTCTGACTTTTTTTTAAGAAGTTTTTTAGTGAGGGATATATTTAGATTTTCAATTTTGGGAAAATTTTGCAACCCATAAATGTTTCGGGTAAACTGATGATCCTGTCACTTTGTGTTGTAGTAGAATTGACTTGTTAGATGTTTGCTAGAGCAGAGTGAACAGGCTGGGGCTGAGGTGGGTATTGTTTGTATCCTTTGGGCTCTGTGCACGTACCTCCCTGCAGTAATATCACTGATACTTATACTTAAAGGTGTGTGTCCTCATTAGAGCAAATATTTTCCATTTGCTGTATATGATCGATGTGTGTGAACACTTTGTGTTGAACTGTCTCTCCACTCAGATTTCCAATGACCCCAGTCCAGGTTACAACATAGAGCAGATGGCCAAAAAGTGAGTGAGAGCACTGAGCAGCTTCACCGGCCTGTTTGTTTTTACATGACTTAACATTTGACTTCACTTTGCTTCCTGTCTGTGCTGTTAGAGGGACTCAGTACGTGGAGCTGCCTTATACAGTAAAAGGAATGGATGTCTCATTTTCTGGGATTTTATCCTACATCGAGGTGAGTGGAACTATGAATGTACAAGAAGTGCTATCTAAATCATGATTTCATTCTCTCTGTTGTCTTTTGACAGGAATTGATTTTTTTTTTCTTCCACAGGAAGTTTCTCATAAGATGCTGAGCTCTGGTCAGTGTGCAGCAGAAGACCTGTGTTTCTCTCTGCAGGTAAGACCCAACACTTCAGTTAGCCTGTTCATGTAGTGCTGCCCAACATCCTGAATCTGTGTAGTGTAGAATCAACCCTCTTCCAAACTCCACAGGAACAAGATCGACATGTCTGGAAGGCCTGTTCTGTTTGGAGCTTTAGATATTAGGTGTAAAACATCTTGATTAACACTGCCACAACAATGTTCTTGGTTTATCGATTGATTGTTTTGGCTGTAAAATGTCAGAAAATGATGAAATCTTTAAATGCCCTGTTTTGTCTGATGAACAATCCAAAACCAAAAGATATTCAGCTCACTGCCATGTATGACAAATAAAAAAAGATCAAATCCTGCCACTTCAGGGGGCTTTAAAAATATTTGCCAATTAACTTTCTGTTGATCGATTACTCAGCTAACTGTTGCAGGTGCACTCTTGAATGTTGTCAGTGTTACCCAGCAGTGACACGTCTCTCCATGCATGATGATATTTAAACATATGTCAAATGATAGACACCCCCACTTTAGCATGCACGGGCCAGTGCTTTCAACACTTTCACATTTGCACACACACAAATGCACATAGGCATTAATTAACTACTCTATTCACGTGTGCAAGACCGACAAGCTACACACACACACACACACACACACACAGCTATGTTGCTCCATAGCAGGCATCGACCACCGATGGCATCTCTCTCTGTCACACACACACACACACATCGACCAGTATTTGTCAGCCCTGTGGTGTCCAGGATACTGACCTCCAGTTGCCACTGCTGGAAGTCAATATCACTGTCAACTCAGAAACAGCATCCGCTGTCATGGCAACAGGAGTTAAGGCACACACACCACACACATGATATATCAAACGTGAGGTGGATGTAGCAATTAATTATATTTGTCACTTTTTGTTATGTCTCCTGATGACTCCTTCAACTGAACTTTTAGAGGAAGAAATCATTATTTTGACCGCAAATACTTCACCAGAGGACGTTTCTTTTGAGAAACTTGATTGGTCTATATCTTGTGGTAACCAGAGTGCTATTAGGTGATCTGTATTGTTTTACTCATATTCTTGCATATCATTTTAGTTTTTTGCCCTGTACAATTAAGATCGAAATATAGCAGCATCTTTAAGCCTACAACTGCTTTAATTTTGAACTTACAGTATAATGTCCCTTTGTCAAACTCCAACACCTGCTTTAGAGACAATAAAGAAATTGCAATGCCATCCTCTGAGCAACCAGTCTACATCCAGGTATGATGTACAGGAGCTATAGTGTGTATCTTTTTCCAGAGCAGGGCCAAACACTTGACAGTGGATGGCCTAAATGAACTCCTGGTGAGTTGTTGACCTTGCTCCACTCCCAGTACAAACTCGCAGTCAGAGAGAGGAAAGGCAGAGCAAACACATAATCCATAATCCATAGCTGCCTGTGTGTGCTGTGAAAACCGAATCAGCTTTCCGCAGCAACAGGATCTGAAAGAGCTCAGGATATTTTGCAGGAGGCAACAGCGTGCTGTGATCATTCACCACACAGCTTGTCTCTTTACACCTGTCAGAGCAGACAGGAACTCTGTGTGTGTCAAGCGAACATGTGTGTTTTGTGGAGAAGTTGCTTTAGTTGTCATTCTTTTTGCACTGACATTGTTTAATTCAGCTCCAGCTCCAAAAGATCTGTGTGTGTGTGTGTGTGTGTGTGTGTGTGTGTGTGTGTGTGTCAAAGTTTGTCTCTGTGTGTGTTTGTTATATAAGACTCAATAAGAGGGCATTTTTTTTCAAGCAGCATTCATTTTTTTGCTCTATTCTCTCTATTTTTGTCAGTAATCGCACAGACAGATGCTACAGTCAACATGTTGTTATTCCCCAAGCCACACTCCCTTTCTCCAACAACCACACACTCACATAGGCTTATATACCGGAAACACAGAGGCAGAGAGGATATTGTAACAAGCATCCGAAAAAATGTTGGTCCAACAAGTGAGACAAGGCTCCTGTCTGAATCAAAGAGGATTATCTGTCTTAATTTATGATAATTAATGCACACAGAGTAATGAGAGCAGCATGTTATTGTGTGACTAAAGCCTGTCTCACACACACTCACTCTCACAAACACAAACCGTGTGTGCCTGTTACTTGAGCTACACTAGCTCTTTTTCACAAGGTGCACACACACACACACACACACACACACACACACACACACACACACACACACACACACACACACGCTCACGTACTATGCCATTGTGTACTTCATGGGAATCTTGTGGTCCAACGATTGCCAAATCTCCTCACCATTGCGAAAACACACACGCTGATTCCGCTGTGGGACAGTCCTGCTGGTTGGATCCACATCCTTGTTTCTTTTCAGCGCTTTAAACAAAATCTAAAAACACTTGAGAGGTTTCCCTCCTGAGTCTCCTTAAAGCTTTGTGAGGGACTCAAATGAAACCTTTCCTGAAAATCACCAACAGTAAGATGAAGTGAAATTTAGTTTATTTCCTATGATGTCGCTATTGTCTTGCTCACCTAGTGGGACATATGTTATGCAATCCTTATTTCGTATCAAGCACTTTTTATTATAATTAGATCAACAACAATCAACAAAACTACCCATCATTCCCTGTATAAATGCTGCATGTTCATAGATGAAGCCACTGCAACTGATTGTGGAACACCGAACAGTGGGATATGGGATAAAAATGTCATATAGGATTATATATGCAATGACAAATCTGCTTTAATACATTACAGTGACACTAGAGGTGTAGAAGTTTCTTGATGCTACGATGCATTGCGATGCGGACGTGGAAGATTCTGCATCAATGGTACATAATCTGGAGTTTGCAGCCTCCACAAAATTACAGTCAAATAATGTTTTTTGTTGTGTTCACAGCCTCAGCTTGATGATGATGTTGCAACATCGCTCTCTTGCATTGAGGCTAACAGAGCATCTTTGGCTAACCAACGTTACTTTAATATGTTGGGAGATGTGCTTAGATGGAGGCAGAGATCACTAGCGAGTAATGTACCAAGTATTTTGAAAACTGGGCATTTTGGATTTAAGAACTTGACTGGGAAGCACAAACTGGACAAGATGCATGCTGTGTGTAAAACCCAAGTGCCAACCTCCGTGGCTGTGAAGTGAAGCCTAAGTGCCAAAAACTGCAGTTCCTCGAACAGCCACTTGAGGCTGTATACAGAACGAGTCAGTCTCCATAAGCCCCCATGTTAAAATGTCCAACTTCACAGCAGAAATAAACATGTTTACAGCCTAGTACAAAAAACAGTTTTGGTCTCTATAGCTAATTTCCTCGTTACTGTACTGTACTGAGGGTGAATTTTTATACAACTCACCTGTTCAAATTATATTAAGGCTTAAAGTTGCACATAATTAAGAGTGTGGCGACTTGAGCACCCAGGCGTCATTCAGCCCACCTCAGGTCCACCGACACTCCATGTCTTTGCCAATTTTTAGATTAGCCAGGAGGCAGAACTGCCAAGATGGCAGCAGCTAGAGCCACCACACTCTGAGCTTCACAATGGCTCTTGAGAAACCTGTGGGTGACGACACAGATACAATGTCCATTTTTTATACTGTCTATATATAAAGAATACATTTTTCACAGCAATACATCTAGAATTGCTGGCAGGTGAATCGTAATCGAATCATGAGGCCAGTGAAGATCACTGAAGCTGATAAGGTCACAGGATGACTCAGTGTGGATACACCTTGACTTCATCATACATGAATTTTCTTACAATATTGCGTTATATTCTCTAAATACCATAAAGTATAACGTACTTAAAACACTTTTTAAACATCTATAAACTCGTTGTTTAGTTCCACATATACTATAAAGCTACTATATGACTATGATATGAATCCCACACTGGTGCCCGAGCAGATAAACGCCTGTAAACTGCAGCAGCATGCTGCAGACGCACACACGTCCCTGTAGTAATATCATAAGAATATAACAGGAGTGATTTCCGTTAAGAGCAGTGGGAGGCGCGCACACACGGCCCGTCTCCTATTGCGATTTACGAGAGTGCGCGTCCGTGATCATCCAACCAGCCGGCGAGCCAGCACTCCTCCAGCCGAACCACGCCGAGCCGAGCCAAACCGATCCGAGCGTTTAGCCCTGCCGCCCCACACAGAGGCAGCAGAGGAGGAAGGATGACCTGGTAGCGCATCTTTACGCACCCGACCCGCCGTCCGTCCCTTATAAACCCACACTCTGCCTCTTTACGGTTATTTTCTCGCCGAGACCATGGAGACGGCAGTTCACAGGACCAATATTTTCATGTGCCAGCTGCTCCTTTTCAGCCAAATAGGTAAGAAACTGCAAAGGAGGGAAACATGATTTAATTGACTGTGGTGGCTGACATGTGATGCTGTGGACGTTTTGCACGCTGTCAAAGACTGGACTGAAAGCACATATGGAAATGTATTTCTTTGGATATTTAACAGCCTGCACACTTAACTGTTTTTTAAATCTGCAGTCAGAGCGGCAAAGAAACATGAATGTTGCATGTAGATGTCATTTGTTAGAACGTGCGTGGAAATGTGTCCCCACAATGAGCACTAACGCTAAATCAAATGTAGTTTGAAGTGAATCATCTGCAGTCCCTGCGGGGTGTTTTTCTTGCCATGCTTTGAGCAGGTTGAGCCGTTCTTCCAAACACATGTTGAAGTGTGAATGAAATTGTGCAGTGTGACGACGCTCCGTGTTTTCTGTTGTCTGTCCTGAATACTGGATTTGAAGCTGCTGCTCAGGCTGCTCCCACAGCGTCTGATCAACTTTGATTTGATAGAGGATAGACACAGTTTCCTTTCAGAAACTTGGCTTCAGTTCCAAAATCCATTTAATATGTTTTATAACACCACTGTGATATTTTTAGAGAGACATTCCAAAAGTATTGTTACTTAGTCATGACTTTTATAACCTTATCAAGCCTAAATTATATATTATTCCTATGCTATACCATGACCTGATCACTGTTCACATTGGCTTCTTTTCACCATGTTAGTTCTGTGGCAGTGTTTAGAGAATACATTCATAAATTTTAATAGTTTGATAAAACAATCTGAGACATCAAAGCACAGATCCACTCTGGTCAAGAAATCTGGGAGTAGGACTTAAAAACAAAAAAACATTTTCTATATGTTCAGTCTGTGTGCTCATTTCTCTGGTTCTCTAGATGGTAACAAGATGAATCATAACTTCAGGTTTCATCAAATCCAGCCTGGAAGCAGAGCAGATATTTACAGTTAATTATCACTTCCCAATCAGTTTAATGATTCAACTCAAGATTGTGCAAACATGTATCATTGCTTCATATCTAGCTAAATTTAGACCAGTGGCATTTGTGGCATCAAGTTTGAAGTCAGATGTTTGAGAGAAAAAATTGGACCGTTTATTTTGAGCGCTCTGTGGAAAGCAATTTGTTTGAAGATTTCTCTCGATTCTGTCACAGTATTAATGAAAAAACTTCATCATTTCTCACCTCATGCTCTTGGTAAAAAGATACAGACACCTGCCTTTATCAAATAGACATGACATATCTAATCACTGTCATGAAACATGGGACATAATAGAAGCAGAGAAGAGCTTGACCAATAAATCAAAATTTGCCTCTGGACCCTCTGAAGGACCCCTGGTAGTTACCCAATAAACTTTGGTAATAATCTTTGGAAAAGATTTGATTTGACATTTTGATTTGACCTTTAAGGAAAGGAATAGCATGCTAAAATGTTTAACAAAGATTTTTAATGTTATCACATTGTTTTTATTCCATCGTGTTCGTTCTAGGAAAATGCACGATATAAATCTTTTGAAATTCAATTCAGGAAAGCCGAGATCAGAGGTTTCTAAGTGTTTTCGTGTCCTGAACCACAAACCTGCGTGTTCCCTTTTGATGAAATCTTGTGTGATCAGATTAACTCAGATGAGCCCGTTTTTTAATTTAATATAACTTAGTACAGAAATAGACAAATGGTGATAGATGGGGTGAGTGAGCTCTGTCATTCCTCAAACCTCCCTTTGCTTTTGATTGGTCGTTTCTAATCACAGCAGTGTCGTTGCTACTGCTCTTGTTTCATAAAATGAAGATCATGTTTCCCATAAATACGAGTAGACTTTAACTCCTTCCTCCACCTGCTGTCACCAGAGAAGAAAGCTGTTCTTTAATTAACTGGAGATGCTTAGAATCAAGTCATCTCTGGATCCCAAATTGGCTACAAGTGGCTGAGATCATTTTCTGGTAGATTTGATGCTCATTTGATAAACGCCTTCTCACAGCCAAAGTTTGGTTACGCTCTGTGGTTGCAGCAGTCGATGCAGTTTTAGCAGATGTTTGTGAATTTACACTTGTCGATTCACTTTGCTGTGACTCTAAGTTTAGAAGTACTGTATGCAACCAACATGCTTTTTTGCTCAACATGCTTTTCAGGCACATAGACAGAGAAAGATAGTTTGCTTAAGGGAAAGGAAATAGAGCATCCTCGAGCCATCTGTCCAACAATATGCCTGGAAACCACTCAAAATCACACACAAACACGTTTTCTTGCATGGCCTCTCGCTCGCACTCTCCCATACAAACACACACAAACGAGTCACTGCAATGTCGTGGGAGCTCTCATTTTGGCCCTGTTTGTCTGAGCAGTTCTGCTGGAGTCCTTCACAGTGCCATATGGTTTTTCAACAGCATGGTGGCCTCTATACATCTGACTTCTCAGTGGTTATCACACCGTATGCCTGTGGTTCCATATGCGCAGTTCAGCAGGGATTTAAAGGATTTAAGAGCATAGTCCTGTTTTGATGTAATATTTTGACATTGAATATGTGGAGATACGAGTGTTGGAAACCCCTATAGCTTTGAGTTTTAGTACCCTGCAATCCTCCTGGTTAGAGATTTATAACTAATCTGTTCAAGCCCGGCTTGATGGTGGTATATGTGCTCGTCCCTTCTCCTCTCATAGCTCTTTTCTCTAGACTTCATTTTGTTCTGCTCAGCTTTCAAACATGAAGAACTGCATCTGACTCCTTCAACTCATAATCACTCCCAACAGACTGCATTTCATTTCTCTCATTAGATGAGCCACTCTTGCATTTATTTTAGAACTTCTGTTGCAATAATGTGGTACCACCAGAACTCTCCTGGCATTGTAAGTAAATTGTACATTGTATTGCTACAGTATCGAGATATATTTGTAATGAGTTGTTTAGCCATAGTGTTTAAAATGGAAGTGTTGGCAAATGCACTGCAGGATTAATAGATTGGTGGTGTATGGTGATCGGTTAGATGGAATAACACAGCCTGCATATTGCATTGATCATTCACCAGCTCAATAGGATCTATACTGGAGTTTGGGCCATTCATTATGTAAGTGTGGGTGTCAACACAAACAGTCAGTACCTACAAATCATTAAAAAAAACTAAAGCAAAGGTTCCCTATATATTGCTTCTAAAGAATTCTGGCCAACACACCACCATACTCATAGTCATAGTTGATGTGTTTTGGTTAATATGACTTCAGTGATCATATGTCCTCCTTGCGAGATACCATCTGGCCACCCAGTGCACTCAGGGCATTCGAACCAGAGGGGTTGCATCCGGTGGCATAATAGGATGCCTGATGGTGTAATAGTAATTGCCTACAAAATACAGGCACACACATTCTGGCACACAGAGCACACTGAATGTCTAAATCCATCAATAATATATAGAGAGCAGAGATGACAGAGTCAGGTGCACAGTAAATTACAGTAGGGATGAAAATGTCTCAGAAGAGGTTCAATAAATTTCAATTGATACCTTTTTTTAAATCTATAAACAAACGTACTCAGTGCTAAACTTACGCATGCATGGGGTGATCAGTAATGTCTCACACTATTCCACTGAACTACAGGTGACGGCAATTCACCAACAAATTCAGCAATGTGCCAGCAAAGACAGAGAAAAGTTAACACTACAAGCTAGTAAACATGAATATCAACAAGAAAGCACTAGTGTACCTTCTTAAATGAGGATCAGTCTCATGTGGCCGTTATGTCATTCATTTAATAAGGTCAGGTTTTAGGGGGGCGATGTTGATCTGATGGATTGCACTGGCGCATCCCTAACTGAAATTTTTTAATTAACTTAAGTTAAATACGACAGTCATTAGGGTCTTAATGTTTATCACTTGTTACGTTATAGGCATCTTTTTGGCAACTTAATCCTCCTGATGCTTAAGAGACTGGTCTGTCAACTTATATAGGGACGTTGTCACCAGCTTCATATGTCACTGCATCCTCATGGTGACCCTCAAACGCACAATCAACATAGTCCATGCCAAAGTGTTGACTCATATTATAAGAACCTATTCTCAACTCATCTGTTTTTGTTACTGTACGTAGTACGAGTTGTAATTGTGTCTCCCTCCTTCTAGCTTTATCTCCATGCTTAAGATGAGATTATGTGTGCTCTAACTTACAAACATGCACACACACATATACACACAGCTTGATGGAGTCAAGCTCTGTAAGCCAGCCAAATAAAAATCTTCACTGAGGGAAATAAATCTTGTTAGAAAGATTTTCCAAAGCCTTCTTAGCTGTCTGGTTTCTAGTGGAAAAAAATCTAATCAGATTTTCTTATTTTTCTTCTTTATGGCATATAAATTTGAGAGATGATTATAAAATTGAATAGAGCGATTGTTGAGTGATTTGAATTCTTAATGGATCTCATTTTGATTTTCTCAGTGTTGCACTGTTATAGTCACCTCAGTCTTGGCATTGCTAAAAACCACAGATGTTACATTGAATAATTGATTGCCTGCTTTCTACTGTTATATTTTGTCTTCTTTCCCTCTGCCCCCCTCTGTCTGCTGCTTTTTTCGTCTGGGCTCTCCATCTAAAGCATGTTATTCATAAGTGCTCTTATTCTTTAATCCACTTAGCTGCAGTCTGCTTTTACTGTGGCAGTGTACGGTCACAGTTATTTTAAAGCTGGTCTGTGCCACGAGGACAGCTGAAGTCCTTTGATGCTGAGAAGCCTGGACAGGAAACTCAGCTCAGTGAAACACATCTGTCACTCAAAAGTTTCTTCGGGACTGTTGTTGGCAGTGATTGGTAGAAGTACAAAGTCTCAGGTAAAAGTGAAAGTGGAATCCAATGGTGGAAGGCTCTCTTGTATTACACAAGGGAAGAGTCAACAGAGCAGTGACAAATCTAAATCCAAATTTGGGAGTTTATCCCCTTAAAAGGTTTCTGGATTGAGTAGAACATCAAGGAACACTCTCTTCTTCTGTCGTTCACTTCCTCACTTTAGCCTGATTTGACTCTTAAAAACCCCTCAAGGAATGTTTGACTCCAAATCTTTAGTATCAAATACTCACCACCTGGAGACTTGCAATGTTGCTTTGAAAGGTTTACAGCAACATTAGGCAGCTTCCCAATGGTGACCCAAAGTTATGTGTCAAAGTAAAAGCATCAAAACCTTCAGAGAAACAACTCCTGCTGTTGCTACCGTAAATCAATAAAAACTGGTGGAGCTCCTGAGTTATGAGGAAGCGGGGTTGTGTACTTCACCTATGATGTTGAATAACTATGTTAACATAATGAACAAGAGGATGATGTAGATAATGTTGCAGCAGTGGTTTGAGAAGTGCTTGAGCACTCCACTGGAATTCATCGTAACTGTAACTTTGTCCATGTTAACAGCTGCTGTACTCAAAAAGAGTTTTTTCTTTGCAGAGCCACTTTTCAAGGCTTTAGAGGAAGTTAGTATTTGATGTATTGAAGAGAGATTTTCAGTGGAGTACTTTAACACCATCAGTGCAAGGCTCAGGTTACTTGATAGAAAATGTGGTTGAATATATGAACGAAAAAGATGAAGAAGAAGATCTGGGCCATCTTTTTGAACAATTCACTGACTTATTTTGTCAGTTGTCCTGTATATTGACTGTTGAAGGTACAGTACTGTATATATGTATACAGTATATGTAAAATTAGTTGTATGATCATGGTGTCATCCCAGTATAAGTGTAGTATAGTAGTAGACATGCAGTTAAAGCTACTAGAAAAGAACTAGTTAGTAAGATGCATTGACTGACCATATAGGCAGAGGTGTTTATATTTCAAGACCACACTTGAAGGCAGGGTAAAAAAGATGGCTGTCATACAAAGGGGGAATGCTGTTTAAATACAATGACAAAAGAGCATAATTTCAGACCATCTCTCCTGGAAGGCATTCATAGCACTGCGCTTGATTGTACCCACGAAAAATGTCAGAAGTTCTTGTGTAAAAAATGAAAAAAGAGAGCTTGAGAGAGAAGGTCAACTCCTTTCTTCTTTCCCACCTGAGCACAGCTGGCCAATAACCGTGCCAAGTATGTGGATGTTGGATTGTCTGTTACAGAAATTTACAACATTTTTAAGAATAATGACCACCTTGCCAATGAGAAGTCATCTTGGCCTTTAAGTACTTCCTGTCCAAGGAGTTAGTCAAAATGCTCTGCTACGTATTGTGTGTATAGAATCGTGATTTAGCTTTCAAGTCCTTCTCTGTATTTCTTTAAAATGTTGTGTAAATAATTACAAAGGGAAATGGAGAGGGGAGTTGCTGGGTTATGACAAGAGGAAGGATTTAGATTCAACATTTGGGACTTGAGGAAGTAACAAGGCATAACCAGCAGAGGAGCGTGTTGTAGAAAAGGGGGATGGCAGGATCATACAGGACAAAAGGTGAAAGGAGAGGAAGAGTGAAACTAAGTCACTGAAACCACAAAATGCCAATGCTCTCTCTGTGGTCTCTCCAGTTGAGGAGGTCTGTCTGAAGTTACAGCCACTGACAATGGGCGTCTGTCTCTGTCTGTGCCCACATACAAAAGCCACTGTTGTTTTTTTAAAAGGCTGGCACCAAGGACTGAGGCTACTGGAGAGGGAAAGAACCTGGCTAACAACTTCGACTGTCCAGCTGAGTCGTAGGTTTTAATATGTACAAATATAATTTTAACAAAATTAGTCACCAGATATTGTGTAGAGTTGGAGAAGTGCTGAAGTAATTAGACTTGTGAACTTAATCTAAATAAGAACTGCTTTAATCTGTTATGCCAGGGTCAGACTACATGATATCAGCCTGATTATAGCCCCATCTGGCAGACGTAGGTTGTTGGGTCTGCTTGGGAACAGCAATAGGTGTCATGCATCGTGTAGTATGGCATAGTGGATGACAACCAAAGCTGCAGCTGGGACGCCTCGCAAAGTCTCGACCAAAAGGCTAGCAATTTTTTTTCCCTACACACGAACTCCACAACATTTAACGTTTAACTGGAGCACAGAATGCTCTTCCATGCACACATGTAAACATGCCATAACAAATGAGGAATGATTTTATTGGTAATTTGGAACTGTGAAACAGAAGAAAAGGTCACTATTGCCTTTTTCTACGTGAACTCCTTAAATGTCATTAATATTCATGTTTTCCCGCCTTGGAGCAGAGCTTGAGTTACAGTATGACTTATAATATCCCCCCCACAGTGCAGCACAGCTTTGAGGCTTCTCTGTTGTGTAGTATTTTCTGTCATGGTGTTACTGTGGTTTACTGATGAGACTCTGCTTCCTCTGTGTAACACCTACATCAGCAATGAGACAGATCTTGGCAGCACCAAGACTTAAAACAAAGTTATCACAAGGAGAGGATTGCATAAAAATAAGCTGTAACCTTTGCAAAACATATCATGAGCACAGTGTGAATGATTCATTGCTGTACTTTATCATCCTCGGCTTAAAGAGAAAATTCACCATGACATGATATGGATATTTGTCCACAGGTGCCCAGTAAAGTACATTTACTCACTGTACTTAACTACAATTTTGAGGTACTTGTACTTTAATTCAGTGTTTCCATTTTCTGCTACCTTATACTGTATGGATGTATAATCGAAGATTATCAGACAAGCCTATCACTGGGATCTGTGTTAGATAACTTAGATAAAGATAAAACTTTATATACTGCCAGATAGCTCTGAATTTAACCCTAAGGATCAATAAAGTCATTAAATGAGCTGAAACGTTAAAGTGATGAACACAGTAATGCATCAGTAATTATAATCCAGTAGCATATATCATTCTGAAATGGGCCAGACTGCATAATGAGTACTTTAACTAGTAAAAGGAGCTGAGGTACTTCTTTCACCTCTTCACAGTAGTGAGCTCAATGCTCATTTCACACAGATTAAAATGAACAGTTCAAAATGTTTGCTTTACCAAATGCTGAGTTTGACTTGGGTTGCAGAACTCCTGTTCCACTTGCATTTCACATGTATTTGCTATCCAATGTACAACAGAAGTTATCATTAGCACAGCAATTGCATTTTGAACATCTGACCAGGGCAATAAACTACAAAAAACTATTGATGAAGTTGTTAGAAAAAAGATTTGAGACAAGGTAATTTGTGAAGTTCTTTATCTGAAACACCTTTTTGTAGAATACCCTCTGAACCTATTAAGTGCTGGCAATTTGTCCAGACCACAGGGAATGAATCCAATGACACTGCACTGTAGTGACTCATTTAAAACTGTACAAGACAACTTCACATTGTGTAGCACGACGTGTCACGGAAGGATACAGTAAGTCTGTTTAAAGACTTCATTACCCCAACATCCCCTGAAATGTGACCTGAGTAAACTGTGACCGTGTCAAAGCTAATAGGTTGTTCTTCTTGAGTCCAGCTTTGTCTGAATACATGGACAGTTTTGTTTTTATTCATAAGCTTGGATTCATGATGTTGATTTCCAACTTGTGGTCCACACTGACATCTGAAATAATGCTTTTCCTGTTGTACCTCTAATTTGTGACTTTATCTGAATCAACAAGGTTGCATTACACCAGCAATGAGCCAGTCAGACAGCAAACAGGAGAGGTCTTTGAAGTTTACTGAGCTTCTCAAATGAAAGTCTCTTTTTCCTTTGAGCTTTGTTGTATTCGAGGACCCGCTGTGAAAAACAGTATGAATGAAAGTTAGACAGGGAAATGCAAAGTTAGTACTAGAAGTTACTTTTCTTGAAGTGCTGACAAATTCATTGTTCAGAGAATTGCTGAGAGTTCAAAGAGAGAAACAAAGACATGAATCACAACTGAAACTCATTTCTCAAAGTAAAGCCTTCGTTTCCTCCAGAAAAGTCAGCATTTCGTCACAGGGCTTTCATCTGATGAGCCGCGGACGGGTTTGTTGTTTTAGGCAGCGATGAAGTAAAGTGAAAACCAAAACCAATTGGTTTGATGAAAGTTAACGGAGGCTTGTCTATTGCTTTGTAAAGCGTGGAATTCAGAGACGAGCAAAGTGGAAGTTAACTGGATCTCGGCACAGGACGAACTTTCTTTTCCCAGTGAGGAAGTTCATTGGGGGACTGCCGCTGTGACCAATTGGTTGGTTGAAAGTTGATTAACCCCAACCCCCACCAGCCAACCACCCCCCTTAGTCACACACACACATTTCAAAAGAAATCTGTGGGTGGGTGCATAGAGTAGTCTCCCCTCCCAAATATACACACACATATATATTTATACACACATTGCACACTCACAAACAGTACTTTAATAGGCATGTGTGAGTGTATATATATACATTCATGCTTTTATTTATGTAAGGGTTATATTTGCACGTCTGTGAGTGCATATGTCTCTGAATACATGTCTTTTTGTTATTATCTCCATTTGTGTGTGTGTGTGTGTCTGCCAGACAAGTGAGGAATTGGGGGCGCGACCCCGCACTGAAAGATAGAGAGGAGAAGGGATGGTTTTGTATCCATGGCAATAGGGAGAGTCAGAGCAGGAAGCTGACAGGAAGTCAGGGTGTTCCACACGCCATCGGGGGCCCTTCCGTTGTCATGACGCTGTGAGCCGTTGTCATGGAAACTCCGCTGATTCAAGCTGAATGCTGATGGAAAACATGTCAACTAGATTCTTCAATGAAAGTATATCATCCACAGACTCAACACAGACTTGTGTGTGTAAAAGTTAAACTAAAACAAGGATGAATGAATCTGTATAATCTGCAATATATAAACTGAATTAACTCCAAACTTTTAATATTCAACAAACCTAGGACAGAAAATCCTACAGCAAAATAATTTATTCAAACCCAGTATGAAGCCAGTTGTCTTTATGATTTACTTTCTTCTTCTTTGTGTCCTTTTATGTGTTCTTCTTCTGCTGATTAAAACAGCAGCAGACTTCAGGCTCTGCTCTCCTCGTTAAATAGTGATCAATGCTTTTTAGATACCAGAAAATCTCACAGTCTTTCCCACCAGAAGCTGCTGTAGCAGTTTGTGGCCCTGCTCCACTGGAGTGCTACAGGATTCTTAATCACACACATACACACACAGTCCTATTTCCATCACTTCAGAGGACATTGCATTCATTTTCTGGAGACTTATCCTTGTGTAACCATAACCACTACTTGCCTAACCTTAAACCAAGTCTTCACCCTAAAATTGAATGATTTATGTTGTGTGACAAGGAAGAATTCAACTTGCCAAATATTTGCAATCAAATTTATGTACACACACACACACACACACACACACACACACACACACACACACACACACACACACACACACAACTGTTACCATTTGGATACACCTTATCATTCAATTTTTTTCCCTTTATTTTGACATTGTAGATTCACACTGAAGACACAACTGTGAAATAACACATGGAATTATGTGGTAACCCCAAAAAGTGTAAACAAAGCAAAATATGTTTTATATTTTCTTTTCTTCAAAGCAGCCACCCACTGAATGAGAAGGTGTGTTTGAACCTTTGACTGGTACTGTACACACCGTGCAGTATTTTCTCAATTTGTGCTGAGCAGATGGAAATGGTACATCTCGCTGCTCTAACTAGGTAGGCAGATTAGTGAGCCCCCCCCACACACACACACACACACACACACACACACAGAGTTCCCTCACAACGCAGGTGGACATGTGCAATCATATAGGCTCAGCGGATAAAACGTAACTCGCTGCCTGCATGCACAGAAAACACACTTGGGAGGGTGAGCATTTGGGTTGTGTGGCATTAAACAAACACACAGAGACACACACACACACATGCATCTGCCAACTGGCTGGCTTCCTTCAGTCCCCTGTGTTTTCTCCCTCTTGTGTGTGTGTGTGTGTGTGTGTGTGTGGGGGGGGGGGGGGGGGGGTCCTAAATGTCATGTCACATCACACACTCCTTACTGTTCACACATGATTTCAATTATCTTTTTTGATACTTGTGTTTTCACCTCATTTGTCAGAGACATTGATCTGTGCATGTCTGAATCCCTGCATGTGTGTGTGGACACATTTGTCATGTGTTTATGCAGGTCATTTATTCATAGCTTCTTGATTTGTCCTGCCTGCCTGGTTCGATTTTTAGCCCCAAGCTAAGTTTTGAGGTCAGTCCCTGCAGGGTCTCTAACTCTCATGGCTCATCAAAAATATCTGTGCTCCAGGGTAAAATGTGGAAGAAACATGTTCATCCGTCCCCCTAAATTCTGACTTTAACCCAAGCCTGTAATTGGACAGCTCTAAATAAATGAAATGTAGGTGTAACAGCACAGAACCACAGTTTTACTGGCTAAAAAATGAAGTCCAAAGAGAAATGAGAGATCTCTTGCCATTAATTGAACAAATATAAACCATCTTAATTCTTAGTTTGTAAATTAATCTTCTGACCGTCTGTCATCACGCAAAATATAATCTGGAAATGATGAACTAGAAGTGCAATTATACTCAGTTACACAGAGGTAAGAGGTAATTCAATATATTTTGAGTTCTGAGAAAAACTGACAGCAATGTCATGGAATCATATTTTACGAAAAAATGACAAATATTCTCTTGTTTCATCTTCTCAAAAAAAAAAAAAGTGGTTATATCTTGTTGTAAATTGTTTAATGATTAATCTAGTAGTGTGGTTAGTACATGTGTAACTGTCCCCAGCTTTACCTCTAAACAAAGTAACATAACCCCAGAGTATTATTCTGAAATTTGCCAAACCTTTTGTCATGTAGAGACCCAGCAGAATCTGACCAGCGATCACTTTTCCATTGTCAGCATTTTTTTTTTTTTACTTAAAGCTGAGCAGCGTTTTAAATAACAGAACTGTTTGGTTTTATTAGACTTTTGTGGAGCCAAAAGGGGCTGCGAAGGAATTTGTGATACCCCATCTGGCTGCACATAGTGGGGCTGTTACCTGACACTGTATGAGTGTGTGTGTGTGTGTGTGTGCGTGTGTGCGTGTGTGCACATGTGTGGATTTTTTAACCCCCCAGCTGTTCCAACTGTATTACCACCTCCGACACAGGGCCCCAAATTCTCACGGTCACCTCAAAACTGACTCCCCTTATCCCCACCAGAATAACTGGAGTCCAAGACACTCCACACACTATTACACACACCCACACAGGCGTGCACACACACACACACACACACACACACAGATCCCAGTGATAGGCTTGTCTGATAAGGTTTTGTATTGCGGCTTTAATGCTGTTGTGTCCCTGCAGAACAATGCGGGGTTTGTGTAGCACTCAGAAACAATATCCTCAGTTTAATATGGAGCCTAATCTCATCAAGTCATAACCTGCGTCTGTGCTGCACTGTAAGGCTTCGTTCATTAAGCCGGACAGAGGAGATGAATGGGAGACATCTCTTATACTGCATCATTAGTAGCAGGGCACAAACGGACCATAAAAGATCCCAAATGCCTCTCATGAATAAAGTATGTGGACTGATTTGTGATTTTAAAGCTGCGTGAGACAAATTTTCTATATATCATTACATATTCTATATTTTACTTTTTGGATGATATTAAGAGAACGTTGTAGTCTTATTCCTTATCCAAATCCAACAAGAGCCACTGTTTGGTTTGTCTGATCTGGGTTCAACATGTAGAAGAGTACCTGCAGCATCTGTAGTTATAAAAGGCTACAAAAACATAATGAAAACACAGTTGTGCATAATATATTCCATTTCTGCCATGTTCTATGAATAGAGCCCCCTAAATCTGACACACTAGACCTTTAAAATCTTCACTATCCTCTCTATCTATCTACTGTATATAAATCCTCTGTCCTCTCTGCTTTGTTTTTGTGTAGCCATCTTGTTTACAGCCCCGTGCATACTTCCTAATATAATCTGCAGCAGATCAGAAAGAGGCTGACAGAGTTAAAGATAAGGCAGCAGAAACCGTGAGACAGTGAATGAGAGAGAAGTCAAGCGTACTCATTTAACCAGCTGACACTCAACACAGCTGAGTGCTATATAAGTTATAGTCTGGCCCCTGGAGGTATGTGCCTGTATGTATGCGTGTAGATGAGAGTGTATGCGTTTGTGACACTGAGGTCAACAGGTGTCACGTTTTATGTGACACGGATGTCGTGTGCTCATCAGTTATGGCAGTTGTTGTCTCAGAGTCCTTTCACTTGGCGAAAGATAGTTACCGGAAGTTGGTTTAATTAGTTGTAGACTGTAGGAATGCTACTCAATATGTGTTGACGGGCTTCATTTAAATACTGTCAGTTTTACTGACTTAGACTGTGACTCAGGTTAGACTGGGTTTCCATATTGCCATGAGGGGTTGAATTGTGATGTCTCAATTTGGTTTTGGATGATCATGTTGGGTGGTCCACCACTTACGACGGGCTGGACAGAAATATCTCATCAACTATTGGATAGGTTGGACATTTGTGGACCCTAGAGGATAAATCCCAATGACGTTGGTGAATCACAGACTTTTCCTATGCCTTTTTTAGTGAAATGTCTTGACAACTTATGGATGGATTGCCATGAAATCTGGTGCAGCTATCACTGGTCCCCAGAGGATGTTGTATGAATGCTTTGTACAAGTGCTTTGTAAGCCCAACCTCCATAACTGTAGTTTTCCCTGCCTTGGTACTGAATCGTCTGAAATCATCGTTTGTTTAATGCTGAAGCCTCGTTCAAACTTAACCCTTCATAAGTGGGTAAGTTCACAGAACTGTACTCTCATACAGTACTTTGACTCACACTTTGACTGTGGGTTGATCACACAGGCTTTGTGTCCCTGGGCTTCAGTTATTAGAACAACAGTAATCAAATCTACTGTTAAAAATCAGTTTGTGTTGGTGTAAATGCAGCCGATGAAAGATTCCCTCATCGCAGGGATTCGGGCTAAATCAGCCCCAGGAGTCCTGTAATCCAATGCGGTGCTATTCATTAGTGTTCAGCAGGGACCGGCTCACTTATCCCAACACTAACAACATAGAGCCAGATTCAGTGAATACTCCCTGCAGCGACTCCATCCCAAAAAACTCCCATCTAGGGCTGATGCTGCATGTATTTAAAGAAGAAATCTTTTTCAAACTAGTCACTGTTAGACTTGAAATCGATCAGTTTTAAATAGATCAAACACACGATCAAATACGTGCTCCAACTAGCTAGCTATATTTCTTTGCCCATATTTGATTGAAAGCAGTAACTTCATGCCGCCTCTCTCTGGATTGTTGAAAGGCATTCTAGGAAACATAAGAAAATTGGTAACTTAAGAAGTGCAATGGTCAAGGCCAAGTGGATACACCTAACAGTAAATGTCGACACTTCATCACAAAATAACTCCTGGAATGAGCAGAACGTGATGGATTGATGCAAGACGATCTAAGGGGACACCCTAGCCTGTTGGGAGAGTGAAAGCAGACAATTTCATGACCTTTGCCTTCGTGATTGATCTGGCGACACCCGTGGTTACCGTGATAACAGAAAGTGTGGCTTAATACCACAGCAGACATTCTTTGAGCAGCTATTTTGTCAGAGATACATTATGAGAACAACAGGGATATCTGCTCACAGCTCTTACTACCTCTTTTTCTCTGTCCAAAAAAATGCCAGACATGACCCAAAATCTAATTGGACTGCTTCACAATAAAAGCAGCCATGCCTTTTGTCAGTTGAATGCTTTAATGGGCAATCACACTGAGATGAGTTACTAGAAATGCATCTGGCATGTAATCGTCTGTTGTGCTGCGCATTGTCTTTTCCTTGTATTCTTTAGATGCACTTAAAAGTTGAAACGTTATCAACTTTCACTCATCAATGTCACACTTGGCCCAGGCAGTCAATAAAATCAAGAGGCAGGCTTGACTACTTTACCACTTCCTTCCTGTTTTTGATGCCTTTAGATGTGAAATGGTTGGACAGTGGCTAATGCAGCCAAGAGAGTTTCCTGTTAGTTATATTTGGTCACCCAGTTATGCAAGCAGCCATGCTCCACAATGCTCCCCAGCTGCTTTGCCTGATGCACTTTGCCCAGGTGTTTTTGAAGCAGACCCACATGTATTAATGGGTGTCTGGCTGACACACATCCTCATCTGGCTTTTCATGTGGTTTTCCCTTTTAAATGTGAACTAATAGCAGAGGACAGGTTGGTTTGCATTAGCATGAACTAATTACAGGTTTGGAGAGTGAACAGTAAACAGTGAGGCTGATACCATTAATATAACATGACAGACAACACAACGGTAACACTGAAGTACTAGCATGCATCATTTCCAGTGATTCCCTTGTGCAATTTGAAGGTGGGAAAGGTGGACTCTGCCAGTAATGTTAAATACTGTACAGTATATACAGAGAGGTAATTGCTGGATGTAAATTGTAAAAACAGATTTTATATTCAAAGAAAATCTCAAAGATGATAGCTTAAACAGCTGTACAGATGTAAATTATTGGAAATGTAAATAAAAGATTTCATTTTCCATTTTAGAAAATAAAATAATGTAACTTGAAGTAATCCCATTACCACCTCAGGAAGGTCAGCAATTATATTTTAGTGTAATTCACAATCTGGGTTTGCACCCTTGAACTACTCACTCTGCACTTTAATGAACATGTTTATAAGATCAAAAGTCCTCTGCTACGATTGGGAATTTTAACATCCTCCTGATTGACAAGTGAGAACTAATGATCTTCACTTCTGCATTGCCTCAACATTTTTTGGTCATATTACATGTTTATGAGCGGTGCTCTTTTAGTAAATGATCCTCAGTGACTGACACTTCAGTACGCGAGGAGCTTGTAGTTGGAGTATCAGGTGTCTGGCTGACACACATCCTCATCTGGCTTTTCATTTCGCTTCATTATTCTGCCCCACACTGACAGCCGTGCAGTTCTACTCACTCATGCCAACACACAGGACAGAGTTCAAATTGGGCTGAAGCACAGTTATATTACAAATTGGAGTGGAAATCAGAAATTCACTCCATTAGTTTCCATTTGGTTTTCACTTCCCGTGATACAGGTATTGAAAATGAGGTGTATAAATGTGTGACAATGAAGCAGAGCACTGTTGGAAAATGCATGTCTGTTGACCTTTCCTATATGAATAAAACACCATCCATAGAAAAGTCTTGTTACCGTAGTCCCATAACCCTTTAATGTCAGGTCTCTAGAGCCTCCTGGGAAATCCGATAAATCAGATAGAGTTCAGATGGGTGGAATAATACAGTGATTCAGCTGTGAGCTTCATGCATGGCCAGCCTGCAGCCATGAAGCCCCATCACTATCTGCTGTGCTCCTAAAGCTGAGCACCGGTGTCTTTTTGCTCCTGGCTGTTCACCTGTGCAGCACTGTCTCATCACCTCATTCCTCTTCTGCCTCCAGTGACTGACAGCTACTGTATCTCTGTGTCTCTTTAGCTCTTACAGTACCACCAACTCACCACTGCTTAGTGAAGTGTATGACCCGAAATGTCCATCAAAACCAAGTGGCTGCTATTACATCTCTCCAAAAACCATGTAACAGTGTTATCTTCTTGTGAAGCACATGTCAAAAAGCCACAGAAATAGTTCACAAATGGCAGTTAACTTTTCAAAGAAGAATACTCATAAAGAAGAAATATATAGAACAAAAATCAAAGATATACTCAAAATAGGAAAAAATAGCAAACATAAGATAATAGTAAATATAATTAAAACAGTAAAAAGTAATTGAGTAATTAAACAGTGCTACATGAAGTCATGCTGGTGTTAAAGAGTGTGACAGCTGTTGGAATGAAGGACCTGTGGTAGTTCTCCTTCTTACATGGTGGGAGTAGCAGTGTTCATGATGGATGTCAGCTTTGCAGTGCACAGAATCATGTTTATTTTAGTGCACTGTGAGGCATTTATGGGTTTATTACAAACAGTAGAGAGAGATGATAAGAAATTGACCCAGTCTGGAAACTTGAACCCAGGATGTTACAGCTCATGTCAGCATCTTAAGTGCTACAGGAGCAACCTGGCAGCCGTACTTTTGATTAATTTTTCTCTGTTACATAAAGTTCTTGCAGTTGCAGAATTAATACCAGGTCTTGAACTATTAGAGGACCTGAAGGTTATCTATGAATTAGAGCTTTGCCATTGTATTGTACTTAGCTTGAGCAGCTTAGAGCACTATATATATATAAAAAAAAGCCACCTTCATATTCTCATGTTCCTCCTTCAGCCGCCTTTATGTATTTTCATTGAATTAAGCTGCTCAGAGGTATAATCCATCACTGCAGAAAAACTGACTTGGCCAGCTCTTCCATGTGAGTGCAGCCTCACTTAGATGTCTCATAGTCACATCGAGATCAGCTTGGCTCACCTGAATAAAGGGCGACTGTCGGTCCATCTGCTTTTGTGCCTTTTGCTTTCATAAATCTGGACAGGGCAAATCAAGTGAGGCCACGAGACACTGACCACATGGGGAGAAAATACGTTTGACATACATTTATTATGGATCTCAAAATGTGTTTGGTACATTTGAAGACATCTCAAATGCATTTTTAATGCAGTTCCACGCTCTGATGATCGAGTTCTCATGCACATTACATTCTAAATCCATTTTCAGTCCTTCAGTTTTCCTATTTTAAGTCAGAATATTCCAAATACTTTCCCTTTGCAAATGGAAATTCTGTCTAATAAGCTGCCAGAAACCACATTGAAACAACAAGTGATCCTTGGGGTGTATTGTGTGAAAATGTGTGTGTGCGTGTGTGTGTGTGTGTGTGTGTGTGTGTGTGGGGGGAATGCCAAGGGCAAATTAGATTAAAATCCCTCAGTGTGATGTTAATGAACCATTATTGGCGCTACAACCCCACAGTCGTCTCTATTCTTCACTCTTTCCTTTTTGCTTGCTTTCATTCGTTTCTCTCGTCAGTCTCTCCTCCTGTGCGCTAACATGAATAAAATTATTTAATACATTGCATTTATAGATGCCGGTCTGAATGACGCTGGGAAACAAGGCTGTAAATAAACTCCTATGTTTATTGTTATTTTCAGGGACGTTCTGGAGACCTTTAGGCATTTTCTTGTGATTTTTCTTCTGTCTATATCTAAGTCTTTCTGTTTTTTGTCTCATCACATTTTCTTTTTGTGAAAAGTTTCTTCTCTTTGCTCTTTCTTCAGTCCTTCTCTCTTTTCACCATCCACTTATATTACACAGACATGAAAGATGATCGCAAGCTGCATGTGCTCAGGTCAGTCTGCTCAGCCCATAATTGTCTACACTGTATAATATATTGGTCCAGTATTTGTCATTTCTTTCAGTGCAGTGTGGCACAATGTAGGACTCTGATCACGTGTTCCAGACTCAATCTTATCATTTCTCATTTGTAGTACTTATATATTCCACTTCATTTCATATTTTTTTCTTTCTTTTTTCTTTTAAGGACTATTACCTTATTCCCAAGGTCAAGAATCAGCTTCATCTAACGGTGAAGAAGCATCACAAAGAAAGCTGTGATTATATGTACTCATAATTCATTTTAAGGTTTAAGAATTGAGTCCCTGCTTAGACTTTTAAAGACCTTTTTGATTCTCAGGTAGTCTGTTTTTAGCTCTTCATCCAGCCAGTCGGCACGGACCCCCAAAAGCAGAAATGAAAGAAAAGATTTTTTTACTTTTAGCATCAGTCTCCGTGGGGAAAGAAGCAAGAGTGAGTTAAAAAAGTGTACAACATGAAATCCCCTCGTGGCTGCATCAGTATCATCAGGGTTAGTTGAATATTCATTGATACAGAGGATTTTATAGATGATACACAAGAGATGGACACAATTGATAAAACTATATGAACAAGTGCATGCTGTCCCAGTGTTTTAATCCGGCTGCTGTACACAGTAAACAATAGGATTATACAGTGTTCATCTGTGCCACATGGACAGACCTAATGTAGTGGTTATGGTGGTATTTGCTCATGACCTAAATCTGATTCGACACGGCTTTCATCTTCCTGGAAAAGAGGTTTTTGGTTTTCTCAGTGCGCAGTGAAAGATCAAAAAATAAATGTATTGTTTTACTTTTTATTTATTCATGTGTTTGTGTTCTATGATGAGTTTTGATATTGTAATCTGTATCTGTAATACGTGGTAGTCTGTGTCTGTCTGATAATGTAATCCTCTCTATATAGAGGGTAGCTCAGCAACAGGCTTCGTCACATTGTGCGATGTGTTGTTTGTCTAAGTGCCTGGCTGCACAAGTTTTGATCATATGAATGTGATTGTGTCGTAAGTGCTGCTGTCAATACCCGTGCTAGGCCCCTGATGGGCTGCTAAAACATTTTTAGTATGTGTCAGCTTAACGGAAGTGAAATCTTGGTAGAGTGTGTTAATGTTGCGATTTTTGTACTTTCCCACCAGCAACACTTAATAATGTTACTGACATTATCCATCTGACATGAGTTCACTGTTCTGCTACAAATTAAATGTTTAGAACAGTGGTTTTAAAAGTCAGAGCCTGCCCTCACACAAAGGCTGGACAAAGTTGCCTCCTACCTCCTGTACTTGACTTGACTGAAGTTTTGCTCAATTTCTGGATGCCTGTGGGATCATTACTATCCTGTTAAATCCCACTCAACATTTGAGCCAAGAAAGCCTAATATTGCTGTTTGACATAACTTCAGATCACATTTAGGCTGCTCTGTGTGGACTGTTTTTATACGTCATTCATTTAGAATGAAAGACTGTGAAGAGCTGCTTTTCACTTTGAAAATCCCTGAATAGGAAAATATACTGGCGCAGTGTTTAGGCAGCTATGTCACATACACCAGGTGTATGGTTTAATATACAGATATCATGGATTTGCTGTTATCAGTTAATATGTTGACCATTAAAAAGAGAACTGACTCATTCCTGTTAGCATGAGCAGGAAGAGTGGAACAGAGAGAGAGACATGGATATAAACAGAAAGAGAGGCTTCAGTAGAAATAGCATGTGTAAGAGAGAGAAGTGCATTTTTGTGTGTTTGCGCGCGCGTGTTATTCAGTGTCCTCAGATGTCACGGGGCAAGAGAGGACGGCTCGAGAGGGACACAGAGCTATTAGTGAAGGTACAGGTAGTATGAACATCAGTTAGGCAAGGAGCACTCACACAGATACACACACTGAATCCTCCAGCTGTGACTTCATACATCATTGTCTCCTCTGCTGTCCCTGAGTGAAAATTACTACTATGAAATAGATAGCTGTGTCTGCGTGTGTGTGTGTGTGTTGATAAAACTGATGTTAATGGCGATGCAGTTCCCTCCTGCACCCTGTAAAGTGGTCCACTGTATAGTGATAACCAATGATATTTGGTGCCCTGTGTGTCTATTAGTGAGACCAAAGGTTAGTGTTCTGCCGTTGCTTCAACTCGGGCACCTGTGCGTGTGCTGCATCATTTTCCGCCTGTGAAAAAAATGCTTATAGGTGCTGTGTGGCTGTAGAGGGAATCAAGTCACTTCATGTGCAGCAGCAGCTGAAAGAATGGCCAGAATGGTCCAATTAAAATCAAACCGGGTAAGATGGCAGCCTGTTGTCAGTGTTGCTGTTCTTATCCAGGCTATCTCAAGATTGGCTCTTAGCACAGAAAACTTGGTGACATCACATATTTGGCACAGCGTTGGGACATTTTCCTCTCTTATTGAATGAAGTCTATTTCCAGGCAGGCTGCGAAGTTATGAAATGCATCCCGTGAATGACACTCATCGTGAGGCAAAGTTATACAGCAGCTAGTTTGCGGTTTCACCTGTCAGTCTGTACATTTGTGTGTGTTTTTTCAAATGCAAAGTGACACTAATAGCCTTTCTCTCCTTCTCTTTGCTGTAGTTGTGGCAGCAGAGCCGCTGGTCCGAGGCCTGAGGAAACTCCCAGAAGATATCGACTGGTCGTACTCAGGTCAGTATGAGCCCTTTCTGTTTAAGGAGAAAGATTTTTGACTGTCGTGTGTGTGCGGCAGGAGCGGTCTACCACAAAGATGACAGAGATTCACAGTGATTTGAGGAGTTTTCTATCTATTGTGGGTCACATAGTGCATCTTACAGGTATTCATACATATTTTATATGTATTATATTTTCTACATCAATAATAAGGGAGCAATACAACACAAGTGTAATAACCACAGGAGCTGTTTCTGAGTTCTTAAACGACTTGATTGTTCAAACATAAGTCATTGACAGGATGTTACCCTTGGAAAGCCCCAGACATCGGGTTGCCCTCTGCTTGTCTCTGCTTGTCTCTGCTTGTCACATCACACACGCACACAGACACGGTCAGTGTGAACAGTCTTTATATCACATGAATTGAAGGAATTATCTGTCAACATCTCCCATGAGAGAGCCTTGAACTGCCTCCGACCATATGGTTGGATGACATCAGCTAACTCAGCACAAAGCCCCCGCTGGACTAAGCTGTGGTCCAACAGAAACAAAGAGTGGACACAGACAGACAGTAATGGTCCCAGAGGGAGAGATTAGCCTCTTTATGGTCTGTGGGGGGGATCAGGAGGAACGATCAGGCTAAACAGGTCAACAGTGGGCTAAATACAGACTATTAAACTTATTAACCTGCACCCCAAGTGGCCCCCTGCCGATAATTGACACATGTCATCTGAAGCTGATACTACTGTATGAGGCAGGCAGAAGAAGCCTTGTCTATAATAGTGCCTCTTCTATGAGGTCATTAATTGACCAACCATCTTGAATTTCTAGCATGACTGCAAATTAGACCAGCAGCTTATCAGCTGAGAAGTTGCTGATTTGTTCACTTGTAGCTTGAGCACAATCATTAGTCGATTAATCACCATCATCATCACCAGCTAATTTGATAATTTATTAATGCTTTCGTGAAGAACAACTATGGATACAATGGGATGGACTTTTTTTCTTAATGCTGTGAAAAAGAAAGGTACCTCTGTGGTTTATGTTAATGGGTTAATGTCTGTGTTTTTGACTTATCGACCAATCACAGACAGAGTTGGGCAGGTCTTTATGGGGAAAGAAACGGTGAAAAGAAATTGGTCTGAAAACTCCTTGCGCAGTAGAATAACATGAGAAACTGCGGTGACCACAGTAATGACCTTAACTCTGTGGTTAGCATCACATGAGACAGCCCTAAAAAAAAAAATCAATTGATCGAGAAAATGATTGACAGATTAATCAATAATGAAAATGATTGTGAGTTGCAGCCCAGCTTGTAGCCGGAACAGCCACATGTTGAAGAAAACCAAATATATTTACTGATAAAGGACTCGAGTAATTGCAGGAAAAGCACAAAAAAACATTATTGATCTTACTCATCATAAAGAGAACTACTTTTTTTTTCTGGCTTGACTATTTTTTAAAAGTAAGTATTGAAGGCTTGTAGCAACATTTTGAGCAGCCCAGTAACGAGAAGGGAGTTGGCAGTGCTGTTCTCCGGTATGCTCGATCCAGCGTTTGAAGCCCTGCCGCAGGTACTTAAAAGTGAAAAGCTTACCGTTGCACAGACACACAGTTAAGTCACAGTCTGTCACTCAAAAACGTGAAACTGTGTTCAAGAGCCAGAATGAAAAAAAAGGTAAGAATTTAATTTACCAGAAAGTGTGTGAAGATTCTTCTTTAGTCTGTAAACTTTAAGGCATCAAAAAAAAAACATCCACTAAAACCATGACACAATCTGACACAGGCCAAAGACTACAGCTCTACACAGTAGATGAATAATCACCATACATACTGCACCATTATTTCTTATGCAACTGACAAGAAATACTGTACATGCTTTCTTAGCTGGTGGCTCCCAACAACTGAACAACACTTTCACATTTATGGTATTAAATAAATATGAAACACAGAATCAAATTATTGCAACATGACCAATTTGTTGAGCTACAACAAATGAAACTACATGAACTTATTCTTTACTTCTACTACAGTGTTAAATATGAAACCTGCAGATGAGCCATGTTGTAATGGACTTGTATTAATGCAGTGATTCAAGGCAGATTCATTCACACGCAACAGTACAGCTGTGAGATTTTGTCTCTTCTCATATCAGTCAAAGCAGCATGAATATCAATAGATTCACATGTATTTTCATCTTGAAGATTGTTTTCTTCCTGTCTGTCAAATCTTCACAATCAATTCACGGGCACATACACCCTGTTCAACAAAGTGTAATAGGTTTTTTTGTGTGATACACTGAAATGGACATGACGGACGAAAAGCCTGTCTGCAGTCGAAATGAAGTGGAAACGCCTTTTCTCTTCTGTCCGTGTCTTCTTTTTCTAACTTCAATTTCTTTCTATCTTTCTTTCTTTCTTTCTTTTTCTTTCTTTCTTTCTTTTTCTTTCTTTCAGTTTTCTCTCTGTTGGGTTTAGAAGTTCATCATCACAACTGAATTCAACTCAGTGGCAGTTCATTTGGATTCATTGAAACTGTAGCCATTCCTACATCATGTACGTGTGTGTGTGTGTGTGTGTGTGTGTCCACAATCTTGTTTTTCTGAGCAGCTCTATTTCTTGCATTGTGCTGTGCACTGAGCTGTGAGTAAAAGCATTAACATGTGAAAGAAACGCACTTCATTGTGAGGCACTGTGCACAGCTTTTTGGTTGGGTCAGAAGTGGGGGGGCGAAGGAAAATAAAGGGAAATAATAGAAAGAGGGGGTCAGGAGAGTGAGAGAGTGAGTGGTGGAGAGAAAGAGAGTTGAAAAAGAAGAGCTCAACTGAAAGGAAGAGAGAGGCAGGAGAGGAAAGTTTAAAATTAGGCTACATCAAAATCACAATACACTTTTTCAAAGTGGTTGCGTCAAACAAACTATGGTTGTTTGATTTGATTTTTATCAAGAGGTTTACATTTTAAAGTTACTAACAGTTACATACAGAGGGTTTGTTTTGTAAAATTAGGACTCTCCACAACAAGTCAGTTAGTTTTGTGTTCTGTCATCAATGCTGGACTAACAAATACTAGTTTTAAATTATGAGTGTTAAAGTCAAAATGAGCGAAGATTCAGGACATCAAGTCATCGAGTCAAATTGCTTGCAAAGTGCAGCTAAAAAAGAAAATCAGAGAAATGCAAAATGATCTTAGGCGTAAGCTAACAAAGACAGATTGACGTATTTGTTAATATAAACAGCACTGTCCTTCAACATGTCTTACAGGAATTATAATGTGAATGCTGGAGCAGATTTATGACCAAAAAAAACACAAAATATTTTCCCTGTTTCTTCTCTTACTTTTTAAATTCACAAATGTCTGTTCATATTCAGTTACAGGACATCCAACCTCCTCTCAGATCAGTTGGTCTCATGTTCTGGAAGTGCAAGTTTATTTCCACAATGTAAAAAAAACCCAATTTAATCCCTTGTACACTATGAAGACCTAATCTAGAAGTGTTGGCCTTTTGCGTCTCTATAACTGTATGGTGTGTGTTAATTGAATTCTGTTGTCCACTTGGGGGCAGTTTAACAAAATGCACGTTGTCACCTTATAAAGTTATGTTAAGTTTGCTAGCTCATTGAGCAGTCCAGTATTCACTTTCCTTTAACCTCTGTTTTGTTTTCTACCATCTCCTGAGAGGAATATCTCTCTCTGTAGCTGCTAAATTATGCACAATGTTCACTAGCTAGTTGTTAACTTTGTCTGTTTACTGTTTGGTGATGGGCAGGTAGCACACAGTGGGTTTATCTGACAACAGCTGCATGCTACACTACAAATAAGAGACATCCAAAACAGTAAAGTTGTATGCTGTAAAACCAAAACAATGAGCTGAAAGGCACTAAAATGAGTAACTATTAATATGAAAAAAATGCATTGGAGCAGCTTATTTGAAGCATTTTTTAGTATGTTAACTTTTGATGCAGATTTTAAATCATACAATATCAGAATGTTTCTACCTTTGGTCTTTAAGCTGATCTCAATAAAAATATTTGTAGCATGGCAGAACGTATTTAAAAGTGTTCAAATTAAGCCTGGAGGTACACTGTGCACCGTACTGTTTGTGTGTGAAAGAATCCCTGCTTCTCCTCCTCCGTGTTGTTCTCATCATTCCTGTCTGCTTTGTCTCCAGGGGTTCCCTGGGATCCTTCTGCCTGGAAGACACCCCCAGGGCCCCATATGTTATGTGTGTACGTGTGCATGTGTTTGTGTTTGTGTATAATTGTGCACTCTGATAATCCAGAGTTTCCTCCTACAGGCAAATGCAATGGGTCGCAATACATTTTTCAAAGAATACACAACAAAACTACAAGTCCTTATAGGAATACCATAGTGATATTACACTGCTGCTACTTTTTTAATTGTATTGAAACTGCATTTAAAGCCATTTCCAACGAGTTAGTTGCCACAGAACAACATAAATAAGAACAGAAGATACAGTTAGATGAGACTAAACTTAATTGTTTCCTATCATTAAAGCAGCAACATTAAGAGGAACAAAAATAATGTTATAAAATCAAAATATTGAATTCATTACTGATTTGGTTGAGTACTTTTTGTCCGTCATCTTTTTTTTACTTCTGTATCTGCCTCATCCTGTCGTCTCCCTCTCCAACTAAGTCTTTCTCAGGGGCGATGCAGGCTTCAGTATTCCCCTGGTGCTTTTTCTGGGGGACATTCACATCCTCTTGCAGATTTTTAATATGAATACTAATGCCCGTCCATGTAAGTTCATACAATTCTGTGCTTAAACAATTTCTTTATGTTCTAAATTAGGAGAAGTAGACTGTGGCAGACACAAAGGGCTTTATATGTTCACATTTAGAATCAGATCACACTCTTGGTTAAATACTGCAGTAGTTTCCAAGAAAACACCATGTATCTGCCCTTCATTAGTACAGCAGAACCATTAGGATTAGACAGCATGAGGTGACTGCTCCATCTAACCAAACCCCAGAAGAATTCTCCATGCAAAATTTACGCTAATCGTGGCGATGTCAAATGGTAATTTTGGATCAGTATGCAGGTGTGAATAGTTTAAACTCATCTTCCATTCGTTCAGTGGTATGTAAACATTACATGTAACTGTCACCAGGGTTTTTAAAAATGAAGGGAAGGTAACATCAAAAGATCTCTTTCTAAGATACTGTAGCTGCAGTTTTCCCTCTAGGGTTGAACTCGGGTTATCGTACCTTGAAAATCTCATCCTGTTGCAACCCTACTCATCATATTGTACTGCAGTGTGCAGTGTTTCTGTGTCTGATAAGGCTTCAAACTAATGTTCTGGCCTTTCTGTATCATAGTTTAGTTTCTCATCAGTACCTGACACAATGCTGTTTTCAATATGAAGAGCCGATAAAGTCTGTTTGTCATCTACATGATGAAAAGACCGACACTGTCTTTGTATCTATGGTAACAAGCTTTGTAAGATGTATGTTCTATGCAGTATGAGATGTAATTACAGGTGATTAGCATAATCCTGCCAGTGAGAAAGTAAAAGCATTTTAGAGATGTGACTAAACCTGCCAGGCTTGGCACAGAATCAGACAAAAAGAGCACATTTATAGCTGTGCTTATCAATATTTTACATTAACAACAGATCAAATTACTTTAATCTGAAAGGTGTTGCTTGTAGTGACAAACACTAAAAAAAGAAATATCACCTGACCCTGCAGTTCCATTTATTTGGTTCCACTGCCTTCGACTTTACTATTAGGTTGACTCCCACCTCTCAAATCCACTGTGGTTCGAGCCATAGCACTCTCTGATGCTATCTACCCAGCAGACAGACAAAAATAGTGACCAGCCAGTGAACATTGTTGCTTTAGCAGCTAAAGAACCAGATATTGGGGTGGTGTTTAGAGTTAGAGCAGCCACCCAGGGTTCGATTCCAACCTGTGGCCCTTTGCAGCATGTCGTCCCCCTCTCTCATTCCCCGCCTTCCTGTCACTCTTCAGCTATCTCTGTCAAATGAAGCTTGACTTGCATTCATCAGGTGTCCAGAAACCTGACTCCAAACAAATGCTAACATCACGTCGTATCTTCTAGATGTGCAAACAAGAAGCTGTTTGCTGACGTGATGTTTACCAACCCCACAACATCAGTGTAGTCATTTGAAAGCCATATATCAGCCTTCATTCTTCTTCATTCTGTTATCTTTATTCTGCGGTAGGTATGATTACATAATTATTGTCGAATGCATCCCTAGTTCTCTGTTAGAGGCTCTTAGCCTGAGTTGAGTGTAATCCTTGTAAATAGACATCAACATGCCTTTGTTGATTTTATTATCACAATTTTAATGAGAAGGTTTTAGTCCCGTGAGGGTCTAAAAGCTGTTGCAGATGCTTTCCCACTGACAAAAGAAGAACGCTGGAGCTTTGATCCTCGAGTGTCTCTCAACCAGGAAGCTGTTTTCTCCTTCTCTCATCTCATGTGTGTGTTGTGTCTTTTTTTTCGTATACATGTGTGTGTGTTCACCACCCACTATGTTCTCAACCGCTCTCTTAGTCACCAAATACTTTAGGCTGGCGTCTCTTCTGCTCCAGTTGTCGCTCAGCCAATGTGGCTGCTCCTGGAGCCTTGTGGGAGACATGAGGTAATGATGCAGAGGTGTATATGTGTGCTCCTTTATTCACACAACACACACCCTCTGCCCACCATTTTCTTTTCTTGCTCCTTGCTTGTGCCAGTATGTGGCCGGGCTAATGAGTTCACACGGCCATGACAGGCAACCATGAACTGAGATGACCTCATTATCCAAAAATTATAGCCGCAGAGCACGGTCATGTTAGCCAACCTGGTCAGTCTATTTCTCTTCTATGACAATCACAGGTGGGCAGATTGAGCTATAAGATGCAGAAACATTTAATTATAGGCAGGAGTAATCTCATTGGTTCAGGTAAACATCAGTGGGCGGAGCCAAAAGAGGCATACTTCTTTTGTTGAAGTTTTGTGCTGCTTTATTTTTGAGTTGCCTTCGCTGTATACGACGAGATAAACAGTAAATCAGTTCAGAGATTCAGTCTGCCATTGTTTAATATTTAAACTCCACACAGAGAGTCTTCTCTCGATCGTCTCTCGCTCCAGAGACTTTTTTTATATTCACACGTCTAGACGGAGCAGAGATCACATGAAGAGCATGCGGGGACTCTGATTCATACCCCGAGTCTTTTTTTTTTCTTCTTTTTGAATAATCTGACAGGTCTGATTGTCAGATACGCCGGCTGCTGATGTGTGTGACAGTCCATCATTAACATAGTAGATCTCGCTGGATGTGTGTGTGTGTGTGTGTGTGTAGTCCTTTCTCTGCCATTCATAATAGATTCATTTAGTAGCTTAGATCTTCGTCAGCCTCTGGCGCGCTCTTTTATATCAGTCAGTCTGTGTGCATGCGTGTGTGTGTGGGTGGGTGTGTGTGTGTGCGCGCGCCCATGAATACATTCATAGACATTGATTCTGCAGAATAGAAATGACTCCTATCTCACAAAGGAACAATTCTTATTTTTCTGCTCAGACTTCTGCTGTGTTATAATCGAAGAGTCTTTCTGCAAACTGAGAAACTGATTGAAACACGACACCAGCTCAGACACTAACACTTTCTCTCTAATGGTAAATCTACCATTGAATATTGAGTTTTTTGGATGATTTGTTTTTAGTGCTAAGCAACAAACTGTATCTCACATGACTGAAAATGTTGGTGTTTTTCCAAAAACTAATATTTCTCATTAGCCTCGTGGCCTCCTAACCTCCCCTTTTCATTTAAAAGTGATTTTTTGTACTGTACCATCATCTGCAGTCACCAGAATCCCCGGGGGCTTTAGCAACAAACTGAACAAACTAAACTGCATGTTTGCTGTTGGCCATCACTATTAGCTATGTGAGATGTTATGTGCAATTTTCTTTTACAATATTTCGGTGGCCAAACTTCTTTTGCTCGGCAACACATATTAAGGAATCAGAGGGGAAACTTGATAATATGCGGGTCGTTGCAGTCCCTTTTAAAACACAGAATACTACAGGCTGCTAACAACATTAGTGATTGCTCCGTTCAGTTAGTGTGTACCAGTAACCATACCACCGAGCCAGCAGGCATAATACCAGAGCCCTGTGACTGGGACAACTAAATGGCATGCAGCTTCTATGAAGATAATTAATTCCACATTTATGTGTAATGTCTGCTCTGAAAAAGGTTTATTATTGAAGCTGAATACTGAATAATAATTCAACTAATTAGTTCTGTAATGATGATTGTCAGTGTATTAATTAGCAGACATTTGTTGGTTCCAGCTTCTCAGATATGGGTTGATTCGGTCCTATGCCCTTTTTTATGTCATTAAAGTGAGTATGTTTGAGTTTGGACTGTAGATTGGGCATTTCTGTGATTGTATGTGTTAATCGGTTAATTTAAAGATAATCAACAATTTATAAATCATGCAAATAATCAGTAGTTGTAGTTCAAACCTTTTAGGAACGAGACCGTGGCATTGAATGCATGAGAAGAGGTTAAATGATTCAACTGCATGTGGTTTATCCTGCCGACCAGACAATGATGCAAATTCAAAAACACTGTGGGTTAAACTAAACCAGCAGCCGGCTCTCTGCTTTTAATATTCATATTCATAAGAAATTCAGCTATTTTTGCCAGCAGTGATGCAAACAGGAGCAGACAGTCCCCAGAAAAGTCAAGCCCTACATTATTCAATTTAATAATCCTGCATGTTTTCTGAACTGTTAGCTCGCTCAGCAGTGCAGAACCTTCTCACAGAGGGTGAAATCAGCTCTGTGTGTGTGTGTGTGTGTGTGTGTGTGTGTGTGTGTGTGTTTGTTTGTGCCATCCAAAGGAGCTTAATTGGTGTAAGCGTAGGCAGGAAGAGGGAGACAGAACACGCACATGTGCCGACGTGCACTTCTTTGTATATCTACATGAAACACACCTCTGTACGGTGCATCAGTGTGTGTGTGTGTGTGTGTGTGTGTGTGTGTGTGTGTGTGTGTACACAGAAAAACACTTTCACTCTCCCCCTTTTTCCTCTTTTCTGTCCTCTCTGTCTTCCTCGGTCCTCCCCCTCTCATCCCCTACAGCTATTCTTTTTTTGTCTCTCCCATTTGGCTCTTGTATCTTCTCTTTGGTCTTTTCTTCTTCACCTCCTCCCTGCTCCTCTTTGCACTCTTACTTTTGTGTCCTCGGCAGCCTCTCCACTTTGTCCTCTACGCTCCTCTCTCGTCTCACGTCTCTCAAAAAGAGGAGCAGGAGGCACATCAGGTGTAAATGGTTTCTGCCTTGACCACTTTAACAGCTGACTGCTCTTTGAGCTGCTGCAGAGGACAAAGTTTCTTGACAAAGTTTCCGGACATCTTTACTTGTCTTTTAGTTCCAGCTTCTGTTCATCAGAGATACGAAATGTAATTTACATATTTAATTGTCTAAATTTGACTCCTTGACTGAAAGCGAGTGGGTGTGCGTGCATGTGTGTGTTTATGGATTCAAATGAACACAAGAAAGTCTAGCTTTGGGGGATTTTTTTATTCCTTTCTCCAACCTGTCAGCTACTTGTTGCCATGGCAGCATTATATCAAAAGAGTAACTTGGTGTGTGTGTGTGTGTGTGTGTGTGTGTGTGTGTTTGTGTTTGTGTGTGCTTGTAACGCTGACAGATGCGGCTTCAGAGGCCAGATGTGGTCATTGACACACTGACAACCCCCTGTCATTTGCCCAGCACACAGACGGCACGAGCGCTTTCATACAAAATATAGGTCATGATGAAAATGTGGAGCTGACAGATGTTCAATAAAACATACAGAGATCAAATGTGATACTAAAATTACACTCCAAGAAACAAACAAACACACAGCTTTGGTAAAAACACACAGATGACACAAAAACGACCAAACGTGAGCATAATTCTGTTATGACTTTTAATTATAACATTCCCCTTCAGTCACCTCCAGACACTCCCAAAAGGATTGTTTGTTTAGCTCACACATGAAAAAACTGAAAAGCTTCTCTTTATTCTATGTAATTGAAAACAAATAGAATAATAAAAAATAAACCATGTGCATTACATTTTTGGTTAGTTCCACTTTGACTATATTTGAACATTCAAAGCACCCAAACATTTATGTATTGCACAACGATGGAACAACATTAACACACCATTGTTGTCTTATTCGCAACTCTTTCTCTGTTGTTGTTGCTGACCGGGAACTCGAATTGTTCCCAGGCAATCGATTTAAAGGACACAGGTTGGTCCTTTGCGCTCACCATAGTGTGATTGACTTGACAATCAGTTTGTTGCTAGTGCTGTATGGCTAAAAGTTTCCCTTATGAACTTTGGTTCCACATTACATGCATGAATCTACATACCACATGACACCAGGCTGTGACTTGATGGTTTGGCACAAACACACTCTTTTGCTCAGTTTGCGTTTGAAGACCTGCTCCTACTCCGCCATGGCTGAGTCACTCTCCTCCTGTGCTTGTCTAGTTCATAGTGCCGGTTAGCATCTTAGCTATGCCTGGAAGGGTATAACCAATCAGAGGCATACTCGGTCGCCAGGTTCTGAACGTGAGAAGAGAAGGTTGATGCCACTCTTATGTATCTGAAACCACAGCTAGCCTGGCCGACTACATTGTTCAAAAATACACCTAACAGCACCTCAAAAGCTCACTAACTAAACATATCACGTTTATTTAATTAATTGATTTACTCAGAAATAGTTACACTATGTAAGTCTCCTTCTAACCACCACTTGTTTTTACATTTAAGTGAGCAAGGCTAGCTGTTTCCTCCTAGCTTGGTTCCAGCCCACTAAATCTCAAAATGTCAAAGTACTGCGATAACACAGTCTTTGCTGTTCGAACGAAATAAAATGTTCAGTATCAGAATAAATTAAATAATAAAGTAAATAATTTAAATGGCTATAATGGTTGCAAGATGCAACATACATCCTGCAGGTGTGCTCTCTTTGTTTGACAGCATGCTGCAGTAAACATGGCGGTTCTACTCTTTCCTGTATTCTGGTCTGTTGTTTGAGTGAAGGATATTATATCAGACTTCTGTCGGTAGAATTTAATTCTAGACTGGGTGTAGTGTCATTTCATGGTTGTTATGTGACCTGTCTGTTGTTTGGGTTTCTGCGTTGCTCAGAAAAATAATCTCAACAACAATCCTCCTCATATCTTCTATAACAGGACTGTCCAAAGTGAGGTTTCATTTGGTCTGCCAGGTGATTCTAGTGAAAAACAATCACTCCAACTGTGTGAAGCCACAATATTACAGGAGGAAACAAAACAGCTATTACTCGTAGACACTGTATATTTGACTAGTTAACAACTGCTGTAAATAAAACACGACTGGATGTTGCTGAACTAGTGAACTTATTAAATCACAACCCTCAGTGTATTTCTTTTCATTTGTACATGCAGGTTCAACTGCAGCTGCCAAAGGCAGCAATACAACACAGATGAAATTGATTTAGTGGAACTTAGGTTAAACAAGATCTTTACCTCTTCCACACTCTCACGCACACACACACACACACACACACACACACACACACACACACACACACACATGCACAACCGACGCACACAACTGACACAACGAGGAATGTAAAGCCAATACCTGTTAAATCATGTGTGACCAGTTACAGTTAAACCGTCTGCTCTGACCTCATTAGACCCTTTGTCTGTACTGTGTACTGTAAAACAGACACACACACACACACACACACACACACACACACACACACACACACACACACACACACACACTGGATAAGCAGCGTCCAGTGATGTATTTTCATTATCTAGTAAGTGCTCTGCACAGATAAAGTAGAGCATTTTGACAACCACATTTTTAATAATATTGCTGAATAATGCATCCTAATCCTAATTACATATAATTTTTTTTTTTACATTCATACGTTACATTATTTGTCAGTGTTCTATGTTTATAACTAAAATATTAGTCAGCATAATAAATGCAGTTCGGATACTTGCCTGGAGGAAACGACTAAATGTTAAGAGCGGATGAATGCATGCACCGTGAATTAACACATTCACGCATGCAAAGACATGGAGCTGCTCATGCTTGCACACGAATATATACAGCAGTTCAGTGTGTTCGCAGGTAACTTGGACATGTGCATTAATATTTCAAACACACCACACACTGCATGCCAATAAAAGTGAAGGTACAGTACATATATATGCCAAGAAATAAAAAAGAATAAATAAAAGCTCACACACGTCATGTCAGTAGACGTAAACGCAGTTAGTGTGACATGCAGACACGCACTCATAAATAAAAAATCTTTTATCTCTCTGCTTTTTCTTTCATCCTGTTTTGATTGGGGATTTTGTGTTGCATGTTTGGCTGCAAATTTTGCCTGTCCTTACAGCGTTCATATTCTTTTACATTATTCATGTGAAAAGCCTTGTTAAAACACACAAATACACACCCACGCTGTATCAATACGTTTAAACAGACTTCGTGCTGTGCACTCTCACCCATAAATAAAAACGCAATTCACAGAATAATTGTACACAGAATACAAGATATGCACTCATGCATTAATAATAGCAGTGTGACCTGAGGCCAACCAGTAATATTTCATTTACAGTTTGACCATCTGGCCTTGTTAGAGCTACTCTACTCCACTGTCTGTAAACAAAAATACACATTACTAAACATGTCGTACAGATGAACATTTTAAGACGCTTAGATAACTGCTGGAGTCTCTGTGTGTTACCTTCAGAATTTTACAGTTTTACACCCTAAACACAGATAACTTCCAGATTTTCTGAGGACAACAGATGAAAAAAGACAAAGATTTTGTAAAAATGCTTGACATTTTCAGACCAGAAGTCCTTGAAGTCTCTTCATTTATCTGCCACTCTCTGTCATTTTCATGCAGGTACCCTGAACCAGCGCAACTGGGGTAAAAAATACCCGTCCTGTAACAGCGCCAGGCAATCTCCTCTGGATGTCGACGAGTTATTTACCCAAGTCAGGCTGCAGTACCAGAATCTGCAGCTCGAAGGCTGGGACAAACTGACAGCAGAGTCCAGCACCATCCACAACAATGGGAAGACTGGTATGTTGATCTTCTTCTTATATACCTCTCCTATTGGAGAATAAATCTTATCAGCCCAAAGCATAATTTGGCCACAATCTCAAAATCTTTTCCCCAAGATTTCTTCCAGTTCAATCCAAGGAAGTCATGTTTGCAATGTCAATCTGCAGGAAATCAAACAACAAGCTGTTTCTGTTGATGAGTGACATGTAGGCTTTTTCTTTTTCATCCCAGATAAGCACATATTAAAGCAGCAACCAGAGGAGGAAGAAGTGTGCAGTAGAATCAAACTATGGAAATGATTTTGACATTATTATGGTGCTGTAAAACACAACATCTTAATCCCTAGATGTGGAAAGAAGCTTAACTTTCCAGATGAAGAAAGAAAATGATTCACAACTCAAAGGTTAATGAGAGACAGAAGCAGTGAGGATTTAAAGGAGAAAGAGGGAAGGAGGGAGAGACCAAGTAATAACCGAGAGACGCGACCAGAGGGACAACAGTACCGAGAGATCATGTGGAGAGAGACGGAAGATCGATGTCAAGAGGCAGAGATGAAACTGAGCAACAGAAAAGAGGCAACAAAAGAGAGAGAGATGTAGAGAGATAGAAATGTGTACAGAGACTAGAGGGAGAAAGAGCCGGGGAGAGAAATGAGGACGACGTGAAGAGACAGTGAGAGGAAAGGCAGCGTGTGCAGTGATGTCTGGCCTGATAAACAAATGAAAGCTGCCTGAGCTATCATCTCCATCTTTTCAATACAGCCTACAGTGTGTATACGTTAATGGTCTTTAATTAATCTTTTATTCGCTGTAAAGTCGGTGAGGAAATTGCATATTAAAATAGATATTGCATAGCTGTCATGATGTCATCATAAAGAGAATATATGGCCTTCACAGTCTCACTAAACTGAATGTTGTGTCTTGTTATGAGTGAATTTATTTTAATAAGACACGGTTAAGTGGATTTGAGAAGATTGTATTGTCTTTTCATCACACAGTTTACATTAAAATGTTTTTTTAAAGATGCTTTCATCAATATTTAACAATTAACAATACATTTAATAATGGATGTGTCATGTGAAGAGTCACTTGTGGAATTATCGCAGAGAATAATCACTTGACTCTGCAGATCTCTTCACCTCTGTGAGGCGTTTTAGCATCTTTCAGCATTGTTTTTCTGGCCTCCGACTTTACTGTTCACTAGCAGCTAATGAAAGAAAACTAAAGAAAACTAATGTTGCTCTGTAGCTGCTGTGTGATGTGTGAATAAGCAACTATTCGTTAACAAGATCACCTTTATAAGGTAACAACAAGGTGATAATGTAAGCCTATTATCACTTCTTACTTCTATTATCACTCCCTCCTAAGTGGCAAAAAAATCAGTGTCAAGGGTCAGAATACATTTCTAACAGACCACAATATCCACCTTAGAGCCGCTGATGCCAATACTGATATTAGGAAGTTTTGGATTTTGATATATCGGCTGATATTCTTTATTTATATAAGTAAACATGCATTTCTTTGCAATGAGCGAATCCACAAACGTGGTTATCAAACACTCATGGCAAAGATAAGTAATGGAGTTTTACAATAAACTGTCCAAAATGACATCAGTGCACTGAAACTGTTAACTTCACAGAGAGTTTAATATTATAAATAACTATACATAAAAAAAACACAAACAGAACATAATAAGTAGATTTAAATTGTCCAAAGTAAATTTTTTTTGCATTGTCCTGTAAAAAGAAAAATTGTTTTTTCACATCATATCATTTCAATATATACACCGATACTGATGTATCTGTGAAAGGCTAATAAAGGCCTAGAGATATATCAGTTAGGCTTTAATCCACATGTAATGCATGAACACATTAACATATTCAACTTGTAGCAGCCAAAAAGTGTGGCTTTCACTGTGAAAAAACTACCGTCTTGCCAGTTGCTTAGAGCCAAAAGATCCAAATTTAGCCTGGAAGCCAAGCTGACCACAGCTGAGTATTGAGGACTGAAAGCCTTGTCAGCCTTGTTATGTTTCAAGTAAAGCCTTGACATAACATGATTAAGCCTGTTGATGGAAAAATTTGACTCTGACAGTCTGAATTTTTACTTTTTTTTTTACTATTTTTGCTCACAAGTGATCATTGGACAAACTGTTGTGTGTGTGTATTTTAGTGTTCATCAGTGTGGAAGGGGACTTCTTTGTGAGTGGAGGAGGGCTGAGCTCCAGGTTCCGTGTTGGTAGAATCGCGTTCCACTGGGGGCGCTGCAACGCAACGTCAGATGGGTCTGAACACAGCCTGAATGGGATGAAATACCCTCTGGAGGTACAGAAGTACACAGCGTCTGTACATGTGTCCATCATTTATTGTTCACACATTTGTCTGCCAGTGAAGCCTGAGCTCAGATAACCGACCTGTTTCCTGACTCTCGTTCAGATGCAGATCTACTGTTACGATCCAGATGACTTCCAAAGTCTGGACGATGCTATCAGGGAAGGAGGGAGGATCGCCGCCTTGGCTGTGCTCTTTGACGTAGGTCCAGCTGTTGATTTGTTCTCCAGAGTAAAGATTAATGATTCAAAGTAAAGTGATTAAAACAAATGTGTATTATTGCCTGTCTATGAAGCCCATGTTCTTTTCCACAGATCAGCCTGGAAGACAACGAGGACTTCAGTCGTGTTATAGATGCTGTCAACACTGTCAGCAGGTTTGGTAGGTCATCCCTACACACAGTACTACCTCTGAGTTATCACTGGGTAAAAATGAACATCTGTCCTCAACAAATAATGTATCTTGAGTTAAGTTGGTGACAGAATAAAAACAAATTTATAGAAGCTGATGATTTTCTGCCTACAAGACAAAAACATGATCATGTTGAGGAGAATATTTTTGTTTAAAGCAGAATAATGTTGACAAAAAGATGTTACCAACTATGACTGAAATCAGATCTAGTTAATGTTAGCAAATGATGAGTTTAAAGATAAATCAAGACATTTTACTAATTGATAGTAAATTAGACATTAGATTAAACTGAAACAGTGTAGTCCAATACATTAGTGTTCAAAATGAAAGTCCCATCAACAGAACTAGTAGCTAGAATTAAGCAAATTAATGGTGGATTTAACATAATTTTACCCAGCAAGTTTGAGTTAAAGCAGTGTAGTTTCAGTAAGTGAGAGAACGATCAAGTAAAAATAAAAAACCCTTTCTCTCCTAAATCATGAAATTCTAAAAGGCTCCTGATGATGCATATCAAGGACTTATTTACAGACTGTCACTTTAAACATGCTTGGTCCCAGGTGGTCTAACAGACTTGGACCAAACGTGCATTTGTTGTCACATTTTGTTACTGATGGAACTCTATTTTCACCAGGTAAGAGCGGGTCGATGGAAGCCTTCACCTTGCGGTCCTTGCTGCCTAATAACACAGATAAATATTACATCTACAACGGCTCACTGACTGCACCTCCCTGTTCTGAGGTGGTGGAATGGATCATCTTTAAACACACTGTGGCCATATCAGAAACACAGGTCAGTGGGTTCTATCACACACACACACACACACACACACACACACACACACACACACACACACACACACACACACACACGTCTGATGAAAGCCTGCAAGCTTTATGATGATGTTCAGATCTTCATATTAGACACATGCAGTCATAGTCATGTAGTTTTTCCAAATAACGAAAAACAGAGTTTATACTGTTATTTTTACTTATATAAAAACATCAACCTCCACTGGCTTTGAGTTTAGACAAGCTTCATTGCTGCCTGTAGTGTCTGGTCGTAGTTTGCGGCTGATTTCAGGTCAGCTGTCTTTGACATCTACGCACAAAATAAAAAACAAAATGTCACATTGAGGGGATGCAATGTGACAGCTTTAGTCAAAATGTGAACTTACAGAATGGAGTTTTTGTTGTGGCACGATGTGGTAAAAAAGAATTCCCATCATGCAGCGACAACACAAGCTGACACTGTTACGTTACTGCAGCGTTACTCCAGGCTGAAGACCTTTAAGGACATCTGAGGAGCGGCGACTTTGGATGAAACCATCTGTGTAATAACTATCAATTATGTAACAGAATAATGGAGAGGGAATGAAATCATGGAAGTGGTTGTGTGTATATTCTGTGTGCATATTTTTGCGTGTGTGTTAATCTGTGTTTGCATGATTGAAACAGAGGTGGCAAGGCATGACATCGGCACATTGCAAACCAAAAATAGAGCGGCGCTGTCTCTGCCTCCGCCTGGCACCGACACAAACCTCTTAAACAAACACACACTCGCAAACATCAGTGTTGGCAACTGTGCAGAAACGTGGAAGATGCAACAGACACATGTTTATTTTCTTTGTTTCAGTTGCTACTTTCTGTCCGTTTACCCATCCTCTCCCTTCTCTCTGTCTGTCTCTCTCTGTACTCAGTTGGAGGTGTTTTGTGAGGTGATGACGATGGAGCAGGCCGGATACGTGATGCTGACGGATTACCTGCAGAACAACTTCAGGGAGCAGCAGCAGCAGTTCATGGGTCAGGTGTATGCCTCGTACACCGGAGTGGAAGACGTGCTCACACCCAGTACGTCATCAAACACACAGACAAGAAGTTTATTCTTTAAGTTCATTTCATTTCCCATTCTGTCACTTCACTTTCATGTTAACTCTTCTAACCAGAGGAAAACACACTGTATATAGACTGTATATAGATAGCAAAGACAGATGCCTGTTTTATTTGCTAAAGTCACAGACTAAGTTTAAACCTATGATGTAGTGGTGACATGGCATCTTAGGGAAATGAGCCAAAAGGTTCTTGGTACGTTGTCACAATTCTATGTTGAGTGTAACTTGTGTTAAAGTGGTATTTAGGTAGTATTATCAAAGGCTGGTGACCAGTAACAATAGGAACATGATTCATGAAGTCTTTTTACACTCACCCCAAACCAAGAGATCTGTCCTCTTCAACCAACAACAAGAAAACATTTCACACTGAAGAGTCTCTTAAGAGCAATATTTCACCATGATAAATACTCCAATAGTTACTTTATTTGTGTTAAGAATGATGTTTTTTATGGAGTTAAATGGAATGTAAATGTTAAAAAAAAAAAAAAAAACATAAATGAAAGAAATATGAGCAGGGGAGGAATATGATTCATTGTTGTTGATTCATTGTTTTTGTCATTTTTGACAGAAAAATAATCAGCAAATGTTTCTGTGGTTCAAACGACTCAAATGAGAGACTTTTCTTCTCTGTTAAATCCTTCTTAACTGAAAGTCTTTGGGTTTAGATAAAAGAACTGATTTGCATCGTTTGACCCTTTTGCTGCCTTTATGTGTCTTTTTTCACTTCAGCTCTCAGTTCTTAGTTTTGTTGTCATTTCAGTCTTCTCGTTCTCTGCATGAGCCTGTTTTAACATGGGAGTGGGCTCAGTGCCCACAGGCCATCCAACAATTTGCTAGGCAGAGAACTGAGAACTGTGCTACGACTGCAGCTTTGGTTGCTTCTTTCATTTTTTTTTTGCTGCGTTTGGGTTCACATTTCTGGTTTACACATTTGCAAAATATGTAAACAACATGTACATGTACCATCACCTGCCTGCTCAAATTGAGTTTTAGATCATATAGAAGACAGGAAGTGAGTTTGCACAGGCAGAGATCTCTCCAGTCAAGTGTTGAGACACTGGTATAGATCAACAGCACTATTTAGTCCCAGCAGAGACAGCATGTTATGATTTTGTACTCTAAATAATTCTTCCTTATCAGGCTTTAAAGACTTCAACCCAGAGTCTCCACTTCTCCAAAGCTCTAAATCTTTGCACTTGCCTAATTTATACCACAGTTTGGGCAGCATGGTGGAGAAAATTGAAATCCCTCTTCAGGGATCAATATGAATATTACATCATTAGTCTTATTTTTTGCCATGACTGAAAAATATTGCTCAACGTCTGCTTCCTCTGTAGCTGTAACGCTGTCCTCCAAGGTCAGCCTAGTCATGATCATCAAAAGATATAATTCACAACGCTCTCCATCTTTATAAAGTCGACCCTCAAGTAAAGTGGGTCTTTTGGGTTGCCAGGGAGCTCGACTTTGTAGTTCAGCGCCCCTGCTCCTCTCAGCACAGGCAATTTATTTTGCAGCTCTTTTTGAAATTGAAATAAAGTATTCAGAAATTCAGAAAAGGGTCTTTTTGCCTGTAATAAATTCATGAAACCATGCAGAAACACACACACGCATACACCTCCCACTCATTGCCACGCTCACCTCCTGAGCTTGGCTTTTTAAAATGTATTCCTGTTTTCTTCCGTTTTCTGTACAGTTACCTTCAGCAATACTAAACTTAATGTGAGAATTTGCACTGTTCTGTGCATCTTTAGATGTCCAGTTGTACCTCGTCCTTTCATGTTTTTTCATCTCTTTCTTTCAAGTTTTCTATTGAGATTTCTGCTTCATCCACATTTTACATTTTACATCTTACCCTCTCTTTTTCTCTCTGTCATTTTTAGCCTGCAGCTCGGAGCCAGAGAACGTCCAGGCTGATGCCCAGAACGACACGACCATTGTGGTGACGTGGGAGCGTCCCCGCGCGGTTTACGACACAACCATCGACTGGTACACCGTCACCTACCAGAGGCTGCAGGGCCAAGACCAGAACAAGCAGGAGTACAGGACAGACGGGGACCAGGATGTGGTATGAAAGAATCTCTTCACACCAACTCAGCACTCATATGTATACTTAAATTATGATTTGACTCACAGATAATAGGTAGAAATCACAGTCTCTATCTGTCACTGCCATATTGTGATTGCTGTTAGGATATAGATTAATTGATTGATAGTGACAATCAATTTTGGCCTCTTAATGGGTCATTGAGCATCCCTTAATGTGACCAGCTTTATCTGTGTGTGTGTGTTTGTGTATTTATATGTATGTCTGCATGAGTGTGTGTGTTTTCCTTATGTGGTTTTGTGTTGTTTTTCAGTGTTTGCTTATTTAGTTTTTAAATTTTTTTGTGTTGTATTTATTTTTTTAAAGGTTCTTTATGTTGATAAAGCATTACAACCAATATGTTATGTATGTTTTAATATATTTTCATTTTACAATAGATCATATATTTATAAGATCATTTTGAAAACTCAAATACAAACTCATGGTGGGACATTATTTATTATTTTAAGACTTGCACGTCATCCCCTCTCTCTCTCTCTCTCCGCACTTTCATGCCACTCTTCAGCTGTATCTGTCAGTTAAAAGCTCAAAATGCCCCCAAAAAATGTATATATATAGAGAGAGCATGAGGTTTTGAGGATTGGTTGAAACATTGAGTACTGCTTCTCTAAGTGGTCTTAGTATGAATGCAAACAGATTAAACCTAAACATCATCAATTGTAGGGTCATCAGTGTGAAATAACACCCAGTTCAAATGAAACTCAAATGAACACATTTGCATCATGAGGGGTGATGAACGAGTACTTGAGCTCCTCTTGACAGGATTGTGGGTGTACGTCAGACAAATAATTTAATTAAAACTATGACTTTACAGGGTGCCATCATCCCCAGCCTGCTGTCCAACAGCAGCTACGTGGTTCAGGTGGTGGCTGTTTGCACCAACGGACTCCGAGGACGATGGAGCGACCAGATTATCGTGGACATGCCGTTAGAGGACCCTGGTACAAACACACACACACGTGAAAGCTCCTACAAAATAAGAGCATATATTTTAAGCGGTGCAGTGAACAGTGTTTCCTTCTTCCTCTGTAGAAAGTGATCCAGATCCTGACGCTGTCACAAAAAACTTGGAAGGCTACAGGGAGGTAGGACCTGACACCTCTCATGTTGGCATTCATTTCGCTGAATTATTTTGCAGTGAAGTTTGCCCTGTGTTCAGTCATATCAGTGAACCTAATTATTATGCAAATGAATGTAATTATGTCAGTAGAGGCTTGTCACTGAGTGTTTGGAGAGTGGTCCAAAAGGTTGTCAGGGACTTTCCAGCATGTTTAGGAGAGATTAAAAAAAAACCCTGAAATAAGACCGTAATGCTGATGTTTTTCTCTCTGAGAGAAGAAGACAGCCTGCGCTCCTCCACACCACGTTAATGGAAATTACTTTGTGTCTTATTATCAGTTCATTTGAATGTTGAAGAAGTAAACAAGATGACTGCACTTTAAAGAGGAAGCGGCAATAGCAGTAAAATCCTTTCATGTCGTTGTTCCCCCTTAACAAAGCCCTCATAATCACACACATTATAGAACCAAACATGCTGTGACACAGCTCCACACAGAAGTGCTTTTTCCTTTTGTGGTAGGTCTCATCTAAAGCCAGATGGGAGAAACCAGAGAATCAAAATCAGGTGGATTTGTCTCCAGAGGACCACAGCCCCGTGGAGGAGATCCCAGTGGAGCAGACCAGAGTTTACCAAAACCATCCAACACACCAGGAGAACCAGCCCAACCCAGAAAATCAGAACCGGTCAACCCCAAAAACTCCCTCCGAGTCAGCCGTTCTACAGAAAACTCGACTCAGCCAGAACGTGAAAAAGAAACAGAGCCGAGGAAAGTCCAAACCCGATGATATGGATCAGAACTGGATTGATGAGGACCGGAGGAGCCCGACAAACAGGCCGTTCACTAACGCAGGTTTTGACGGCAATGGTGCAATATGGGTGACTGAGGTAACTGAGCAGCCCGGCTTCCTGTTCCCAGTGGCTCGTACAACCACCCAGCCGACAATCCGCCGACAAATCACAGAGGAGGCCTCGTTGTCAGTGTTGCCACATCAGGTAGCCCACCGAACACATTTTTCTGTGTCTTTACTTCATCCTTAAACCTGATTAAATATAATAAATCTTGAAACAAACAACTGGCACACAAAATCGAAAACCTAAGTTGCTCAACCAAAGATTTGACTCAACCAAGAAAACCCAATCATTTTGTGCAATGCCTGTTCTGCTTGCAGTCGAGAGATCATGGTCCACCAGACAAAGGCATCGAGAGCGGCCTCTCGTCTCCCCAGTTGGACTTCTACACCCCTCCTGTGGAGGACATCCAAGTCACAGATGTTTTCTATGAAGACACAGTCAACAACTCTCCACTAGAAACCACCACCTCTGCGGCAACAGTGCCTGCTGCTGCTGCTACTTCTGCTGCTGCTGCTGCTGCTGTGTTGCCAGGTCAGATTTGTTTGGAAGAGCTTTCTTTTTTCGGCACTCTTGTTTGCCAAAAACATCTCTGGTTGGTGCTGCTGCTGCAGCTCTTTGTGCAGTGCCAGGGAGGAATTTTAGCTCATAAATATTTGAATAGGTAGAAGAAGATTCTGGACGCTTGCCACTGTTTCTGCTCAGATTAACGCCGACACATTTCATTTTTATGGCTTAATTTAAAAATTGAAACCTATCATGTTTAAATGTAATGTTTCAAATAAATAATATAAACAGCTGCTGCTGCTTAGGATGTAATCCTTACAAACGAATGGCTGTCAAATGGCTGTTTACTTATGATGAAGTATAGGATAATTTTGTCTCTAAGCCCAGAAAATTAAGCAAAATGTACAATTTAACTGGTATTTACTCTAATTTCTTTGGTATTTTTGGACTGTATCAGTTTAAAATGCATTCTGGATCTTGCCTTTATGAATTTGTGGTGTCTTGTAAGGCGATGCAGGCTAGTTGTATGATATAATCATAAAAACTTCATTTATATATAACGGATCAGGCGATATGATGCCTCATTACTTCACATGACATCCCACATTACATTACATAATGGCATGTCAGATCATCTGTCATTTTGTGTCTCATATGTCACAACATGTTGTGACATTATGCCACGAGAAGTCATCATGAGTCATGTTGTGGCTCAACAGGTGTCCCATCACATCATCATAATGTGCGTCGTGTCCCACAGGTCATGAAGCGGACGAAGTCTCCCCGGCGGCCTCTGGAGACAGCGATACCCCCACGAACAAACCTCCACCAGAAACCACCACCTCAGTTCCCTCCAGCCCCTCCTCCCTCTGGATCACAGAGAGGACGGTGACCGCCAGCAACACACTCGCTGAGTCAGTCTACAAATCATTCACCACCTCCTCTCTGCTCAGGGTGCTGATGCACACAACCCAGCCCATGTTTAACGGTAAGACGAAAGACCTAAACACAACCTCTATAAGCATATATCAAATACAGTGTGATATATGCTAATTACTTTTAATTCCTATTAAAAGTGGCTATGAATTTATAATTTGAGGGATTTTACACAGCAGCTTGGCATAAGTGGTAGAAATATTTTGTGTGGTGGGTCGACAGCTGGACTTAATTGCGGTGGATGATTGCCTGTCTCCTCTAATAGCCCACTGCTGTTTGTCTAATCACCGCTGTGCTCCGCGATCTCGGTGGCATGATGTAGATAATGCTGGTGGTGGTAATGGTCAAAGAATAAGCTGGCAGTGATGGTGATTAGCGTCAGAGGCTGCTTCACTCTCTGATTCTTGCAGCATGTTTGACTCCACATGAGGTCATATCTGTGTAATCTACTTGATTCCACTCAAGCTTGGTGATTAACATCCACTTTTGGGATTCCTCTTCTGGGTCTGCGTTCTTTTTTTCCTTTTTTTTTTGTGGCTCGACGGCGCTCTCTGGTGGTTGTTTCTTCTTCTGTCCTTCTCACAGATTGTAGGGTTCACTTCATGATGAAGCCTCATCTGTGCGTCTTCTTCACCAAGCTGATTTATGACATCTCTTCATTCAGGAACTCAATGAACCTATTCTTGCCTCTCTTCTATTTTGTGTGCGGCGTGGGCATGATGATGACTTGAAAACTCTACCTTTGCTGAGTCAAGATTCTTCACCTCTGTCTGAATTTCTCAACTTCAGTCAAACCGCCATGTGCAACATATCTGGGAAGTTCAATTCTCACCTTTTCTTCCATCTTTCTTGGTGTGATAAACACATTTTACATTGGGTGTCCTGGATGTTTTCTTTCAGACATTTGCTTTGGCTTTTCTTGCAGTAAATAAGCCTACGTCCAAAGTTGAGGATTCAACCACTGATCAGTCCTCTGGCTTAACAAACCCACCTAACACTCTTAGTGGAGGGATCATCAACCCTGCAGACCCTGCAGTCTCTGTCCCAGAAGGGGGATCCTCAGCTAAAGATTTATTCAGCGTCACGCCCGAATCGCTCAACCCTTTTAATAAATACACCGACAGTCTCCGTTCGTCTCCAGCCCTCCCTGAAGATAAGAGAACAGGCATTATCTATCATAATGACAATTCTTCTACCACTCTGGGTTCTCAGGATCACTTAATCACTGCGTACTCCCCGTCTCTGCTACCTGGTAATGACTGGAGTACAATCAACTCATCAGAAACAAACACAGTTGAAGGAAATACCCCAAATACTTCTCAAGTTCAAACTGATGATAACAGTCAAGATGGTCTGAACATCTTGCCACATCCTGACAATCAGGAGGAAGGCAGCACACATAGACATAAAGAAGACTCTTTCTTTGACTCTAAAGATTTGACTTTGTCCCTTCCTTATAATTCAGAAGAGCCCAACCAAGACATTTCAGCAGAGGGAAGTGGATCAGGCTCTGGACTTGGCAACAAGCTATATCAGGAATTTGATGGAGTCACCACAGTCCCGACTGATCTTTCTACTATTCCAAATTCAACTATTACCTTCAAGGTGGATAATACTGGGAAAAAGAGCAGAGCAACAGGAATTAAAATGGATGGTGACACAGATGATGATACAGATGAGACAGGAAGCAAAGTAAGTGGCAAGAAAAAGTGTGAAACAGCAGCAGAGAAAGATATGGAGGGAAATGAAAGTGAGCTAAGTGGTGAGGACGACATAGGAGAAGGCGTACAGGACATTGGGATTCAGAGAGTAAGGAAAGTGGATGGTGAAACAGATGAGAGTGCCAGACAGCTCGATAGCACAGCAGGTTGTGACATGTCGAAAGAGAAGGAGAGTGAAAGTGTAGTAGGAAAGATAATACACACTGAAACCGGCAGTGGGGATGAAATTGAGTCCAATTTCGGAGTGTTTAGCTGGCCTGAGGATATCCATGGTTCTGGGGAGGGTGGAGGAGATGGAGGGGACAATGGAAAGGGAAAAGGAAAGAAATTCAGTGATGACAAAGAAAGTATCAAAACTGTAGGTGAAAAGGAAAGTGGTGCCAAAGGTGATGGAAGTGAAGACGGCAACAAAGTTGTATCTGAAAGAAGAGATGGACTTCAGCCGTCCGTCAGTCAAGATAAACCAACAGCAAAGCTCCCACTGTTTGGCAGCAGTGAAGAAAATGGCGATATTGATGGACACGATGAAGTGGGTCGAAACACAAGTCTTGACTCTACACGGGAGGACAACAGAGAAGGAGACAGTGATGGTAACAGAAATGGAGGTCTGGGGAGTGAGGAACACATCGAAGGAGGCGCTAAAGAGGATAGTGAAGCAGCTGTAACTAGAGAGAGTGTGCATAAGTCCTCAAGTATGGACAGGTTGTTGTTTGATGCTGCAAAAAGTCCTGTGTTGGGGCGTCTCGTCCCTCTGCACAGACTGACAGATGGCAGCGTGGCCACAGAGGAGCAGATGGAAGGTAAATGTTCCTCAACGCTCATCTTTTCCTCAGCTCTGCTTCTCTGTGACAGAATGCTTCTCGCTCTCACATGCATATTTCTGTACACAAGTCAAATGTTACATAGTTTGAGTTAGGTCGCTGTTTTGACTATACAGCTATGATTACAGACTACACTGTTATTGCTGGCGGAAACATATTCAATATTTTTACAGCAACAGAGGATGAAATGTGTGTAATGAGAGAGAAGAGAATCATCACCCAACTCTGCAGTTCCCCTCAGCTTTTGTGATTTGGTTTTCCAGCTCACTCAACCTCGTTTTACAGCCACAGCAGGCAGCTGTTTTCAGCTCTTATAAACTCATGATATTCCTGCCCAGCTCCAAGTGGCAGACACACAAAGTTAACGACAGCTACAGAACATAATGAAGCAGCCGAGACGCCTGGTTCTTTCAAATGACGTTAGGGACCCAAACAGAGCTACGAGGAAAGTGATCTAAAGTCCAATAATGTAAATGAATGCAAGTTCATTGTATCAACTTGATGAGGTGATTATCTGTCAGTGTTGTGTTTACACCTTGTGCTGTCCCCAAGCGACCAAAAACCACAGAAAAATCACTGCTGTGTTAGATTAAATGTCATCAAAACAAGTTTGAAATACGTTGTTATGGATGGCTATTAAAGGTTTGTATTAAAGTGTGTAGATGTTAGTGCCATCTAGTGGTGGTGTTTCAGATTGCAACCAACTGAAAACCCCTCACCTCTCCCTCTCGGTTCAAGCATGAAGGAGAAACTACAGTGGCTGTGAAACTTGAAACTGAAAACGCAAAAGGTCCAATGTAGAGCCAGTGTTTAGTCTGTATTGGTGTCTGTTTGTACAGCAACCCCTTCTGGGTTTATTATATATGTATATCACTAATATAAATACATCTTGAATTTGGAAACAGCTGTTCAATCAGTTGTCATTGGATCTATAAACTACAATCACAAATTATTACATTGACATCATCTCTATGTCTCCTTTTTCCTTCTGTCTCTGCGCTTTCTGACACTCACCCTCTCCATTTCCTCCTCTCAGAGGGCAGCAACAGCAGCCACGAGTCTCGGGTGGGTCTGGTCGGAGGCGTTGAGAGAGAGAAGAGGACAGTTGTTCCTCTGGCTGTCGTCTCCACTCTCACCATCCTCTGTCTGCTGGTACTGGTGGGCATACTCATCTACTGGAGGTACACGCACACGCACACACACACACACACACACACACACACACACACACACACACACACACGATCAATATCTGTCTGGATCAATTCCACCTGTGTACTTGACTGAGATTCTGATTTGTTTGTGTCACAGAAACTGTTTCCAGGCGGCTAATTTCTACCCAGATGACAGCGCCTCACCTAAAGTCATATCTGCTCCATCTACACCCATGCTGCTGGCTACAGGTAACACACACACACACACACACACTCATAGGACCTTATTAAAAAACTACTGGGCCGCGAATGTTAAACACACACTTACATGTTTGCTCTTTGGTTGCAGACGGTCACGAACCGCTGACAGTGAAGCAGTTTGTGAAGCACATCATGGAGCTGCACGCCAACAACACCTTCTCCAAGGAGTTTGAGGTGCGTTAAAGATTCCTAATTGTTTTTGTTGGACGTTTTTCACAAGGGGAACATAAAGAGCCACAAGATATTTTGAAAAAAAAAATCCTCCAGTAGAAGAAAATAGAAACAGCATCAAGACAAATGGATTACTTCCTGTAGTTTAGTTCATGTGTGTATGTAGGCAGTACCTCATTTGTCACAGCTGCTTAATGCTCTTCCATATCTCTATTAACATCATGTTTTTTAGGATTACCATTCAGCACAGTGATGATGTGTAACTTCCATGTACACATGTTGTGTAACAGTATGCAGGAAGGGTGTTTGGTACTAACCATGGCAGTGTTACTTGGTTCTCATCCCACACTCCAAATTCAAATAGGCAAAACTGAAGATGGGACTTCATATCTGACAGGCAGGTTTTGATCCATAAAGCATTCCCGTCACAAGCTGTCAGGCTGGCAAAATATTCATTTGCATTTTAGAAAGGTCTTGTGAGGAGCATTGACTTATCTTAATGTTGTTGCACATTTTAGAGCAGCTTGTGGGTTAGTTCCAACAACAGATACATCTGCAGGACATTTCCTAGCATGAAACTCCAGTTAGGATGAATTCACGTATACTTGTCCCATATAATTTGTGTTTTCACCAGTTTTGTCAGTGCTTTGCTCGATAGCTGCAGCATCAAACCTACATTTTACAACAATCACAAAAAACAAAAACAAAACTTAAGTAGCATGTCGGCAGGTCACAGCTTGTCCTGAAGATACACGCAAGCTCTTTAGGAATATCCATAAAACATGATGCCTTAATATTTCACAGTGTAGAACAAGAGGATATGGCTGACATGGTTCAAAGTCCACATCTCAGTTGGGAACATCAGTGTGTTTCCCACTTAGGACCGCCTCTCTGTGTGTATCTGAACCCCATATTCCTGTACCTGCACTGACTCCCTGTCTGTCTGTCTGTCTGTCTGTCTGTCTGTCTGTCTGTCATCTTGCCCCCCCTTCCCTCCCACTCTCCTTTCACCACCTCCACCACCATCGTCGTGCTTTCTGCATCCTCACCACCCTCCATTAGATTGTCAAAGAATCCTATGAGGTAAGACACCTACAGTAACACCCCTGTCCAGTTCCTGAGTTCTGTTTAAAATGAAATCTCCCATGTCTGACCCTCTGTTGTAGACATTTGTATGTCAGATGTGATACTGGATGTAAACTTTGTTTCTTTGCATGCAAATAAATATAATAATATATAAATGTGTACATGTAAGAGTTTTAGTTATTAAGCATTGCCTGAGGCAGAGCTGGTTTTCTCTGCTGCTTTCAGTTTATTGGACACATTTCCAAACTGAGGTGGAACCAAGGGCACTTCTAAGTGTCAATTTACATATTTTATTAATCCATCTTTATAGTAATGGAATAGAAATTAAAATCAGCTCAGCATGTTTAGCCTCCCCCTGAGCGACTAACCCAGATCCTCTGTGTTTTCTGTTGTTTTTCAGGAGGTGCAGGCGTGCACAGTGGACATGGGCATCACTGCCGACAGCTCCAGTCACCCCGACAACAAAAGCAAGAACAGATACATCAACATCCTGGCCTGTACGTCTCTGTTCAACATTTCTGTTTAATTGTAACATCTGGAAGTGATGAAACTGATGAACCTTTTCCTCTCCCAGATGACCACAGCAGAGTGAAGCTCTCCAACAGTTTGGACCGAGATGGGAAATGTGGGGACTACATCAACGCTAACTTTGTGGATGTAAGTGTGTTTTTGTCTCTGATACATACTGCACATTACATCCAGCATTTACTAAATGGCGATTTCTTCTGCAGGGTTATGAGCGAACGAGGGCGTACATCGCAGCTCAAGGGCCTCTGAGAGCGGGCAGGGAAGACTTCTGGAGGATGATCTGGCAGCAGAACGTTGGAGTTATTGTCATGATCACCAACCTCAAGGAGAAAGGACGGGTAGGAGGTCGCTCCACTTCAGCCACCAGATCCAAACAGACTCAATAAAATTTCATCTGATTATATATTTCAATATTTAAATTTGTTTTCATCATCACATGTAGAGTGTTTTGTTTGGTGTTTTGTTGAAATACTTCATATCTTGGTGTGTTTGTTGTTCTCTTACACATCTCTGTTGGTCATCTGCTCTTGTTCTGTCTGTGCAGACAAAATGTGACCAGTACTGGCCAGAGGAGAACCAGGAGGAATACGGCCCGTACCAGGTGACCCTGAAAAGCAGCAAGACCCTCGCTTACTACACACTGCGGACATTCACTGTCAGAGATACCACAAATAAGGTACTTCAAACACACACACACACACACACACACACACACACACACACACACACTCAGTTTAGGTCCGTTCAAACTGAAAACACACTGTCATTTTAAAGCTCTTAAGATAAAGTCACACACATCATAACTCAGATTTTGGTCCTCCAGGCTTCTCAGAGGAGAGTTGAACACACAGTCCTTCATTACCACTACACCCAGTGGCCAGACATGGGCGTCCCAGAATACACTCTGCCTGTCCTCTCCTTCATCAGAGCGTCATCTCGTTCACGGACACATGAGATGGGACCCGTGCTGGTACACTGCAGGTACAACGTGTGTGTGTTACAATTTCCATATACTGAACATATATATACATGTATATATTTGACATGATGCGTGTGTGTGTGTGTCACAGTGCCGGTGTAGGAAGGACGGGAACCTACATAGTGATAGACAGCATGCTGCAGCAGATCCAGGATCAGGGCACAGTGAACGTTCTTGGTTTCCTAAAACATGTGCGGACGCAGAGGAACTTCCTGGTACAGACGGAGGTAAGCAGACGCACACACACATCCATCCAGTCATCCTCCTGGAGAACAAAGTATCTTTATTTCTTCTTCTGCTGCTCACCTGTAGGAGCAGTACGTGTTCATCCATGATACTCTGGTGGAGGCCATCTTGAGCCGTGACACCTCTGTGACCTCTGACCTCCTCCACACTTACGTGTCTGACCTCTTGACCCCCGGGGCGTCAGGCAGGACGCGCATGGACAAACAGTTCAAGGTCTAGAATCTTTCTAAACATCTATTATGTTCTTTGAGTTGGCCTTTTTGATCATATCATTATCATACCACACACTAAATGTTGTGACTCTTTTTGTCGTGTTTTAGTTGATCAGTCAGCGTCAGGCGAAGCACGCAGACTACAGCACTGCCCTGAGAGACGGCAATGCTGAGAGGAACAGAGCCAGAGCTCTGATGCCTGGTAAGGAAGGCTGCTTCACTAACTGGGCAAAGGACCACCAGAAGCCTTCAGTTCATGTGTAGCACGAGTGTGGTTTGCACTTTGAAAGTTGAAACATTTATTCTACTTGAATTAAGCAAGTGTTGCATTGCTGTTTCATGTCTTTGTCTTTTTGTACAGTGGAAAGATCAAGAGTGTGTCTGACCGCTTCAGAAACAAACTCCACAGGATACATCAACGCCTCATACGTCATGGTGAGACAACTGGAAATGTGTCATCATTTCATTGAAGGGCCCTTTGGCTGTTTTTACATGAATGAAACATTGCTGCTATTTGACGCTCGTGTGTCCACAGGGACATCACCACAGTAAAGAGTTCATCGTGAGCCAGACTCCTCTGAGCAGCACGGTGGCAGATTTCTGGAGAATGATCTGGGAACACAACACACACACTGTTGTCCGTCTGCCAGACACACACTGTCAGGTACACTCACAACACTCGCACGCAATTTTGGCATAGTACTTATAAAATGACTTTATATAAACACACACACTCTTTTATGTTTTCCTATCTATGACAGAGTGAAGAGGGGCAGTCATGTGTTTACTGGCCCAGTAAAGACCAGCCAATGAGCTTTGAGGGTTTCACTGTGTCATACTCGGGGGAGGAGCATATATGTCTGTCCAATGACGAGAGACTTTTGGTGCAGGACTTTACAGTGGAGTCTCCACAGGTAACACACACAAATACACACACAGCATGTATACACGAAAAGACAATCATTTTAAACACATACATCTGAAACCCTCCTTTCTGCTTTTCTCCGCCGCCTAGAACACTTATGTGTTGGAGGTTCGTCAGTACAGCGCCACCTGCTGGCCCAACCCAGACAGTCCAATCAGGAACAGCTTTGACCTGGTCAACACAGTCAGAGAGCACAGCAGACATTCAGACGGGCCGACAGTCATACATGACCCGTGAGTACAACATAGACAGGCTCACTCACATTTTGTTATTTCTTTGCAAGGTTATATTTATGTGTGTGTGTGTGTGTGTGCGCAGGTTGGGAGGTGCTACATCAGGGCTGTTCTGTGCCCTCACCACCCTGTCCAGTCAGCTGGAGGAGGAGGGAGCCGTCGATGTCTACCAGGTGGCGCGGATGACCAACCTCATGAGGCCTGGGGTTTTTAATGATGTAGTAAGTAGTGACACACACACACACACACACACACATATAAACACACACTAAATACTCTTAAAGCTCTGACTTCTCTCTGTTTTCAGTGTAACTTAAAAACAGTAGCTGCTGTGGAGTGTTTTTATTGAGAAACATCTTTGTGTTTTGCCCCCACAGGAGCAGTACCAGTATCTGTACCGAGCTGTGCTGAGTCTGGTGAGCAGCCAGGAAGACCAGAGAGCCCTGCAGAGTCCAGAAACCAACGGATCTGTACCACTGGGACAGACTAACATCGCTGAGAGCCTGGAATCCCTCATGTAGACACAAACACACACACAAACATGTCATATACACAGAAAATCATCACAAAACTATCATTTCTGTGTCTGTGATTCAAAGCTGTGTCCACTGAGCACGCTAACACTTTAAATATTCAATATATAAACTTAAAATATAATTATCCAGTAAAAGTAATCTAAATCAGTTTTCCTATCAAAATCAGCTCTTTAACAGCAGCTCCAACTATGTTAGCTGTTAGATATGACCACACACACTGAACACATCAGGCAGGTTTAGACAGGTCATTAAAAGTGATGAGCTTTACTCATACTGTCAGCGTTAGCATGCACAGCAGACCAAGCTACAGAATCTACCAGACACACAGCTCATTTCTGAAGTGACCAACCAACTATGATATGACTGAGAAGATACCACTGTCTAATAATGCCTGTTTTATGTTTAGTTAACTAATGACTTTATCAATGGTTAAATAATAAATAAACAATGACTCCCTTTGACTTGTCAGACAGTTATTTCTAGAAAATGGCTGCATCAGCTCAGATGGACTGAAGTCCAGACTTTTTACTTAAAATCCTTTATTAATGGCGTGTTGTCATATATAACTACATAATGGTGGTAATAAGTAATAACTGATCTATTAAGCATTAGTCAGTGATTTCTTAACCATTTATAAAGAAATGAGTTTCTATTCAGAGCTTCTTTATAGCAGGCTCATTATTAGAAAGTGGTACCAAAAAAGCTTCACTGCCTTTCCAACAAGAACCTGCAGACTGCTGCTGATGTAGCCTGAAGCAGCAGAGTGCCAACACTTCTCTTAAATAAATAAACATAAATAAAAAGATTCTACCTGAAATCATTTTCTCAATACTTAATTGGAAATATTTTTTGAAAGAGTCAGCTACTTAATTTCAATCACAGACCTACCTAGTCTTTGTGTTCTTCATTTGATCATTTATTGTTATTTTCTGCCTTTTTCATGACTCTCATGTATTCCATTAATGTTCTAAAAACAGAAAAATATTATATTAATAAAAATTGCAATTGGCAAAACAGACAAAATCCTAGTGAAAGTAGAAGATGACTTCTATGTTTAAAAAAGGGAAATGACTTTCTCCTAAACCCTTGTTTTCCTTCATGATATTTTATGCACTGCTCACTAACCAGCAGATTTTGGGGCTCAAACTACCACGTATCCTTATTTAGCATAATGTTTTGAATAACCAGTATGACAACTGCTGGTATTTACTGCTGTTGATGTCTCTGTTCATGTCTTGTTGCCACTGGCTTGATGGTCTCTGGTACCCTGTGCCTTTTGTAATTCATGTCCTTGTACTTTAAACCTGTTTTGATACGACAACTGTGTGACTAATATGCCAAAATAATGATCTGTGATTTTTTTTTTCTATTTTCTAAGTCTTGTTGCGCTCGTTATTTTCGTATGTAAATGTCAGAGAGGAGAGAAAGGAAATGTCATCAGATGTTTTGTAAAAGACGTAAACTGGAATTTAACGTGATAATCCACACAAAATTTATCTTCTGAGAATCAAACATGACAGTCCCTGTAAGGCTGGAAACAGTTAAACAGTTCCTCTGATAACCAGCTTTCATAATGGACAGAAAATAACAAAACCTCTCTAACCACTACTGCAAGAGAAAAATCAATAAATATATTCAGCTATAAGAACGTCAGTAAGTCCTTCAACTGGGACGGTTGTAAAACATTTCGTGCTGATCTCACTGATGAGATTTTTCATCCTGTGACTTTGGATCCCTCAAGTCCCTTTGCATCCCAGTGCCACTTGCTATGACTGTTTTCATTTTGAGGGAGTCCAAATGTCTTCAGTGAGTCAGACAAGATCAATAAATGAATCAGCCCCCTCTGAATCACTTTCAAAAAGCATTGCAGCTTTTTGAAAAAGCTGCAGTGTTCCTGTTTTGTGTCCACTCTGTTTGTTCAGCTTATCTGGGGATGCAAAATGGCACTAATCATAGAGGCTACTGCAACTGAACCAGACAGTGATTCAAACCAGATCTAACTGTAATATGTCTGAACTTTATGTGTAAATATCCCTGAATACATCAAAAGGCCAAATTACTGTATGTTTATAATGTACCTCTATATATTTTCTATTTTACTATAAAAAGTGATTTTGTAGTCATTTACACATATATATATATAACTGTGTGGATTCTATTTGATAATTTTAGCCTGGAAATATTGATCATGTTTATAGTTTTAATGGAATGTTATCTCTTTTTATCTTTATGATTACCGTAGCAGCTTAATGTCTCTACCTTTATCTCCAGCCATAAACTGGTGCAGTATGTACTGTATATAGAAACAGGTTGAAGCAAACATTGTTTATGATTTAAACTTGTTTCTTTTTCTGGGAGGGAAAAAAATAAAATGTTCTTGTTTAGACCCAAATGTATCCCTTAATTTGTTCTTAAACAGTCTCCAAAACATAAGGACACAGGACAAATAGATTTATCATGCTTTTATTTATACCATAATACATTGTATTGCATTGTCTCCCCTGATCGACCTGTACATGACATGATAGTAAAGACAAACAAAAGTTAAATAATCAATGCACAACCATGAAGGGTTAACAAAGATTAAGTCAAAACCAAAAATATATATTTCTATATAATCATATTAATATTTGCCATTACACATTATACTGTAGCAGTCACATAAGATAAAGTGTATATAGTGCATTAAAAATAAACCTCGTTATGCAGTGAGATTAGGAAAAGTCCACCCTGGAAGTATTTCCATATTTTTTTTCCTATAACTATAAAAATGTCATTTTCTCAAGCACTTACACCTCAAGCAGATCCACATCATGCCTTCACACTCTGCATTGACACAACTCTATATGAAGATCGTGACATTTCTAAAGCCTCACACATCTGGGCTCCCACATGCTGGTCAGTTTCCAAATGATTTGTTTAACATAAGATAAAATCACATTACTGTAGCTGGGCTTTTATTCAGGATATAGATTTTTCACTCAGTGTCTTGTGCCCTATCTGCCCGGGGTCCTTGTTTTCCAGGCATAACAAATTACAAATTAGCAGAGCTGTTAGCTGACAGGTGTTTTGCTCAACCAGACCTCTGGTCATTTTTTTTAAGCACAAAAGGTAGCTACAAAACAGCCCACGATACTGTAGGCTTAGTTTCAAGCAGTAACATTTTTTAAGCAGAAGTTCCATACCAATTTTCTCACAGACTATGACAAGCCTTTGGTTTTGACAAATCCATATTGGTAAAGCTGTCAGTGAATTTTCAGGGCTCTTTGATAGGCTTTCTAACTCGGGCAGTTTAAACGACGTGAGGATCAACAAGCAAAGATTTCTCTAGACCTCCATCGTCAAAGGTGCTACTAGACGACACTGAGAGTTTAGAGAAGTGTTGCATTTTCTACCTCAATTCTTAGGTCCACAACATCCTGATCAAAAATCAAAAATACAGCACAATACTTTGTATTTTTTCTGATTTCTGATAATATAAAATGAGTAGTTTATGGCAACGAGTTCCACTAAGTACAATGTATGTTGAGCAGTGAAGTCCTATCAACTTGGAGCAGCTTTGTTCTACACCATTTACTTCGTCTGTCTCTTCCCATCCTAGTTGTCACAAAACCTTTTGTATTTTCTCAGTGTGCAGACCTGCCTGACAGAAGCTAGAAATGTTTTTTTATCTTCTGACATAAAGTAAAGCTATCAAAACTCAGTGGGGGAAATAAACCTGCCAGTGGAAGCCATGAGTGATTAATGTATTAATATGTGATTATACACAAAAATACTGTACTTAAAACACAGCTAAGAAACTTTATTATGGCACGTACAGACAAGTTAGAAAAAGCAATAACTTATTATATGAATTCCTGCATTAAGAGTATCTTTGCCCCTCTAGCTGCTGGGGAACAGTGCCTTCCTCAAGGACACTTCAGCAATGTAGATGATGTCTGACAATTTCAAATTAAGTCTTGTCATCCTGCAGCTTGTGCTACAATGGCAATTGTCTGTAATGTAACCCATGTGATCTTTATATCTTTATATTATTATTATTACTCTAAATTCTCAAATAAAAGCCATAAAATAAATAAATAAAGAGCAGAAGAAACATGCTATCACTAGTACACGTGCTACAATGTCTATCGTGAAAAAGTCGTGAAAAGCTTAACAAACCCACTACGTTAATTCCGTCTGTACAAAGTATTTTTCATTGTACTTTCTCAAGCAAGTCAGGGAAATGCAACACTTTTTTTCTCTTTCAAAATAAAAGCCTTCCAGAGAATTAAAGAGAACTGAACTGCTGGGAATGATTTGAATGTTTAGAAAATAGAGATGGTTGAAAGAATTGTTAGAAATCTGAGAAATTAGACCCAATGGCCTGTCTCAAATAAAGGCCTGGTTCCCGTTAATGTTAAATAAAAACCCCAGAGCCACTATTTGAACATTTATGGTGTACTTTTGTAGTAACTAAATATCACATGATAAATGGCATGAATGCAAAGTTAAAATATGTAGTCTTGTGCAATACACTGAGTGCAAATGCAAGTAGTACAGGCAAGAAAATACTTTGTATATATCTTTTTATATAATATATAATTTTGGGAAAATAGCTACATTCTCTACTTTACCTAAAATGCTACAGCACCACAACTTCCACCTGTTTCAAGCATATGGTGAGAAACTGAAGATGATCAGAATCTCTTTTTTTTATTGTCACATTGTTGTAAAATCACTCGTGGAGATGAACTCCAGTCACAAATAAAACCCAGCCCATCAGCTTCATAATTGTGTTTTGATAACTATTACATAGCCTCTCTGTAGGTAGATGCTACGTAGTGTTTTATGACTTGTTATAACTTGTATCAACAGGTGATTTATACCAATTTAAAATGTTAAATTTAGCACATTTTAAAAGCAAGAGAAAGAGAAGTGACTTTATGAGAGCCGCTACAATGTCGACAAGAAGTAGACTGCTGCTGTTTTTGATGTGACAAGATTTGAGAATCTTTAAAAAGACTCAAATCAAATCCTCACTTTGGAGATCAAGGCAAGTCTGAAAATATCATCTTGAAGCATAGTATTAATATACACATAGCTCCTTTTCCTTGTCACTTCTGAACATGTGTGTGTGTGTGTGTGTGTGTGTGAGTGTGTGTGCGCATGTGTGTGTGAATGCACAGGCCATTCTGATCGTTCTCTCGTCTGCAGCCTTAATTTCCCTGACAACCCTGTTGAACACGGAAGAAAGATGAATTAGACAACAGTATACAGCGGATTCAGCTGTGTGTGTGTGTGTGTGTGTGTGTGTGTGTGTGTGTGTGTGTGTGTGTGTGTGTGTGTGTGTGTGTGTGTGCATGTGTGTGTGGATCCTTACAGAGTTGGTTCGTTTGCGTTTCCAGCAGTCAGGGTTGAGTCTTTTCTGTTCGTCTGCGAGGGCTTTGGCCTGTACGGTGAACGCCCGACGTTCCTCACTTCGCATTTTCTTCCACCGCTCACCGAGGAGGACGCTGATCGCTCTGAAACACACACACACACACACACACACACACACACACACATTTACATTACCTTACAATGAACATTGACGGCTTCACAACACATGTATAGATACAGAGCGCACCTACCTGTTGTCCTTGCCTGGGTACATCTGTGTGTACTCCACCCTGAACTTCTTGGCAAACAGCATGAAGGCATTCATTGGCCGCTTGCACTTAGTGGGTGTGCCATTATTACTTCCTGCTGTGCTAGCATGCTGGCTTTTGGTTGGCTTTTGACGTGGAGAGTGGGGATTACTGGGACTGTGGGCATCTGCAGGTTTTAAACACATGCACGATTGATGGCTTTCTTTTTTTTTCTTTTATGAAATACATCTTCAACCTTGCGAGCATTTCGTATTTTGCAAACTGAATGAATCCTGGTTTTAATGCTTCTGCTACAGTACCTTGTGATGTGTCTCTGTCTGGAGAAACGGCTCCCCCACTGGACTGGGAGGCACGCCGCCGTCTGGCCATACTGCTCAACACGTAAACCGCAGAGGAGTCCAGAGGAGTGAAATCATAACTGAAGAAGACACACATGATGTTTCAAACACACCAATCTGCTGATTGGCCTGTTGCTGCTTAAGTTCAGCAGCATACAGCAAATTACCATAAGTGTCTATTTTACCTCCTGAATGTGTCAAACACCAGTGAGTCATCTGTGTGTTTGGCATCTCTGTGTCCTGGAGGAAGACACACACCTCCCACCTCCATTTCATAACATGGTATCCCATGACGCACCACGGTCAAGCTTGGGTAAAATGACGACCAGCCTGACAGACAGCGAGACAGAGTGTAAAAAGAAGCCAATATGATGGTGTTTTGAACAGTTCCCGTGTTTTCTCATCATCACTCCCACCTTTCTTTTTGACATAGAAGGGGTGATCAAGTTGGCACCGGGCGGTCAACGGGGCATGTCCGAATGCCCCGGGGTCAAAGGTCAGCTGTAGGACAGCCTGACCAGACAACACGATCTCTGAATGCTGCACCAGCTGCAGACCCTCAGAGCCATAACTCTGCAAAAGAGCCAGCAGTGTTTTTACTCAGTGTTTATGGCGGCTGAACTAAACTGACAAAGACCACTGTGAACTCAGACCCCTGACGGTCTTAAGTGCAGCCACACGCTTCTTGCATTATGTACCTTCAGAGATGTGGATTGCTCCTCATCACCAGAGTCCTCCTCAGCAGAGTCCAGGTCCTCGACATCCTGCCACTCCACATTAGAGCCGCTGTGAAAGCGTAGCTGAGTGCCTGGGGACAGAGAGCAGCTGCTCTGAGACAATAACCTCAAATAACATCTCATGTTCGTGTCTTCCCACTAGAGAAAAACAACTGATGACTCAGTATGAGTGGCAGACAAGTAAAAGACACGGATGATCCCATCTAATTACCCAGTTAAGCCCAGTGTATGCATGTGCATTCGTGTATGTGTCTACCTTTGAGGAAACAGTGCCAGGTGGTGGGTGGCCAGCAGAAGCTCCAGCCCATGTCTTCATCGTCAGACAGAGAGGATCTGGTGGACACTGCTGATCCACATTCACTGCTCTTCTGTGGAAACGTGAAGCATTGTCAGACATGACACAGCTGTAGGTTTCAGACATGAAAGGTTTCAGACATGAAACCTACAGCTGCCACAGAACCAGCAGCTGTAAGTTTGCATCCCCAAAACAAATAACACAGCAGCTCTCACTCTTGACCTGCTGACACAGCTTTATGATCGGAGATGAGTGTGTATGATAAGTAAAAGATGATAGAGATGGAAGCAGGTAAACATGAGCTCTACCCTGCTGCGCCGACGCTCCCTGTCATGACTTCTGGAGGGCAACAAGTCGCTGCTGGGGAGAGGGGGAGGAGGCCGAGCGTAGGAATGTAGATTACTGCTGGTGCTGGAGAGGCAGGCCGAAGAGGAGCTGGAAATGACACAAGCTTATGTTCATACTCTTGTCCATAATGTTCATGTTTTAGTGCATGGAAAAGAACAAAGTGCACCCACCTGCTGTGAAGAGACTCCTGCAGCAGCGGGCTCTGGGGTCCGGTGGCGATGTGTGCCAGCTGCGTCAGCCAGTGTGTGTCAGGAGGCTGCGCGTGTGCATGTCGCTCCTGGTGTGACACACCCACATCCACCTGGTAGACAGGTGGTGCTGACGGCTCTGCCTCCTCCTGAACCTCCTGCAGGTCTGGGAGGTCGTCTAGATGGAGAAAGTTTGATTTGAAAAGTCCACATGTATTATGACATTCATCCATCTGCTGTGATAAACCCGGCATACGCTGGTGTTTTATGTACCGTATTCCATGTAACTGTCACTGCTGGGGAAGCCAGGTGAGGAGGGGAGGTGTTCACAGCAGAGCAGGTCGTGTGATTGGTCTCCAACTGCATCCATCATCACTGCCGAAGGTAAGACCAGACAAACAAACAAACAAACAAATTAGTACTGAGTTTGTCTTAGAACACCTCAGACTTTTACCATATTGGATTTACAATATATATTTACAATTTTTAAGTATTATACCATGAACAGAAATAGTAAAACACATCTGTGACTAGAATAAGAAAAACATATGAACGTCTTTTTTAAACTCAGTTAAAAGTAGTTACAGAGAAACTGACCCTGACTACACACTGAGACCAGTTTACTCAGCTGTATGATGACTAATGTAGCTCTGGAGGAGTTTCCCCAATTTTGAAAATAACCCTGATGATGTCGTCAGGGTTATTTTGACCTGGTCTCAAAAACTACACATTTGTAATAGAACACGTGTTTCTCTGCAAGTGTAGGTGGAGTTTGAAGGATATAGACGTGGACCAGGCAGGCAAGGAGACAAGACATCTGAAATAAAACGTTACAAAGCAATGCAAGTTCTGCTTTCTTTAAATCTAGCCTCGTACTGTGAATCTAAAGATTCGGAATCTCCTTTTGCTGCTTTGATTTAGTCTCCCTTCAGCCTCCTAACTTTCTGGAATTGCAACACTAACTTGGAGTGCCCCTTTAAGAGTTGTATTAATCATACAGCAGAGATGCAGGTGAACTCTGTGGTTACCTGTGTGTTCACTTTGACACTCTGAATCCCTCACGCTCTGATGTTTGGTGTCACTGGACAGCACAGCCGGGGTCACCACCTCCCAAACCATGATGTCCACAGGCTCTAAAACATGCACACACCTCAGTAACTGTACACTCTATGACCAACAATGAACGGTCAAATGAAAGGACTATATTATAAATAGAAAACATAACTTTGATGTGACGCTAAACTAAATATTACTGGCATCAGTATCAGTATTAGCCATATTCACACACACACACACACACACACACAGAAACTCAATCCCTCCCTGCTGTAATGTATAGGCTATAAATGGTTGGGGTGACATAAGGAGACACAGGGTGACATAACCTAAGTTTAGACACATTCACAAAGCGTCAGTACATTCACCACCTCACTGTTTAATGTCAGTGTGGCTATAATTTTGGACATTGTGTCGAAATGTCCCGTTCAGACATGTAAACACGATAAGAGCGTGCTTCAGTCTTATCTGTTTCGCAATATTCACGTCATGTGACTCCTTCTTGTTTATAAACTTTTCAGATCCTGCGCGCATGCGCATAAAAGGCCCATTCATTCAATAGCGAGAAGGGCAGCGAGAATACATTTTTACATAAGTCGTCCAAAACGAGTGAAAAGCACCAAATGAAGCGCACAGTGTGCGCTAACTATTGTGACACTACCGACTGCTGCCGAGCGCTACTGGTGTCAACGTGTTCACGGTTCGGAAAACTTGAGACGAAGCAGCGTTATCTGTTGTCACGAAACAAAAAGTGCCGTTTGAACACCGAAGTTACGTCGACGAAAACGAGAAAAGGTGTCAACGGCTGTGTTTTAACGGACATATCAGCGACGTTCATGAGATTTTTTTAAAGTGGAATTATCATAAAACACGTTAAAATGGACGAGCTGTCGTCTTGCGCAAAGGCAATTACAACAAAACAACTAACGTCAACAATGAAGCTTTACGGAGAGCAGCGAAACTGCGTTCACAGCAGAAAAACAGACGCTGTCAGCTTCACATTATTACCCGTGTGCCGAGCTCAGGGGGAAACCATTCAAATGGTGTAATCACATCTGAAATTCAACGCTTTAAAAGCCATAAATGATTTCAATGAACTTTCATTAACTCACCAAAACAGTCGCCTTCTACGGGAAAGGGGGTTGGTATAAACACATTTCCCCCTGCCATCCTATTGGCCAGACCCGATGTCAATCTACAGCTTTTCGCGTTCTCATTGGTCAGTTCGGTGCAGACTAGTTCTCTTCATTATCATCGCCACAACAATAAAACATAGGGTGGATTACAACGATGAAAGATGGCTGAACCAAAAGTACCACAAGTGGCAGTTACAAAACATGTAATCTCCTGTACAGTGAGCATATCTTCTCCTCAACGCAGTGGCAGTATTTATAACACCGGAAGAAGACTGTGTGACAACAACATAGGTACAACATCTCTGAATGTTAGTGTGTAAAAAACATGTAATAACAGTTTAAAAACTGAAAAAGACACATCAAAGTCACATCTGAGCAAAGATAAAGCATGCAGTGCCGCTGTGTAATGATACAACATGTAAACATGAACAATAATCAAAAGGCCATGCAGGTTTGAGAACATTGAGAATATGCTGTATGTGTATGAAGTATAAATATGTTGATCATTTCAGCAGCAGGCAAAAAGCCTCCAGCTTAAATGTCATAAAACCAGAGCAACTCGTACAACAGGTAGTTTCAGCCATCATGGCCAAAGACAGTGTCCGTCTCCTGTGTCAGACACATGTTTGTAAGAACTGGATGAAACCCTTAATATCCATAAGTACACTCTTTAGTGTGATTATAGATGTTTCACTGCCGCAAGCAGCCATAATCAGAGAGCAACCTCCTCTCACTTAGCCAGAGGCAGTTATTCAGGTGAAAAGTATTGTTACTTTACAATAACAAGTAACCAAGAAATAAAAGGAGAAGTAAAAAATACTCAAAAAGTATATACTTAAATGGTGAGTAACTTTATGAGTGCTTAAATGAATAAATACGATGTGGTAAGTCATTGGAAGTGTGATCACAACTTCACAACTCCATATAAATGTTACATATATGTTAGACATCAGCAAGTGTCTGATACTCTACTGTACTATCAAATATGAATGGACGATGTAACTATTATATCAAAAAGTGAATTCAAAAAGTGTGAAAGGGTGAAACAGAGCTCCTTTCCCCCTCTAAGACATTTAAAATTAAAATGTACATTATTATTATTAGTGTGGATATTACAAATATCAAGAGTAACATCAGTATTGGTTGATTTGATTTTTTAAAATAACTATTTTAGAGTTGTTTAGTAACAGTTTTGTCATGTCTGTTGATGCTGATGGAGCTAGAAGTTGGCAGAATCACGACTTTCACTGCCCTCAAGTGGCCACAGTGAGGAACTGCATCAAGGCAGGGCACATCAAGTCACACATGATTACATAATACCTTTTCCGGTCAATACTTTCGAAATAAATCAATACAAACCCGTAATAGAATAAAAGATAATCAAACCATACTGAAGCAATCTAAAATAGACAGACATTCCAAATTATTATAAATTAATAGTCATGTAAATTGTTTTCTGGTGGCCAGAGCCTATAACTGTTAAAAGTAATAACTAAAAAGTTGTTGTTATTATTATTATTATTATTTATTTACATATATCAACAAGACTGACCATTAGAGGGCAGTGAACACATGAGATGAGACAAAGTCATTACTTTTTGTTTAAAACTGAGAACATATTCACTTCTGCTGTGTCTTTAACAGTTCCATTCCTTCTTTTACATAATTTCTGAAGACAAACTGACAATCAGAAAATGAAAACTTTGTGCTTCTACCCTTCACGAGAATACGTCGTGCGTGGTTTATTTTGAAGAGAACAGCCGGAAGCGTTGTTCTCGTGTCCTAAGCTAAAAGACGCGAGCCGGTTAGCTTGACATTCCTCTGTGGTAGACGCGCAGCATTTCCTCTACGCAGACTGAGTCCAAACTCACAAACAGTTTTTCAGTCTGCTCTGTGCTCTCTTCATGTAGCATAAATGCCGAAGCCTTCGCCCAAAACTCCGGGTTTCGCTGCCGTCTGCGTCCTCGTTCATTGGTGAGTCATAAAAAAATGGTTTTATGTTGTTTATCTTGTTTGACAAAATTGACGCCTCTCCTTCCGATTATTATGGCAGCTGCACCGTTACATCCACCACAGCACAGGCTCACCCAGTTCCGCCATGGCTGCTTTAAAAAAAGTTTTACGTAGACTCCTCGCGGGCTTTTCACTGTCCATTTTAATTAGTGACACAGACACAGACATGTTTATGACACAGTCGTCAAAACAGTCTCTGTGTGCGCTTATATTCATCCATGCTGGCTGCTCAGTTTTGCTTCCTGCTTTTCAAAACTTCCTCTGCCGATGTAAAAGAAGCAGAAGGGAAACTCCAGCCATTTAATCCTGTGACCTCAGACTCTTCAGTCAACAAGATCATGAGCATGTTTTTTAAAAAATACTTTAATATGGCATGTCATCACTCCTCTATATTGTGTTGTCATGACAGTTTTAGACAAAAACCCAGTAAGACTTCAGTGTTTTGTGTTGGGGAGGCTGACAGTCACCTTTCTAGATAATTCTTTATATTATAATAGAAATGTGCCTATAAATTCGCCATGTCTATAATAAAATCCTACTGGTTCTTCATGTTAACTTCCTGCATATCAGTAGTTGTTGTTTCATGCCTGCCAATAGTCAAATCGTGTCTATTATTAGACTCTTTCATCCCGTCACAGTCCATGTCTTTATCACTGCCGCTCGCGGTGTCACAATGGGACTTTCTTTAAAAACTTCTAACTGCAGTTTGGAGCTGAAATGGTGCAGATGATTGACTTCATTAAAATGAATGGGCAAGTATTTTTGGATTGATTCATTATTTGAGTCAGAAATGCTGATTGTTCTCTGGTTCCAGGATCTCAGGATTTGCTGCTTTTCTTTGTCCGATGATCCATTTTCTGTAACCACTTATCCTCATCAGGGTCTGAGGGGGGGGGGCTGACTTAGGGCGAGAGGCGGGGTACACCCTGGACAAGTCACCAGTTCATCACAGGGCACATTGAGACAAACAGGCATTCACACTCACATTCACACCTATGGACAATTTAGAGTCACCAATTAACCTGTCAAGGTTCACGTCTTTGGACTGTGGGAGGAAGCAGGACAGACACACTTTATACAGAAACCTTCTTGCTGTGAGGAGACAGTGCTAACCACTGCACCACTTTGTTTTATTTTTAATTAAACCATACATTTACTTTGTGTTTTGGACAGGGGAATGATGACAGACTTTTCTAAATTGTTTTCTGACACTTTATAGATGAAATGATTTAAAGATGAATGATGCTGCAGAAGAAGAAGGTATAAATATCCTCTATCTTGTAGCAGGGTTTGAACTGTCATTTCCTTCACTTCACTTTTTTCTCCAATTACAGAAACAAGACTTTCAAAAAGCAGAAATGAATTCAGAGTTCATAGATCAGTGTTCCTTCGTAGTTTTTTGTCTCTATTAATAAGTATTTATTCATTTGTTGTTGCATCATTTGCATTACTGACACTTCTTTGATTAATCTGCCTCTAAAGAAAGATGAGTCGTACACAGGACTACAGAGTATTCTATCTGTTTCTGTGCGTTAAGCTAGGCGATGGATGGGAAGCAGACCCCGGTGAGTGACGAAGAGCCCAGAGTCCTGCGAGAAGACACCCGGAGGAGAAGAAGAAAGAAAGCCATCACCTCGTCGTCCGGCACCTCCATGGATCAGATCACTGTGGAGTTCGTCCTGCCCACGGCGGCGCGGGGTGGAAACAGCCCTGACACTCTGCAGCTGGAGGTGGCTGGAAACTGGACGGTGGAACAGGTCACCTGACTTACTGATGTATTGTCAGATGGTCGTCACAGTGGCTTTCAACATGCTTTATATTGATCCAGTTCATTTCTTGTCTCCCAGGTGAAAGCTCAGGTGTGGCTGAAGGCGGTGACTTTAAACCTCTGTCCTGACTTCTACCAGCGCTTTTCACCTGACCACTGCATCCTGCTCTACCAGAAGAAAGGCAACGTGTGTGAGATCTATGACAAGCACCAGGTCTTCCAGACGCTGGACTGCATTCGTTACTGGAGAGGTAGCAGCCGCTGACAAAATGTGGAGCCACAAACTGAGTTATTCTGCAGTGACGATGTCAAACACGTCTGTTTTGTCTTCTAAAGCCCTGAAGAAAGACGTGGGGCGGATCCAGCTCGTCCCCCGTCCACAGCCCTCAGAGGATTCCCTGCAGTACCAGCGCTACCTCAACTACCTGATTGGCTACGACGTGACTGATGTCAGCAACGTGCATGATGACGAGCTGGAGTTCACCCGCAGGAAGCTGCTGACGCCGCGACGCATCGAGCTGTCCGACCGCGACCCAAAGCTCTACTCCATGGACCCCTGGGTGACCCGCAAGCCAATGCCTGAGCACCTTCTCAACAAGGTGTGTGTGTTTGTGTGACCACTTGAGTATATTTCAGTCCAAAACACATTGTTTTCTGTCAGCACCTAAGTATATAGAATGAATTTAAGATATCTGAAAGTAAAGCAAAGCTGGAACATGTGAACTACTGTTTAAGACATTTTTTTGTCCAATTTATCAACGTTCATTGGTTTCAACAACAGGTTTTCTCAAAATTAGCTTGCTGTCCAACACCTGCAGGTGGATTTAAGTCATTAAAGGAGACATATTATGCTTGTCTATTGTTTAGCGTCAGATGTTGATATTAAAGAAGGTGAAAGTGTCACAAAATGAGGTAAATGTATGTAAATTTAATCCCTGTGAGCAAAAATCTCAGGCTTCAGACTGCCCTGAATGCAACATTTCCAACCTTTTTCTTCTACTTTACATGATGAGTCGACACAAGTTTTTTGATTGGTCATCGGCTCCAGGCACAGCACGGCATGGCACAGGGACGTGGCCCATCCTCCATCCCCTCGGACTAGTTTTTCTACCGCTTTGCTCAGGACTGCTCTTCAAGTTTTTGTATTTCTTGCAGCTTTCCTGGTTGTGAATCAAAGTTACATAAACATTCCCCCGGTGCTCTGAGCTCCCAGTCAGCTAACAGGATGGCTAAGCTAGCTGCACAGCTAACTAGCTAACAGCAGCTACAGTCAGCAGCCAAAGTAGGTAACAGTTAACAACAAGTAAAGCCATCTGTCCATCAGGAAACTCAGTGAAGTTGAAGCAGGGCAGCTGGAGGTCATCAAAGGGAAGACCGGAAAATATTTCTCCATTAATATGTGATCCAGCTTTGGCAAGCTTCCATGAAGTTAGCCAATCAAAAGACAGAAGGCTTTTGGGGAGGGGGAGGGCTTAAAGAGACGTTTGTTTCAAACAGAGGATGAACTGAGGGGTTTCATGAAAGGGTGAATCATGCAAAGACACTCTTGTGGAGTCATGACTGAAACCACGTTAATAGCAGTAAGATGTATTCACTGACTGTCATGTTTCTGTTCACTCTTTTCACCTCGGGCGGTCCATTTGTTTCTCCTTTCAGGTCAGTAACAGTCACATCCTGGTGGTGATCCACATCAGCACGGCCAGCCAGACCATCAAGGTCTCCATCGATGACCCTCCGGCACAGGTAGAAAGTCGTAAACACAATGAAAGGTGTCATCACTGCGCCTGTCTGTCTGCGAATGTAACATTTCATAACAACGTTCTATGCTGTTCAGGTGTTGGTGAGTTTTTTCACCAAGACGGCAAATAAGAGAGTTCTGCTGGGAATTCCTGACAACATGTGCGAGACAGACTTTGTGCTACGAGTGTGCGGAAGGTACAATATGTCAGATGCTAAAACACATCAGTCACACCATTGCTACTTATACATGGAGCCATAGTTTGAAAGTAACCCTCTCTGTGTCTGCTCACACAGGGAGGAATACCTGTACGGTGATAAACCGCTGCAGGACTTCAACTGGGTCCGTCAGTGTCTGAAGAATGGGGAGGAAATCCACCTTGTTCTGGAGACGCCACCTGATCCCGACTTGGATCTGGTCCAGAAGGACGACTGGGCACAAGTGGATGACTGCACCGGAGTCGCAGGTAACTAGTTAAATTAAGTATACTGTGCTATTTCTGCGTATATTTGATCGTGTTTGAATAAGTGGGAGAAATTCACCTCCTAACTTCTCTTTGTCAGGTACCCATGAGCAGTTGACCATTGATGAGAAGGACCATGAACGAGTGTTCACCATCTCTATGTGGGACTGTAACAGGAAGTTCAGAGTGAAGGTGTTGGGTATTGACATCCCGTCCCTCCCCAAAATCCCAGAGTTTATCGTCTTCATAGAAGCCAGTATCTTCCACGGGCAACAGCTTTTGGCCCAGGTAATCTAAAATCCTTCAACACACGAAAGAAAACATTGTGTATTTGTTTTATAGACACATTTTTGATGAATGGTTGCGGTCAACCTCAGTGACAAATTCTTTCATTTCTTTTGACTGCTTCACAATAAAAGCCTCACCAGTTGAATGCTCTTTTAATATGATCTCTTTGATACGACTGTGAGAGTGAACAGTGAGTCGGAAATCGGTGAGATAAAGTTTTAAAAAGCAATGCTGGATTACATTCTACACCGTTTCCTGGTAATTTGAATCCCGCAGGACAATGGGAACTACTGCAAAGAGAGTATGTAAATACATAGCAAGCATAAATTATCAAATTTATGATCAAAGGCAGGGTTTCATTTGATGAAAGTCTTGAGGATTGTGCCTTTAAAGAAGATCCAGCAAATCTGACCTGAGAACCAAAACGACCTCAGCTCTGTGTTTCTGTAACTAGCAATTCCAGGAGGCGCTTATTTTCCAAAACACATATACAGTAGGTTTTTCGATGGGAGATATAACAGATATAAAGTTGAACCCTGCGCTTACTCTCTCAGGAGAGGACGTCCTCTAAAACCTTCAATGAAGAAGTGCTGTGGAACTGCTGGCTGGAGTTTAACATAAAGATCAAGGACCTGCCTAAAGGAGCACGCCTCAACCTCCAGGTAAACTGTTGGTTCAAACAATAAATGGGACTTTTTTACAGTGATTAGTTGTTATAATCATTGTAGATAGTCTCAAAATATGTATTTTTGTTAGACTTTGGTGGTAGGAAAAGAGTTGCTATATGCTTTGATGACAATCGGCTCTACTTGTTCCACCCAGGTGGTCTGTGGGAAACAACCCCAGACGCCAAACTCCAAAGGAGGCTCGTCCTACCAAGATAATACAGCAGGAACAGGCAGCCATGATGGTGACTCCTACTAACATTTGCCTTCTGTATTATGTTGGCAGTCACTAGAGCGAGGCTCATATCTGTCTGTCTGTCCACTTTTCAGGAAAGACCAAGAGTCGTCTTCTGTACTACGTCAACCTGCTGCTGATCGACCACCGCTCTCTGCTCCGCCAGGGCGAGTTCATCCTCCACATGTGGAAAATGCCGGAGAAGAGCGAGGAGAGCAGCAGCAGCATCAACGCCGACAAGCTCACCTCAGCCACCAACCCGGACAAGGCCTCCTCCATGGCCATCGCCATTTTACTGGACAAGTACTGTTACCCAGTGGTGCTGCCCAAGAGCCGAGACGTGGGTCGGGATTTGGGGGCCGGGAGCGAGGAAGCCGAGGGCGGGGAGCGAGGTCAGAGGGAGATGCCCAACCACCTGAAGAAACAGTTTGCGGCTATCGTTGCTACCGACCCCCTGCATCCACTCAGTCCTGAGGACAAAGAGCTGCTGTGGCATTTCAGGCACGAGTGTATGCGTGACCCAAGGTACTTCTTTTTATTTTATTCCAAAGAAACTCAACCACAAGCTGTATGATTATTGTTATTTAGCTTGTATTACAGAATATTTCATGTACGCCAATTCCTTCCTCTCTTCAGGGCCTACCCAAAGCTTCTGAGCTCAGTCAGGTGGGGGAAACAGGAAGACGTTTTGGCAACACACCGTCTGTTGGAGCGCAGCAGTGCGTGGGACAGCAGGTAAAAGGGATTTCACACTGTCACTGCATGTTTCTGTGCTCAGTAAGTTCAGCGTCCCATCACCTGTCTCCATGTTGTTCCTGTTCAGTGGTCTGGACGTCGGTCTGGCCATGCAGCTGCTCGACTGTCACTACTCGGACGCTCAGGTTCGCTCAATGGCTGTCAGGAAGCTGGAGACTCTGGAGGATGATGATGTGCTCAGATACCTGCTGCAGCTCGTACAGGTGTGTCTTTTCTGTGATCAGGATTTTACATACAACAGGTATGATTAGCTTAGAAAATATGATCTATCCAACTATCCAACAGGATATGAAGGAGTACAAATTAGTTTGACAAAAAATCCTGAGTCGAAATTAGCTTCACTTGCTATACCAGCTATAAAGCATTTAATGCTGTTTACGTGTTGGTCAATTAATAATAATTACCTATTAACACGTGAAAGGAGCCATTCTGCATCATGAGTACTTTTATGTTTGGAAAATTAAGACACTTTGTTAGACACTTAATACGAAGCTACCGCAAGCAGACGGTTAGCTTAGCTTAGCACAAAGTTAGCCTAGCTCTGTCCAATGGTACCAGATTAAATGCTGTTTTTGTTGTTGTTGTTATAACATGTTAATTAGTTCACACAGAGGAGCTGGTGGGCGGATTGTTTTGTTGTTTTACCTTTTAATAGTGCCTAGCTAGCTGTGTCCATTCTTTTTCAGTCTTTGTGCTAAGCTAAGCTAACTGACTGCTTGTGGTAGCTTCATATTTAGCATGCAAACAGAGTGGCGTCAATCTTCTCATCTAGCTCTCACAGGGACGCCAATAAACAAATTTCCCAAAATGTCAAACTATTCATTTAATTACATTTTTTCCAAAACGTTTCTGTCTCACAAACTTGTGGAACGAGGCAGCTCAGCCGCATACACACTGCATGTTTTGTCTTCTGATGTGTTTCCATAGCGACTCTGTGGTCAACTTTGCATGAGCAATATGGATTATGTCAGCTGAGTCTTAACAAAGGGCGCTTTGGTCTGATAGGGAAATGAGTCTTACCTTCACAGACACTGTTGTCTGTGTATCTTGTGAACTGATATGAAGCTGATATGTCCCACAGCACCACTACCCTGCACGGCACAGTATGCAGTATGTTTAAAAAAAAAAAAGAATAGCATGTTATTTTCAGATCTCTAATATGTGGTTTGGAGTGTATCCAGGTGGGTCATACATGACAACAGGAGTAGAAAAAAATGTGTCTGCATGGGTCTACTGAAACCTGAAGATCCTGTTTAGTTTTCATCAGAAATAAATTGTATTGTTTGTTGTGTGTGTGTGTGTGTGTGTGTGTGTGTGTGTGTGTGTGTGTGTGTGTGTGTGTGTGTGTGTGTGTGTCTACTGCAGGCAGTCAAGTTTGAGCCTTATCACGACAGCGCCCTGGTCAGGTTCCTGCTGAAGAGAGCTCTGAGGGTAAGTAGGACCAACATCTGTCTCTCACACTGTCCTGCAATGTTTGCAGTGTATAGTGAGTGTGTGTGTGTGTGTGTGTGGTTTTTTTTGTGTTGAAAGTTTACTCGTCTCCTCTGTCTCTAACAATTTGAACATGTTTGTAGACTGATGTTCTCATAAAAAGTCCCTCTTCTTCTCTGACTTTGTTCTGTTTCTCTCCACAGAGTAAGCGTATCGGTCATTTCCTCTTCTGGTTCCTGCGCAGTGAGATCGCCCAGTCCATGCATTACCAGCAGAGGTATGCTGTCCTGCTGGAGTCCTACCTGAGAGGCTGTGGTGAAGACATGCTGCAGGACTTCAGGAAACAGGTGACACAGTCCGCCACGCAGTCACAGTAATTAACTGCTTGAATCAAAATCAGACATCACAAATCTGCCACAAGGGGCTTTACAGGATACAACCCCCTCTGTCATTAGACCATAGTGGAGCCATGTTAGCTTTAGTCACCTTTAAGTTAATGTGTTAATCAGCTGGTTGATGAACTGGTACTCTGCAGGTGGAGATGACTGAGGCTCTGCAGAAAGTTACCCGTGATATCAAAGCCATGTCTGCTGACAAGTACGACGTTACTGCACAAGGTGAGACTTTAAGGTTCAGCTCTGTGAGTTGATGCAAAGAGACCGAGCTGCAGTTCCCATTATAATATTGTATGTTTCTTTCTCTTTGGGGCGTTTCTAATAAGTATGATATGTTCATGAGCCAAACTTAAACTTTATGTGATCATTAGATTTGTGTATTTACTTTGAAACAGAAACAGAAATGTAACAATCAAAGCTTCAGTCCAACAAAATCATCAGTTACATTTTCACTACTGCTGCTGCTACACCAACCGCCTCGATTGATCTTAGACAATGAGCTCTTGTGAACAAGTTCCTGCCTTAAATGTAGCAAAAGAAACACCTAGCAGTGTGTGTTTACAAGTGTGTGTGCTTGTCAGTGGTGTTTCAGTTGCGTCAGAAGCTGGAGACTCTGCAGTCATCTGGTCTGCCAGAGAGTTTCAGAGTACCTTATGATCCTGGACTCAGAGCTGGAGCCCTGCTGGTGAGAGACACACACACACACACACACACACACACACACACACACACACATAGACACATGCAGTGGAGAAACGCATACACACTTATCCCCAGGTGAATTAAAGGTGTGAACACGTGACAACAGATACTGTTTCTGTGTGTTCAGATCGAGCAGTGTAAAGTGATGGCATCTAAGAAGAAGCCTCTGTGGCTGCAGTTTAAAAGGGCCGACTCCACCACCCTGTCCAAAGACCCCATCGGCATCATCTTCAAAGACGGCGATGACCTCAGGCAGGACATGCTCATCCTGCAGGTGAGCAGCAGCACGGCCTCTAAAACAGACGTTAGCGAATGAAGAAAGACTCTTAACTTCCTGTCGTGTCCCCTCAGATTCTGCTGATCATGGAGTCCATCTGGGAGACTGAATCACTGGACCTCTGTCTGCTACCGTACGGCTGCATCTCCACGGGCAACAGGATAGGTCGGTTCTTCAGCTGGACGGATATGAAGACGAATCAGTCACAGTGTGATAGCTCACCTCCCCCCTTTGTCTTTGTCTTTGATGCTGTGTTATAGGTATGATTGAGATTGTGAAGGACGCCACCACCATCGCTAACATCCAGCAGAGCGTTGTGGGAAGCACCGGAGCTTTTAAAGATGAAATCCTTTATCAGTGGCTCCGGGACAAGTGTGTCAGCGAGGATAAGGTACATCGCAGCCAGCTCATGCAAATCATTTTTATATGGATGATATCAAGATTGTTTGACCAGACACAGAAACGCCTGCTCTCTGATGCGTCCGTCCATCCAGTTTCAAAACACTGCTGCAATTGCTGGCAATAAACATTTCTAGGTTATTAACTCAGTAAGTAATAAATCTGTGTCCATTTTCTGGAGCAAAATTCTTATTTCTGTCAAGTTTTGTCTCCAGCAGCTGCTCTGTTTATCAGACATTGCAGGAAGCAGCAGTGCAACAGACAGAAAGGAAGTAACCCCCGGGTTCTTTTTTTCCTGTTGTCACACATACACTCACACACATACACTTTTAGCTGTGACACCTGCACCACCAGAGTCTGTATCTTCTGTTTTTGAAACGTTCCTGCTCTGTTTGTAGAATCTATTTCACCAATTTTTTAAGAATCTGTTCAATGTCATGCTCATGGACATCAAACTGAATGTTATGGCATCAGTAAAACCAATGATGTCATGGAAAATGAGCTACAAAGTTGTTCTACTGTGTCTTGTCTGTAGTTCCAGCAGGCTGTGGAGAGGTTTCTGTATTCCTGTGGCGGCTACTGCGTGGCTACCTACGTCCTGGGTATCGGGGATCGTCACAATGACAACATCATGATCACTGAGTCTGGTAAAGGCGTCTCTCTTTTCGTCTGCTATTTTCATCTCATTCACACTGAAACATATTTAAGTCATGCTGTGGAGATATCACTGCCTGCAGCGTCACTATTTTTAAATCTTGTTAAGCAAGTTCTTACATTATTAATAAAGGCTTACCTCAAAGTATCTGTGAAATATATTGAGTCTTAATAAATGTCATCATTCACTACGTCTACAATTTAATTAACTTTTTTTTTGGTTGAAAACCTGGAAATAGATTCAATTTCAGCATGTTTCAGACATATTCTTGCAAAGAAAGACTTCTCATACGTACAAACATCACTATAAAACTCCTTTGTGTTTCTGCAGGGAACCTCTTCCACATCGACTTCGGCCACATCCTGGGGAATTACAAGAGTTTCATGGGAATCAGTAAGGAGTGGGTTCCCTTCGTGCTCACGCCAGACTTCCTGTACGTCATGGGAACATCAGGAAAGAAAAGTAGCCCCCACTTCCAGAAATTCCAGGTGCAGTAAAGGCGATGTCTTCATGTGAATACACTCGTCCACACACACACACACACATGGTTGCACTCCCGCGTGCACAAACATTAAATAGTTCAGATCATCGCAGGGATATGTGAGGAATCAGCGGCATCTCAGTTTGTTATCTTCTACATGTATTTGTCTGCATGCATGTGTTCTTCATCCTTTATCTCTGCCTCAGGACGTGTGTGTGAAGGCTTACCTCGCCCTTCGGCACCACACCAACCTGCTCATCATCCTCTTCTCCATGATGCTGATGACCGGTACGACTCTCTTCCCTGTCAAAACAAATTTGTTCCAATTTTTTAATGGAATTTAATGGTTAAAATGATGATGATGATGATGATGATGCGACTTTGCTTTTGTCTTCACTAATTTGAAAGAAGACAGGACTACAGTCAGATGTATGAACGATAAAGCAACAGACATAGACTCAACAGATGCTCATACTTCTTCTTTGCCATCCACAGGCATGCCCCAGCTGACTAGTAAGGAGGATATAGAGTACATCCGCGAGGCGCTGACTGTCGGCCGCAGCGAGGACGAGGCACAGCGACACCTGCTGGACCAGATAGAGATCTGCAGGGAAAAAGGCTGGATGGTTCAAATCAACTGGTTTGTTCATCTGGTGCTGGGGATCAAGCAGGGTGTGGAGAAACGGTCCACTTAGGACTCTGTGTAGATTAGCAAAGATTTGAAGTTTTTTCTTTGCTTTTTATTTGATGTAAATAAGAGTCTTAAATTCCAAAAGAGGACTGGAAAGTCTGGAAAGCTGTAATTTAAAAAAAAAGTCCTAGTTTACCTTCAAACACAGATTTAGCATTTTAGTCCACAACTCATCTCAGTATCTCAGTCATTTATATGAAGAATAATGAGAGTAAGTGAATAACTTGGGGTGTGAGTGTAATTTAGTGTAAATCTTGTGCAGCACCAATCCCATCAGAACTAGTTATTTCAACCATGGGAAGACACTGGAACATTTCAAAGCAAAACTATGCAAGAAAGAGTGAAGAAGAGAAAATGAAATTAATACAAATCAGGAGTATTTCAGTGTGTGGTGCTGCAGGCATGCACACTTGGCACCAAGATGCATGAGTGTTAAATTAAAGTCATTCATTCTACTGTAATGTGAGGAGACGTAGAATTCAAACTCAAAACTCAGTTCCACGCTGACTGTTTCCATCACACAGCTTAGACCAAGTCAAACAAATCCAAAGTCTTTGTCCGACTTTTATTTTAAACTATGTTCTCGATCGGCTTTACCATCTAGAACAGTTAGTTGGTAGATTTTGGTTAAACAAGAAACCAAACCAAAGTGGAAACCCTGTTTCCGTGAGCAAGGAAATGGATCTCTGCACCTCATCCTTTTACAAAGTCTTAACTACTTCCTTTTTCTTGATGTCTTATTCAAAGTGGTTTCCTGCTGAGGAAACACATTTCTCTCACATTTCCTTCACATTGTTTGCATTTTAAATCATGGTACATGTCACACTGGTTATTGAATTCTCACTGAAGTAGCTGCACTGTCCCTCCACTCCCAGAGGAGCGGTTAGACTGATAGGTAGATTAAAGGATCAGTCCGTGAAGTCGTGTTTAATATTTAAAACATTTGGTTTTGACTGAATAATGATGCAAAAATGACTGAATTAGTTGGATACGTTTGGTCAGAGATTGAAAACAATGTAATATTACTAAAGTGTTTAAGGAGAGAGTTTTATTATTTATATTATTAACAATCTTTTTATTTGCACTGATTGTTAAGACGTACTTCTCAGATGTCTTGAATTTACATTTAATTTCCCAAAATATGTATTAAAAGTTAACTTAAATGATGCTAATTTATAACAACATGCTGCACGAATGTGGCATTGTAATGCTACGGTGGCCCGTTGGTGACATTGGCACATGCTGGTCAGTGTGGTCGTCGCCTCTTTCAGGATGGTGGAACATTAAAGTGATCTCTTTTGGTTTGCTGCCTAAAAATTTTGAATATTTCAATCACATCATGAAGACAGTGAGTAGTAAAATAATTCTGTACACTAACTGGATTTTAAAATCTCGTATGTGATCTTATTATCTGTTTTCATGCCAGCTCATATTTTAAACACACACACACACGCCAGCTTTGACTGGAAGCTACAATGCGTTGATAAGTCACACACCTCTCTCAGGTTTTTGTTGAAATGGATCCAGACTTTTATATTTTTGTCATATTTCATTGTTTAAGTGGAGATAAAAGCTACAAAAAGCATCACCAGCTAAAGTAAAACAGTATTTTTTTTAAAGCGTCAATAAAAATATTTTGGAAAGATTCAAACCAAACTATTTTTCTGAAACATGAAATTTTGTAATAAAACCTTTCGCTACTGTAAACGCTCAATCGTTGATTCTCGAAACAACTGAAACATGTTAGCTTTTCTATGTAATGATACCAGACAAATTAAAGTTATGTACCATAAATACTTTTTTGTGTTTTCTCTTTCACCAATCAGACTTGATGCTGACTGTGAGGAAATCTTTTCTTCCAGGATGCCACATATGTCAAGCATATGTCTAGGGGTCACTGTAGGGACAGTGTTAAATCTTAGATTGAGATTGTTATGGAGACACTGACTTCTTCTCCTCGAGACACAGAGCAGCTGTATGTTTGTGTTTAGGAAAGCAGGTGCCATTTTGATCATTACTATGGTAACCAAGGTCAGGGGACAAAATAATAGACTTAATTGATCCCTCGGTGGTGAAGTTCTTTTTTCACTCATGTTTTACAATACAGTATGTTGGCTTGAAATACAAACACACACACACACACACACACACACACACACATTCAAACGGCTCATAGACATGCAAATGTGGAGAGATGTTGGAGTGAGCAGTCAGCGGTTTGGTACCTTGCTCAAGGGCACAGGAGGTGAACTGGTACCTCTCCAGATACCAGTCCACCCTTCCATCCTTTTGGTCCATGCTAGACTTGAACCAGCCACCTTCTGGTTCCTAAGCCAAGTCCCTACAGACCGAGCTACTGCCGTCCCCCAAGGATAGGGCTGTCTCACTCACTAGACACAACGGATAGGTCCATAATGTAGAGGCCTCTACAGAGTGTAAAAGTGTAAATATTTCCTTGTGTCTTCTCTGCACTGACTGAACTGATCACAGTTTCAGGAACATTTCATAGTTCCAACATTTACACCCCTTCTCTAATATATTTACATGCTTATCATAAAAAGTCAGATTTTTCTGACCCTGAGTCAGATCCGATTTGAACTTCATTTCAAATATCAAGTGTAATAACTGACTTTGACCAACAGATGGAGCAACACCACAAGTCTCAATACTGACACCACATCCAACATTCTCCTCTTTTCCTCCTTCACGTACTTCTTCCCAAAGTTTCCTCCTTTTCCTCTCACAGTTCCATCTTCCATCCTGTCAGTTTCCCATTCATCTTCATCCTGCTCCTCTTTCTGGATCCCTCTTTTCCATCACCATTTGAACAGAAAAGTATGAGTGGGTGTGAGTGTGCTGCATGAGGAATAAGTCTCTTTCATGTCACTGTTTTGTGGCTGTAAAACAGTTGTATATGTGTTGATATACGGGATGTTGAGGGTCTAAATGGATTAGAAAGATAAATCTCCTTCTTCCTCACAGCCTTCAGGCCTCTTTCTGTGTATATGCCGTTACTCTACTCAGCTTTTAGCATGCTTCTACTGTACGGAGGTTTATCCACGGAGTGTTGGGAGTGAACAGAGTGAATTGTGAATGGATCGCAGGGCCTTTCTTCCCTTTGTTCCCTGCTTCTCTTTAGCATCCTTACTGTTGTAGACACATTTGTTGTATCTTTTTATTCATCGTGCCTCTGAGTGCCAAATGAACATAAAAAAATCCTGTGTCTTCAAGGAATCAAGGAAGTCAGGCAGTGTTATTTTCCACTGATTGAGATACATGATTAGATCTCAATTTGCTTCCAGTGAACCATGAGTTGTGCAAGCTGTATGGGATATTAAAATTACACATTGAATGTAGTCTGTTGAGAGACTTTGACCGGAGTTTATTTTGGAAGTACAATTACAAAACTGTAATTCCTCGAGCGTCCACTTGAGGCTGGCTACAAAACATTTCAACCGCCATAAGTCCCCATGTTAAAATGTCCAACTTCACAGCAGAAATAAACATGTTTACAGCCTGGTTCATAAAACAGTTTTAGTCTCTGTAGCTACTCTCCCCGTTCATGACAACTGTACTGAATCTCAATTTTTATATTATATTATAAATATTTTATATTAAGGCTTAAAGCTATGCAGGCAGGAAAATGCATTCAATGTTTTTTTTTAGGTCTGAAGTATAGACATCGTATCTGTTTGGTGAGAAACACACGCACAATTTAGATTTTGTACTAATGTACAAATCGTTTTACTTTAATTTGTATGTTTTTAAAGTTACATATCTTGCTTCCTGACAAATAAATTAAGAACAAAACAAATATATTGATTATTCGCACAACTATAATATTACAAACATATTACAAAAATAGAAAATCCATTTTTTTCTTATAGAAAGTTTGCTGGTAAAGTACGACAGTAGGAGTTATACTAAAAGTTGAAAATCACTCTAAAATCCTGAATACAAGACCTACGACGGCTTTTGTAATGGTGACTGACTTTTGTGGAATAACGTCCTCGGCTCTGACAGGTGTGTGAGGTTGGTGTGGGAGGAAACTGGAAGAAACTGGAGCATCGAGAATCGATTCACTCTCTTTCTCTATTATCTCTGGTTCCTCTCCAGGAAGACATGAACCAGATCAGACGACGGGGGAAATCACTCTGCCTGTGTGTGTGTGTGTGTGTGTGTGTGTGTGTGTGTGTGTGTGTGTGTGCGCGTGCGTGTGTGTGTGCGCGCACTCATATTTGTGCCCTAATGTGTTTGCGAAGAACAATTTGAAGTGTCAGATCTTCAGGGTGAGGTCATGTAGCCTGTCCTCACTTCTCCAAGGGGTTATTACAGGGTCAGGACTTGGGTTGAGGTTAATTAGAGTTAATTAGCATATTTTAACCTATGGGTCCAGGCGACGTGTAGAGCTAAAGGTTAAGAGCTCGGCATGTAGTCAGTGAGGGCCCTCACATGTACTGAAAGAGTATATGTGAGATTTGTGCTGTAAATGTGCATATTTTTGTGTATGCAAATGTATATGCTGACATACTGTATGGACATGTATATGATTATCATGTGTGGGTGTGATGCATTTCAGTCTATTTATGGTAGCTGCCTTGTGGCATAAAAGAATATAAATACAGGTTTAATTCTTTCTGTTTGAATTTAAATGGTGTAGCTGTGACCTGTATAGCTGTTAAAGCTGTTTCCATTCATGTATTTACGTCTTCTTTTTGGAGGGTTTTAATGTTAGCATTGAAATGAAATCAGTGTATGGTGAAGGTGTATGGGCTAGCTTCCCAACCAGTCCTAGTATTACTAGTTTGTCTTCCATGATGCTATTTCATGCAGTTATTACTAGCACAACCTAGCGTGTCTCAGGCGCAGCTGGGGATAGAAGGTGAAGATAAGCTAACACCTTCAAACTGGTCTTCAAACCTGCCAGGAACTCCAACGTTATTTTCCTCCAGTGTTTTTTATGATGTTGCTGTTAAATTTTTAGTCAAGTTAAAACGTTTTCAACTTTGAGACGTGACTTTGCCTTCGCATGTGCCGCTTTGAATTTGCATCTGCTATTGCCCAGCTGTGTCTTTAATCCCGCCTGTCATCTTGTCACTCTAAAATTTGCTTTGCATTTGATTTGAACATGCCTTAAAGTACTAGTTCTGTCATGTCAGGAATCTTAGTTGGCTGTCTTGCAGTTTGAGCGGTGCCCCACTCCGGTTTCCCTCGTGGCTTATGTCTGTTCATGTGGCTACAACTGTAGTCTTGACTGACATTGCTGTGATATAAAATTGAATTTATCACAGATTATACTGTCTGCATCCACCAGCTCCAATTTGATATTCTTCTCCATATTTTAAGTTGTCTTATTTGAATAAAATTGTCACTGGACAGCTTACTTATGTTCAGTGTGAGCAACCATAGTTTGGTCAAGCAGAAAGGGTTGAGACGTGTAATGTGAGTTAACACAACGTAGAAGATTAATATAAATGCTCAGTGTCTGCTCAGCTTTGCGGGGTTTATGTGCTCTGAGCAGTTGCCAGGCAACCGGCAAAGACTCCAGGAAATGATTGCTCCCAGCCAGCCCCGTAAAATGGCAAATTGTAATTTTTATACTTTGTTTTTTTGTACTGATTAAATTAATGAGATCTAATTTCTGATCTTGTAACTGAGCTAGGCTAGCTCTTTGCCCTGTTTCCAGTCTTTGTGCTAAGCTAACGACCTACCGGCTGTAGCGACATGTGAGTGGTGTCAATCCTCTCAATGAACTCACTGCTAGAGTGAATATGTGGAAATTTTAAAGTATTCTGATGTACTGAAGAGTGCAAATGTAAAACAAATGAAGTTTGATGTTTTATACAATGCAATACAAGGTTTCAGTTTGAGCTTAACGCCTGATCGCAACTTTACATGAGACAGTAGGAATGTTGCACAATTAGCATTTAACTGAACCTTTAACGTCAGTGTGAAGGCAATTTTGAGATTTCTTTCAAAATACATTAAATATGTATAGATATGTATTCATTCAAATAGACTTTGATGGATATTTTACTGAAATGTGGAGTTAGGGGTTCAAACAGTTTTTCACCAGTTTTCAGTCCAGGATTTTGTGGGCGGTCCTAAAGGGTGGCTCGATGACACGCTGAGGCCACCCTGAGCATACCCCTGCACCCCTAGCAGAGAGATAGAGATGAATTCATCTCGCTCAGAGTGTTTCAAAGTTAGTCATGTCATTGTCTGAACTCATCTGACATGTTTCAGTTGCTTCAAAATGGCTGCTTGACTGCTCCCACGAGTGGGCGTGGCTTCAGCGTCTTCAGCAGACACACCCCCACAGTCCTGGAGCTGAGAATTCATTTTTACCAGATTTTGGCACCTAATTTCATAAACTTGTCGATATTTTTAATCATTCAAATACTTACTTTACATAGACTTTAAACTAAATAGCAGTCAAAATGTGAAACATCCATGCTGTCATTAGATGTTGAGACATAAAAAATTTAATCCAACAGGAGTCAATTGAACTTGTGTGACTCCTGCAACATTTGAGAAGTGCTAGCCAGGAAAGCTACATGACACGATGGTCAACCAGAGCAGCCTGTTCTTCGAACTTGACCTCATAGCAGTTTCCTCGATTACAACACCTAGCCGTTAATATTACAGCCTTTTAATATTTAACACCCTGAACATATCTGTACCGGCTGTAACTGGAGACTGAACGAGGAGGTGTGTTTGGGTGCGCGTGCATGTGTGTGTAGGCGCTGCCTGGTCAGTGTGCCATATCAGATACCCTTACTGACAGAATACGAGGGCGCACGGGAGTGCGTGTTGGTGTGTATGTGCTTGTGTGTGTGCAACCTGACACTGCCTCTCACACTCTATCTGTATTTAGCATCAGTTACCATCAGGTAGGACAATTAGTCACAGAGGAGGTTGGCCAAGCAATTAGACTGGGAGGAAGTCGAATGTGCAACACACAGCCGTGCAGCACATTTGATCATTTATTTCATTCATTACTTCACCACAGTCACTAATATTGTGGCATACCGGTCAGATAAAGAGGTGAAAACATTTATTGGTATTTAAACTTTAACGTAAAGAAAATAATCTTGCTTTTTGTCATATGCTGAATGTTACATTGCAGTTTGTTGCATATCCCTCCTCTAAAAACATTTGAAATGTCAAGTCTTTGAATATTTGAATTGTTTACATCCATGTAGAGTGCGACGTGGGTAGGAGCTATTTGGGTACTCCTGATACGTGACTTGAAACAGTTCCACCTCTTGGATCGGCATGAAACTCTCGTTGAATCATCTCTCCAAAAGTTTAGAAAATCGCTTCAGATCGCATTAGAAAATATCTGATTCTTTGATAAAATGTCAAAGGCACAAGCCTGTGTACAAAAAAAGTTAACTACAACTCCCAGGGTGCATTTCTACAACAAAATTTAAAGATTGAGCTTGAAATTCTATCATGTACACTGCTAAGAACAGGTGGTAGCTGAAGATTATGCCTTGATGATCTGCAGATGAAATCAGTCCACGTTGGATTTCTGTGATTTTGGGTGAATTCAGCATCTCTAGCTTCACCTTTTGTTTACAACTGCGATGAGTATAATATTTTAAATTTGCTACAACTCGTGACTGCCAAGACTCATGTCAAGTTTTGCAGTATTTAGAGCTGTACGCCCTGTCAAAATGACAGACATGATTTCTCAGGAACAGCATTGAAATAATTAAACCTGACATGATTGTATATAATTGTTATATTAACTGGGAGAGTCCCATTTTCTGTGTCAAGTAATAAGTATATTGTTTAAAAGGTTTGAAATGGGAATACAGAATGGGAGTAAAACCTTCTGTAACCAGTGACAGCACATTTCACAGCTCTATGTGCTAGCTAGTAGGGTTGAGTGAGCACTCCGCTGAAACAAGTATGTGTTACAGATAGAGTACTTTTTGGTTTACAGTTGATTATCATCAGAGGAAAATGTGTCATCATCTGCACTTGTAAACATAGTGAGTTTTATGAAATTCTGTTAATAGTTTACTCCTGTGATCAAAAACATTGCTCTGGAGCTCAATTTTGAGGCTGCTATATCGATAGGTTTCTAATACAGCAACTTCTAATGAACCCACATCAATTTCAGAGCCGAGGACTTAAATTAACAATTTCCAATTAGTCCAGATTGGTTCCACAGATACAGATAATGGTGGGCTCACTCATCCCTGCTCGGTAGCAGTCTTTTTCAATCCAGACATTTGTTGGTGTTTTTGAATGTAGATGCATCCTTGTGCAGTGCTAGCAGAGCACGAAATACAAACAAAACAAGGATCCGCTCATCCAAACATTGCTCTATGGTGCCACCAGTGGTCAAAAACTCCACAGGGTACCTTTAATTCTAGGAGAATGATACCGTACTGTTCAGTACGTGTACAAAGTACTCTTTGACACAGAACCTTCAAACTGAACTGACCGTACTGAATGAGCATTGTCACTGACAAACTCAGTAGTTTCTTTTTGCATTGGAGCTCCAGTTTTCAGCTCAGCTGCTGTATACGTACTTCAGACCATGAAATCCACAGGTACAATCATGATGTGAGAACTGTTGCATGACAGGTGGTTAGTGAGAAAAAAGTAAAAAGCTGAAAAAGTATATGTATGATCTGTGAACTAGTAAAAAGACTCCTGATCCAACTCCGTTTGCTGTTGTTGAAGACTGTGTGAAGCAGTTGAAGACCTTTGAGTGTAGACACTTTGTCACACAGTAGCTGTGTAGCCAGTGTGGAAATCTGAGAACTTTATCTGAGCGCTCTGAGTGAGTTGCAGCTCTTTTAGAAACACCTAGTCCAACCTGCTTGAGATAAAGACGAGAATGATTTTTTAGATAATTCTAATTTTCAGCTGGTAATAGACTGACTTTGTTCTCGTCTTGATGAGGCTGCACTTCAACCTGCCACTGGAGACCTAATGTCCTTATGTCACATGTGCCTCCAGTCAATTATCTCTCTTTCTTGGGTGAATCTCCTCATTGTATAACTTTAATTTGCACAAGGATGCCTCTTCCTTTGTCTTAAGCTCTATGAAGTGGACCCTTAAGACCCCACAGGTGCGCAACTAAACCCAAACAGAAGGCACAATAATTAATGCACATTAGAGGGCCCAATAATCTCAGCTTGTCTGTGTGTGGCTGTAATTCCTTTGCGAAAACACCCAATCAGCCAGCCAGTCTGTTACCCACAAGTCCGGTGTGCAGTGTATTAAGGGAGTGTACACAATAAGCTGAGTTGTAGAGTTTCTGCTACCCAGCCAGCCATTTGGAGAAGAGTATTATCCCGGCGGAGCTAAGCTTCTACTGAGCTGAGGATTGCACTCCTGAGTCAGAGTGTTGCTGTTCTTGCTCTCACATGCTGCTGACAGCAAACCAGCATGACTGACTGACCGCCTGGGAATCCAAAGGGAACAAGGCCTGCCTCTTAGCTGGTGTCATTCAGAGTTGAGGAGAAATGGCTCTCCGCAGATCCCCCTCCTCTACCTGTGCAGGTGAGTAACGTATAGGAAACCCAGCAGGACCCTCCTTTGTTTGGCCTGTCCTGCCTGTCCCTCCTGTATCCTCACCCAACAAAAAGGACACACTAGACAGGACCACCGTAGAGTAACCCTCCTATTGTCCCTTCCCATTTCCCCCCAGTGTGTGTGTGTGTGTGTGTGTGTGTGTGTGTGTGATTGTGTATGTGTGTCAGCAGGCCGTGTGGGGCAACCGTCAACTGGCAGCTCTTTACGGCAGGCAGGGTATACAGTTGCATGCGAGGCTGCTGTAGTTGAATTTGATTATTCATTCAGAACCCTCTGTGCTATATTGTGACCCTGCTGTTGTCAGCTTGTCTCCTGGAGGAACTATTTTGCCACATCTGAACAGAATTGATCAGTTTTTAAAGATGACTCGTGCTCCCTCATAGTAAACCTGAAGCAGGGCAGTAATCCTGGTTACGTCTGACTGCTGCTGTGCTTTACTTTAGGTGAGGTGAGGAAGCCGTTAAGTTCAAAAGATCCTTTTGGTTTTAGTGAAACAGCAGGATAGTGATAATATTCTTATAAGAAAGCCGCTGTTTAGAAACCACCTGGAGCTGAAGAGCTGACTTTAATAGAAGCAACTTGTTCGTTGTAGTGTGTTTTACTGGGCTGCTCGAGGGGTAACATTTAGAAATGATGCAGGCAGGTGATATTCACCGCAGCAGGGGAATGACTGAGCAGCTCTGGGATGTCAGGATTTACAACCTAGGAGCCACTTTCATGTTGTAAAATCATTATAACGCCGTATCCTTGATGGGAAATGGCCGATTAATAGCCAATAATGAAGCACCAGCTGTCGCAAACACAGCCTTTGGGATCCATGCCAGGATATTACGTAGTTTGTTTACCAACAATAGCTCATGTGGAAAGTTCCATCAGTGCTGTTGTATGAAAAAACTCCACCAGACATGTTTGAAGACATACCACACATTCTGATGCGGCTAATAAGGCTTTTTTTTCTCAAAAAAATGTAATTACCTTGTTAAAAATTCTTAAAATGTAATCTACTGTACTATATTTTAGAAGTCTATTAGACAGAATATGTCTCCTACTTTACTGAAACATCCATTTTCAGTATTTCAGTTCATGATTGGCCTCATGTATTTGTGTTAAACTGAGATTTAAAGGTACCCTGTGGATTATTCTTGTAAACAAACAATTGTTAAATTAAAAATTGTTCAATGCATTTCCTTCCTCCTAAAACATTTGCAAAGTTGTTTAGATAAACAAAACCCACTCATGGAAGAACAGCTCACATAGTGCTACTAGCAATCAAAAACTCCAGAGGGAACCTTAAAGGTGAACAAAGAGAACGTTTCACCCAGTCAGTAGATGCTAGTGTCAAACTCTGCACAAACACCGTTCTGCAGAGCTCAGCTCAAACATTCAAGTAACAAAAAACAAAACACATTTTTCTATGAAGTGCGGCTTTAATTATTAGGACAAAGTCTTTGTGAATTTCAGTAAGACTATTAACGCTTCGAAAACAGGTGCTGCACATCTTAGTATCTGTTCAAAATGCTGAATATCTCCACAGCTGTAATACAGAACTATTCCAGTTTAATCAAGATGGTAACAACATGAAAGCAAATAAGACAGGGTTAAATATGTATTCAGCTGCGTCCTGGCAGAGGCTTCCATACAATCAGTGAGCCAGAGCTGAGACAACATGTGATAAAAGCATCAGTATTAAGTCTTTGTGCCGCGCTGCTGCCCATTAGCTGTTCCCTCAAAGATGCCCTTTGTCTCTGCCATCAGAAATTACTGTGAAAATACAGAGTGTTTATCTTACACAATCACTCTGAGGAACAAAGGCTGTTCCAAAAGGTTTTGATATAAAGCAACAATCTGAAGAGACTGGGGGAGTTAAACACCAGTTTGGAATAATCTGTTTCCACCTTGTGAGAGGAAATACTGAATGTTACTAGATATGAGAACAGAACAAATGAAAAAATGCAATGTCTGAGCAAAAATGAAAATGAATCTTTACATATGTTCTGACAAATTACACTAAATTAAAGAATCTTTAGAATGTATGAGGTAGGATATAATGTATTTGTATAACCTCAAAATCAGAATCAGAATGACTTTATTGGCCAGGTATGTGAACACGTAGAAGTCATTTGACTCACTTTGCTTTCAGTCTCAATGTACATGCACAGATATAGACATAAATACAGCTAAAAACAAGGAGCTCAACAGGCAAACATAAACATTAAACTACCATGTGCAGATATAAAAATGTATATCTATTGAACGCCTTATATCTATTTTATTAAATCTATAAAATCAAAACAAAAATGAAGTGCGGTTTGATTGTCACTGCTCCCGGCTGAGAAATAGTCCAATACATAACCCCCTGTAAAACCACAACAGGGTTAAACCTATAGATTAAACAACCAAGATATAATGTGTTAATTAGTGAGCTTTAGAGGTGCTGGTAGGTGCTGGTGCTGTTTTTTTTTTTCTACCTTTGGGCAGAACAAAGGCTAACTGTTTCCCCCTGTTTCCAGTCATTGCGCTAAGCCAGATGCTGCTATACTATAATAGGGGGAAGACTGTACAGTTTAAACAGTACAATAACAGTTGCAGAGGGAATAAGACAATAGTGCAGATGGCGGAGAGTGCAAAAGATGCTAAAATAAATGTGATTTCTGTAGCAGGTTGCTTTATGTACATGAGGTGGTTGGATATGACAGTATATATAGTATGAACATGAGTAGATTGTGCATGAGTGATGATATTTACATCCTCAAAGAATAAAAATGAATTTAAACACTGAGAATAAATAATTTACAGGCACAGTGAATGTTTGAGACACGGGGTTATTGCACACAGATCTGTAATCTATTTTATACTATAATCATTTTTGGCTTTTCCTGTGATGCCCTGCTTTATATTTATACAAGAGGGATCTTCTCATTCATTTCCCCTCCTACCAGATTCAAACTGGCGACCTTCCAGTTACAGGCCTGCCTGTCTAACCTCCAGGCTACTCTGCTGCTGTCAAGTGAGTTGTGAGGAACAGGAACACAACTGTTGCCATAAAATATCTTTCCTTACAGCTCAGAAATGCTTCAGCAGACTTCATGAAAACATTTTCGACTCTTGACCTGTCTGACAGTTCACATGGTCGTACAGTTGTGTGTGGACGAGAGAGAGAGAGAGAGAGAGAGATGGAATGAAACAGAGGGAGAGAGAGAGAGAGGGAGCTGTCCATGGTACTGAAATGAGAGCGCAGCACGTGGTTTGCTGCGTTACTATGGCTACAGCTGTCTGTATCCCTAAAATAACCATACACACACATAGTAACCGTATTGCAAAAAAAAAAAAAATATGGCAATCTGTTATGGTTCCTGAAATCACAGCAGTCAGATTGATAAAGATGTAGAAATGTCTGTTTTGTCACTGCTGCCTCTGAGGAAGTGCAGCAGCTGAGCAACAAGTCATCTGCTGGAGCTTTTGTCCTCTCTGCACAAAATGAAAGACTTTTACAGCATTCATTCAATATATATATTTTTGTCTTGCACTTTTTGTTTCCTTGTATTATGTTGTGTTCTTTGTGTTTTGGGACCGATTGCTGAGAAGTTGGCTTTTACGTAGGCTTGTCCTTTGTGAAGTGCTTTGAGACGGGGTTTGTGATTGACTGACACGCACATCAATTTGCACAGTGTGAGACAAAGATGCACTAGGCCACTTTGCATATTTGTGGCTGCAGTAATAACGAGCAGTGACTGAAGATGTTGATCCTCAAAACCAAGACATCCTGAGACTGTACCATAACCAAGAAGGTCCTGTAGGTTTGATAAGAACTGCCATATTTAATCTCCACCCTTGTTTGAAAAATGCATGTGAGGAAAGTGGATGAATAATTCTCTTCACTTTCCTTATGACAGAACTCAAGACTCTTCTGAGCAAGGGACTTAATCTCTCAGTGCTCCACTTTGTAACTGCAAATACTGTTTAAACTGTACAGTCTTCACCCTATTATAGTATAGCAGCATCTGGTTAGCTTAGCTTAGCCCAAAGAATGGAAACAGGAGAAAACAGTTAGCCTTAAAAGTTAGCCGCCACCAGTTCACTAAAGCTCACTAATTGACACATTATATCATGGTCGCTTAATCTGAACAGAGTTAAACAAGGTTTGACCCTGTTTTACGGGGGGGTTATGTGGTGGACTATTTCTTGGCTGGGAGCAGTGACACTCACGCCATTTTTGTTTTGCTCTTTATAGATGGAAGAAACAAGCTATAAAGTGTTAACTAGTGAGCTTTAGGCTTTAGAGGGCTTTGGGTAGATTGTTGTTACTTTGTTTATCAGTGTTTCCGGTGTTTGTGCTAAGCTAAGCTAATCAGCTGTTGGCTGTTGGCAGTCTTATGGGCAAATATGGGACTGATACTCCTCTAACTTCCAGCAAGAAAGTGATAAAACTTATTTAGCAAAATGTTGAGGTTTTTCACCCTTGTTTGTGACAGCTAGCTAAATGACATTTCTTGTCACGATGTTATCTCAGTCATTTAATAGTGCGGTAACCATCTTTTTATGTTCCTTTCATGACAATTTCGAAGTGCATGAATGTAAAGCAGGCTCTGAAATGTCACTCGTTGACTTTGCCTGGCTAAATAAAAGAAAGCTGCACAGGACAAGATGTGAAAATACACCTGAATCAATACAGATGAATCATCCAAGAAGCTCCCTGGTTCTGCTTTGTGTTTGGTCCCTGATGGGGAATGTTTACCCAGAGTAAACTGTAGCCACTGTCTGTCAAAGTACCTCTTCACCACCTCCATGTCTGAAAAGTTTAGTGCCTGACATCACAATACATCATTTCTAGCAGCCAAATTCCTTCAGACTTTGAAATTTAAGTTATATATCAAGTTGCCTTGTTCAGTCTTAGATGGCCAAATGTTGTTTAACCCTTAATTCTAATCATTTGTATTCCTCTTAATTTCCAAAATAAATGTCTTCCAGACACATGGACCAATGGTGCTGGCTTCATCCGAGTGGCCACAGCACTCAGTGAGTCTTCCTCCATTCACAGCGATGCCCTGTACCATCTGACCAAGGACATGTCAGGGATTGGAATGGACCCCATGGCCTACAGCATCCTGGAGCCTAAACCTTATAAACAAGAACCATGGGCTGAGGAATCACACAGTTTGTTAAAGGTAATTTAAGGATCTGAGAAAGTGTGTGTGTATACACTGTTTGGTGCCTGCTCATGCACACTAGGAGCAACTTGTAAAAATGAGCTAATTGTGTAATATTCCCTGTGTGTGTGATGTATTTCACAGCATTGCATCATTTTATGAGTTAGCATAAAATAGAAAAAACTCATTAAACTTAAATATTACAAACTGTGATGATGATGATGGAGGGAGCTGATCTCTAAAGATGAGTTTCTTGTGGTCTTTCAAAATAAGAGTTGTAACTATAATCTGGATAAATTAACTTCAACATGACAGATGAGTTCAAGGTTAATGTTAGTTTAGGGAAAAGACTTGAGTTGAGGATTAAAGCTGATATTAGAAATAGGTTAATGGTAAAGCCTGGGGTGAGTGATGCCTCAGAAGGTACCTGTGTGTGTGTGTCATTAAGTGAGGTGTGTCTGAAGTGATGTGTAGAATGATTTCTTCTATAATGTACATTCATTGGACAAATGCAATGCTTCAAATACATTTATACATTTATATAGTTGCTTCTGTGATTATGACAGGTCTCTCTCTCTCCAAGTTACATCAGTGAGCTACGGTCTCTCTCTCCACACTGCAAAAAATATTCATATAACCTTCTAATTTTCAAAATAAGAGCCATATTCTGTATTGATACATAGAAATAAAACTACTGGATCTACTTGGATCTAGGTCAAGTAGATCCAGTAGTTTTAGATCAAGTAGATCCACGTTTTGTTGCAAATCAACTTCTGAAAGGAGAGTTTTTACTGTTAAGGTGAATTATGGGACTAAACACAGCTGGGACAACACACACACACACAAAAAGAGAACATTTGCAACAATTTGCCAAGATTTTTCTAGACTTTCATGACTTAAAACGGCATTTGTAAACTCAGCACCTTGACTCAATAAGATTGAAGATGAGTATTTTTTACAGTGTGGCACTCTCTGTGCCAAAAGCGCCGGCGGTGCGCAGGCAGCCTCCACATCACACGGTTGAATAGATGGGTATCACCAGCTTGTGATCAAGCTGCGGAGTCTCTGCGCGCAGCCACTTCAATCTGACAGATCCTTCTTTAACTAAACAATGTAATCTGCTGCAGATGAGCCGTCGCTCCTTTCGGACTGTGGACTAACCGGAGTGACCTCGGGTGTCATGACGGGGATTAATGTGTTGAATCCGGCTGCTTTTTTTGTGTGAAAACCGCCAACTTTCACTCCCTCTCTTGTTCTACTTCTTTTTCTTCTTCTCTGTGTCTTTAAAGCGCAACAGCATGCAGATTTCTCCGAGTGAAGACAAGATCCCAGTAAGTACAACAGTATCAACATCCATCCGCCTCCACTCTGTTGCTTTACTCGTCTTTGCTTTGAGGTGAGTTCGCTTCACCTGTGACCAATCTGTGTCAACATCTTCTCTGCGAGACACTGTAACAGTTTAACAGTTAACATAATTTCACTGAAACAAAGTAATACTATTGTATTCATTTATTTTTATTACTACTACAGGTGCTTTGTTTACGTTACGTTAACATCCTGAGAACCTTCAGGAAACAATCCCCCAGAGGTTTTCTTCTTGGAATCTGCTGAACCAAATGGGAATCTTCCCAGTAGCTTAAAAATATATGAGCAAACAAAAACCCTTGGGGAAAGTTCCTGGAGTTTGCAGTTAGCATTGTGTACTCTCTTTATAATACATGTATGTGTGAAAACTTCGAATCCTCCAGTGGATATTATTATTTTACTTGACAACAGACTGCTGCTATATGTTTCCAAGCACTGTGTACAGTGAATCTAGTTAAACTGATTATAAATTAGAGAATTCTTGATACTATGAATTACAAATTCACCCCAAAAATATCCAAAATCTTATAATGATTTTATTTTTTGACATCTTTCCATTATGAAACTCTATATGTAAAGACTGCACACCTCTGATAACACTGGTGTAAGATTTACAGATTAATTTATTATCAGTTCTGCCTTTTCATAGGTGACAGTGCAGACTAATACACTGTGAACACAATATGGCTTAATTCTGGACACAGGTCATGTATTAATGATAAAGGTGTAAATTGTTCCACCCAGTAGTTGAAATGAAAATATCCAATCAGCCTACATAAGTGAAAAAACCTGTGTGTGAGGACCATGACTTGGAACCAAGCTTCCAGCTTCACAGTGACTGACAGCCAGTATCTGTAGTTCAGTGAGTCCCTTAAGCTACATTTTCTGTAGCTTCACTGTTTCAAATGTAGTCAGTGACATAGCGTCCGTGCCATACTGTGAGGCTACGCTGGCCTTTTCCCCACCTAGGTTACCTCACATCATTAAAGTGGCTGTAACCGATATATTACACTAACAATGTATCAGTGTGACATTGTGAAAGGGGTCATATTGATGAAACGAGTTAGAATTATGACCTGAACCTGCAGTTCCACTCGACTTTAGAGAGTTTTATCGTGAGTTTCGTCTCATTGTTTAGCTGTCTGCTGAGCGGTCTGTGAATGAGTTTAGCTTCACTCACTGTTCTCATTGTGTCGTTTTCAGACGCACTAAAAGGTCAGCTGTTTTCCCCAAAAAAAGCTCTCAAAGCTCACTGTACACCAGCACGAAACAGAAGACAGACTCAGTTAGCAACTAGCTAATGAGCATGGTAGAGCATTTAGCAGCTAAAGAGACAGAAATTTCCCTTTCCCTGGGAGACACCACAAAAGCAGAGCTAAAAGAGTGTATATTGGACTTATGTTTGCCAGGTGGCCCAAGCATGGATCTAAATGAATGCCAATTTTGCTTTGTAACTGAATACACAAACATTTTAAGCAAAGTTCACCATATCAACTTCATAGGTGATGATATTTCAGTTTTAAATAATTCCTTGAGTAATGTAGAAGATATTTTTACTACATATCTAAATAATTCTGAGATATATCTAAAACCACCTCCGCTAGAAATTATACTGTGTTAGCAACATGCTAGCAATGGCGAAGCTAAAGTAATTGTAGTTTCAGATCAAAATACGTGGAAAATTGAGATAACACGATCTACTCGGTGGGGAAACTTGAACTTGACTGCACATGTGTACTGTGTGCACATATTTATTCATCTAATTTATGTTAGTGACGTTGTATTATTGATTATTTTCATGTGATATAGCTAGACTAACTAGCAAAGGTTCTTCCTGAACTGGTGTCATTTCGTTAGCCTATTTTTCTGGTCCTCAAGAAGCAAGAAGATATTCATTAGCGTGCAGTTACAAAAACACAGACACAAGTTAAGCTAAAGTTATTGATAGTCCATTTATTTGTCCAATTCCAACAAATAATTCAGTCTGTGATTGTTGAGAATGTCGAGAATTTAATAGACAACAGCATAAATGCACAGCAACATGTTTCAGCAATCTGTCCTGCTGATAAGTAAGAAACCAGCTCTTAGGAAGTTAGATAAATATCCCATCATGCAGAACCTATAGAGTGTTCCCTCTGGTGGCCTCCATGTTTAGTCTCCCTCTCTGCTTTCCCTCTGTCTAAATAAAGACTAAAACTGCCAAAGGTGAGCTGACTGCCCACTCTGCTGCTGAAGGTTCTCACTTCAGTGTTTTTGAGAACCTGCCAAAAGCCACTTCTGTTTGCGTGTGCTGACAGTGCAGTAGATGTATAAGTTCATTCAAATGGTTATTACATAACTCCACTGCTGCTTAAAGGTTCTGTATATGCTGTCTTTAAACAATTGATTGTGATACCTTGTAATGATTAATTCAAACTAATGAGAGTATGATATGAGATATTCTCACAGCAGTTCCAGTGATGGTGCTACTGTTTTACTCTATATTTTACATTCCCTTTTGATTCCTCTTTGCTACCTGCAGGTCGTGGATTCACCTTCAAGTCCTAAGGCCAGCGGAGAAGGCCTTTGCTTTTCTGATGGCCGACGGAAAGTTGACTACGTTCTGGTCTTCCATCAGCGGCGGCACAGCTCCATACGATCTCCTGCTGGCACCTCAGTTTCACATGACAGGTTATCCATTGTTTCCAATGGCAACTTTCCCCCTCATGGCTCAGATGCGGCAGCAGGAAGAGGAGGCGGCATACTTGGGGGAGGAGAGGCTGCGAATGTCGGCGAGGTGTTCATGGAACTTGGAGGTGCAGGAGGGAACGAGCCAACGGAGCCTGCTGACCATGAGATGTGTCTAATCAGACAGGAATTTGAAGCCAACCTGCTGGAGGCTGGCCTGGAGATAGAGAGAGACAGAGAGGTCGGTGTGCATGAATGGTCATACGAATGTCCATGTTCTCCTCTACCACTCTTGTCCAAGACACTTAAAATAGCTGCATAGCTTTAACTTTCTAATTTAACTTTCTAATATTATGTGGTAATGGAGTTATAAGTATTGACTTTGGCAAAAAAAAACGCTTGTGGATAACCCATGACCAGCAACCTTTCAATACAAGAAACACTTGAACTATTTCACATTGTCACCAGCACACATAGAGCAACATTAGTATTCATTTGAAGACAGATGTAAGTCTAATATTCTCTTTCCTTTTAGCTCTGTTTTGGTCTCCACCAACTCTTGAGGGAAATATCTGTCTCTTTAGCCAATAAATGCTTGTGTCCGGTAGCGTACAGTATCTTCATCAGAGCTTTTTTGCCATAAACAGCTGTGTATTGCTGCTGTAAACTGATGAGAGCAGTGAGAGTGAACCAAAATAGTAAAAGCAATGAGCTGAAAGATGCTAAAGTGGTCCGTTGATCTCTGCGGGTTCAATTTTTGCCTTTTGCTGATCTGTTAGTAGATGAAGATGTTGAATTGTTTGATATGTGGAAAAAAGTATTGTCCTGAACATTTATGGTTAACCAGGATTATAATTTCAAACTTTAACCAGCAGCCTGTGGTTTGATTCATAGACTAAATCCAAGTTTTTACTGACTTTCCAGGATCTTTTTAAGATAAACCTCGACACAGGATCTGATGTAACTGTCTATTTAAGGTGAGCGCCTACATAAGAACCTGGCTCAGATGGTGGAGGAATGAGGTGGGAGAGACTCGAGGTGTTGTTAAGGATATAAGGTGGCTATTACACCAGAAAGAGCTCAGTGTCATGAGGGGGTTTCTATAAAACTTTGAAATGTATATATTTTATTATCCGCGGAAGGCAATGGAGCAGAACAGCTGCTGGATCTTTGTGGTGACCACATATAGGCACTCTTTGGATATGTCAGGTGTTCTGTGCTCATTCCATCCTCCATACATATGTATGTGTTCTATGTAGGGCACACAAAAAGACTAAAAAGGATGTTGATTTGCATCATGTGCTAGCAGGACATGGCGACCATAACACGCTGAAAGTCGTGGTGTTAGAAGTTTGTTGAAAAAGATATTAGAGGAGGTGAAGGCCTAAAAAGACTTCTCCAACATGAGACCTTCTGATTGTTTAAATAAAAAAGGCGAAATACCCCGATTTTAATCATGAGGCAGACTTTTCTCTTTTCTCTGTGATATATCTCTTCAGGAATAATCTAAAAATTTCCTCGGTAGCCACATTAGATCTATCTTCTTTCAAATAATTTATTTCCCCTGCTCTTATCTCCTCTCCATCCCCCTAACCTCCCCTTCTTTTCCCTCCTCCTTCTTTCTGTCTCACCTCTCTTTCATGTATCACTTCCTTGTTTTTGACCAATAGGCTTGCACACTGATAGAGAACTATCCTCCCACTCAAGTGATTATTGAAACAAAATATAGATGTTTAAGCGACTGCTGACAATGACCCTAATGAAGATCTATGCTGGTCACTTTAAATACATATTTCTATGTAAAATAAAGGTATTTAAAATTTTTAATTGTAGCTAGGATCTTTTTTGCATTGTAAATGTTTAATTGAGACCATATTTCACCCATGCAATAAGCACTTCATAAGATTTCATTCCCATTTTCATTTTTTAAATTCTATGTACCATGTTGTTGTTGTGCCTTAATCACCTGCTGCTGTTGGACAAAATAACAGAAACACGACATAAAAAAGTAAGGAGGTGTCATTAAGTTAACTGTGATTATCAATATGTGTCAGCTTAAGAGCAAACCCAGTGCAGGCAGAATAATACAAAACCACAAATGTGAAAATCATGTAAATATGAGATCATTCTTTCTCTGGCTGCCCAAAATATCATCAAACTATCATTTCTGGGTCAGTTTTCACAGTGGACATAATGGAAAGCTCCATTTTACACTCAAAGTTTAGTCATCAAATCAGTTATCAAGTTGTCAGTGTGTAAACACGAACAATGGGCAGTAATTTGCATCCTGCTGCACTGTGCGACATGAAAACAGTTTATTCAGATGACCAAAAATAGACTTTTTTTTACTTCTAGCAGAGATAACTCATATTGTAAGTTTAAAGGAGGCTAAACACTACCGGGATGACTCCTTTCTTAAAGGAAAAGACAAGTTTGAGCTCACCAAAAGATAGACAGACATGTGACAGGAATTTTCTTTCTTCCTAAGAAGCAGACCACAGAATAGTTCAGTCCGAAAGCTCTGTAACAAAAGCCTCGATAGAAAACACTTCACAAAGTGGTATTTAAATAAGTTCTGTGTCAGAACAGCTTGTATCCAGGGCAACACACAAATGCATAACTCGGTGCAAGCTGCACCAAACCTGCAAACCTGAGCAATGGGAAAGAAAATCAAGTCTGATGAGTCATTCAGCCTTGTTCCTTCTCCCAGAAACACTTGCTGGAAGACAAAGGAAACCCTAAACCATCAATGTTTACTGCCAATAGTGTGGATGAGTATCGATCCTCTGGAAACTGTAAAGACTGCACGGTCGAAATATATCAAACCATTTTACAAGACCAGATTAGACCAAAGTTATGGAGCAACATTTGGAGCGAACTCAGAGAAGCGTTTAATTGTATCTTCTAATAACATTTGCTTCCTGTCACATAATGGGAACACAGTGAGGTCTCGCTCTGTTCATGCTCTTTTGAAAAGACACACTCAGTGACGATTCTCTGACCTCTTTTATAGATTACCTATGCTTCTAAATGGCAGTTTACTGAATATAACTCACATTCTCATACTCCAATCTTCTTTTTTCACATTACGTTTCTGTTATTTTGTGTCTACCATCTCTATATATGACTGGGACTCTGTTTATTTTGGACTCCACACGAGGGCCTGATGGTTTCATGTGAGCTGGCAGACTTTAATTCTAGTCGCTGCAGCCAACACAGCTGCTGCGCTGACCTCTTTGTATCGATTTACTAATTTAGCCTGAAACGGGTAATTTTGTTTTGACATGTACAAATCGTTTCGCCGTGATTGTGTGTTACGTAGCAACCGGTACATGTGTGTGAGAGTGTGTGTAGTTTAGTCCTGCTTTTGGTTTGCATGTACAGTGTGTGTGTGTGTGTGTAGTAGGCGCTTGGCAGAACACAGAGTCTGTGTGTTTCTTGTAGTGGGGCTGCAGGCTCATTGCCACAGAGTTGTACAAATGTAGTTATTGTTAAAGTTACACTTGTTACCAAATGAACTGCTGCTGCTCTTTGGCTCCGACGCTAAGAGGAATCATTTGGGAAAATGAAGTGTCGCTGGCTTCAGCTGTTTGAAGCTGCTAGGAACGGTCTTTTTCTCTTTTGGGATTTATTACATCACATCAATGAGGCTGCCAATAGACCCTTACAGTATTACAATGGAGTGTAATGTCCAGGGAAGAATTATCTGCACTTTAAATGCAGCATCGTACAGTGTCATACCAATGTATAGTATCGGGTTTTGATGTGTGTGTGTGTGATACCTATTTTGCCTAATATATGTGATTGCGTGGACGTTTGTGTGTGCTGGCTGGCAGCCAACTGGCAGCGTGTGAGGTCTGCAGGCTGGTATTAATCAGATTGTTGATAGTGTGGCCACGAAGCCTAAGCCTGGATGAGATTATCTGAAGGACTGATAGCTCCTTATCTCATCTCGTTGATAGAAGGGGAGATCGAATCTGTTGCAGAGAGTGGCCAGTTTACAGATGAAGGCTTGCTTTCCAATATCTCTTATTTGAATGTGGTACAAAATGACTGACAGACATAATTACACTCCTTCCATCAGGTTGTAGCTTGATGTGGTTGTGGGAGGTGCTGGCAAAGAGAAGGAACATTGTCTGATAATAACTACGGGTTTGCCGCTCACTTAATCACTCATATAGAAACAATAAGAAAAGTGAAAATCAGTCAGTGTAGTCTGTGTGCAGATAATAAAGTAATGCAGCAAAGTTGTTTGACTCTGATGCATTATAATTTGTAAAGTTCATGGTCTACAGACACTGAAAATTAATGTATCTGTGCCGGAGTGCTGCAAACAGATTCTCTAATTTCAATCAATGGATTTACAGTACCAGTCAAAAGTTTGGACACATCTCATTCAATGTTTTGTCTTTATTTTGAGTCATTTCTACATTGTAGATTAACACTGAAGACCTCAAAACTATGAAATATCATATGGAATTATGTGGTAAACAAAGAGAAATGTGTTTCATATTTTAGATTCTTCAAAGTAGCCAGCTTTTGCTTTGATGACAGCTTCGCACACTCTTGGTGTTCTCTCAATCAGCTTCATGAGGTCGTCACCTGGCATGATTTTCTAGTCTTGAAAGTGTTCCCATACATGCTGAGCACTTGTTGGCTGCTTTTCCTTCCCTCTACGGTCAAAATCCCCCCAAAACCTCCCAAAATTATTGTCACACTAAGCTCAAACCAGATGTGATGGCATGGTCCCTGTAGAATAGTATGGTCGCCTTCCTGGTCAAGTGTAGCTTGAATTTTGAATAAATCGTCAACAGTGTCATCAACAAAGCACATTTTGCTTTTTTAACACATAATTCCGTGTGTGTTATTTTATAGTTCTGATGTCTTCAGTGTTAATCTGCATCTAACAAAAATAAAGAAAACTTCAATTTAATGAGGAGGTGTATCCAAACTTTTGACTGGTACTGTACAGTTTTAATGGACATTGTAGTTCTTATGGTGCATAAAAGAGTTTAGTTAACACGGTTTGTAGGCCTGGAACATCAAATCTTACTTCACCTATCTGCTATTTAACAATTTAAAATATTCACAATGTTGTAGCATGTTTGACTATAACTCCTCTGTTTGGTTTTGTTTCTCACAGCAGGTTGAAAACGTGGCAGTGAATGAACCGACTGCTCAACAAAAGCGACACTTAATGTTTCACAAAGCACAGTAATAAGGTGCTGTTACACTGCTTTGGGTTGCTACCAGACTAATTTTGGTCACATCTCACTCTGATGGATGTGACTTATTGGCCAAATACAAAATGATTGTCAGTGCTCACTATTTAAGATGTGTTTAGTATTACAGTACCCCTGCAGTACTAAGTTATTAATTAATAATATTGTATAGTTATATAGAGATTAAAAGAAGTTCACCATGTGTTTTGAATTAGATGATTTAAGGTAATAATCTCATTAATTAAGCAAATTATGTTAAACACATTAAATATGTGACATTTATAAGTTCTTTTCAGGATTTTAACCAGATGAAAAACAAACCTGAAGTGCGTAATATGTGTGAACTACGTTCTCCCTCTCGTTACCAACCTGTTTGACTTCACATTAATTGGATGCTGGGGGAAAAAAACACTGGCTTAAATGTCAAACTTGTTGACTGTGTCTGAGGATTATTGAGCTGACCTTCGATCTCTTAGGGACATCCTCTTACAGAACACTTTTAATTAAATCAGAGCAAGATGTTAATTTAAGAAGTGGAGCTTGGACTTCTGAAGAGTCCAGTCTGTGGGGGTTTGGGAGACTGTTGGAGGAGGATTAAGTGTTCGGTAAGAATTCCCTTTGATAGACAATGATTCTCTCTCTTACAAATTGTTTAACACCTGCTACACCTGTCTGCTCAAACGCTGCCAATAGTCATGAAAAAAATATCAAAACACGATGCTAATGATAACCGGAGTGAAAGGCAACAGGTGGGATGCTGAGAATCCTTCATGTTCACCTATGAATGTGTTTGAACCACATCTGCATTCATATACAACGGCTGTCATATAAGAAAAAAATGTTTCTAAATGTTGTCAGTATCATGAATATTGGAGGGAAGGCTAACTTTAGTCAGTAAATTTTGAATATAGCGTATTCAGCTATCAATCAATCAATTTAGATCAATTTCAGCTGTATTATAGTACATACTAGTGCTGGACATACACATTAGTGTTTTTCTTGCTGGTCCTTCCTGAGAGTTCCTGTTCGCTCCATAGATTTTTGCAAAACTGAATTAAAAATTCATAATACTGTCTTGTTTGCAGTTGGATGTGTCCTGTCAGCGTCTCTTATAAAATGGTGGTCTATGGGGAAAATGCTCTCTGGGCTTGAAAGGATTAATAGTTGCAATACTACAAATGGATGGGGCAAAAATTGGGATCAAGAATCAGGAATGGCAGTGCTATGTCCAGCTCTCTTAATACATCCATGTTTAGGGGTGGCTGGAGTCTAGAAGATCAGAAGAGATCCGTTGTCTGATGTATTAGCAGAGGTGTCAAGTACCTTAAGTATAATTTTTGGGTATCTATACTTCACTGGAGTAATTATTTTTTAGCCGACTTTTTACTTCTACTCCTTACATTTTCACGCAATTATCTGTACTTTGTACTCCTTACATTTTTAAAACAGCCTCGTTACTCGATTTCCGTCCTTCAGACTTCACACAGGTGACTTATGAGATCAATGTAGATCGTCGGAGAACAAAAAAGTGATGGCTGATTATTGACAGATTGTCACACTCTACAGCCAATGGTATCGTTTACAGCGTGTGCGCGCCTGACCAATGACAGTATAAAGACCCACACAGGGCGGGATCTAAACACGGAGCATCGGCGCTAGAGTTTAGCTGCTTTAGCTAGCATGGACTCGTCGTGACTGCGTCACGGAGCTGTGACGTCATTTTGAGACTCGGTTTGTAAAGTTTAGTCAACACGTGAGAACTCGTCTGACACAGAGAGTCTCCTGTTGTGTGTCTGGACTTTGTCTGCAGTGTTTCTGTGTAAACAGCTTCATTCAGCGGCTCTCCCTCCCCTCTGGCACCGTGAGTTACCATGGTTACAGGAACGCCTGAAACTTTATAATGATAATCAATACGTTTTTAATTAGTATGACTGCACAAAATCATGAATGAAGCCTGATTGTATCTCTGATAAAATCTTGTATTATAACATGTATAACAGATGTAAAGCCTCAGAGCTTCTTTGATTATTAACCATATGTAGTGATGGCAGAAAGCTGAGAGCTCACCATCACACTGAAACTGTCACAAGGCTGCAAAAGCTGCTCTGATTGTTATTTAATCCTGGGGCTGTTTGTTTGATGTATTTTTCTGTTAAATGATAAGAGGCTCACTGGAAACAATAATATTAATAATAATAATAATAATAATAATTAATAATGATGATGAGAAGAAGAAGTAGAAAAATAACGTACTGGAGTTCTGTAGATGGTTGAGTAAAACTTGAGACAATCATGGCAACAACAAAAAAACAGTATCAGTTTGATTTCATAGATTAAAAATGACATTGAAATGACAGTAAAGAAAAGTGTGAACAGAACAGCTCTTTAAAGCATCCTGCTGTAAAACTGTGTCGGTCAAGTATTTACACTTGATGTCTGCATTAGAGAACATGGTTATGAGTGCAGTGGGGCTGTAAATCTTATCTTATTTTTTTAGCACGTGTCAAGTAACGTTACCTGTAACATCTTTCACAAATTGCAAATGGGGAATATGACTTGGCTGCAGCTTGGAACATTTTCAGTCAAAAGATTTTTTTTGCTTTAATCCATGACAGAGTGAATTTGATTGTGATTGGATGAGAAGTATAAACATATACCATTCCGACACACTGTTGGTTTGTACGTGATGCATCGCCCCTGCACATTACAAATCACGTCACACGCAAGCAAGGAGCTGACTGACTGTCGACTGACTTTATGTGGCCTAGTGCAAAAATGTCCGTGGCAGAGACTCAAGAGAACTCAAGAGAAATCAGTTTTTTTTTGTTTTTTTTAATCAGAATTATTATTTTTTTGATTAATCACTTGGATTAATCATTAATTTTGACAGCACTATACTGTATAGGGCTGTTATACATAGCATAGCATGTATACCATTACTACTCATTTTCATTGGGCATATATGAGGCTGAAACAGGTAGCCTAGTGCATCCCAAATTTTTCAACATTAACATTTAATATAACATTATAGTCATTATGGCCTTTAGAAAAATGATGTTTTTTGGGGGGAGGTCGTGTAGAGCACTACAGGCCCCTGTGGTGTGGGGCCTATAACATTTGATGGCTTTTTTTTCCCCCTTTACATTACTTTTACTTTTATACTTTAAGTAGTTTTGAAGCCAGTACTTTTACACTTCTACTTGAGTAAAAATCTTGAGTTGATACTTCAACTTCTACAGAAGTCTTTTAAACCCTAGTATCTATACTTCTACTTGGGTAATGAATGTGAATGCTTTTGACACCTCTGTGTATTAGATACACTTGTAGAAATTCATTGTGATCCAATACACTAACTCTGCCATAAATTCTACATTTACAAAGCTTATGTTTCAGTTTTTGTTGACACTGTCAGAGAGATATACATTTTAATGTTTACTTTTAAGGTTGTAGTTTGCAGTACTGTTAAACTGGACTGCATTATATTGAGAGGTGTTTCTTATATTTTGGCCCTGACCCTATTTACATGAGAGGGCCACACCTTAACACCTTACAATGTAACGCACTCCTTTACAACAACAGCACCCACTGAGACCTCAATAATAAACACAAAGTAGAATCATTAACTCTCTGACTGTGTCAACAAAAACTGAAATATAAGCTTTGTAAAAGTAGAATTCATGGCAGAATTGTTATGTTTGATCACATTGGATTGTACAAGTGTACCTAATGAAGTGGCCAGTTGGTGTACCCGAAAACTAACCCTAACTAACTAACACAGTTTGCTTTCAAATTACTCACATGTTTTTGGACTTAACAAGGAGACAGTGGCACATTTTACTCATTACCAACAAACTGTTATCTCTCTGAAAGGTAGCACAAAAAGTTTTGGGACTGCTTTTTCCAGATAGATGATTGTCTGAACAGAGAACTCAAGATGAAGTATAGCCATAGCTGTTACTGTGGCAACTCCAAACTCCATTAGGGGTGAGCCCAAAGTGAAAACATCTTTTCACTGATGTTACAGTTCTGTAGCAGAAACCTGTAGCTGCCCCTGGTGTGAATAAATATATATACTTAGCACAAATACATAAAAAATAGCAATAAATGCTTTGGCTTAGAGAAATACAGCAACTCAACACAAATGATCAGCAAAGATGTGTGCTTGTTTGCGTAGTGCAACAGGTAGCATCCTGGGTGATCCCTAAATCCGGCCGCCTGCTGGTCTGAAGGAACTCTTGTAATGTCAACCCCCAACCCCGCTGCACAGTCTTTACCCCAATTCAAAGACTTCTGCTAATTACAATGCTGTTCTTCTCTTTGTGTCATATGTGTCTTTGTCTTTATTTGTGTTTCTCTGCCTGATTCATTTTGTCTCCCTCTCACTCACCCCTCTGTCACTGTCTTTATCTTTCTCACATTCTCACAATCCACGCTCCTCTTGACTCGATTTCTCTCCACTCACCACTCTCCTCACTCTCTACCCAACCATCCCATCGCCCAACCGATCACCCTCTCATACTCAATGCCCCCCCCACTCCCCATCCAAAGACGCCCCCGGCTGCGTCCTAGTTACCTCCCCCTACAGAGATAGAGAGCTAATTGGAAATCCCTCTACTAATTAACCTTCTCCAGGCTGAAAGGTATTTATATCCTCTGCTTTTGATGGAGCGATAGAAGGGAAGGGGAGGGAGGGTGAGGAGGGTGAGAGGAAGTGAAGGAGGAGGAGGGAAAGGGGGCGAGAGATGCTGAGAAATGAATGTGAGCAAGTGGGTGGAATATAATGGATGTTGGTAGAAGTTTGGTACAAGTAAGTGAGGGAGGAGAGCAAGCTATAGACGCTAAAGTAAAAGAATGAGGAAGCTGCAGCATTTGAACATAACATCACTGAATCATTGCTGTACAATAAGTACAATAAGCATCATGACCAAACGAGAGGAATTTACCTTTTTAAAATGCTACATTTAAAGAAGGCCGTTCACACTGACATGGCAATGCACTATTTAGCCAGTATTTATAATGCGTAACCTGCTCTGTGATGGTTCAATCTCTACTGGTAGTCTTCAAGGTGAAAGGGGGCAGAGTACGCTTATGACCAAACCACGTAACTTTAGTCTTGGTAGTGTTTGATGAAAGATTAAGATTCATAATAGCTTGTTGTAATCCAAGAAAACTATCCTCTACATGGAGACTGACAAGTGGCATGCAAGATTGTATCATCAGCATATAAACGAATAAGGGAGTTATTAACAGCATAAAAAATGTGATTGATAAATATGGCAAAGAGAATGGGACCAAGTATTGAACCCTGGGGAATGCCTAAAGACACATAGAGAGGCTGTGAGAAATGGAGGTCTAAATTTACACACTGCACCCTATTAGAGAAGTAGTTAGAAAACCAAGCTGATGAGTGACTGGAGAATATGATTTAGTCTAAGTAATAAACAGACTAAAACATGTTCCTTAGGTCAATAAGTATTGCTGCACAATGTGCAGATGTGCAAATGTTATGGTATTAAGAACTTTAAAAATGGCAGTAGCACGTACATATCCTGGACAAAAACCTGACTGTACTCTGGACAAAATGTTCAAAATTACAGAAAGTGAGTCAGCTGCATGTTGACAGATTTCTCCAAAAGCTTAGATGGATAAAATGGGTATAGGGTATATAGAGGCTCCCTGCCAGTCAGGTGATTATTAGCAGTACAATTGGTGAGGTTATAAATATCTCTCAATGACGCTGCAATTATTGTTGTTAATTATTTAAAAAGAATGGAGCCAACCCATCTGACCCAGCTGGCATTTTGGGGGTCCAACGAGAGCAGTTGCTTTTTTAAATCTTTCTGTGGGAAAAAGATTGGAGGAAAACCTGCGAGATGTGAACAAGATGCAGATACTGAAAAAGCGGCTGTATGAGTATGAGTTGGATTAGTATGCGAGCAGTTCTTCCTTAGGCAACTTGAATTAGATCAGAGTTTCTCAAACTTTTTTATCCCACGTACCACCTAAGAAAATATTCTTTTATCCAAGTACCACTGTTATGACAGACATTAAAATCCATCAGCGTAGGCCGACGCTGATACAGACAGTTTAGTCTGTTCAGACTGTTGTTGAATCCTGAACAGAACAGGTTGAGCTTATTAGGTGTTAACGGTTCTCCTGACCTGCACTTCTCTTCCTAATATTTCCTCTTTGGAGCCACGATTGCAGATTTTTTGAACCATTCATTTACAGTGTTGGGCAAGTTACTCTAAAAAAGTAACTAGTTACAGTTACTAGTTACCTCTCCCAGAAAGTAACTAAAGTACTTACTGAGTTACAAATTATAAAAGTAACTAGTTACTTTGGAAAGTAACTATTGCGTTACTTTCAAGTAATTTTTTAAATGCTCAAATGTGTCAAAGAATTTGGACCCCACCTCCACCCCTCTTTGACGGAACTTAAAATACATGTGCGTGTTCAATTATTTATGATAAATCTGAATATTATAATGAAATGGACACTTAATACAATACATAACAGAAATCCACAGTACACAAATCTAAACTATTTTAACGTTGCTGTGGGAATGTGAGACTAGCATCCAATAAAATGTCATGGATTATACTGTAGCAACACCCGCTCAACTCCACCTCTGATTGGCTTACCATGGAATTTTACTCAACCTCAGCCAATCGTCATCATTTATGCGATTGTCTCGTGCCCCCGCCCTCACCAAGGAAGGAGGAACAAGAAAAATCTTTGCCGCTCGGCTTGGAGATCTAGTTGGTCTGATGAAAAACTGCTGCCTTCAATCATAGTAACACGGCGCATTTTTTGGCAGTAACGATAACGGCGTTATAATGATGGGAAGAGTAATCAATTAGATTACTCGTTACTGAAAAAAAACGCTGTTACTAACGCGGTTATTTATAGCGCCGTTATTCCCATCACTGGTGATTTAACCTCTGCATACTATCTCATGTCACATTGTAACTAATCATGGATGTATGCGCGCACTCTGTGAATGAACGTGTCTACGTATCATGCTGATGTTGAAACAAGATATTTCAGGAAATACTTTTTTAAGTTACCTTTGAGCAATCCCCTAGTTTAATTTCATTCCAAATGTGGTGGTGATGGTTCAAGATGGTTTGATAGTTTTAAATTATTTTATTTCATTAGAACAAAAACATTTAAGAGATTTCTCCAAGTGCCACTACAGGAATGTCAAGTACCACCAGGGGTACTCGTACCACAGTTTGACAACCAGTGAATTAGATGAAACAGAGACATGGCCAGACTTTGCAAAATGATGACTGGAAAGATCAGTGATTCCTGTCATGCACCAGAACACTATGTGCTTTGACCGATTGCCTCACACAAAATAGCTGTGGATTAGAGACACAAAGCAAATTTGACTGTTGCACTGCTTGTTGACAGCACAGGATTATTAGAATTGGTGCAGTTACTCTTAAACAAAAACAAAACATTAATTGATGTTTTTTTCTGTCTTCAAATAACTTCATGTATCTGCAATATTTTCACTTATAATGGACTTGCGGCAAACTTTTTACTTAACACCAGTCATCGCCCACACCTTGGCTTTTTTTGTGATTTAAAAGCATCTGGGGTGGTGCTTATCAGTGAAAGCTGAGCCAGCTAGAGCTTAGTACGCAGTTTTAAGTTTGAAGATGGCATCTTCCTGCACAGAGAAATCTTTTATTCAAAACGGTTTGTTTGATTTGGTCTTATCATATCAAATCTTACCCTCTCTATTTGCTATAACCTCTTGGTTTAGCTGTCAAATTAATAACAACTTTATGACATTTCCTCATCTGTGAACATGATTTCTGCCAGATTCATATCAGATTTTCATCATCCTTTTCAGCAGTAGTTGTTTAACAATGAAGACAGCAGCTCCCATGGTCCCACGCTCCTTCACAGCATCATCAAACTCATTGGTTACTGTTTTGTTGTGAAAGACTTAAAGTGTCAGTAATTGCACACTGTGTTTGAATTGATGACAAATGCTTTTTCTGCCCTAACACTGATTGATTAGCCCCTCCAAAACAGAAAACCGCTAACATGAACACAATGTCAGACTCACTAAAGAAGGGAAACAAAACAGATGTGCATTGAGTTTACTGAGTTGATTATAAAAGTTGTTTACCACTCTATACAGATGGCTTTTAGTGCAAGTTAAACCAAAAAAGTGACATGCAAATATTTGTCTTGTGAATATTCATACATACGTTTTGTGATTGATTTCATTAAAAGTGTGTTAAAGGTCAGGTGTCTTTATGCTCCACTCTATCCCTTTGTAGAACAAAGGACAGAGTGGATGTGAGTGAGGCAGAAGATAATGAAACATAAGAGGAGTAAGAGTGACAGTTAATGAGTCAGCCAGTCAGTCAATCAGTCAGTGAAACAGTGTCTAGCGGGTAGCAGAAGGTACAGTATGTGAGGAGGGGTGGTGGCGGTGAGGGGGAGTGAAAGATCTCAGGAGAGTAGGAGTCGAGAGAGGAGAAAGAGAATCGTTTCAGGTTTCCATCATTTGCCATGCCACCTTTCTCTTGTCACTCCCCCCTCTCACAGAAGCTGACGGGGGTCTGAGGAGGGTAAGGTTACCTGGCTGTCGTCCCCTGCTGGCTCTGCTGTCTTTCATTTCTGGTTACACGCTCACTCACGGCGCAAACCAGCTTCACAATGGCAGCTGCATAGATTTTGGAAGAACAGTTTTCACTGCTGCTTCACATTGAACATGTTTTGTTTTTACTTCTGTTAATTTGTTGCTTCTCAGTCAACTCCAGAGGACCATTAGAGGGTTTGTCAGTGCTCTGATATTCAGAATTCAGTCACGTACCTTTGCTTCCAATTATCACATTTTGCTAATGCATCTTAATACTAAATAATAATTACAGTGTGGGCACTGGATCATGATTCATTAGCAGAACAAGCTAGATGAGTCAGGAATTTATTTTACATACAATAAATATATTATGTCTGTTTGGTGGAGATGTTCGGTACAGGCTGCAAAGTTGTGAAGACAAACAGCTCCAGGCTTTGCTTTAGAGGCTCCATCTATCTTTTATAAATGCCAGTACTGCTGCTGGCCAAACTGGTTAGCCAAGTGTTTCAGTAGGTCAGGCTGATGGCAGGGATTGGTCGCATCTGGTTCAGATATAGAGTACAACTTCCACTGTGGAGTGCTGTCCACTCTGAAATGTTGAATTGCAGCTCCAGATGCCAATTTTGAAGGTCTGAAGGCAAAAGCAGCTCAGAGGCAAATGACTAGAGTGAAGTGCAGCACATACTGAGGTCTCTACTGCTAAAGTCTGTCGGCTATATTGGATTGCAAAGCAGCACTGACAGATGGTCTGGTAAGCAGGTAGTTTCAGCCAAGCAATCTGGTAATATATTTCAAAAACGAAAAGTTTAAGGGTTAAAAAAAAACAAAACTTTTTGGTGGATAACTCTGGCTCAGGCAGTTTGAAGTACATGTGCACAAAGAAAAGAGAAACATGAGGAATCAAACCCATAATCCTCCTGTTGTTAAAGCTGGCATCCATACTTGAAACAGAAATGAATGTAGCTGAGTATCTTGTTTCAGTTTGAAGAAACAAGGACGACTCATTCGCAGCTCTCTCATCATATTTAGCATTAACCTGTACCAACTGAGTCTGACCACATGACCGGGTAGACATGTTTTCTTTCTGTTCCTGACTGCATTCAATTACACAAACATTATGTCTGATCTTTACATGAAGTTTTGTTTGTTTTTCAGTTAAAGACCCACGGCCCCAGCTTCACTCGCCTCCATGCGCCGTGGCCGGTACTGTGTCGAGAGGCTGAGTTTCTCAAGATTAAAGTCCCCACCAAGACGGTGAGATCTCAGTGCCAGCTCTTGTGTTTCTGGGTCCATGTACAGCACTTTTTCTTATTTCTGTGGTCAAAGATAGACAGAATAGTAGCAATGCAGTAAAAATTGACTTTAGCAAAGAAGAGACTGAGTGATGTACGTGGTACGCGTGTGTAATAAGATGAGGAATTCTGTGTTGTGTGTTTCATCAGAGTTATGAACTTAAAGAGGAAAAAGGATTCGGGTCCAGCATGAGCACGGTGTGGAGGAAAATGAACCAGCCATTCCAGCCTAAAGTACCACATCAGGAACACGAACGCACCAAGTTTCTCACACACTGCTTCTCCAGGGACAAACTCCACCTGTGAGACACACACACACACACACACACACACACACACACATCTTATTATGCCGTTAGAAACCAGAAAACGTTCACAGATAAGCAGAACTCAGCTGAATTTATTGCAAGACTATGTAAGTTTTGAAAGAATAATTGGCACATTAATGCTCATAAAAACTGAAAAGTTGAATTCATAAGCAAGAAAAGACACTATTTAATTCAACATCCCGAGTGGTTTCATAGCTACAGCCTTACTTGGTCTGCTACCAGTAGCATTGGTGGCTAATGTTAGCAAACCTGAGATAGATATTGTTATGTAACTGAGTCATTTTGCTAATATGTACGAAGTGGTGAGGACAAAACTCTTTAAAATAACTTTAAAAATACTTTAAAATACGCAATACAGTTATGTATTTTTACATGTGATACACTATATAGATGTAAACATGTACACACAGATGTCCACATTAATATGCGTACAGTTTTTTTGTTCATCAGTTGTGTTTTTTAGGTACAACATCACATCTAAAGACACATTCTTTGACAACGCCACAAGGGGCCGAATAGTAAGTGTTCATACACATTACGTTTCTCCTTTATGTGGCACGTTTGTCCAAGATTAGCGTGTAATATTTCTTCATCTTTCATAGGTATATGAGATCCTGAGACGGACGGTGTGTGTACGAACCTGTCAAACCATAGGTGAGGTTAAAAACAAACAAACAAACAGTGTCTCTGTGTCTGGGAGGAGGTTACTGAACATATGCAGCCTTTTCCAGGCCCATTTCTCACCTTGACATGTATGCTTTGACTCAGTGATTTAAATGAATGACATTTGGTGGACCCCTTCTAGAATGAATGTACTGCTAGAGGCATAAGCATCAGCAATTTATTTTTCTAGTCAAAAATGGTGCACAAAATAATTGATGACTTTATCCACCTCTGTTGGCAAGCAGCAGGAATTGCAGCAACACAACCTGAAATCCCTTTTCTGTCTACCCCTGGCATCCCCTGGAATTATGATGATTCAAAATAAGTTCATGTTGGAGGTAACTCACTGAAAAGAGCAATGGTCCAAGAGGAGTCTTTATGAGCCTTTGTAATGGACATGTTGTGAGACTGAACACTAGTTCATACTTACCATCCTCCATCAGTTCAGCTGTTGAAAAGGCCAGGAAAACACAACTTGTTGCTGAAGTTGGGCAATAGTTGAATCACTGAGAATGAATAACATCCCAAGCAGACATGCAGTGGTTATTTCCTACTGTAAAAAGCATTCGTATTGTCCTTTTTAAGGGCGAGATTACAAAGCAGATGTCACATCTTTGGCTGTGACACCGCAGGCTAAAGTCAGCTATCAGTTGCATTTCACGGCTGTGCTGAAAAAATCCAAGTGGTAGACTCCAGGTGAAGTAGGAGGCGATATTGATATGCCTGCTGGGAGTTCAAAGGGGGAGGCGGGGGGAGTGAAGCGAAGTGCAGGTGACAGAAAGAAGGAGTGCAATGATTGGACAGCTTTTTAACTATTATTTGTTTGTGCTTCGCGGCGACGCCCAGGCTGTTCCTAGAAAGTGTCTCCGCTCATTAACACTTCCTTTAATTGCAGTCATCTCCACTGGGACAGTTGAAGCCAAGCTTTTAAGTAGATGTCAATGCTGTATGCACAACACTTGTCTATTGAGATGGCAACAGCAGCTGCCAAAGGCTTCAAAGATGTAAGAAGACAAAAACACAGAATCATGTAACCACTGTTTGTAAGAGACAAATAAATTAAGACATTCATTACACTCTGCATGGGTCTTAGTGTTTACATGTCTGTGGATTTTAATGGCAGCTGCCTTTGCATTCATGGCGTGCATCGGTCCCGTATAGAAATGGGCTGACACCAGTGTTGCACCATATGTCCGATTGGCTCCCCCATCGCAGCAGAAGGTGTCAGCCAGCGGGTACTGATGGAGCTGCAGGGGAAGAAGGGAGAGAGAAAATAGAGTTGCATCTCTTTAACCTCTATTTTCCCTTTCCTCTTTATTATTGGTGCATGAATTTTGTCGCACACATGCACACACACACACACACACATATATCCCACTGTGTCTCTGCTGCCCTCCACCATCTCCTCTACAAGTGGGTCATAACTTCCTGGGTCAGGCTGAGATTGAAGCAGGGGCCTCTGGGAGATGTGGTTGTTTCTATGCACTTGTATTCTTGCATTTGTGCGCGCGTGTGTGTGTGAGTGTTGGTCATTGATTCATTAATAGCACAGCTAATCACAGCAAAGTTCCCAGTCCCCCAGGCACAGAGAATTAATTGATTAAATTAAAGAGCCAAGCGTGTGCACCAGGTCAACGGATGTGTTGCTGTCTGCCCTGACATCCACAGGTCAGGCCATCACTTCCCACATGAAATTGTCCAAAGACTAAAAGTGGTACCTACGTAAATCCCAGTCTGCCTGACACTGAAAAACCAGATTAAAGCGGTGCAGGCTGCAGGGTGAAGCATGATGTCAGATAGTGTGCAAAGGCCAACACAAGGTAGCTGAATTTCAGTATGAATACAGGAAATATAGCTTCAGTTTTCAGATAGAAACAATGAGGAACTGGTGGGATCAGTAAAAGATGAAAACGACAGACAGGTGTGCAGCACTCGATATGAGATAAATAACAGAAGGCGCTCTTTTACAATAGCTACCACTTGATTTCACGCCCCATCTTGGAGCCATTTGGTGTAAGCTCACTCTTTAATGCCAGTGACTCAACTATTACTTCACCAGCTGCTTGGATTTCTGATTTAAAACTCAATCTTCAGCCCAAACTGTTCTGTGGAGGACAAATAGTCTCATGCTACAAGAAAATAACAGGGGATGCAGTGCATCATTTGTATGAAAGGTACATTAAGCATTGAGTGATGATTTGGATGACAGCGCAGGAGCAGAAAAACACCTCAGAGTGACGTTCGAATACTCCCTCTGGGGTTGTCTTATGTCTCCCTCCCTCTCTCCCGCTCTTCCAGGCATCAGCACATTGATAGCTAAAGGCGTGTATGACTCTGCCTTCCCTCTTCACGATGTAAGTGTGAGGTTTGGAATTCCCACTAGACACCCACAGGCTTCAATTTATTTCACTACAACATTCAGTTTGCAGAGAATGGAAACAGGAATCACAGCTTCATCAAGGACAGATTATATTTTTGTGATACAGGTGCCAGCGGGTACTGTGACGTTTGTTTTTGTAGCTGCGTGGCCAGAAATATAAGAAAGAAAGAAAGATCAAATTCTAATTTTGTGAGTGTAAGTGTAAGTGAGTTACATCTTTGGCATGCATTCCCTGCCTGAAGCAAGTTTAATTCTCTGCAGGTTGATTTCCCACTGAAATAAAGTTAAAAATCCCAAAAGCTAAAGATGTTTTGGTAAAATCTGCATGAAAATAACGAATAGTGAATGTACTAAGACAGTTAGTTTGTGTTTGATTATATTCAGTGTATTTTTGCACTTTGTGCATGTTAATGTGTGTTAAATGTGTTAATGAGAGAGTTCTGTGCGTGCTCATGCTCTTCACCGTCTCTCCTCGCTCCACAGGGTGACTACAAGGTCATCGGACACCTTGAGGAGAGGAGCGACAGACAGGTACCACTCCTCTCTCTCTCTCTCTCTCCCTCTGCTTCTCTTCCTCCCAGTTTGTCTGTCGAAAAAAACATTCACCACTGCTCTACTTCAGAAGGTGACCTTGCTAATGTGTTACAGTGCTGGGGCCATTTAGTGTACCATAAGATGAAAATGTCTGTCATCTAAAAGTCTGGACCTTCAAACTTCCACCAGCTTAAAAGCAAGGCAACCTCCACTTTTCTTTCCTGAACAATGGTTTCATGTGTGTCTATCTTTTTGTCTCTCTTTTCTTTTTTCCGAGATTGTTCCTCCTTCCCATCTGTCTCACACTGTCACAGATTGGAGTTTAAGTTCAATAAACATTTCTGAGAGGCAGAGCTGCACTCAGGGCAGAAAAACAACATTCACTGTCAAGAAGGAGCAAAACAAAAACTGTGTTTGGAGTGAAGGTTAGCAAAGTCAGAAAAACAACAGCAAACACGGAACTCTGGTCCAAATACAGCCGGAAAATAGAAATAGCATCTTTTCAATTCAGTCATGATCATTGTATTCATGATTTGGACTGTGATACCAGATAATCTATCGTATTCTTTCAGCATCAAAAAGCTTCACATTATTATCTTCCTCCTACTTTACCTTTTTTTTCCTCTTGGCTTCGAGATGTTACTCAAACTGCAGTTCTTTGGCTTCATCCACTGAGGTTTACCTCAACCAATCAGATGATTTCTGCCTCCAGATCAGCTCTGCCTCTGAGGATTGTTTGCTGATTTTCAACTTTTCCACAACTGGTAAACGTACAACATGACAACATCCGCCCACACTGACTCTGTCTCTCTTTCCTGTCTATTGTCAGGTTCTGCATGAGGAGTGGGCCAGATACTCAGCCTTTTACAAGTACCAGCCCATTGATCTCGTCAGGTAACGTGACCACAGCACGCAATGTGTGGAAATCATGTCAGTAACTCCGATTTCTTCAGTGTTCCAGATGTCTGTCATGGATGTCTGTTTGCGAAAGACACGCTGCAAATATACATTCTCCTTTCCCACCACTATCTGTGTTTTACCACTTTAAAAATCCCCTTCATTATAAGAAACCACAACAATTAGCCTCTCAGCTAGCAACCGACACACTGACACTGTCAAGTAACCCTAACCTGGTCGCTAACAGTACTAACATGAACCTTTTCTTTGGGGATTTAGCCATTTTAACAGCATGGCTTGCATCCCCCTGACATTATTTAGCGAGGGCACCGTTGCTGCATCTTTGACTTAGCTCCGCCCAAGACGACTGTGATTGGTTTAAAGAAATACAAACAGGGCAGAGTTTTTTCCCCCTAGAATGATAATGGGTGCAGCCAGACCTCAGACCTTCTCCAGTGCTGACACAGCACTGTGGAGATGAGTCTGTAGGTTCATTCTAAGCTAACAAAAACATGACAATTCTCATTTTCATGTTTTAAAAAAAACATATTACATTCCATTTCTGCCATATTCTGTAAATAGAGCTGCCAAAATCTTAGACACTGGACCTTTAAAGCTGCAAATATGTGATCTACAAACGCTGCAGGTCCACCATGTTGAATGTTCAAACCAAGTGGAGATGGTTGTGATCCGCACCTACACCGCTAGATACAACTAAATCCCACACAGTGATCCTTTAGGATTTGGAACTATGTTTTCATGCTTTCATTAAGTCCATGTTTTGAGGTTTAGGCCTGTCAGTCGTAGCACCGGAGGCGGCGTTTCTACACAAATCCGAGCATTATAAAGGCTCAGCGTAATGAATGAACCCCCAAAATAAAAACATTAACACGCCTCTTATTCTATTTTGGTGCTTTATTTTTAACACAGCAGCTTTATTCTCCTCCAGTCTGCTCTGTCATCATGTCTGTCACTTCCACCTCCTGATCCCTGACCTCTGACCCAACAGGAAGTACTTCGGCGAGAAGATCGGTCTGTACTTCGCATGGCTCGGTGTTTACACTCAGCTCCTGATACCAGCCTCCATAGTGGGAATCATTGTGTTTGGCTACGGGGTGGCAACAATGGACACCAATATACCCAGGTACTGGGAAATGCACTGCAGCTTCATTTGTGGTAGTAAATCCAACATTTCAGGTGAATTAAGGTTCAAAAACGACCACTCAGTGTGACATTTCTCTTTATTTTAACTCTAAAGACTCTAAGTGATAAAGACAGCAGGATGTCGGCTAAAATACAAAGATTAGGAGGATTTCCTCCTAACACCATTTACATGTATACACACATGGCCTCAGGCACACACATACTAGAGAGGGATTGCCCAAATACCTGCTGTATCTGGCTTTAGTCAGGGTGTGTGGGAGGAACACAGAAGGTACGGCTGGCAGTGTGTGTATGTGTGTGAGTGTGTCATGAAGCAAAAGGTTGATAATTCAGCCTACACTGACTATCAACACGGTCAAAGCAGAGAGGCTTGTATCGTGGTTACGAGTTAAAAGTTCCATTCATTTCCTAACAGTTACTGTAAATTGTAACACACACAAGGATCTCTGGGTCTTTTTTTTTCTACATCCATAGACGGCAATGCAGAACTTCAGTTGATTTTTATGCTTTTTTAGGTCATTGCATAGATGTGGTCACATCTAGGTGTTCTGTGACCTAAGCTTTGGTTTTTCTGCCCCCCCCCCTCAGTCAGGAGATGTGTGACGAGAGTCTCAATTTCACCATGTGTCCCCTGTGTGATGGAGCCTGTGACTTCTGGCACCTCAGCACCGCCTGCGGCACGGCCAGGGCCTCACACCTCTTCGACAACCCCGCCACCGTCTTCTTCGCCATCTTCATGTCTCTGTGGGGTGAGGTTATGTGTTTGCGTGCGTGCATATGTGTGCGTGTCTCATTAATATTTTAGGACCTGCTTCCCCTCAAGTGCATGTTTCCTCATGAGCAACAGGCTGAGATTACACATTAAAGGAAAACAAAAAAGGAATTAATGAATAAGAGAAATCTGATGAGCATAAAAATTGGATTTGCAGCACAAACACACAAACATAAATACTCTGATGCACAATTAGCATTTTCTTTTTCTATTCCTTCCAAGAGCTTTTGAATTTGGGCAGCCAAAAATGAATCATCCTGAAAATCAACATAAACATTCCTCCTCCTTTTGCAAAATGTGGATTTTTTTCAGTGAACTTTGGTTAAAGGTCCAGTGTGTAGAATTTAGTTGGATCTAGTGGACTAATCGCTGCATTGCAATCCCCTCACATCACCCTCACCTTCCTAGTGTAAAGGAGAAACAACACTTTAAGGGCCCTGTTTACAGTCAGTATTTATTTTGTCTGTTCTGGGCTACTGTAGAAACGTGGTGATTCAACATGGCGGCCTTCATGAAAGAGGACCTGCTCCCACTGTAGATATGAAAAGATCATTTTTAAGTAACAAAAACAAAAAGATTTTTATTTTAAGGTGATTATACGTGCATGAAAACATAGTAATGAATATTATATTCCATGTCTGCCTTATTTTGAAAATAAGGCCCCAAATCTTACACATTGCCTCTTTAAAGAACATTTCTGACCTTGCAGACAGCAGTCTGATTTAAAAGATAAAAAATCTAACCCAGATATGCCCACTCACTATTCAAGCTTTTCAAAGCAGTTCAAGAGGACCTTGAGTTCAGATGTTTTGTCAAAAAACTATGAGATTTGTAGGTTACAAAAAGCCAATGATTGTAGTAACTGTGGATTTGTAAGTGAGTAATTAGTGGGTCTCTGAACATATCGCAGTCATTAGAGGTTGTGATTCAATACTTCACATGTTCTCTTGCTGAGATTCTATTTCAGTGGGAAATCAACCTGCTGATTACTACCAAACCATAAACCTTACAAAATGCATCAGGTTGTCAGTGGCTCTGGTGATTATTATTAAGAGTTTCACTGAAATTATTATTATTATTTTGCGTGTTTGTGTAGCGGTGCTGTTCCTGGAGCACTGGAAGCGACGTCAGATCAGTTTGAGCTTCAGCTGGGATCTGACAGGCATCGAAGAGGACGAGGTATACACAGAATACATGTACACACACACACACACACACACACGCACACAAACTCAAAGAAACTCACATGACACACAAACAGATATAAACACATCAGCCATCATGAGACAGTATGTTCGACAGCTCTGCACAGCTCCAGCTGTTTCCAAAGTCTATTAGGATTTTTTATTCCTACAGTACAGTATCAGTGCATGGCAACAGTACAGTATGTTTAAGGTAACTAAAGCACTTGTGGAAGGTTAACCCAGGCATTCTACACCCATTTGTCTTGGCGACATAAGGGACATACTACCAAATTAGCATTAAACAAATCAACTGCTGCAGAATCGTCCAACATGAATATATGACCGGACTTCCTGTTTTCCCATCAGGAGCATCCCAGGCCAAAATATGAGACCATCCTTCTTCAGAAGAGACAGAGGAAGCTGAAAAATAAGAAAAAGAAGAAAAAGAACGAGGTAAGGGAGATAAGAAAGCTTTGTCATTAACATAAGTGCTTACGACCACATTTCCCATCGAGCCTGATGTAATGAAAAAGCCATGCTGAAATATGAACAACATAAAATCTGTTCTCTTAGCTGGACCTGACCGTCAACACTACTAATGGAAAGGTATTGTACTGGCGTGTATAGAAAACATTTGAATAACACCAATTTTCAAAAATACACACACAAAACACACAGATTTCCACTTGTAAACGCTGCTCTGTGCTGTATGTGCATCAAGTGGGGAAAACAAACAGTGGATGGGCTGATCATGAAACTCTTCCATGCGGCTTTACATTTGGTTCCTGATGATCCAGACGGATCCTGATAGTTTGGTTTCCAAGGCAGCCACTTGTGTGTTAATCTAATGATTGGGAACGATCTAGATTCCGTCTGTAAATTGGGTCGAACACATTGAGTCCTGTTGGCCCAAATACGCTTGCTGTGGCAACAGATGGCTTCCTGCCACAGCCCGAGTGAAGCAGGAGCTAATGCACATGATACAGGACCACGGCCATGCCTTCACACCTGACCTGGGCATGGAAGTAAGAAACCTGAGGGACCTTTTGTTGGAGGGGGTGTCAAAACATACCATCTGCTGGTGATGTGTCAAGAAAAAGAAGAAGCACCTCACAGTTCACCCACAAGAAATAGAAACGGTTGATTATATACAATTATACCAGTGAGAATTCTCCGTTCTGATTGGCTTTGCCTTGGGTGGTTCATCTATGTTCCTCTATGTGATTACGGAGGTGGAATGTATAGGACTCGCCAGGTATTAAGTCTTACTTACATCAGATGTTTTGCAGTACTAAGATACAAATTATGGCAGAGATGAAGTCATTCTTATAAAAATCAGAGTGAAGTTTGGTCTACATGAGTCATGTCAGTCATGTCAGTCATGCACTTTTTTTTTTACATTTAACTCTATTAGTTTGAATAGGCTGCTGCATAAAATGAGAAATCTAGAGATATAATACATACATTTAGAGCCACATTGTGTAATACTTTCTATAATTAAACAACTGTATTTATAATAAATGAGATAAAGACAAAGGAGGGTCTGTACAGCGCAGAGAAATTGGCATAATTGTGATTGTGGATATGTGTTTTTATGAATGTGGTGTGTGTGTGTGTGTGTGTGTGTGTGTGTGTGTGTGTGAGTGACAGTGTAGAAGCATTAAAATTATGTTAATTACGTTACGCTACTCTTGTCCTCTTACGTTGGTTTTAGCCTATGAGCTATATTAGCCTCAGCTACACAAAAACGAGTGTTTGAGTTTTAAATGAAGTTTCTATTGTCTTGGTTATTGCTGTGTTTGGCTTCTTACATTTGACTGGGTGAAGTCTTTTTGAAAACACAACTCCCTGAAATCCATCAGAGTCTGAATCTGCCTTGTTTCGTGCTGTGTGGAGGAAATGATCCACTCAACTCAGTTGAATCAGTGAATCTGGGTCACCTGGTTCTGCTGGATCAGCGAGCGATCCACAGGTCCCTTTGAGTTTCTTGAGTCCCCCGTGTTTATAGCTCCGTATGAATTTAGTCGTGCAGGATGGATCTGTGGATCTGACTCTGAATCCAGATCTGTGATACTGATTCTGAGTCTGCAGGAAGTTCCACTGATCCACTGTGTCAGCAGCAACAACTGCTTATTGTCTACGATAATAGTGAGATTACTGGCAGCTACTTAGGCGGATGGACTGTTATATGTTGTAATGAGATTGTGCGGCTTAAAAGAAGAGTAGTGAAAGACACAATTTATTTAGTACAGTACAGACCAAAAGTTTGGACACACTTTCTCATTTAAGAGAATGGGAAAGTGTGTCCAAACTTTTGGTCTGTACTGTATATGTGGTCTGGTGTTAGGCAGGTGTAGGACGGAAAGGATCCGGATTAATGGAGACTACCGACTCGTTATGCAGCGTCCAAAGGATGTTGGAACCCTGCCCCGCACTTTTCACAGGAAATCATGTATGAGATAACGGACAATAATGGAGAATGGACAGTGAAGCTGATAGGTGTAATTCATCTAGGGCTGGGCGATATGGCTGAAATCTCTATCACGATATAAGTGTTTCATATCGGTCGATATCGATAATTATTGAAATATTGTATGACCTATTTAATCCTTACTCTAATTGTAGGCAATAAGCATTTAGGGAAAATGAATGTCAACACATATGTTCAATGTTAAAATCACAGTTGAAAACTGAACAATTATCAATAATAAAGTGCTTTTTATTAAGTGTTATAAAAACATGTGCATAGCAAACCTGTGCAAACGTAACCTTCTCGACCGCTGTTTCAGGAAAAACACACGACCACGAGACAACGAGATGGCTGGCACAACCAAACGTGATACTGTTACATGATTGGCTATTAGCGTGTCACTGCTCATTCGTTGCTAGGCACCAGATGACAAGTGCCTTTGCTCATGCAACCAAGCTTGCTTTGCAACAACGATTTAAACCAGAGAGCGCTCTGGCTAAATTTACGCCGGTTTCTTGAGAAAAAAAAAACATTCTATCGAAACGTTCTATCGAACACATTTTCTATTGATATCGAGTACGTGTCTATCGAGATACATATCGTTATCGTTTTATCGCCCAGCCCTAGATTCATCCATCCATTATCTGTAACCTCGTATCCTCATCTCCTAGCTGACTTTGGGTGAGAGGCGGGGTACGCCCTGGACAAGTTGCCAGCTTATCACAGAGCACATATAGTTCTAATCAATTACATCATATAATACAGGGGTGTCCAAACTTCTTTTACAGAGGGTCAGATTTGACACTGTGAAGATGCCCGGGGGCCAATCCTAACATTTTAAAAATGACAAACAAATGCATATTTTACATACAGATGTTCTATAACAATTTTGTTTTCATTGTCACAATTTTCATTTTTTTTAAATGACAATGTAACCAAATCTAAACCAATCAGACATGACCAAATCTAAAAACCAATTCTGCCTTTCTGAAGTCATATAACACAGAATAAATTGTATGGAATACGTTAAACCTGCTTGAAGTTGATACAAACCTCATGTTCATTTTAAACATGACTTATTATGAGTAATGCAAAGTCTGTTAACATTCAAGTTTAAAACGTATCACTCTTCACCGGATCATTCAGAAAGTAATATTTTGTGTCACATCTACAGGTACATAACACCAGCAGGTATGTCCTTAGACGTTAACATTTAGCACATTCAAATGCTTTGTTATGTCAACCAAAAAAAAGCTAAATCTTCCAGCCATACAGTATCTGACAATCCTAGCAGGTCATATATAATAAATTATTTAGATGGGGCAATTCCCTTTGTTGTGTTTTTTGCAGTGCTGACATAGGAATGAAACCTGACTGTCATCGTTTTTCTTTATATGTTTTTGTTTAGTCAAAATAGGACATGGAAGTCAGTGATTTCTGAGCGATTGTGTGTCTGTCCTGTGTGTTACTTTTTCAATCTTCCCAAGATTTCATCCCTGTGTTAACATGATGGAAGCTGAAGTGGAGAACAAACCATCTGGGTAATTAGGCTGTCTGTAGTCAGTTAGCTGTAGTTAGTCTGTAATGAAGCATATTACTAAATGAACTGGGTTGAGCCAGAGCAACATAAGGCTGCTATCAGTAACACAGAAGCACAATAACTGGAATACACTGAGAACAGCATGGTGAGTTCACTTCATCTGGAAGTGAAAAATAGAAGCAAAGGTTTAATTTGAATTAGACTCTGCCTTATTGATCTATGATGATCTAAATATTGGAATTCTTCTCCTCCTCAGTTCTTTGTTTATTTGGCCTACTTTGAACCCTCTGAAAATGATGCTGGATCATCTGGCTTTAACATTACTGTCTTTTGAAGGCCGTCAGCCCAGTTTTTAAGTTAGTGCTGAAGCCAGTGTTAAATTCGTTTAATGACTGCAATGAATCTATTGATACCAAACATGTCATGTTATTTTACTGGGAAAGCTGTCTTTACCACGAGCTCTGTGAGCCCTCAATGTCAAATGATTGCTTGTAACATTTGCTTTGCCATCAGACAGCTGTTGGAAGTTAGCACCAAATTAAAAGTTTGTCTGACAGCAAGGCTAAGCATTGAAAATATTCTTAATATGGTGTACACTTACAGATATTGATTATTGTGTGACAAAATATATTTTTCTGCTCCACAGCAGTGCTTACCTCTACTTCTCTACTGTAGCTAGAAGTAGCTCATACAACCTCAGTTCAAAATACCACAGCTATACCTTTGAAGGTTCCATATGTAAGACTCTGACATTCTACGTCATAATTTCATGCTGTAATCAGTTTTTATTGCTAATGAACTGGTTGTAATGTAACTTAAAAAAACCTTCTGCAATGACTGTAAAGGACTAAAAATGAATTAAATAAATAATAAAATTAAATATTTGAATGAATATTGTATTTTTATATTTAGTTAGGATATTATCAGCTAAATTCAAATCCTGAAATCATTTTAGGAGACGTGTTTCTATAATGTCATCCTAAATCGAGATAAGACACAGACAGAGGAAGTTTCTGTAAAAATGCCCCAGATTCCAACCAACAAGTACAACTATAAAAACATACATACATAAATACAAAATATAACAAATATAACAATATCTGAACTTTGATGTTTTTTTTTTCATTGTTTTTTTTTTTTTTTTTAGGGGAAACCAGAGCACCTGGAGAAAAACCCACAAAACTTGATGTTATCTTACTCCTCCTCCTCCTCCTTCTTCTTCTTTGGTTTCCTCAACCCCAGAAAGTGACAGGCTCTCTTCCAGACAGAAGGTGGTTCTGCTGTCCTCTGTGGAAGATTTCCTTCAGCCTCTTTCTGGAATTTGAGGTCCGGTGCAGGACTGATGGTCTCCTGCTGCTCGCACTGCTTCTCCTCAGCGACTTCTTTTTTTTTTTTTTCCCTTTGGACGTGTGGGGGAAACCAGAGCACCTGGAGAAAACCCACAAAACTTGATGTTATCTTACTCCTCCTCCCTCTTCTTCTTCCACCTCTTTGGTTTCCTCAACCCCAGAAAGTGACGGACTCTCTTCCAGAGAGAAGGTGGTTCTGCTGTCCTCTGTGGAAGATTTCCCTCAGCACCTTGCTGGGATTCGAGGGCCGGTGCAGGATTGATGGTCTCCTGCTGCTCACACGGCATTTCCTCTGGAACTTCAGCCTCTTTTGTTGTTTCAAGCGGCTCTGCATTGGGGATGGATTCCTGCTTGTTGCTGGGCTCAGCCTCACAGTCGTCATCATGGCCGGTGATTTTTTGGGGAGCCTCTCTCTCAGCCTTGAGCTCAGTGGCGAGCTTCAGGTTGAGTGAGATCTGAACACTGAGCTTAGTTTTCAGCTCATCCAGCTCTCTCCCAAAAATCTTGTCTTTCTCAAAGGCATTTTGCTGCAGGATAGTGATCTCCTCTGCCATCTTTTGACGGAGGGCTTCCTGCTCAGCCCTGAAGTTGTGGATCTCATGCTGAAGGGTGTTGGCCTGCTGTGTCACCATGATGACATCTATTTCATACCTGTGGCTGATCTCGCAGTGTGAAATGCAGATCTTGTCCATTTCTTGCTTGAGGGTCTTGTTCTTCTCCTTCTCTGCGTCCAGCTCAGCAGAGAACGTCTCCTGGTTCAGTTTGTGTGCCTCTTGCAGCTCCTCATAAGTTGTTTGCAGGAGTTTCTTCTGCTCGAGTTCCCTCTCGAGGTCAGGTCTCTTTTCTGAGCAAGCTTCATCAAAATGAAGACTTGGCTCGGTTGGATCGGTTGTTTTTGTGTTATCTTCATCCCTGGAATAACTGGAGACTGGCTTAATATCGTCTTCATCAGCGAAACACGGGTTGTCAAAGCATGAAATTCTGGTCGGTCGTATACGGTCATCATCAACGGAGCTCCCAAAATCTGTGTTGTTACCACTGGTGTGTGGATCTTCATCAATGCAGCTCTCGACATCAGAAGACTTGTCGCTGTTGTTCTCCACGTCCGCATCGTAACCACTCAGGCTGCCGGTGAGTGAGTCTTCACAGATGTAGCTCTCAATGTCTGAAGAGCTGTCTTCATCTTCACTGCTGCAGTCTTCAGTGTCTGAATTATGATCATAGAAACTCTCAATGTCGGCATCTCGAGCACTGGAAT